>JANHGO010000027.1:49622379-49683362 GCA_024606505.1 Aquila spilogaster
TTATTCATCCATGCAGAATTGGGTATGCTGCTTTCTGTTACTATGACATTGCAATTAAATAGCTAAAGAGAAAAACATGGCAAGACATTTTCTCAAGGTCTGTGAAATTCTCATAAAAATTACTCATACTTAACATATTTTATGTTTGCTGATATTAAAGATGTAAGGTACAGGAAAATATTTTTGTTTTGTTTTGTGGGCTGACAGACCCAGAGTTCTCAGTTAAAGATCCTGAATAATCAATTTTGTCAAATAAATAGCGCTAAGAAAAATTTCTGGTCCAGTGGATAATGACTGTCATCATGAAATAGGATTGCACTGATTGCATCTTATGAATGAAGCTAACAGGAACTCAGAGAACCAAACAACAGCATTTTGTGCTGGAATAAATACTGAAGCACTTAAGAAACAGTAAGACATTGATAGTGAAATAGCTCAGTTCTGTTGCAGTCCTACAATTATACTAAACAATAACAGAAGATTTGCACAATCAAATTTTATTTTCATAAGTATTCTCTCTCAATAAGGAAAGAATGTGAAAGGGGAATTTGTCTTATCTGAGCTAACCAATATAGTGATGTTTTGTTCCTCTGCTCTGGACATTGAGGTCAGGATGATCCAACATTGTGAGAACTCTGGAGCTGAATGTTTTTGTTAGAGGTTAAAAGGTAGGCATGGCAGCCCCATTAGCAGAGTTGGACTACAGAAGCTGCAAAATGGAAAAGTTCTTAACGTTTCTATGAGACAGTTGGAAGCATAATATAAGGAACATAAGATTTATCTTACTACTTTTACATCTGAGTCCATAACTACTACTTTTCTCTTTTACGTATTTATTTGCATTGTAATCAGGCATGGATGTTTAAATCTATGTTTTTTATTCTTTTGTTGAAATTTACTGCTAGGTCATTTTCTGCACTGAACTCTGTTGTAGCATGTCTGTCAGTACCATGGGGGTAAGGTGGGCTCTGGTTTCCATTAGTCCCTTTATACCACTTTCACTGTTCTTTCTGCTACCTGAACAAGGAGCTTGTAAGGAGGTGTTAACGGGCTGCTAGCTGCTTTATTGTTATTATTGATTTAAGGTGTTAAGACTTGTATATAATCATACACAATGAATAATCACAAGAGATTAGTTTAAACCCCTACAAGTAATTAAATGGAAAATAAGAATTAAAACTTAAATGTCCAGCATGCTGACACAGCTACTTTGTGCTAGGTTATTTGGCTTACACTGCTGTACGTACATTTGGGTATTTACAGTACAACTTCTTGTTCTGAGTATGCTTTTACTCAGCCCGGTGGTACAGGAGGGGCTGCTCTGAAGTACTGCGTTGTGTGTGTCACCACTCATTTCCCTTTCATTTCGTTGTGAAGTGAAAGAAAAGGGAGAGCCAGACTGCAGTGTGACTGTGGGTTTCACACCACCAGCGTTCACGGTGGACTAACAGGAAAGGTTTCTGAATGCGACAGAGAACCAGGTACAGTCCAGCGTATAACAGTGGCTGTTAGTTGGCAAGGAAGAACAGGGAATTAATGACCAGAAACAAGCTAATACGCTTTCTTTTAAAATGTCTTTGACGCTGTGGAGGAAGGAAAGACGTTACCGCAACTGAGCACAGAGGGGGTTTTAATATGGGAAAAATGCTCTTGGATATCAAATGACAAAAAAAGACAAAGTCTGCCGTGAGTTACTGAGCTGCACCGGTGACCGCAGTGGAAGTGCCCACCCGTGGTACAGCACGCCGGGCTGCCTGCCCCGCAGTGCGTGCATTTGGTTTCCAGCGAGGAGGCGGCACTCGGTGATACCGTGGAATTTCGAACGCTCGCAGACCGGTGCTGGGCGCTTGCGTGCGTCCCGCATCGCTTCCACCCTATTTAGTACCCAAAACAAGAACGAGGAGCGGGCAGCGCGGTGCTCCGTCCGGCCGCGTGACGTCAGCGGCTTGCGCGGGACGACTACATCTACCGGCGGCCCTCGCGTGCGGCAGTCGGAAGTCCTGAGGGTCGCGGTCTCCGCTTCCGGCAGCGCGGGCGGCGTGACGGTGCCCCTCCCAAGATGGCGGACAACCTGCCTTCCGAGTTCGATGTGGTGGTGATAGGGACCGGTACGCGGCGGCGGGGGGCGCGGGCTGGCCTGGCCTGGTTTGGTCTGTGGGTGCTGGGGCCGTAGAGGGCGCGGCCGTGGAGGCTCAGGGATGGGGAGCGGCAGCGACGGGTGGGGAGCGAAGTCGTGGGGCTGCCAGGAGGCACCTGTGTGGGCAGCGCGGGATCTGTCCCTGCGCTGGCGGGCTGCTCGGGAACTGGTGTTTAGGCTTCGGCGCCAGAAGTTGTTTAAGATACAGGAGATAGCTGCGGTGCGGGGCCCTCACTGGGAGGGTAGCGGGCTCTCTGCGAGGTGCCAGCCCTTCAGGTGCACACCAGCCCCTGTTCTCTTAAGGTCGAGTGCTCCTTTGGTGCTTCACAAAGCCGCTGTCGCCCCGAAATACCCCTCCTGGACGAGTTGAGAGCTTCCTTCGTTGCGTTGAAAGTAGTTCTGAAGAGCCAAACTCAGTGTTATGGTGGGAAATATGGTTTATGCTGATAATCTTAACTGTGTCCTGTGATATGAGAATTGCATTCTCTTGAAAAGCTTTTTTGCAATCCCTGTGCGTGCTTACAGATAACCCCAAACTCCCTCTTTTTGGGCACTTTTCATTAAAGTGTTTTTTTCAGTGTACAAGAGAAGTAGGTCTGCATGTACTTGACTTGACTCAGAACTTTCTCATACTGTCTGTGTTTTGTGTATACTGTACAAAATTATCCATTTTCTGTTCCGGTGAATGATGGTGGAGATCTCAAATGTCTCACTGAAACGTACTGCAACGTTGGAACTACAACTAAAATTTCAAATAATTTCTTAAACTGAGATGAGCAAATAAGAGATCGCTTCTGTGTTCTTGGCTCTGTTTAAACAACAGAGTGTAAGCCTTAGTAACAAACCTGATGTTTTCTTATGTGTTCAGATTTGTGACTGTTCTGAGTAAAAGAGGATAATGGTAAACAACAAATGGCTAAATTACCAAACTGAAAGGGTGAAGTACTAAAAACTGAACAACTCCTGTGATTTATGAGGATGATTGGTCTTTATTACCATGAAAAATACTTTTGTATGCAATGGTGTGGAAAATTAAAGGAAATGCGGCTTCATAAAATTAATGTTTATGTTTTCTGTAGCTCATCTAGCTAAGGAAAGTAGAAGGTGAAAATAGTAATGGTACATATTCTAGCTGTTTAGGAGGCCAGTGAGGTTGTGGCATCTTTAGCACATCTGACTAAAACATACATAGATAAATCTTCATCTTTTCATGGTTCCTGTGGAGAAGAAAAGCGTGCTGCCAAAATTTTCTTCTGGAGGTTCTGTAATTCTTGTTAAAAACCGGATGTAATCCACTTTGCTCTGGCAGCCCTTATGCTGAGGGGCCTCACAGGAGCATGTTGCAGGCAGAGTGAATCATGGGCTGCAGTTGTGTGCTGTCCTTCCTGTTCTTGTTGTGGTGTTCTTGCTTGCTGTACAACATGTGTGTTAAACTGCAGGCTACTTGTGTAACAGTGGTTGGTGGTAGCAGGTCAGAGGCAGGAAGGCCTGTGCTCTTAGGAGTTTTCAACTGAAGCATAGCACTTCTGGCTGAGCAGTCTGGGGCAGGGAGGGTTGGTCCAGGAGTGCACACCCATCATCATCTTCTCTGCTTTGGAAATAGGTTTTAATACTAGAGCTTTCATGTTGGGAGAGAAAATTCCATGAGGTGAGTTCTTTTGTGGAAATATTACTGTAGATGGTGTTGGTATGGATTTGTATGAGAAGGTGCCTTTTTGAGTTGCTTGCCCACCTACAGAGAGTGCTGTTAGGTCTAGCTTGAAGGTGTTCAGAGCTTCTGCCTTTTCAGAATTAGTGACTTTGCTTTGCTTTTTTTTTTTATTAAAGACACATGTAAATTTTGACTAACAGTGACAGTTGTTTATTTTTTAACTGTATTAAATACTGGTACTAAACTGCCAGTGTGAAAGATTATTCAAAGCAGGATTCTTTGCTGAAGGAATTTCATAGAGTCTTCTCAACCAGTGCTGAGTGTACATATGGATATCTAATCGTCATAATATCTGAAATGTTGGTGTTAATGTTTTTAACTGCATAGTAGTAATTGCACTCTTTTCTGCATGCCTGGCCTTCCTCTGGTTTTATCATTTCTGCATCTGTTAATTTTAGTAATTAGATTGAGTGGTAGCATTAGATTTGAGTTTGTTTTTATTTCAGGCTCACTGAACTATTTCCCTGGAGTAAGCTTATTGAAAATGGAACCTCGCACTAAATTTTTGTCATCTGTGATGCATTTAACACTTAGGTTCAATTACTTTATCAATATTTCTATGGTAAAAGCAAATTCAGTTATTGATGAGACTACTTCTCTTTAACCCAAATAAAACATGTTCTTGCACAGACAATTTTAGAACACTCTGGATATGTAGTACAAAAAATACTAGTCCTCATGGATTCAGTAGCAAGAGTTTAATTACTATCAGGGAACTTATATCCACAGCTCTTAAGAAAATGAGATTACCTTAAGATGTAATAGTATCTTGAGGTTTTCACTGATAATACAACATGGGAATTAAAGCTGTTATGACATTGTTCTTTCATTTTATCCCCGCTTCTTGTAGAACTGAAGCTCATTTTAATTTTTATTTTAGCTTCTTCCCCCATCAAGGCTCTCATGTCCCTGTTTCCCTAATTTTGGTTATATTACTGTGTTCAGGTTATCCACTAACCAAATAGGATTGATTTTGTTGGATGATTTTCTGCTAAAGCAGTTAGTATACTCACAGTAGTTCTGGTATTTTGGAAAATTATATTTGCTAATGTTCATTTATGTTAAATTCTGTAGCACGTAGTTTTAGGTGGCTGATATAAGTGCATGCTTGAAGACTTCAGGGTTGGCAATGATCATGTTCGTTATTGCTACCCTTTTATGGGGTGAACTTTTAAATTAGTGCAGGCATTATAAATGTTTACAAGGAGGGAATGTTATGAGATCTTTAAGTATAATAAAAAAATCTGTTTGAGAGAGGGACATGGATTATGGAGTCAGTGGGAGGGATTTTATTTAGGCAATTAACAAATAGGAAAGCTTGTAGGCAAAACAGTCAGCTCTGCTGAATTTATGGCATAAATCACTGTAAATGTAAATATTTGCCATATTTGCAAAATACAGCCATAACCTAAATATTTAAGTGATGTGTTTAAGTCCACAGGGTCTCCCTTACTTTGAATTTCTTCAGTTGTTTGGATTATATTCAGTCCTGACTTCTTAAACTAGTTCCTGATATTGCAGGATTCCTGTCTTAACTTCTAGTGAAGTTATAAAATAAAGGACAGTACTCTTTAGAAGGTGGCTGTATTCACAAGTTTGCCAGTAATTCTAATTTTTTTTTTCTAAATAGGAGTTATTCTTTATAAAAGCAGTCACAGTAAATTTTCTGGTTCTATGCAATTTTCTTTCCATTCTGGTTTTCTGTGGCTATAAATAACACATGAAATGACTTTCAAGGTAGAAAGCAGGAATCCGTTTTGAAATATTCTATAAAATAAAGAGTGATTTATGGTTTCATATGATTTTGGCTGAAAGCACTCGGGCTTTGCCAGGTCATCAAAGTCCTGTCAGGAGAATCTGTTATTTATTGTTCGATATGCTGGGAGTGGTGTAAGTACTTTATGTTTATCTTATGTAAGTATAGTGTTAGGAGAAATCACTTCCAGGCACTAACACAGTTTAAAAAATACACAGTGAAAAACTAACCTAAATATTATAATGTGAATGATGAAGTTAACACTGGAGATAGTTTTGTAAAAATAGATTTTTGAAAAGTGAGTAATTCCTAATGCTTTTATTATTCCAAGTGTAAATGTACCTTTATTTTCTTCCTGCTGACTTTTTTAACTTAGCTAAAATTGATTTTTTTCTTTTTTTCTGGCATGCTTTCTGTTCTGAATGCTCTTGTACAGAAGAGCCGGTATGACAGCCTTCTTTGAGGCTTGGTATCCCACTGATAACCTCAGATGGGGTTCTTTTCCAGATACTGCAAGATGTCCCTTGCTTCTCTTATAAGAAGACTAAATATTTTGTGAAGCCTTTGCTTTCCTCAGTCTGTTAGTGTGTCTCAAATTTTCCAGATTATTTGCTGATCTTACAGAAGGAAGAGACTGTAGTCCTCTGGTAAGCTGTTGAAAATATAGAGAAGGGACATTAATATGAAAAATTCCTATGGAAAACATCTCAGCAGGGTACCTCAAAATTCTGTTCTGAATCAGGAGTAATCAGAAAGGATCAGGAGTAATTGAGAATTACTACAATTACTCCTAAGGAGTAGCAGAAGGAAGTGCTGATCTCTGCTTGCTGGGAACCAAGGGTGGGACGTATGCAAGTGGCACAAAGCTACACCGGGTGAAGGTTCAAAGTGGACATCAGGAGGAATATCTTTACAATGAGGGTGGTCAAACACTGGCACAGGGTTCTGGGAGAAGTGCCTGTCCTGTGCCTGTCAGTGTGAAGGAACCATTGTGACAGTGCCCTCAGTGACTTGCTTCAGCTCTTGGTTGGCCCTGAAGCAGTCCAGTGATGGACTTGAGGATCTCTGTAGTTCTGTTGTGTCTGAATTGTTCTAATTCTTTCTTATTAGATGTGAATATATACTGATGCACTTGTCTAAAGTATGTTTGCTTATATCGAAGTACACAAATTTGATACTTACTAGAAAATTATCCTTCTACTGGAAGTAGATCTCTGAGGAGGAGGAATCAAGTTGCTATTCCTTTCGAATAAACAGAATCCCTCACCTTGCAGTAGTGTTTCCACTTCGGTTTTGAAAAAGTGGTGTAGGATAAGAAACTTTTTATGTATGGCTCCTTCCTCGATCAGTTGTCTTTTCTTACATGTCTTAGTAGATGATGTTTGTAACATCACCGTATTTTGTAACAAGGAAACGGTTTGTGATATTATTCTGTAATATGGGCATATAATAAAATTAACTGGAGCTATTGTTAATTATCCAGCTTTAACTTTAAAAACTCTGTCAAAACAAAAAAAAATCATTTAAAACATTCCATGAAGTTTTTCTAGTGAGGTGAGGTTCTCCACAATCAGCTGCTCATCTGTTGGAAGTTTGAATACAAACAAAATTTATTGCAGTTGGTCAACTGTCTGACTCCTGGAGATTGTTTTGAAATTGTCTCTGTCTCAGCATTTTGAATATATTTTCCTTCTACATTTTATGATATGAAAAAGCCACTCATGATTTATTTAGTAGACACAGTAAAGCAAATTAGACATTTAAACCTCTTCAAGAGGAAACTTGTGTGATTCAGTAAAAGCTTCCCAACCACATGGCTGGAAAGCAGTTTTCAGTGAAGAACTCTGGAGCTGAGATGCTTCCACTCATATGCAGCTGTTCAGTTTATATATTGCTTGGGGAGGTGAATGTGTCCATTTAAAGTCAGAAGATGCAGTGTATCACTGTAGTGTTATGTATAGCTACTAATTGCAGGAGGCAACATGTAAGCCTGAAAAGTAGTTCTTGATTACACAGAGGTGAATTATAACTTTTTGTAGAGTTTATAAAATGAATTGGCTCTTAAAATTGAAGAGCCTTCTTGTTCAACAGTTACTTCTGATTTCCATTTTGCTGTGTTGAAGCTAAAAATAAGATTCGTATCTTGACAAGTGTATGTTTGTAGCTAGTCCTCTCCTTCTTACTTATTTATAAAATGCATCATTCATGAAAATGAAAGTATAGCTGATTACGTTCCTTAGAGAAGGTCTGAAACCTCTTGTAACACAGATTATCTTGGTCAGAGGTTGCTGGAATCAAGCAGATGTAGACTTCAGGGCAACTTGCAGTAGTCACGCTGGTAAGATTTATTGAGATTAATCTGCCTCTTATGTATCCAAGAAGGTTATACTAGACAGCTGGCAGTGAAAACTAGTGCTATGAAACAGGGACTTGGTTAATACACATGCTTATGATGAAGAATCTAGTGTTTATACTGTCCTCTTTCTGCTTTACTTTATTCTGGTGCTGCAACTGTTTCTGATAGACATGGAATCTCTTGCAGCAGTTTTCAGTGCATCTTGCAAATAGCTGAAAAACCAGAGAAATTTGTAGTACTGACTTCAGTTTGTGTGTGCTAAAGTGAGCCATGCCAAGATGCTTGTTAGTGTAATTAGAGCAGACTCATTACGAATTTATTTGCTTGCATTTTTATCTCTGTATCCTTCCAACTGCATGCAAGAATTTCAAGCACAGAAGTGCAAGTATTTAGTCACTCCCCTTCTTGAACCAATGCAAGTATAGGAGCTGGTTCATGTTGATTTTGTTTATATTTCAGTGAGGCAGTGTCACTGATTCCTGTGAATGTTTCACTGCCTGGATAAATACTGAGGTGTTCCTATGAAGTTCTACCTGTTAGAACATATTGGTGATCCAGAGATCACTCATGAGTAAAATCTCTAACTTTATTCTTATTTTTATAATCTGTTGGTAAATGCTGACATTTTACACTGAAATTTTACAACATGAGTGTTTTCTTGAGAAAGCTAGAGAGGCTAACTTACCTTGTATTGCATCTGCTCTGTGGAGGTTAGTAAGTGAAGAAAGAATGCTTTGTCATCAAGAAATGAGGATACGGATACTAGGTACTAATCAGTCCTCCATCATGAGCAAAAACTTTGTTAAAATGAGGGACAGGACTGTTTTTGGGAATATTTCAAGTGTAAGCATCCTAGAATATGAAGGGGCCAGGAAGCATAGAATGTCTTTATGCATCTTGATAATAGGCGCTGCCATTTCTGTATTGACTAAGCCTGAAACATGACGGACTTCTGCATTGGTATATTAAATTGATACAACAAAGAATTGTGTGGGCTCCTTATTACTCCACATAAGTCCCTCTTGTGTTGCCAGATGTTTATGTATAGAATATCAAGGCATGGATCATCTTGCTGCTTTGTTGTGATTGAATCATATGTTTACTATTCAAACTTCTTATTTCATACTATGCCATTGGAAAGCTAAAAAAAACTGTTTGGATTTGGAACCCTATTTTAGAAAGTATCCTTTTTCATTTTAGTTACAATGAAATCAAATGTGAGCTGTTTCACAGTCACTAATATACCTAGTGACTTAATAGGAAAATACTGGTTACTATTAGTTATACCAGAGCATGTATCTCTCAATGACTCCATAATTTCATTGCTTTATAAGGTTTATTTTTTTTGTTGTTTTTTGATCTAAAAGGAAATGTAGATTCTCCTTCAGAGCTTGCTGACTTCTGATACCAGTTATTGGACCCAAACCACAATTCAGCTTCCCATTCAAGAAACATTGAGCATCATGAGCGATAGGTTGTAACAACAAGACCTTCGTGCCTTAAGCTAGCAAAAGTAGAAGCTGACTGTTCCCAAAGAAGGACAAAGGGCACGAAGTGTTAAAAGTAATCCTTCATGAGGAAGGACTTCTTAGAGATACTCAGCTGTATTTACTTGTTAGGCATAAGTGGTACTTTATAATCAATATTCTAAATAATTCAATATCAACTTTCTCCTGCAGTTGGTTCAATCTTGCAATAAATAGTTGCATTAAAACTGAACTGAGAATATGAAGTAGAGTCACTGCCACGTGGCTCAGGTCTGAAAGCATTTCAGAATTGCAGTACAATTCAGCTTAAAGTTCTTGGAAAAATCAAAGTTCAGAACAGGAAACTCTTTCCAAATAAGGGCAATTATTTTTCCTTTACTGAATAATCTGGACAGAACTATTTTGTGCAACCATGTGAGCATCCTGTAGGAGATGGTTCAGCCTTACGTGCTATAGATAAATGAATTTCTACCATTTCAGTAAGGAGGCTTTTCTGAGAGTAGCTTTTTTTTTTTTTTTCCTTTCTTGAGTAGAGCGGGGCAATAAGTATTACATTGGTCTGTGTACCAGTGCCACCTCTGTTGGAAAGAGATTTTGTGAAGTAACCATCTTACAGTCCATATCTTATGCAAAAATACCTTGCATTTGACAAAGCTACTTGTTTTCCATGTAGTTTTATTTCTGTTAGATAATAGAATTCAGAATCTGGTGCCCAAGGCACAATCTTAATGTCTTTGGTTTACTGAAGTTTTATCACTTTAGAAGTAGTGATGTCTTGATCCATCACATTGTTCTAAGAGCCTCTGCAAAAGCTAAAACGCATGGGCTGTGGCATTCTTGTATTTTCTCATTCTGTTGCTGGTGGGTACTCAGGAGGCCCCCACATCTTAGAAGCAAGGGATTGGTGAAGAAAATTGATGCCAGCTTTCAAGAGCAAGGAAGCTAATTCAGGGAACAATTTCATCCAAGGTTAATGGAAGAACAGACCTCCAACACAGTATCAATTGGATCAAGCTTAAAGCAATCAGTTATGCCCTAGTAGCTATAACTCCAGTCCTGGTCAGCCAGGCAGCACTTGGTGATGTTTTACAACACTTTCTCATTGGCTTTTATCAATAAGGAAGGAGAAACAAGTTTCTCAATTGCGTTTCTAGAGTGATAGTCTATGTCCCTAAATGAGGGAAAGAAAATCTTTTCAGAAGCTACAAACAAAGCAGTGCTTCAGGGTTCTGTTCCAGACAGTTACTAGGTGAAGAGAAATGAAGCATGTAACGTATCTAAGTGTGTAAGTACCTGTGGAGGTTAGCTGAGTGTAGCGTTATGTTGTTTTTGTATCATTTGGCTGTGCCCATGAAGTATCTTGTGACTCTTAAAGTGAATGCTGCACTTACATATTTTCTTCTTATCTCTTCCCTCAGAATAATCTGTATATAATGGCTTACTTAAATTTAAAAAAAAAAACAAAACACTTTGAAGTCTTGGTTGAGGCATTTTGTAGACTTTCCCAATAATTGATTTAGATTCTCTCAACCAAAGATTTAGGCTAAAGGTTTAGAATAGTAGTAAATGCCGTTGCTGGCTCATAGAGCTCATGAAACTGTGGTCTCATGTATCTAATTTCTGCTGGATTTTCTCTAGACTGTTTTTCAATTTCTGTAATTAATAAAGACCTACTCAACAATTTAAAATGGTTTGATCCTGACTGAGAATGTTAAATTATATTTAATATTCCACTCAAGTCTAACAATTCTTACTCTAGGTGGGTAAAAAATGATACCTGTAAATAGGAGACAAGTAATCATTACCATATTGCATTGTGTACTTTAAGTGAGTCACCAGACTGACAGAATGACGTATTCTTTTGTGAAGGTGCTATTCTTATTCTGGAGAGAGAGGGACAACTGCAGACCTAAAATTCTTATGAAGATGTTAGTGTGCAGCTAACCCAAGTTGTTTGTGCCTTGCCACACCTGCTGATTCCACTTTCAGTTCTGTCTCACATCAGTTGTAGCAGCACAGCTGCTTCTTGGGCTGCGCTGTAAACAAAATCTGTGAAACACTTCTTCCACTTTTTTTAATCTTTTAATTGTGTACGTACCATAAGTATGTCATAGTAGTAGACCTGTAGAATATAAATCTCTTTTACTGAATTACCTATTTAAACAACCAGATCTTTTTAGAAGAGATTTTAACAAAATTAGCCCTGTACAACTTGTTAGATCTTGGGCTATGCTTTTTTTCTGAGTCTAGTTTTAAGTCCAAGTCATCTAACTGCATCTGAACATCTAATGAGTTGAAGTAGAACTTAAAGAACAGCCTAGTTTATTAAACATACAGGAGAGTTCATGTCATTTGAAGGGATGTTGCTGGTAGAAAAAATACTTTTTCTTTGCAGCTTTTCCAAATATAGTGAGAACATACTTATTTTATAGAGTATAGCTGCGTGACACAGAAGACTTTGATAGCGATTCCACTTTGAAGATGTCCATCTGATAGATAATTGCTCCATCCCTAACACAACCCTTTTAATTGTGAAGTACACCTGCACTGTCATCTTAGCTTTTCTATTTGCTCTTGATTCATGGTCTGCATACAGAACTTTGAGCATGTTCCTGGGCGTTCTTTTGCAGTGTACCAATCAGTTCCACCTTGGACCAAATCCAGTTGTAACTCTGAGACCTGTGTACACTAGATTCATTTACCAGAAGGCAGTGTAGAGGAGACAGCACCATGTAGGACACTACTTGCCGTGTACAGATGTTCAGTGCTATCATAGCAGGTTTATACCCTCATATCCTCCAGTGCATCCCTGGACAACATGCTGGGTAACACAATATCAACCATAAACTTTGAAATTTAAAAACATTATTTTAATGGGTCATGACACAGTCATCACTTTGTCAGTCACTTTGAAGTGAACAAAATGACACAAAAATGCCCTCAGATTATAAGTCTTTGTATCTGATGGGATACAGTTACAGTGTATCCTTTGAAAATTTGTGTATCCTTATGCTGGCATGTGCTCAACTTGCTTAGAGACAGCAAGGCAGCTGGAGAAGATGCTGGTGATGAGCTTTAACTCGGAGGTGGTAGTATTTGCGAACGGTATGTGCTATACTATTAGTAAAAGAGTAATTAAAATGTTGCATTCAGTAGGGTGATGTTAATAGACAAAATATTAATCAACACAGAATAGTGTTCATTATTTTAATACCAAAAGAGTGTTAAAAAACTTAATGACAGTGTAAATTTTTAATTGCCCATTGCTAACTAATTCCTAATTTTATTTCAGTTTTTAAGGTATCTTAACACACTAAGATCTAAAAAATGCGTGTGTTCTTTCAGGTCTGCCTGAATCTATTATTGCAGCGGCATGTGCCAGAAGTGGCCAGAGGGTTCTTCATGTTGATTCGTAAGTTACTCCAATAGTTTACCTTTTTAAGAGTTAAATTGGCTAGAAGTCTATCTGTGTCTTGGTCACTATGTCCTTGTATCCTGTGTTCACCTGGCATTAAGAAATCTTAACTTTCTATTTTATGTGGGGGCGATTTCCATCAATAAAGCGTGTAATTTTTGCATGTTATCGTATTAATTTGTAACATGATGTGGTCAAGAATGCTGTTGGTGGCTCTTTTTCTCATACACTTGAGAATGGTTACAAGTTTAATGCCCTTCCCTATTATATGTCCTGTTGTGTGATGATTTTAAACAGCCATTATTATTTGATGACTGATGCTTTACTGCTGTCTCCTTTGTATCAACTTTCAATGCCTATAGAAGATAATTCAAGTATTTTTGCATTTTATTTGGTTATCGTGACATGTGGCTGATAAGAGATTAACAGAGCACTCTTTGTTTCTGTCTTTTGTTTATTGTATACTGAATAAGTTTGAGTGCAGAACACTACTGTTCTTTTACACTTTGAAATAGAAGGATTTGCAGAAGTGCTTGGAGTAGCACATTTCATAGCATCCTTTCATTTTACTCCTCTTTACTAGTTAGCCAGAGGTAGCAGTCTTCTTACGAACTTTTTAACTATACGCTACGATGCACACCACTTTTAAGAAAAAAAAAATCTTTAAAGCCTAGTTTATTTGTACACCTGCTCAGCAAAATTTAGTGTCATGACTCAAGTCTGGAGCTTTGGTTTCTGAGGCACACGAGATCAAATTCTTGAGCTTCAGATAACCAAGACAAACCTTTAAAATACCCCTCTCTCCTGTCTGCTCCTTCAAGGCTCTTAATTTCTCATCTGTCTTTTGAGACAGTCTTGGTCGCTACTAAGCAGCATTTGAGGGTGCTTTATTGTCTGGTTTTTTTCTAGTTGATAACAAATGGAGTGTATTTCTATGACTTTAATGCTAGTCACCAGCACTATGCTTGATATAGTTCCTTATGCATTATCAAGGTATAATTTGTATAGATTTTTATTTTTGACAGCCTCATCTTGTCTTAATTGCAGCTGTCTCCTATTCCCTTGATACTTCTTCAGTCCAGTCATTAGTGCACTTACACAGTATAATTTCCTGGGCTTGGCTGCTGCAGTTGTGAGAAAGGGTTGTAATCAGTAAGCAAGGACAACCTATGTGGCTCTGCTGTTGCTAAATATTGTCATAGCCTAAAATGCATATTAAATTTATAAGGTTAAACACATTTCTGCACTTTGTCTCAACTGTGGTAAATATTTCCACATGTGACCAAGTTGGATGGTTTGGTAAACCTTGGCCTGAAGTAGAAAAAATTGTTTAACTGTAAAATCATAACTCCATTCATAACCAGTTTAAGTTGGGTTGCAGGCAGCCCGTTACTTCTTCTCCAACTGTTAGGAGTTGAATTTCAGGAGAGAGAGTGACAGGTGGAGGTTTTGAGGTGGTGATAGCAGCCAGACTACTGTGAGCCTGGATGCTCTGATGGTTAGTTGTTTACCAAAAGTTACAGCCTTGACATAGCATTATGTTTTTACATTATTCATGAGGTCTTGCTTTCTACTAAATTTCTTGTGAATTGCACATGTGTACTCACGACTTGGTTTAGAGACTTTTTCGCATGGATAGTGTATGTGCTTTCAGTTTTCTTTGTGCTTCATACCACGAGCTTAATAAGGATACGCTTCCTCTGCTTCATTTTTTCTGAATGGTATTGGTTCAAAATTAAACTTCTGTAATGTCTTCTGCCCACAGCCCTTCCAAGGACCTACCAGTTTTTCATATCTGTATGTCTAATATGAATTCATACTTAAGTTCAAATTTTGTGTGAAATACAATTTGAGATTGCTTAGTTGACTGTTAACACTGTCCGCAACATCTCTGGCTTCCTGTCTTGGCTGGAGATAGGACAGGTCGTGCAGTTAATCCTAGCAACAGTTATGCATGGATGAAGAGCCTTTCAAAAAAACTTAGAGAAGCAGACAGTTAGAACTGTGCATTATGGATTTTGTTTATTACTGTTTGGACTGAAGTATGCTCGATTAGGTTCACCCATGCTTTTCTTTTATTATGATAAAAAAGGATATATATATATGTATTTATTAAATTATTGTCTCTTGTGGAGTTATTTTGCAACTCTTGTGCAGGCTACAAGCTTCTTAGATCAGGAAAAGGTGTTCTTAAGTGAGATGGTTTTCCCTCCAGTGTAGCTGGCATTTTAATTGGTGCGTGTGCTCACTGAATGATGGTCTAAAATCCTTAACTTGGCCAAAAAAAAAAAAAAGTGTTTGTACCATGCAACCCCCCCATAAATAGGAAAGCATTTCATACCATCTGCTTTTCTTGTTCAAGCATGATAGTGCTCTTGCAAAAACAACAATAAGTATAAAAAATGCACACAAAAAAACCCGATGCCATCTGAATTTCAAGTGAAAAGTTGGATCTCTGGCAAACATTCTAAGACTTAATCCGAATTATAACATTTCAATTTTATCATGTGTATGTCTAGTTTAATATGCTAATTTCCTGTTACATTTTCAAGTTTTACTTTACAAACATAATAGAAAATTGATCAACAAAAATCTCTGTATTCAGAATATTACTTCAATGATTTGCATTGTTCCCGTCTTGAAGGATCATCGGTCAAAACTGTTTTCAAAGCGTAAGAAAGTAAGTTTTTGGGTTACTGAAATACTTGTGTTAGACGTACTACTTCGATTAATTTCTGTCTTCTGTTTTCTACAAAGGTCTGAGTTAGGTTAGGTACAAGGTTTAGAAAACATATATGGATGAAATCTTAGTTTATAACTTGTTTGCATTCATTATCTTGTGTAGATCATTTTATTACTTTTAATCTCCAGCCATGTTTGTGTTTATCATAATATACTGGATAGGTGATTATGGTAGATAGTTTTGAAGTGGCTTATTATAAAATACTAAGTTCTAAGTTTGATTTATAAGCACTGTCCAAGCATTGCCATCAACAGTAGCTAATCTTATTCAAAATAGTCACTTCACTGCAGTGTTGCCATAAATTCCTGTAGATGGATTTTAAACTAAAGGTAGCTTCTGCCAAGTAGTAATTGAAGGAGCTCTATTTCTCTGTGCCAGCTATCTGTCTCAATAAACGTAAAATCTGTGGTTCTTTTTAGAGAGCTACATTTACTGTAGATATTAATGAGCTGTTGACATGTGAATTTTCAAGGATAGATATTAAATGATTTAGAGAAGTAATTTGCAATTTAAAATGTGGAGATGGGCACCTCATTTAAACTTAAAGATGTTGAAGGAAGGCAGAGCAAGACTAAAAGTTGATTACTTTAAGTGGCTGTACCTCCCACGGTAATTGTTCACATACTCGTATACATAATTTTCTCCTGGTGTTTCACTATGTTTTCTAATTTTGGTCCTTTGCTTATCATCTTCTTGTATGAATGTAGTTATGTACTGGTTTCTTTACTGAGGATGAGATACTGGAGGTGAAGTATGTTTAGCTACATGTTTTTTATTTGATTTTCAGCATCTATAATATAGTATTTTTAGGTTGTAAATGTATTCTACATGTCCTTATCTTTACATGTTGAGTTTAATTTGAAGACTGTCATGATAGTGGATTTTAACTTTTGTTCTTGGTTTACTTTCTCATGTCTTTTTGCTTGTTGTGACCTCGTCTTTCTTACTTTTTGACCTTGATTTGCATGTGGAGTACTTGAAAGTTCCTGGAGTCCAAAATTGTTTTATCTGAGCACTGAAAAGCTCAGATACAGTATCTGTGCAGTTTCTTCCACTTCATACTGTATCTGTCTCGGTTTTTTCATAACTTATTTAAAATATATAATGCAACACAACCTGTGTTTGCATATAGTCTTCTTTTTGATCTTTCTCTTCTGTGAAGTGACAGAGCTGTGTAAGTACAGGAAACAGTGGGAAAAAGTTGCTTCCCAAAGCAAATCAATTTATTACAAGAAAAACAGAATAATTATTTAACTTTCAGAAAAGAAACCTAGGCAAAAAAAACAAAACAAAACACCTTAATTCACCTATCTTTTAACCTTATTTGGAAAGGGAAATTTTATGTTGTTTTAGGATATGAACTCAGAGCAAAGGTATTACAGAATAAAACTTTGTCTCAGCTGGTTTATGATAATTGGCCTTGCTATTTTTCTTGTCTTAGGATACAGCATAATTAAGGTAGTACAACTGACTGCCATCATCACCCTTTTGTTGAACTGGAGGATCTCAGGAGACATTGAGATTAACTGTTTCTTTTTGTATGGAAACTTTTCATGCTCCAGAACACATTTACTGTGGTGGAATGGGAATTTCAAATCAAAGTCTGCATACTTAGTAGGCAGCACATGAAACTTTATGGGTTTGAAACAGAAGTCATTTTGTTTTCAGATCCTAAAAATCGATGTGGCAGTAACTTCTTTTGCAAAAGACAGCTACTCTGATGGCAAGAGACTTCCTTCTGAAAGATCAAATGCAAGACAGACACAGAGGCAGCTCTTGGGAGCAAGCATGAAGTGTCAGCAGCTTTTTGTCAGACATCACCATCTTTGACTGTTATGCCACGGCTGTTAAGACACAGCTTTCAGAGGCGATCTTCTTACATAGGGGTAGTCTGTGAAATACTTGAGTAAAACATGAGCGAGAACAGAAATCATGCTTTCGAAAGTTTCTAAAATTGCAGTCTATCTTCAGAAGGTAATGTGAGGTGTTGGTTCAGATTCCAGGAATGTTGACATGTTGGAAACAATTTGCGGTTTTTCTGTTTGAAGCTGGGATTTACTAACTCTTTCAAAGTACTTATGAAAAAAGAATTGTTAATAACTGAGGGCAAAAATCACAAACCAATGTAGGAGAAGAGAGAATTAAGCTTTTTTTTTTTTAGAGGTGAAACTGTACTTGGGTTGTATTTCTAAAACCTGACAAAAATATAGCTTGAGAATTCTGATGTTACCTATAAAATCCAGATATGGGACTTGAAAAATCAGAACAATAAGCAGAGTATTTTAAT
The DNA here is from genome assembly GCA_024606505.1 of Aquila spilogaster. Lineage (NCBI taxonomy): Eukaryota > Metazoa > Chordata > Aves > Accipitriformes > Accipitridae > Aquila > Aquila spilogaster. Next base: position 49,640,272 of record JANHGO010000027.1, read on the forward strand.
TCATATGAAGATAGAGGAGATTGGAACAAGTAGTGTTTAGGGAATAACTTATGCTACGTAAAGAAAAACTCTGTTCTCAATCTACTTGACAGAAAAAATATTTTCTAACTGAACAGTTACTCCTTAAGAATGCATGTTGACACAATTGTGTATTTGCAGTGTTTCATGGTCTTATCAAGGGGATAATTGAATTATAATCCTAAGAAAAGGAAAATTGGTCTCTGTACCCTGCTAATATACCAAGAGAAGGGAGAACTTCAGTGCTCATGATCTGTATTTTAGCTTTGATCTTGACCATTACTCAAAATAATTCCTTATTTTAGTCTGTCTTCAGTGTAATTATAACAAAAATATTTTATTACGACGGATTCCAAATTGTAAAACGATAAATCTTTTCAGATTACTTCAGGAATTTTACAAAAAACTTTGCTCAATATCAAAATAATCATGTCTGCCTTATTCTGTGATGTTTTGTAAGAAAATTAAGCAATCCTGGTTAACCACATAATAGAGTGAAAAAATGAAAATGCTGGGGGAAAAAAAATCTGAAAGTTGGTGCTTGCAGAGGAGATTAATATTTGAGGTTGTGTAACATAACTTGGGAATGGTGCTCAGATGCCAAAAGAGAGACAGCTGTGATTCATTTTCCATTTGAGAAAGACCATACCATCCTCTCAAAACTGATTGAGCTTCAAAACAGAATTATGGGGTGCTGTGTTGAAAACATTGATTCACATCGGTGCTGGTTAAAATGGAAAGCAATTTCAAATGAAAATCCACCTGATGAGCAGAGGAATGTTTTCATCGAAGATGAGTGATGGCTCACGAAACAAACTTTTGTAACTTTCTACAAAAATAATACATTAATTTCTCTTACTGAAAGTTTTCATTCTAATTATTATTGAATTTATATTGGCATAGTTTCAGGAAACCTAGTCCTAATTTTAGGCAGGTGTTTTCTGCGATTCCTGTGATCGATGGCCTTGCTTGCACTGACAGCCAGATTGTATTCCATATTCAAGAAAACTTGCAGCTAAAGCAGCAGATTCCCTTAAAAATAAATCTTTGTGGCTCAGGTTTTTCACAAGTCCCAGAAGTGGCAGATAATATATGGGGATTTATTTGGTGGAATCTTAAGAAGAAGCAATACAATAACCTGCATTGTTTGTTCCTTATGCAAAAGGCAGCACGTGGTGCCGGGGGTGCGACGGGGAAGGGGGTAACGGTGTAAAGAGCAGCAGAAGCGGCTGCACAGGGGCGTCGAGGGGGGCAGGGAGCCGTACGGGGTGCTGGGGGTGCACAGGGAAAGGGGTGGGGTGCGGCAGGGTGCACAGAGCAGCGCTGGGTGCTGGGGAGGGGTGGGGGGGGGCACAAGGAAGGCGCAAAAAGCAGCACGGCGCTGGGGAAGGGGGATCACAAGGGTGTCGAGGGGGGCAGAGAGCCATACGGGGTGCACAGGGTCAGGGCTGCAGCGGGGTGCATGCAGCTGTGCAAGAGGGTGGGTCGGGTTTGCAGGGGGGCGCTGGGCACCCACGGGGGCAGGGGAGCTCGCAGCCAGCTCTCCATGTGTCCCCGTCCCTTCGCAGGCCTCCCGTCCGCTGCCACCCTGGCGCTGCGCTGCATGGATGGCGTTTTCCTCTCTCCCAACGAGGATGAGTTCGTGGGCAGGATCGCCGAGGAGCTGGAGCACTTCATGCTGCAAGGGCAGCACCACAGGTAAGTGCCCAGCCATGGCGGCGAGCAGCCGGGGGGGTCTTTGCACGGGGTGACCCTCTCCCTGCCGCCGCGTGCGGTCCCCGGCCGATGGCGCGTGCCGCTCCAGGAGCAGTGGCGCGTTGTGACTCTTGTCTCGTGTTTTGCATCGGTTCGCCGGGGTGAAAACGCCGGCCGGGTTTGCGCAGAAGCATTTGGAGCCTGGCTGCAAGGTCTGGCTGGCTGCGGAGCTCCAGGCTGGCTCGGAGCATCCCTGCAGGCCAAGGATCGGCGTGGGGTTTCTGCCATGCGCCCTTCTCTATTCGTGCTCCTTCAAGTGGGGTTTTTTTTTTTTTGACGCCGGTGGCTTTTGCACCGGCCACGGTCTGGCCTCGCTCACTAGTCAGCCTGACGAGTTATAATGAATAGTTTTGTAATCAAACTTTCATTTCCCCTCTCTGCCAAGGGCTTCCTGTACGCCGGATCCTCCTCCATGGCAGCAAACTGTCACCTTGGATTGCTACATTGTTTTTCTTTGGCCAGGCTGGATTTAACTGGACCTAGTCCCTGATCCGGTGACCTTTGAAAACCTCAAGATGGCCAGAAAGAGGGTGTCAGGCAGGAGCAGGGGTGGGATGGCTTAGTTCAACTTCCTGCCAGCTTGTAATGACCTTAAATATTTGTTTCATTGCTTTTTAAAAAACGTTTGGCAGAGATAGTACCCATGCAACTGTAAAATGCTCAGAAGCGAAACCGGAATTGTAAAAATGTGTCTAAATGCAATGGAATTGAATGTGGTGTTTATTCATCCGTTCATATTCTTTGAGTTGCTGGTTTCTGGAGCGCACTCAGACTGGGAGGAAGGGGACGAGTAGCAGCCTTCTGCTGGTACTTTCCAGCCATTCCCAGAACGGATACAGGCAGGAATGAGAGTCCCAGCCAAAGGCCCCGGGACCAGGCAGCCCCAGCTGCCCCGCGCTCCCAGTGCTACGTGCAAAGAGAGCACGTCTGCCTAGACATCTAGGATGGAGAAGGGATTTTGGCTCTTTAATACCAGAAAGTCCTGCTTGGCTTTTGGGCTTGGATTAAACCTTACACTGGGAATGACTTGGGGAAGAGATGTTGTTAAATTCTTGCTATGTCCCCGTCCTTTTCCTTCCTGCAAATTGATGCCCTCGACCCATCTCTTTTCAGAGTGCTCCTGTTCCCCCCCCTGTCCAGTCGCCTCAGGTACCTGATCCATCGGACCGTGGACAATGTGGATTTGTTGAGCAGCTTTTCTGTGGGAGAAGGATGGAGGAGGAGGACGGTCATCTGTCACTCAGCTGTAAGGTACAGTGCAGTGGATGTAATAGTGCTTCTCTTTCTATGGCCATGGGGTTTTTGTTCAAGCTTACAAGTACAAAGTTTGTGTGCTGCTGCTCTGCAAAGAGGAGGGTGTCTGTTATTGATAGCACCTTCCAGTCGTTAAGGAAGCAGAGGCTCTTCCCCCCCCCCCCCCCACTCCCTGATCTGCTGATTTCTATGTGGATTTGGTGCTTTTCCTCCTCTATCTTTTGCAAATATCATGTTACTCGGGTTCCTCTGCTCCCCGCTCACGTCCTGCCGTTCTTTTGGTCCCAGGCTGCCCAGCGAGACTGGCGACCAAAAACCCAGCAGCAACCCCCCGAGACCGCACCGACTTCCGCAGCCATGGGGCCGGGGGGGCCGAGGCGGCAGGCTGCGGCACGGCGGGGAGATGCACGGAGACAACTCTCGAGCTTGCGTGGGGTCTGGCAGGATAAAAAGGCCACCCAGGAAGAAGCCAGATAAAGCGCTGTATGTCCCCAAGGCGATGCGCAAGAAGGCAGAATGGGGGGAGCAGGAGAGCCCGGTGGCAGCTGGCACCGAGTCAGGTGGGAATATGGCACGGGAAGAAGAGATCTGCCCTCAAGTTTCAGTCGGGGATGCCCAGGAGGAACTGGGCAAGTCTGAAGGCAGCCCAGGTGGTGTCTCCTTGGCCCTTGGCAAGCAACAAGAGCCTGGCGAAGAGTGTGTTTCAGGAAAAAATAATGATGACGCAAACAGCGAATGTCCTCCATGTTGTACGGATGTCCCGTTGTTAGAGAATAGTAACGATTTCTCTGGGCAGGAAAGTCAGGATAAAGACTGTTCAGATTCCATTACTTCTGTACACAACAAAAGCCCAACTGAAGCAGAAGAGCAAGATTTGAGCTGCAACAATGCTATTATACCAGAAGACAGCAAAATCCTGTGCCAACTGCAAGCTGAAGACCAAAACAGCCGGGATGCCGGTGTATTGGAGTGTGGCAAAAACTCCTCCCTATCAGAAAGTCATGGCAATTACTGCTGTACAGACCTGGCTGTAGCAGAGTTGCGTGCAGCGTCGCTGGTGCTGGAAAACCAAGGAAAGAGCTGCACCGCTGCCAAGAGCCTGGAGAGCGGTGGAAACGTGTCACCGCCTGAAGAACAGGGCAAGGACTTTGTGAATGCTGGCGTGGTGGAGGGAGGCGAGAGTTTCTCCGAACTGGAAAGCCAAGATCAAGAGTGCCCCAACGCTGCCCAGGTGGAGCATACCCAATGCCAGAACCCTCTAGAAGCCCAAAGTGAGCCTCTGGCCGCACCTGAGCCGGTCTGTGGTGCTGACCCATCAGCTCCTGAGAACCAGAATGAGCGCTGGGAGGATGCTCCCGTGCAGAACCGCAGCGGGAAGGTGTCTGTGGCAGAAGAGGAGGACAAGGAGAGTTCGGGCTTGGCCGATGCGCTGTGTCGTGAGCTGCATTTGTCCGCAGGCGATAAAGGGGAGAGCGCAGCCGTCTGCGGACAGGGGAGCCTCGAGGACGACTGTACCGCGGAGCTCTTCGCAGAGGTAGTGTGTTGCCGCGGGTATTGTTGTGGGGAGCAACTTTGGGGAAAAGAGGTCGGCTCAGGAGTCAGCCCGAGGGGAAGGCATTAGTCTGTGGGAGGAGAGTCCCTGTGCCGGGGCTGCCTCAGCTGGCTGCTGAACCTGCTGGCAGGCGTGTGACCGCAGAAATGGTTTGCAGCAACCAAGGTGGGGCCCTGGAGGATTGCTCTTTGAAGTAACAACTTGTCTGATTTTTTTTAATTATTATGGTTTTTTAAAATATTCTCAGATTGTGGGTTATTTAACCGTGAAGGACATAAGCATTGAGAAGATCAGCTTTGATTATTCCAACTACGGAGATGCACAGCTCAGCGAGGGGGATTTTGGCCACGTAACTGAAATCTATGACTTCTCCCCATCGCTGAAAACGGAGCACCTGTTAGAAGTGTTCTCAGATTTCCAGTGAGTACCTCTCTGAGAGCCTGAGCACATTGCGGGCACGAAGGGAGCAGTATTCAGACTTGAATGCACAACAGAACCTGATTAAACTTAAATTTTAGTTTCACCTTTATGCCCTTATGTCTTACACACTTTCTGTGCCTGAAAGGACATTTTCCTGCTGTTTATGCATGATTTAAAACACAACCGGTTCTTCAGGGCTCTGTCATACACACAGTTATCTACGTGCGGGCTTATTCCTACTGCTCTGGCCTCAGTGAGACTCTTTAGGTACTTTCTAGGAGCTTCTTTGTTATTGAATTCCAGTGCCTGAGTGAAATTACATGCTTACATAAGTCTTTGCAAGAAAAAGGGCTCAATCCTGCTGTTGGAGATAAGATTTATTATGTAAATAATGGGGAACAGAGCCCTGTGCTGAAGGGAGTGACACTGGATTAGTAGCAGGACCAGAGCAAAGTTCAGCCCTTCATTAGTGATAAACGGTGCTGGTGCAGCTCTGAATCAGTCTCTCTTCTGCCAGAGTGCGCAGATACGGTGTCTGTAGGCACCTCTCCTTGTTTTCCTCCCACCATCCTCCTCCTCCTCCTCCTCCTCTTTTGACATACCTGGTGGATTAGATGTGAACACTTCACCTCTTCGGATCCCTTAAATTAAAAAAAATTATTTACATTTTAAATAGGCTGTCTTGTTGTCTGTTGTGTGAGTTTCCTCTAATGTATTTTTTTTCCACTTACTGTGACAGTGAAACTGAGCTGAAAATTGACAGATCTAATCTGAGCAGTGGATTGTATTTTCTGTGCTGCAGGAAAATCTTGGAACTCCCTGCTCCCAAACTCACATTTTCCACTGACACTTTATTAGATTTTTTCACATTGGCTTCTTCACTCTAAGCTTTGTAAACCACTTTTATAAATCACTTGCTTTTTATTGTAGATGTCTGAGCAATTGGGTTGTGTTTATAGAGCACTACATAAATGACAAACAATATTTCTTTGTTACAAGACAGCCCCTGAAATTGGTTGATTTTGGCCAAGGGTTCCTTTAGAGAAGAAGGAGAGTTCTTGGGGACAGCTGCTGGGGGAATTGCACATTGTGGCCTTGAAAGGGGCACATCTACTGTTCTTCTGTGCCTTCCTTTCCTTCTCTTTCCCCTCATGTAAAATGGGTATAATGCTTTGAAAAGCACCAGCTGTCTACATAAAAATATTAAGTACTCTTGATAACTTGAGGTGGCTGATGGGTTTTATTGTGTGGGGGTTTTTTTTTTCTTTCTTATTGATGAATATTATTCTATTGTCTTTTCATTTCAGTGAGAGTGGCTTCAAAATCCAGTGGGTGGATGATACGCACGCCCTGGGAATCTTCTCCAGCCTGTCTACAGGTAGCGTGACTCGATCCGTGGCTGTGATTCAGGGACCCGCAGAGCTGCTGGGGTTTCTCTGCTCTTGCACAGTGACCCTGTACTGACGCGGTGGTTTGCAATGTGCGTCTGCTGAGTCTTGCGCTCGGGCTAAGCTGTTGCCAAAGGTAGTCATGGTTCATCACATCTTTCTTCCTGCGTGCTTCAAACTTGAAAGGGTTTTAAGGCTTGAGAAGCTGGAATTACTGTGGTGGTGCGTGGAAACTCTGCTTTGCAAGAATAGCAGGTTTTTAATTGGCTTGGATAATAACCAGGGCACCTTTTGTATACGGAGCGACTCACGCTGCATTTCTAGAAATTAATCTGTTTTGCCAGTTCAGGTTTTTTTCTCTTGGAACCAGACAAAAATTCCTGCAAGCGTACAATAATGAGTGCTCGTGACCTCCTGGGGACCTTACACGTGCAGTTGCACACAGGTCCGGACACCAAGCCTCCTGGCAAACTGATCTGCTCAGGGCAAACACCCCAAGCTCAGGTCAGAGCTGTCCCAAGAAAAGTTTCCATCCAGCAGCGTATGTCGTCCAAAAGCTTAGGCTCTTTTCTTGGATTTAGTCTAATAATGACAGAGGTGTCTTTTTAAAATGTGTTTATATTTTCTTGGGACTCTTCCTGTGCAAGGAATGTGTGATGTAAGTAAGCCTGAGGTGACCAGAATGAGCTTAGCTGTTTTAGTATGAGTCCTGAGATGATAACGCATCAGCTGCTGAAGCTCAAATTATTTAGTGGTGTTATACCATGTACTGATTTTTATGATTAAAGCCACCAATATTCAGTCTGCTAATTTCAGCAATCTTTGTTCTTTTGAAGCATCTCAAGCCTTGGGGCGACGTTATCCTTCTTTAAAGATCCGACCATTGATCCATGCAACAAAGCAGTCTAAAATCAAGGCACTTCAGCGACCAAGTAAGACAATATTTTTTTAAATTATTAGTAGTATTATTTCTTGGTTTACCAGACTTCTATATCCTGAGTGGTCATGATGACAGGTTAAATGGGGAAATATATATTAAGGACCAGTATTTCTTTTTTTTTGTTTGTTTTTATAGCTTTATTGACATTGCAGGACAGTGAGCTGTTGTGTAGAGTCTTTAGTAAAAGCCTGCAGATGCTTTTTTTTTTTTTTTTTTTTTTTTACAGTATTTTCAGCCAACCTGTATCATAGTTATGTTAAAACTTACTGTGTCAGTAATGCTGGTTTCTGCCCGTTAGCAGCAGGCGGGAGCGGTTGGCATAGGTGAATGTGATGACAAAAACAAATTTGCAGAACAAGACTATGTTATATTTTACTTACAGGAGAGATAACTACAGCTGTTACCTATGCTTAAGTTTTCAGTCACTCTTTCTCTCCTGCTATAACAAGGGCTGGATCAAAAAAGCATCAAATCCTGTTGCTTTTTGTTTTCTCTTCAGCTAAGTGGTTTGCTGAAATTCAGGCTTAAGTCTTTCTTGTGTTACTTGCTTGTCTTGTGTAAAGTTTTAAGTGAACAGTTGTATTGTTCAGCAGACGGGTGTAGCTGTAGCAGTGATTGCAGGAAGACAAAGCGTGGCAAATGCCAGTAAGTTTCTCTGCCGTATTACTCTGCGCGGTTAAAGATAACAGATGAGACAAACCCCATAGCAGTTACATTTTGTGGTTGGCATAATTTTATTCAGTATCAGGTGAAGGAAAAAATTGTCAAGCTTAGCCATTAACATTGTTCTATTTCTCTTATTGCCTTTTAAAATCATACTGTAATCAGTTATACTTGCCACAGTAAAGAAATGCCATGAATCTTGTAGCAGTAGAGACTTTGCTGAATGTACAACTATACTGTTATTTCTACAGTACATTGCAGTTGAAACAAATATCAGTATTACTGCTTTAAAGGGACACTGTCACAGTTAGAAGTTCCTGAGTTTTTAAGACTGCTAGATTTAAATGAAATGTCAAAGAATTGGATTTAGTTTTGCACTCCCCCCTTTGTGTATTTTCATTCATGCTTCCTGATTCTTGTTGCTCTAGCCTATTGGCACACTTCTGAATCAGGTTATAAACTCCTTCTGGGGAACATTATATATAAACTCTGTATTCAGTTTAAGTAGCAATTTTTTTTTCCAAATACACATTTGGATCTTAATTAGCTGACAGTGTCTCTTTTTTTTTTTTTCCTTTTTTTTTTTTTTTTCTCTGAGCTTTGTCAAGAAAGAGTGGCAGTTTTATTTCCCAAGCTGTGGATGCTTTGAGTCTGCCCCTTTTTCTTTAAGCTGCTGATGGGCTGCCTTTATTAATAAAACTTCTGAAAAAGCAAGCAAAGCCCCCATTGCTAACTGGATAATAAATTTGCAAACAGTTGCTGATAAATGATTAGGTAATGGCCAAATCCAGACTACTGTGGACTTGGTAGAGTTTTGGTGTATTCAGTTCTTGTAAGGTGAAACTGTAGCAAGCCACATGTCTACCAGAAAATGGAGGTTACTGGCCAAAGGGCTTTTCCAAAGTGTCTGATAGATTTAGCTTTTTAAAAAAAAAATGCAGATTTTGTTTTTCCTTGCTGCTTTCTAAAGATTTAGACTGCTGGTTTTGATTAGTCTAAATTGAGATCAAACTTGACTGTGCATGAATAAATTGGTTGGACTGTGCGCCTTCATTTTGTTCTCAGAGATGTGACTTGCTGAATTTTGCCAGAACAGTTAGGAAGCTGTTCCTGAAAGCAACTGGGGAACAATTCTCTCTTCCACTGCAGAACAGGCCTGGAGCTTAATCATAGCCAAATAGCTGTTGAACTGTCATTGAAAAATCTTCAGTACAACTCTGGAGGCACATCTTTCTAAAAGAAAAGGCAATTTACTGGATAGGGGTAGAAGGACTTGCTCATGCTCCTGGGCTAATTCTGTAAAGGAACTAAGAAAATAGAAATCAGCCCTTCTGTCTGCCAGTCCTTGGGTTTAGCCAAAAGACTGCTCTTGAGCAAGCACTAACTTAATGATTTTCACTCATTTTTACCTAGAGCTCCTTCACCTTGCAAAAGAAAGACCCCAGACTGACACTGCGGTGGCGAAGAGGCTGGTGACCCGGGCTTTGGGTTTGAAGCACAAGCAGCAGGGCGTCTTGGGCACCGAAATGCTCCTACCAGAAAGCTTGGACCAGGAGGAATAAACCATCTCAGCTAACAAAAGTTGTATAGATGAGCATGGCTGTGATATTAAACTGCATGCAGAACAGTGAGTTGCCACAGGGATGTTCTCTTATGGATTAGCACCGTTTTTTCTTTCTAAAATTGGGAAGGGAAAAACTTTACTATTAATGAGATGTTGAGCTCAAGAGCCAAGCCCTGTGAGGGTTGCTGTTAGCTCTTCATTATGGAGAGCATCTTGCCCTACTCCGTTTCAAAGTGTCTGTTATTCACTGGGACACTTGCAGAAAGTAAGGCTGCTTACAGAAAAGCCTGTTCTATAATTTTACAAAGATGCATTAGAGTAAGGGAATTGTATCTTCTTGGCCAAAATTCAGCTGTAAGCAAGAGCAGAGCACCTGCAGGAGTCAAAAAAACCTGTTTAATGTTCACTTTGCTGTAATGTTATTGTTAAAATATCCCACAAAGGTGGCAAGCATTGAATGCAAATGAGTTTCAGGGTTTTTCCTTATTTACATAGTGTTTAAAGAGCCTGACTTGCTTTGTTGCACTGTTAGCAAGGAAAGTTGTCATACACTGATTAGGAAAAGAAAACCAGAACTTGCCAGTTGTGATTTGCCCAGAGCCTGGTGTTAAGAGATGCTGCAATACACTTTGTTGTGGCAGCAGCAACAGAGCATCCAATACATCTCGGACTCTGCTTTTGCTGCACAGTCTGGCATCTTGAGAACAAAATGGAGTTTTCCAGCTTACAGTAGGCTAAAAACCTTTGCTAGATGCTACCCTCTGGGCCACTGGATAAGTGACAGAAATACTCTGACCAGGCATTAGCAAAAGACTTCTGCATTCTTTAAGCCTCACAACATCCCTGTGAGGTAGGTTATGGAGAGCACAAGTTAGATGCAGCCAGTTTAAATTCCCCCTGTGGATTGAAATGGTCAGCTCTAAGTATTCAGTTAACTTTAGCTGCTTGTAGAAGTCTTCTGTACAAACACAGAGGGAGAAGAAACTTCAGTACCAGGAATTGTGAACAAGGCCCTAAACTTTCATGGAGTAGAAATACACAAATGGCATATAAAACATTTTTCTGGGTAAAACACTTTTATTCAAGTAGCTGTGTCTGAAAATGTGTAGCAATGTGTGTCCTCAAACAAACAGAGGAACACACGTAGCACCATTATGAATTTACCAAGTGTAAAAATCCTTTTAAAGAACAACTTACACAGGTGGGCCTGACAGCACAGGTCCAGATCGCTGATGATGAAAGCCATGAAGTTACCTCTGTAAGGTACAGTGATGATATACAATGCCTTAACTGAATTTATCCTTTAAAGAAAAGACAGAGTGAATATCCACAATTAGCAGGTAATATTTAAATGTACGTGGAATCTACTGGGTGCATAGCTTACTGTGTAATGGAAATTCACAGTCCAGTGGACTCATCATCAGGAGATCTGCAAAGTCTTCTAGCTGTTACAAGGGAGGTGTAGCTTCACGGAGCCCTGATGCACTTGTAGAAAACAGTTCTGCATTAGCTGCTCCACTTAAGAGATTGTGTTGGGAGTTGATTGTTGAATACAAGAGTTTCACTTCAGTATTAAATTACGCTTTATACTGTTCTGCCCAGAAAAAGCTGCTCCAATTTTTTTTTTTCCTTTCCTGTGTTTCTTTGCTAAAATGCAGTAATGACATGGCAGTACTGAGGATTAGCTGTGTTCAAGAAGCAGCGTCACAAATGGAGGCGTTTGCTTCAATGGTGCGTTCAAGCTTGAGTCAAAGAGCTTAAAGATACCAAGATTAATGCCTTGAAGAAAGTGAATGGTAAAGGCATATTTAGGTTGCTGGTACCCAAACTAAGGCAAATTGTGCTTGCTGTAGCCTGGACCTACATCTGTGAATAAAGACGGCGCTGCAAAGTGGAGGGAGAAATCTTTGTGGAGAAGGTTGGAATGGTGAAGATACGGAGCCAAGTAGAGTTTAAAAGCCTGCTCCTAACTACCTCAGTAGTAGGGACTGGAGTTAAAAGACACACGGTGGCCTGAGCACCTAAACTGGGAAGGAAGGCATCTTTAGAAAATAATTTACCTTGCTAAATTTAGAGTTTGATTGTTTGCTTGATTTTCTTTTTTGTGCAGTGGTTAGGGAAATCACCGAAGCAGGAAACCTCGGTTCTTTAAATAGTGGGGTGGGAGGCGATGCCGTTCTATCGGGTGGACACCTTGTTATTTGTGAGTCCGCTGAAGTGATCGAACTTCTGTTCCGTTTCCTCACTGAAAGAGCCACCTGGGGAGTTTACAGAAAGAGCACAGGGTTGAGCAGGAGGCAGCAAAGGCAGCTTGCAACACAAGGCAAAGAACACACTGGGGTTTTGTGTAATGTGCAAAAGATGCTGTGAAAATGAAGGGCTCAGAGCAAGTACTAGAAGAGCAAAGATTTTCCTGGGCTAATTAATTTAAGCATTAATTAAATCTTACCATAACTGGAACAGCCACGAGTCCCCAGGAGTACTACATCTAGTCTTTTATGTATTTGGAAGGCTAGACTACAACCTACCCTCAATTACACTGCTAATCTTTGTTGCTTAAAAAAATTGGGTGATGACTGGCAGGACCTGTGAAATGCTCTCCTTGAGGCTGATGGTAAGTGGGGTCTGTTCACTCTTCTTAAGTAGGACCATGCCTTTACTTTTTGCTAGTTGAGAGACAATGAAAGCTAAACACATTTCTTTCTAAATAGAAATATTTTCAAGCTCAGCTGGAGAGCCCATCCAACACTTAAGTGCCAGTTCATCCAAATGAAGTGGGTTTGGCTTTTCTGAACTAGGTCGCAATCTGAAGCATGACATATGAGAAAAGTATTTTCTTAAAAAAAAAAAACAACAAAAAATTAATGAGAAAAATCAGTGGTTACATGGATTTTTTTCAGGAAAAACACTCTTTGAAGAACTTCAGCCAGCTCTGGAAATTGCCTTCACCACTGGTTTTATTTGGAGGTTGGCAGACAGTTGCTGTTAAACTGTTTTTAACACAGAAAATATATTATCTTGCAAAGCCCCCAACTTAATTCCATTTTAAAATGGTCTTGACAATTGACTATTAATGCAAATTTAAACAAGTTTGGCTCTGATATTTCCAAGACCCCCCCCAAAATTCCAAATGATAATGTTTTACATGTATTCAAGAAAATACAGAGTTTTTCCTGACATTCAAGGGACAGCAGAGCACTTTCATTTCTGGCTCAAGCAGAGGGCTCTTTTCCACTGCTCTGCTTCACACCCCCCTGTCCTTGTTTGCTCTTCAACAAAAGAGAAGCTTTGGGGTCTGAAGAGGTCAGTCCCAGGTTGGTAATAATTTGAGTCTGGGAAGAAGGTGTAGTTGTTTGCCTGGACCTACTCGGGCACTCTAAACAAGTTCTCAGATTGCATGAGAGCCTTCTTTATGTCTGACAGCCTTGGGAGGGAAAAATGCTTTGTAGAAGAGATACAGCTGGAACATCTGTTATCCCCATTCTACCAAGCCTGAGGCACTTCTTTCGGACCTTGCACAGAGAGCTGTTTTACCAGCGTTGTGCTTGCTGCTCCAGTAACGTGTACAACGCCGCACTAAGTAACGAGCTGTCCCACCCCCATCCAGCCATCCTACTCTTTGCAACCTGTAGCAGCTCCACCCTGTAACAGAGACACGGCAGTGTCTGCCTTTGAACAGCAAATCGCACCAGTGTAGTTTGGGTTCAGTATCTCATCCTTCCAAGCACGTACAAACAGCACGTAAGCACGCTGCAGTGGAAGCACAGAGAATTCCTAGCGAAGAGCCAGCAATGCAGTCTGATCTATGCACAACAGTCATTAAACTTTCCCCCCTGCAGAAGTCCCTCTCACCTATGTGGCAGTTGTACATCCAGATGCGCTGCCCATCGTACCGGCTCCTGCATTTCATCACGTTATTTGAATAATCGGATTCAGCAACTTCATAGTTTGGGTTGATGACAACCTAGGGAGTGATGGAGAAACACAGCATAAAGTTATTTAAAGGTGGACTGGATATAACACTTACTAGTCAGACTGAGACAGAATCAGCTTTTTCATTACACCATAATACTTTTTTTTTTTTTTTTTTTTTAACAGGAAAAACCTAACTCATTTTGCAAGGAGACAGAAACTACTTGATTAAAGCCAGATCAAGATCACACCTTCCCCCATGCACCAAGATACACCCTCAAACACCTTCTCTACATTTCACACGATAGCAACGCAGACAAAAATAATTCCTCTTCCCTTCACTCCTCTCCAGTTTAAGTGGCTGGTTTTAGAACCAAAGAATTTCCCCCACTCCACCCACTTGCACAAAACAGACTGTAGGCATAATCTTAACTCCTCATGCAAACACCACAAGAATAGCACTATTTAATCCCCAAGTGCAGCGAGTGTTGCCTACAAACAGCTCAAAAGCTTAGATCAAGACAACAGTGGGATGCTGTGCATATATATAATGTGACATGTAACACCGCGTGTTAACAACAGTAGCTGCACGTGGATTGTGTAGGACTATCAAGTATTAGCTGCACGTGGATTTCTTAGGACTATCATCCCTAAACTGTGGTTATTGTCCCTGATTTTTCACTCGGGGGAAATATGTGATCTGGTAACACCTTGTTGTCCTGTTTGGTAATTCTTTATCTTTTAGGTATCCTGGGAAAATAATCTCTTTGTAATCGGAAGTTTATAGCACTGTAGGAGATGTACAAATAAACCAGTCGGTTACATCTTTGACACCCCTAATGGATAAGATAAAAGCAACAGCAAATTTCTCAAAAATGTCTCAAATCCCTTTTTTCTCCCATACCTGGAAGAGGTAATCGCCTGGTGGGACATCAGTAATATCAATCCACTGGCAGTCGATGTCGTGACGGTACACGTCCCAGCATCCAACTGTGATTCCTTGTTCACCAAAATTGGCGCACTCGTACTGTTTTTGCACATCTAAACGATAACGATAAGAGTTAAAGGCACTAAGTGTTACACTCCCACCCTCGGGCACATCAGAGGAAGGGCTAGTTGTTCTCCAACTCCCATAGATTATGATAAGCTACAGGCACAGTATTTTGGGTGAGATTTAATACCACAGTGTCTTGCTCAACGTCTTGTATTGAAATACATGTACGGGAGGAGCTGCCACGTTCCACACCTCATCACCCAGAGGCACATTTTGGAATTTCTCACTTTACAGGAACCAGAAACCACGCACTTAGGTTTTCAGAGCAGCTCAGAATAAGGATGTAAGGAGCTGAGGTCTGAAAACCTCAGCATATGGGGCCTTCGGGGCTTCTTTTATACCTGTAGAGACCACTCCATAACCTCAGGACTGGTTTCTGGCTCCTGTCAGGCCACATTCTAGCCCTGCTCAGGACTTTGACAGCATCTTTGAAGCCAGTCACCTGTATGGGGACAGCGATAAATTCCCAGCACAAAGGGCTCTGGCAAATATACCTGCTTCGCATTCGGTGTCTTCCAGGCAGAAACTGGCTTTGTGTCCTTCAGCCACCTTGGTTCCATTGAGGTTCAATAGATCATAGTGGGTAAAAACCTCCATGCTGTGGTAATGCCTGCAAGGTACAGACAGGGAGAATTCTCTTTAGGGAAAACAGACGCCTCTTTAATTACCGGCTCTAAAGGGCTGCACGGTCTGGTCCAGCAGCTCGGGCACGACAACTTGGATGCGAGTAGCCCAGACTCAATACTCTGTGCTGTTGCATCCCTCAGGCCAGGCATTCCACCTCCCAGCCCCACGGCCGCGGGGGTAAATACGCGACAACACGTCAAGTGCTGCGGACCGAGCGGCACTACAGGATGTAGAGTCAGGAACCACAGCTGGGAAATATTCCCCGGGGCATAATCCTACATGGCACCATCGCCCACGCTGCCTTCGTGCTGGCTCCTGGCCCGGGTATTTGTTTACACATCAAGTGCTAAAGCTCTTCCAGGGGAAAGCATTGCCCCAGCCTTCATTGGAGCACACTGTGTTTTATAACGGCAAAGGAGGGAAAAATCAAAGCCATCATCAGTCAGGTCATCATTTCTAGTGGCCCTGCCATTTACCAGAACAAGAAATATTTCACCTCCTCCTTAACAACAGGCTGCAAAGAGAGCTAGGTGTACCCAGAGCAGCAACCTGGCTATTTTTATTTATTTTTAAGAAGCAAAATGTAAATTTATTGGCAGAAAACTAACAACAGATGGAACCAGCTTCTCTCAGCACTCCCTCCGCTCAAATCTAAACAACCTGACAGCTGGGTTCACACATGATACATTTCATAATTTTAAATGGGGAAGTGTTAGTGTCAACTCAGCCTGGGCTGCTATCAGGAACGCTCCAGCACTGTTGGGCGCAGCAACAGTTAGGAGCGAGCATGCGGTCTGTGCTGCAGACCCCTAACTAGCAAAGTTAGACCACAGCAGGGTTTGGGTGACGTTGAACTCGGGAACATTGACTTTTTCTATGCCACACTGCTGGTTCAGCAAAAAATTAAGCCTGTGCTTCGGTCCCATTGAAGTCCATGGGACGAGCAGAAGAGGAAGCAGATGGAAATACCCGATTAAAACAGACATGTGCTCCATGTGGTCGGGGCTGGGCACATAAATGCGGTCATGCTGATGCAACACATTGAATTTGATCCCAGCTTTGGAATCAGGAGTAAACCCACAGCAAGAGCACGTGGCGGGCAACAGGAGAGCAACCGCGGGTGCTGAGAAATCGCTGTGTGTCTACCCCAACTTTGGGAACACTGCGCTGAGACACGGCAGAGGTCATCTGCATAGCTCGACTCCGAGGAGTGAGGCAACTGTGCAGACAGGCCCTAATTCAAAAGCCATTGCTCTGGAGTTGAAAAAAAAAGAAGAAAAAAAGTGCAGAAATCCTCTCCTTTCCAGCTGTAAAAATAATCATGGCTTAAAAACTTCCAACCACCGTTATTGCAGCATCACTGTGCACACGTATTTACAGATAAAGAAGTAAGGAGGGAAGGGGAGGAAATTTTTCCTCTAGAGAGTGGGTTTCTTCTTACCTCCTCCTGCCTTTCCCCTAAAAAAAAAAAAAAAAATTTTAAAAATTGCCACCTGCCAGAAGTTAATCACTTCTCACTCCCTGCTACAGGTCTTTCCCATTTTTGTTCTGCTTCCACATCAAAAGCCAATTAAACAAGCTCCTAGTGATGGAGTGAGGCAGCTAGGAAAGAAGAGGCATTCTGCAGTGGCTGAGCTGTTGACTTTAAGGCTGTCTAATTTGGCTGCCTCTGATAAAAGTTTGAGGTTCTCAAGTCTGACTCAGTTTCTGAAATATGTCTGAATCATTCAAAGAAGTGTTTACATTCTGGTGTTTACAGACTGGAAAGATTGAAAAGGAATTGAGTTCATCCTCCTCCGTATAAACAGAATCCATTTTAAAGCACGCAGATGGTTCTTGGCCTCTTCCTGATCCTTTCCCAGTCTCACCTCACTTACGCAGCCTCTCCCAAAGAGCTCCAAGTGCCCTCCTTTTTAACCAGCCTGCGACGTGCTCAAAGCCTTGCGGTACCCACGTATTCCCCCAGCCCCTTCCCAACAGGGCCAGAAAGGCAGGTACTCACACCGCACTGGTCCGGGTTTCCTCCTCCCTAAACATACCACTGCCTATTTACCTTGGGTTCTGTGCCGCCAAGGTTTCAGCTCTGCTCGCGCCTCCGACTGCAAACATCGCAAACCAACCTGTCTGCAGGGTAAGCGGCCAACGTTTGCCCCACACCGCGATCTGAAGCTTCGGACTAGTAGCACCGCAGCATCGCGACGCTGATGCAGTGCTGCCTACACGTCTCGCCTTGCTCACGCTGTTCGTGAAGGCTGAAGGGCTGTTAGATTTGAGAATTTACTGCTCCAATGTTTTCACAAGGGAAAAGTCTTACAACAGTGGCAGGACGAGAGCTGTGCACTGAGTTACTTAGCTCCCTTTTACCCCAATTTAGAGAAAAAAAATCAACCTTGTAACAGGCCATCATTTCAGAAGCAAAGCATCTGGATGGCTTGGTTCCAGTTCTCTTTCCTCTCCCTGGTTTACTTTGGCTGAAACTGTCAGCTTCCCCCTGAAAAATGATGCATTTATGGGGGCGAGTTTACTGTTTTGTCAAAAATAAGCACAAACCAATCTCCCAGCTGTACACAGTTTAAGCGGAGTCGAGAGGCATTTAAAAAAATGCAGAATTACACCATGTTCTTGAGTCCTTTCCCAGGTGAGGGAAGTAGCAGAGATGGCTGCATCTTTCTACACCCAGCGGGTACATAGGCACACGCTTCCTTCTGTCCGTATATACGCATACTCCCATGTATATACTGCCCTTGCACGTACGTCTTTCCCAGTGAGAGCTCCACATCTGTCTTATTCACGTACCAGTTCTTAACTGTAATTCCTACTGTCATAAGCTGGTTTCTCTGCTGTCGGGTGATCACAGCTGCCCTACCACACGCCACAGCTCCGCAGCCGCGGTTTCAGCCCCGTACTCCCACGGTAAAACAGTCCCCCCCCGGGCAGCAGAAAGGGATGGAAGGAAGCCCCGACCGCGCAAAAAACATCTTTGCGGCACTCACCGGTGGCAGTCGTGCCAGACCCAGGCGTGGCGGCCGTTCTTGGGGCGAAAGTCGGACTGCCCGTTGTTGTGGATCTGGGAGGAGAAGCGCAGCAGGCGCCGGTACCCAGACGTGACGGAGGTGTTGACGGCCGAGCTGGCCAGGCAGTTCTCCTCGAGCGCACACTGCAGCATGAACATAGGGCGGTCTTCCAGGTAGGCTGTCTGCTCCACCAGCTCGGCGTTGAGCACCAGGTCAGGGGCAGCTGGCAGGAGGGAAGGAAGGTTTAAAATTAACTGATGGGCTGCTAAAAAAAAAAAAACAAAAAAAAAAACCAACCAAAAAACCCCACAAGTGTCTGTCAGTGGTGGAAGCCAGTCCCTTCCTTGCACTGAATTTCTCAGACCCATCAACAGCAATTTGCCACTGTTCTGACATATCCAAGGCATAGCACGGACCACTCCATTTCTCCTGCATATCTCAGGGCAAACACTTATGCCAAAATGAAGCAAAACCCGAGTTACTCACTCTCCGAGCAGGACACACCAGCACCAAAACGACCACCTCCTCTGGGACAGGAGACATCGGCTCCATCGTGACGACAGTGGGCCAGGGACATCTCTGTCCCCGAACACTTGACACCGCTCATGACCACGCTGTCAGCAGTGACGTCTCCGTGCCAGTACCAGGTTTCCTGGGCAGAAAAACAGAAAAAGGCCCTTCACATACTGTTCAGTGTTTAGTGGACTGCTGGGGGAATATTCATTCCCCTGTAACTTGCATTCTCCCTCCAGGGAAGATCAATGCAAGAGCCCACACTATCAAGGAGATGGATCTTGCCAAAGGATGCTAAAGCAGAGTAGGTCGGGGAATGAGCCCAAGTCTGTTTAAGTAGAAGGCTAGGACTGGAATTAAAATCCAGATTGACCATGTTCCCTGCCCCGAACATCTGACCAGTGTTAAGCAAATCTCTCTCCTTGTTTCTGAGCTTGTTTAAATCTCTGCTTGTTTTTAATCCAGCTGTAAACTCACTTTTCCACCCTGCTCTGCCCATCCAGCTGATGAATTCATCCTCGGGATGTTTTAAGTCATCTAGGCTGTGCCTTTGGGAGAGATGCCTGGCAATTAAACCACATCTGTCTTGTGACATCTGTCCACTTGGGATGGCCACAAGTAATGCCAGAGTGCCTGCTTGCACAAGGAGGGGAGGCAGAATTAACAAGCCATGCTGGGGATAGCAGCGGAAACAAGGCATTTGAGGAGTACCAGGACCAACGGGGTCTGCTAACCCAGGGTCTGCATCTCTTGGTTCTGAGGGGGCATTCACAGATGTTCAAACCCTCCTCACTACTCATCTTCATCACCCACTTTTACAAAACTTGTGGGAACGACAGAAAATTAACTCACAACGTAAGACCACTCACAGAACTAAGCGCACTAAACCCTGATGAAGCCGCAACTGCAAAGCTTGGGAGAAAGAGAGGGAAGAAAGAAGAAAAAAAAAAAAAAAATCAGATCTGTTAGTGTCAAAACTGGGAGCACGTTTCCAGGAAAAGAAAACCCATCTGTACCATTGCTTCCATTGCAACAGGCTGTTTGTTAACCCTGTTAGCAACACTCTTTGCACACCCGCACACAGGGCTGCCCTGTTCTACACAGTATAGCTTTATGCTCATGTAGCTGGTGCAGCCGGGATATGCATAAGGGCCTTTTCTGTTCTAAATACCAGCAGTCTCAGCTAAAGGAAAAAATGTCTTGTTTCTTGCCGGACTCTCAGGGCTATGTCAATAGAGCCAGGCAGTTGGAAAGGCCAGTGTTCAAGGGACGTGGCTATCCTCAGCTCTTGTGCTCTGCTTGGCAGCTACGGAAGCAAATCAGCTGGTGGAACCGGCTTGCACAGGGGGATTGCTACAACAGCAGCGCGGGCAGCTCCAGTCTTCTCCCTCCTGGCTATCTGACCCCAGCATCCCCCTCAGGGACGTGCAGATCCCCTCTCTGGCCATGGATAACAGTTAAATTGGTTGGAATCCGCCTGCCCAGAAGCCCGGCGTGTCCTCCTGGATCCTGGCTTGGTCACTCCTTAAAGACAAACTCATTCCAGGACTGCACTCTCCAGGCAGAGTTTTAACTCTCCATTTTTGCCTACGGTCTCTCCTGCTTTCTCAATAAGCTACCACCAGCCCCGAGGATGCTGAGGCTATTAGTCATTTCAAGCCCTTATTGTTCCTCCTTGCACAAAACCAGCAGGCAGTCAGCAGATACGCTAATTCGCACTGGGTTTATCGCTGCAGCCCAGCACAGCCGGTTGCATCTGAATGCCGAGCGGGCCAGACGCGGCAGGAAAATACAGCAGAGATGACCGGACCCCAGGGATGGAGAATGGGGACAGCCTCCGCTCTCTGCAACCACATTTTACTTGTTTGCCCAAGTTTTCAATTTCCGGAAATTGTTTGGGGAAAATAGTTTTCTTTCCAGGACTGATCTAAGGCTGTTTTCTGAGTGCGGGTTACCATCTATATAAACACACATGAAGTTTATTTATTCAGTGGCCATTTGAGCCTAAGTTTCCCCAAAGCTGCTGGAGATTGTTGAATCTCAGTTGAAATGCCTCAAAGGGGCTGCATTTCCAGAGCACAGCAAGACAGCAAGCTCTGGCAGGGGATTACTTTGTCCTAGGGAGAAACCAGATTATTTTAGGAGCCCAAATCCCCATTTTCCCAGTGTCTGTGAACTGCAATCAAGGCCCAGAGGTTATATATTTCCTTTCAAAATCTACCATTACACCTAAGTCTGCCTGCCCCTCTTTCACCTTGTGATGCTTGAGGAATGCATCAGTACAGAAGAGTATCTTGCACCAGGATTATTGGCCAACGCCAAGTACTTACACCTGATGCCATTTATCCATCTGGGAACTGGGTGGGAAGCTGTTGCCCTCCCTTCTTCCAGCTCTTACGGTTGCTGCTTGCTTTCCTCCAGCCAGCACAGCAGGCTGCCTTCACTGCGCCAAAGAGCTTCGCTGGGAAAGAACACTTTATTCCTTTGTGGTTATCCCAAGCTTGTTAGTTGGTAGTTTTTATCCCTTTATTAAGTGCCAGTCTTAGTCGTGTGCAAGCAGGGAGGGCTTAGGGCATTTGTCATTAGAGGAGCAAGAAATACAAACAACTTGGGGAGCTGGGATACAGCTCCACTACACAATAATGTACACGCTGCACTGAAGAGTAACTACAGGAGCAAAATCAAATTGTTTTCAAGTGATTTGACACCAGGTTAAACTTGGCTTCCACACTTCAGTCAGCTTGAGGAGTTCAACTCCCCCCTGACTCAGGGAGGGACCAGAAACTGCACGTAACCACCAGCCCAACCAGGGCTAAGGGAGTCAGGCTTCCCAGGACATCTGAGCCCTGAGCAGTATGAAAACAGCAGCTTTGCCCAGAGCTGCAACAGCTCTTTCTGCTCTGAATTTCCCCCAACGGCTGTTGTGCAATGAGGTTTAACCTTCAGGGTCTCTCCAGCTAATGCTTTGAAGCCGAATGCTGCGGTTTGTGGTTTGGTTTTTTTTTTTTTTTTTTTTTAAATAAGCCTTCCTCCTCCTCCTCCAGTAGCCCCGACCCAACCACACGAGTCGTCGCGACCGAAACGGACGCACGGGAGGGCACGGGGACTCACCTGGAAGGCATGGCTGGCGAACCCCAAGCCCAGCTGCCGACACACCACCATGGCTTCCACGGTGCTCCAGTTCTCGCTGCAGACGGTGCCCCACTTCAGAGTCCCGTTGCGCTCTGCCAGGACCTCCACCCGGCCCTCGTAAGGGTTGCGGCCGCCGCTCAGACGCAGCTGCAGGGCATAAAAACTCGTACGTCAGTAAACGTCATAGCAAACTTCAGAGGGAAGATGCAACAGTTGGGCAAGCGACGCTCAGGGTCTTCTCAAGGCTTGCGGTTAAAGTCACCGAGCCCGGAAACCTCGGGTCAGCTGCTAGCGGGGCAGTTGGTGCAGTTTGGTTCTTCATCTCCCACCACGGCCGGGAAGCAGTCTAGCCAAGCCCAGCATCTGAAAGTGGCCTGTACCAGCTGCAAGAGAGCTACGAAAGCTTCCCCGCTCCGCTCCCTTTGGACCTTTGGCAGGAGCATTTACGCAGAAAAACCTGCGTCCGCTTCATGCTTTAAGCCCCACGTGGCAAAGACGACAGCAGCACCCATGCTAGCAGCCACCCGGGTACCACTGTCACGAGACCCAACCAAGATCCCATCACAACAGGGACGTGGACCAGCTTTACACGGCCACTGGACTGCACAGGTTGCAGCTGAAGTGGCGCTTCACCCATTTATAAGGCCCCCGTCATGTTTAGAAGAGCTCAAAGCTCAGTACAAAAAGGGAGCATCACCCTTATTTCCCCTCCTAATACAATGCAGGTGTTAAAATCTACATCGAATAGGCACAGCTTAGGTGAAACGATTCCTACCCAGATGCCCTGCACTGCATAGCACGGGAGGGCAGACGATGCTCCAGGATGAAAACACGCCGCCACGCTCGCTCGGCTTCTCACCTGATTCTGGAAACCCATCGCTGGAACGTTGCACCTCACGGCAGCATCTTCTTCATGGTTACAGCCCTGCGACTCCATGTTGAACTTGCAGTCTGTGACTGATTTTTCAAAGCCCGTACAGTCAATTTCATTTAGATGAATTGGACCCATGCCTTGGGGAAGAAAAGAAGAAAAAAGAAAAGAGTCCTTACTTCTGCCCGTGCTACTGTGTGGTGAAGAAATATCCAATAACAGTCTATTAATACGTTGCAGACATCACACTGGCCTCTAGCATTCAAAACACGGTAACCCTGAAAAAATTCCAGTGATTTCTTGTAAAAATAAAACAAAAAGCTGCAAGATCGTTTTTAATAATTTTACCATTAAATTCTTTCCAGTAGTATCTGGGACTCAAGCACACAAGAATCACAGAAAAAGCCAAGTTTCCATTGTTACATAATCTACAAACTTCAGCTGTAGGAATTCGCAAATTATGACCTTTTGGCTGGGTTCTGTGTGCTGGAATCTGCTCCCAATCAAGCCCTGACATTTAAATGGGACATAGACACGTTTGCTGGGACAACAAAACGTAACACCACAGGGATGCACGAGAAGTCAGTAAAACAACTCTGGGGCAGGTGTGCGTTACAGACTCCAACACCACTGATGGAAACGAGAGTGAACGTCGTTTCATACTGCAGAGAATGGTCTCAAGGTGTTGGGAGCCAAATTGAATCACTTGGTTCCTCCCTGGACAAGTGGCAGCAGACAACTGTCATTTCTACCAAAGAGACACACACGTATGAGAAGGCAATAATCCTGCCTGCAAAGCTCTCAGGTCCTGTTTCCAAAGTGAGCCCGAAGCTGGTTAGAAAGAAGTTTGGCGGGGATGAATTAGAGGTTCCATCAGATGATCTTCATCACAGGAGAACAACCAGTCTTTCTTGGAGCCCATATAACCCATGAGTAATTGCTGATGGAAACACACCAAACAGTTTTGACAGGAGATCCCTTGTAAGTAGCAGATGTAGAACCTGTGGTCTCCAGCAGTTTCTAGGAAGCTTTGAGATGGGAGGCTGAGAATAAAAACACTCCCAAACTTTGCTATCAATGTGCTCTCCGGGCTTGGTGTAACCAAAACGCTGGCAGACGCTGGGCTCTGAGTTGCAGGTGCTTTGCTTCACTGCAGCCCTTGGCCAGGCACTTCTGTCGGAGCCGCAGGTTTGCCCGTTTCTGGTCAGCGGCCAGGAGCAGCGTGACGACGGCAGTGATGCAAGGCAAAAGCCGAAGAAGTTTCCAGGAAAGCACCATCCACCCACCAATACCCTCCAGCAGCCCTTTCCATCAGCTGGAAGAGGTTGACCAACACCAGATACAGGAGGTCAGTTTGGAGTTCGCCCTGTTGGTAGGCATAGCACACAACGGTAGGCTGCCGGAGGCCAGGCTGACCGATCTGGGTAATGGAGGTAGAAAAGCAACTGTTTTCTTACCATTTCTGACAGCGACTATTGCTTCTTCATTCCTGCAACGCTATTCTCATCATAGCACGAGTGAGGAGGGCTCCGCAGAACCAGAGAGCTGTACCTGTCTCAAAGCATTCAAATCAGCAGAGAACAGACTCCATGGAAATGACATCCTGCCTGCTGGCTCCGTTTCTTCGTCTGTACCCAGAGATGACACAAATTGCCCAGTTAGTGGCAGAACTGCCACCTGGGCTCTGATCAGCAACCTCCCGGGCATGCACTGCCTCACCATGGACCCTTTTTTGCTCACTCCTCTGGAAAGGAAAATTTTACGCAACTTCAAGCCTGCTCCTTTTAGTTCAAAGCAAAGGGCTGACTCTGGAAGGCAGGAAAAGGTAATTGGTTTATTAAGGGTAGGTGGGATCCTTTTGCTTAAAAACCTCTTCCCACTGCCATCTGGAGCCTTTCTAACTCTATGTGGCAGCCAGCACACCTGTGACTCAGAGACCTAACCGTGGGTGACAGTTTAATGATCTGTCTGCTGAACCCCTCACCTTCTCAGACTTCTGCTGAGGCACAGGGAAAACAGAAAAAAAAAAAAGAAAAAAAAAAAGAAAAAAAATGCTCTCTAGCATAATTCCACAATTGTGTGGTGGAATGAGTCAGGATGTACCCTGGAGCCTTCTTCTGACAACAGCAGCAAGAACAACAAAGGCAGAGATATAAATGTATTGGGTTCAATCTTATCCACAGAATTAATTTGGCTCTGGCCACCTTTTGCACCTTAGCGCTTCGGCCAGCCCTGTATGCACCCATCACACAAGATCTATGCAATGTGGGAGCAGACTCCCAGGCTGAGGTGGCTGGGGAACGTGTATCTAGCCTTTTTTGCTTCTCTCTTATTAAACTCCTGTTTGTGGTCTACATCTGGAAATGGTGACACTGACCTAATCATTCTGCAAACCGCCGAACAGTTTGAGTAGGAGGAATGCCTTGACGCTGACCAGAATTGGAGGGTGATGCACCAAGAATGCAGGATGGATCCAGTCCGACGTTCTCCACTGAAATAGCCTGACAAAGCCATACCAATGAAATGACAAAGCAAGAGGGCAGGGCCACGGTGCTGATCCACGTAACCCTGGCACATTTGCTCTTCTCGGGGAAATTCTTTTACGGCACATGGAGGCAGTAAGTGCTGCTGTCCCGGGCGCTGAAACACAGCCAGACTGCATTGCTGTATGTGCTGAAATATGGTGATAAAAATTATATTTCCTTCTATGCCCTTCCGTTTAGCAGACGAACAGGATTACGACTGTATATCCAACATACACGTTCACCTACTGCTTGAAGCATTTTTCTATATTCTCCCTCCAGGGATGTTGCAGTGGACAACACCTTCAGGAGATCTGGGCTCAGTATCTTCCTTTCAACAGACTCTTGTGTGAATAAGGGTAAACTGTTTAGTCTGGGTCTCAGTTGCCAATTTATAAAAGGGGGAATAAATCATCGTCTCCGTACCCTGAACTCTTTGTGGTAGGCACTCATCTCCCACAGGTCACTTTGTCTTAACTGGGAGTTCTAGACACTGCACGCTGATTTAACATGTAGCCCGTCTTTATGCGTTTTACCCTGTGAAATTAAATCTCCAACAGAGCAATGATGAGACTCAAATTAGTCTTTGAACACACAAATTCACCGAGCTGCAGCTGTAACAAAGCGAGGCGTGAACACGCACACGGACACAGAGTTTAACAGCTGTGAGACTCCCCTGTGCAACGGGAGCGGGGAGGTGAGTTTGGGTCAAAAGAGCTCCTTTTCCTACCACAATGTGACGATCCGGCTGCTGAAGGGAGTTACCAAGTGCTTGTCGTCCCAGAAGACAGTTTCGACAGGGTGCACTGATTGATTGCCAGTGTTTAACATTAAAAGAAAGGAAAGCGTGTGGGAATCGGCAGCCGCTGCTAAGAGCTTCCAGGCTGCGGGAGATGGCAGGGAACGACACGTTCTCCTCCCTCACGTGGCAGCTGCTTCCCCCCCCATGATGATTACGCTGTTTCCTAGATGCAGCTAAACACATCAGCGGCTCCCTGCATCCCACCGCAAGATTTTTTTGGCAAATCCAACGGACAGGTCACATTTTAAAGCTTTCCACATTCTGGATACCACCACTGTGCTTTACACGTGTTACTTTCCCTCCCCTTCTCCAAGCTACGCTGGGCTGAAGAAATTTCACCCGTTCATTTAGTCGCACAATAAAGGGTTTGGTTTGGTGTCATTTTCTTTAGGGTTTACACTATGGGAGCAAGGTGCGTGAATCAGAAGGTGGTTTGAGAGGGCGTACGTTAGGCTTTGAGTTACCATTTACCACAGTTTGGGATTTAAACCAACTCCCAAATACAGGAAATCCAAACCCAAACCTGGCTCTGAACTGTTCAAATGCCCTTCTATTTATAAATGGGCTAAATTAATGTTCTGGTCTTAAATTGGAGCGTGTTTGAAGTCTAGATCCGGGACGCATTTTTGCCAGGAACCTTCTAGTAATCCATTACACCATGATGTGGATCTAGAGAACTCCTAAAGAGAATTTGAGAGCAACGGATGTGATGATAAAGAAATAATTACTGGAACAGTCTGAGGGAAAGGTTAAACTCATCATCACTAGACTTCTTTCAAGGAATCCCGAATATCTTTCTAAGTCACATATTCCAGTTCAGCCTCAAGCTCCTGGACTCAAGAGACTTATTAAGGGCAGAGAATAAATTCCTGGTCCCCAAAACAAACATCCCAGTAAAAACACGCTCTGCCCTGAATCATGAAAGGGTTCTTGGAGGTGGACAAGGCACGAACGGTCCCCGGAGCTCTCATTGCTCTTACCTTGCCCGAGTCTCGCGCCCGTTATTGCTTCCTTGGCACTCCCGAAGCCCAGCTCTCGGCACACCACGCTGGCTGACACCAGGTTCCAGTTATCGTCGCAAACCGTTCCCCACTCCCCGTTTTTCAGCACTTCAACTCGTCCTTCGCCAGTGTTGGCTCCCCCTTTCAGCCTCACCAGTGGTTGCTGGAAGACACAGACAGAAGCGGAGTTACCCCTGCCTAGGAATGAAGCATCCTTTCTTTACAGCTCTTATTTATGGCATGTGGCTGCAGGTAAGTTGTAGCCCAGAAAGTATTACCCTGAGGCACCTTAAAACAACCGCCACATAATACAAAAGGCTAAAAGTACTGGATGAAAGGAGATCTTTATCTGCTAAGACTTATGGTATGCATAGACATACGTTTCTCACATCCCTATACGTGGGCAGAGAATAAAGAGAGACATCTTAGTTCTCTGCAGTTTTCGTGCTTGGATTTAGGAGCCTTTTTCGCACAAGCAGTTCTGCAGCAGAATAGTGCTGGACATGAGTGCAGAGGAGTGGCTGGACATGCAATAACCCAGTTTTCATACCGTATCTCTTGGGAGCCTTATAGGAGGCTTGGGAATCGCACCGAGCCAGCCAGCGCACAGCTCTCATCCACTTGCTGCCTGTGGTTCAGCTGCTAGATGGATTCATCTGCTGTACAGATCTCCAGACAGGGGTCCCGGGTTAACCGAGGAGACCAAACTGGAACTCAAGCCACGTAAAACCTATCTGTCTGCCGCAGTTAGGACTAGCGTAATAAGTGATCTGGCAGATCACAGTCAGAAATACACAGCTGAGTGGCAGGTCCAGTTCCATTAAATTCTATTCTTATATTTCTGTTAGTCACCGACTATACATCGCGTACAGCTTTCCCCAGTTCCAGGCAGAGGGACCTGCCAACTGCTGCTGCACCCGAGAGATGGGTCGTTGTGATGGGAGCAGAGTCTCAGGCACGGGAACACCATGCGATTTGTGCAGAGTCCGAGACAAAAAAAAAAAAACAACAACAAAAAACCCCCAAAAAAACAAAAACCCTTAACTTTTAAAACTGGAAGCATATACAGTTCTCCAGGCTGGGGTCACACGAAGGACATCCAAAGCCTACACAAAGGCTTAAGGAATTACTTGGCAGTGCGCATGGCTCAGAAGATTAGCAGTGATTTACAAGACCTTTCACCTTTGAGGCCTAGATCCTGCAAGCTCTTGTGCAGAGAAGTGCCCGGACTCCAGGCAAGCAAGCCACAGACAATACTGCACTATTCCCACTACAGCAGTGACAGGAGGTGTTGTTTGGGGTCTTCTGAGGTGCCAAAAGAAAGCCCACTCCTAAAACCACAGAGGTATAGGGATGGGCGATGCAGGCTACAGCCAAGGGCTACAGGCAAGATCCACAGCACCTAATGTACCCTGCAAAAAAACCCCTCTCACCCAGCATTAGGGGCCTCCAGACCCTGAGAACACCTCTGTATCCTCGGTCTGCACATGCCTTACAGCTAGGAGATTTCCCTTAGCATCAACCTAAAACACGTTTGCTGCAAGTTAAGCTCTTCTTTCACATTCAGTCGCCCCACTGACACCACGAACAACCGACTCCAGGGTCATTTTATAACAGCTTTTTGCATATCTTAGAATTTTTACGCTACACTCAGCCCTCTCCTTGCTAGACTAAACACAGCTTTTTCAACCTTTCCTGTAGGCCATGTTTTCGCAGTCTCTCGGGGCATTTCTTTGCAGAAGATACAGGGGGTTAGTTAGTGGAAACGCCAGCTTATTTCCCTTGTACCTCTAAGGATGAAACAACCCAGCAGTATTTAAGTGACTGCGAAACAGCAAAGCCCAGCAGCAACTGGGCACGCATTCAATTGGCTTGAACGGAACAGCTCAAACAGAAACGTGACAAATGTATTTTCTTACTACTTGCTCACAGCCTTGCCAGCGGCAGCAGCCAGCCCGTCTCCCACCCTTCCGAGCCTGTAGGCAGAGGCAAGGTACCACGTATTTGCAAGAACAGAAACTCAGCTGGGCTCGTAGTGAGAAAGGAATACAAAGAAGGGACATTTGCACAACAGGCTGGTTTGTGGCTACGGGCATACGCATGCTCAGGCCCTACAGCTGATAACTGATGGTGAATAGTTACACCCCCAGGCTTTTCCTACTTGGCAGGTTGAGTTCGCTCCCCCCTCACCTCCTGCCTGAAGGCTTTTCGGAAGCCACTGTGGCTGCTGGGGGCAAAGGCGCGTCCAGGGACACAGCTGACTACTGCCGGCATCCCGTTGTCACACGTCGCGTTCTTCTCTGCATCCACGTTGAGGTGATTGCGCAGTTTGCAGCTGGAGATGTGAGCTTCGTTCCCGCTGCAGTCCATGGAGTAAGCCCAGTAATGCTGCTTCCTTCTGCTGGCAAACATCCTTAAAGGAATAAAAGGGAACAGGAAAAGAAAAGTTAGGAATCCATAAAAACTGCACTGATGTAGCTACGTTTGGGAAAAAAAAAAAACCACCTTGAAATAAAATGAGGATTGAACAGCATTCTTTGAAGGCTGATCCATTCCTACACACAATGACCCTCTGTTAAGGTGTCACTTGGGAGTAAATAGGTCATCTCCTTAAGCTAAAGATCAGAGTATGAATCAACAGTGCAGCTAGAGCAACAATTATGCACTCGAAGGAGACACACATAATAGAGATCCCTACGTTATGCAGGGGGCAGAGGTCAGTTAATTCAAAAAGCAGCGTACAAACAGGGCCTGTGCAAACAACGCTGGTGAGCTTGGGCTGGCGAGGCCCATAGAAGACCTCTCCTGTAAATGAGCTGTCCTCTTTGCTGGCCATCACCTATCAGCTGTGAGAAGATGGCAGACTGGGAAAAAGCCACGGTTCTCCGGCTTCTCTCAAAGCTGCAGCGTTAACAACCGTGAGCCTGAAAGCAATTGCCGAGAGCAATTCCCTCGATGACATGTTCGGAGGAGATTGGCAGCAGTTTCTGCTTCTTGCTCCCAAACTGTAGTACTTGCCTGGAGGTGCTCCAGGCACTCCTAAGGGGGAAGGGGCATGTGTGATAAACGAGAAAAGGAAGTAACCCAGCTTCATCCTAACTGCACTGCAAGGCTGTCAGATGACTGTATCGGAGCTAAAACAGTCAATAAAAGAAAAATATAGGTCACATCATTATCAAAAGGGAGATGTTAGAAGTTAAGTTAAAAAGAAGTCAAGGCGCAGAGGAGCCAACGCCCTGCCGTGATCTCGACGTGGCTTTGTGCGATCCCTGTGCTGCTCCTTATTCCAGGACTAGCTGCCACGCAGCCCTGGCGATCCAAGGATTAGGTGTGATAAATGGCATAGCAAGGTGGGTGGAACTTGCTGGGAGAAAGAGCACCAATTCTGACTCACTGTAGCACGTCCCTGCAGGACAGTTAGCCCGAAGAGGATCTGGTAAAGGGACAAAGAGCCTTTCATAGGTTGTTGGTTTGAAACTAAACTGGACAGGTCAAGGTTTTCCATAACTGATGCCTTCTGGTGGTCCTATGTGGGCTAATTTGCACTATTTCAGATGCTTGAGAGAACCATCTTCACCCCTTCTGCTTGCTAAGCTTTGCTGACAAGCTCAGCAGTTGTCTAGCTCATATGGCTCGCTGCCACCGACTAATCCTTTCTGGAACCAAATTCCTCTAGGTTGAGGTTAGGGCCAAATACAGCCGGGCTAGAGATAAAGATGCAATTGCATCAGGTGATGGGGAATAAATGCTGCGCTGCAAAGGATGGAGGATGGGGCAGGGCTGAGATCTCTCCCACAGAGCAGTGACAGGCAACCTGCCTGTCTCGTAGGTGAAACGCTGGCTAGCAAACCAGAGCTGTCAGGGACCCTGAACCAACAGAAAATGAATGGGAAACAGGAAGGGGGAATAAAATTTTTAAAAATAAAAATGTAAAACCAGGGAGAACGCAGGCAGAAAGAAAGTGCCAGGCACTTCCCGGCTAGAACAGCTGGTTCAATTTGGACCAAACCTTGAGGATTTTTCTTCCTTTTAATTAAACCACTCAGGATACTACTACCTGTCTACCAAAAAGCCATGAAAGCCTTTGCCCTTGGAGTGCTGGAGCTCAGCACCGAGGTCCCACTTAACACGAACTCTCGGACTGCGGAGCGACAGGGCAGATTCGGGCACACGTTACACACTGGAAAGCATCTGGAGGTCCCTGCGTTCGGTGACACCACTCCATACCCTCCTAGCACGAGCCAGCTCTGCCCCACCACCCTTTCAGTCTGCGTGCTCAGTATGGAAGTGAGAACCTGCAGGAGTATTTTCACCGAGGGCCTTCCGCAGACATATGCGGAGAGCTCCATGAACTCCAAAGCAGACAAGAAACACAGCCTTAGAGAAGTAATTATGGGGATGCCTTATAATAGCAAACAATGACCTCATCCTGGAAATTTCATGAGGCATTAACATCTGGTTGGTATTAACGGTCCTTGGTAGGCTGGGGAGAAACAGCCAGAGAAAGCCCCACCTCATTTCCCCAGACTGACTATATTAAAAAAAAAAAAAAAAAAAAAAAAAAGAAAACAGACGATCTTTACAGAGGGAAACTCAGGGCATTCTTGTTATTTACTTTTTCACACAGAAAGGGTGCAACCGACCTCTCACTGGTCTTGGCATAAGCCAAGAGCAATGCTGCGTAGATCAGGGTTGCGAGCAGAGTCACACTGGGAGAGTTTAGCCAATTCTAGGTCAAGTTGGAGTCCAAACCATTTGTGCTAGTGAGGAGAGGACCTTCATCACCATCAGCTTTAAACAAAGACAGAGGTTAAGCCCAAGGGCTGTGGGAAGTGGCCGAGGGTTCAGCTAAGGGAACCTTGCTATGTAAGAAAGCATCTGAGAGGGCTCGGAGAGCAGAAAACAAATCATTACACACATACATGCCAGGAAAAATCACCCCAAACCCCCTGAACGGAAGCTGGTGAACTCCTCTTCAGAGGTACGAGCATAAAGTTTCTACCCTTGAGAAATTCTTCCAGCATTTACTGAAGTTAACGAGTTTGCTGTCTTCAGCCTCAGGGAGGCAGAAGAGAAGCCAGACCTGCCACCTTCTGCCAAAGCCCTTAAGATCCCGGCTTTGCTAGGGAGAACCCAAACCATGAGGATTTCTGCTACAAGCACAGAAGTGATTAACCGCCCTACACATCTGACCAGATTTATAATGCTATGAGCAGACTGGTTAAATTGGGAGATGCTGTTTGGACTGACATTGAACAAAGTATCCCGGAACTGCTGAGCTCCTCCATCTGTTTCATTGACAAATCACAAAGCTGTAAGGCCTCCAGAAGGCATCAGGTCCATCTCTCTGCCTTAGGCATCTCCGGTCACAAACTTCTCCTCTCCCCATCAGCAAAATGCATTTAATTCTACTCTGCTTTCTCAACCGGAGCAGGAATTGGGAGGAGGACTTAACAAGCGGTGCCCATATAAAATCACTTTGAAGAATGAACAAGAACATGGAAACAATATTGAGATTTGTTTCATTTCCTAACATAAATCGTGCTGTCAACTGCAGAGTCTAAGTTACATTCAGGAATAAAACCCTGGCACCAGGACAACAATGAACTAAGTTGTTTTCTTTCAAGCAAGATCCATCTGCAAATCATTTCACCTCCCACCATTGTGTAGAAGCAGAGTATCAGCTAGGTCAGCATGCAAAGCTGTAGTTTGTGGGGAGAGGGACGGGTGGGTACGTGGGAAGGGGGTACTTGCAGCCCTGGCCAGCACAAACCCAATTCCAGCCCATCTCCCAGCTGCGGAGCAGGAGCGGGAAAGGATCTGCTCTTGGGAGAACGGTATTTACAAATTAGGGAGAGCAAAGCCTGAGAAATGAGAAGAACGTTTCTGAGGCTTCACGCTCACATGGAGAGAGGGTTTAGTTCAAGTGACCAGCCAGAGATGAACTCTTCCCTCTCCAAGACAGAACGCGACCAGAAAGCCTGTGGGACAAAGCAGAGAGCAGTGCTCTCGTGGCCCAGGCGAGCAGATTACAGCGGTCCTCGTTCCAGTGCCTTGATCGTGAAGCAAAGATCACACTTGTGAAGTTCTCAGCCCAGAACTGGGAGGTTTCCTTCACCAGCAAGGTTACCAGCAATGCTGGTTGTACCTAGCGCATCTACCAGTAAACACAAAGCACAAACGCAAATGCCCCAAGAAAGAACACAGCTTTTTAAACTACGCTAACCAAACAAAACTGTCTAGCTGACAAAGTTTTACAAGTCTCTCTCCTCCAATAAAATGACATCCAATCCTCTTCCAACCAGGGATAATATTCAGCATATTTTCCAAAATATCCTTCTGTGGGTGCAGGAGCCCCACAAGCCCTTACTGCTTGCCAAAAACAAGAAAAGGTGAGTGAGGTATTAGGGCACTGAGGCTACTTAAGCACCCTGTCTGGCTCAGTAGCAGAGATCTCCAAGCCTGGTATTTGTAAGCGCTGCATATTCATAACTCCAGCACCGGTGAATGGGATTTTCAACATTGCTGAACATTACGCTGAACAACTAACTGTGCCTCAGTTTTTCCATCTCTACGTGTACTATTGCAAGAGACAGAGCAATTACCAAGCACCCTTTCATTTAAGGCAGATGGCTCCAGCTGCTAAAGTTAATGCTTTTCTTGGAAACACCACAACTGAGAAGCAGGAAAAACCTACTTTGTCTTACTAGAGATAATTTATTCTGCCCTCCTGCTCTGATGCAGGGGATGGGAATCTCAGAGCTGAGTTTGAGGGAGACATGCTGCACTGATGGGAGCAAATGCTCCTCTAACTGGTGTCCAGGGCAAAACATGAGACTGTCTGGTAGGGATTATTAATTCACTAATCTTCCTGGGAAGCCTGAAAACAGAATACCACTTGGGTTATTTATTTTATATTCTTTGTGCTGCTATGTGGCTTTACGCTATTCCAACCCAAGGACCTCTTCAATTGATCACCATCTTGTTAGTGAAAGAAATGAAACGTGGCCAGCCAGTTCCAGAGGGAGCTTTCAGAAATAGCAATTGCACAGGCCAAAAGGAGCAGGCAGGAAAACCACAATTCCTGCCTGGAGAATTCAGTTCT
Organism: Aquila spilogaster; assembly: GCA_024606505.1. Classification (NCBI taxonomy): domain Eukaryota; kingdom Metazoa; phylum Chordata; class Aves; order Accipitriformes; family Accipitridae; genus Aquila; species Aquila spilogaster. The sequence goes on from JANHGO010000027.1 coordinate 49,674,379, forward strand.
CCCCCTAACCAGTTGACACTTTCCCACTCCATAGGTCACAGTGTAAAAAAGAAACGAGACAGAATTTCATTTCGACTATTTTGCATCTGCTTTAGGGTGTTATTTCTAGGGAACAGTGTAGGAAGAATGATGCCTGTGATGAAGGCTGGTGAAAAATGCAAGCTGAAGCAATGACAACAAAAAAGACCAGAGCTCCTGCCTTCCAAGAAAAAGGAAACACAGCCTGAACCGATCAGCCTGCAGCTCTGAAACTCCCAACATTCTCCCTACGGGTCACTAGTTTTTTCCCTCATTTTAAAGCAGTCTACAATTGCAGGAAGAAGCAGCGGCACCAAAATCACAACTGCCCCAACCTGCGTCCTTCCACAAGCACCATCTCAGATGCGCGTCAGCGCGTGGAGGCACTACTGACATTTCTAGCTCAGCCCTCAACGCGGCTCAGAGCAGGCTTGAACGGACGGAGCAAGTCATACAGCTGGAGACGGCTGGCAGCTCTTCCAGCCTGGGACCCTAAGGAATTGCCAGTGCCAGAGGAGCTGAACTGGGGTTAACAACAGCGGGAGATTTACTGGGAAATATTCCCCTGGGCAGACTGCTCCTCCGTGGGCGATTTGGCAGCTGGACACCCACGAACCGTGGACAGTGAGCCTCCGTGAGAGGCAAAGCAGCTGGTAAATGTGGGTAAACATGTCATGAGAGGTGTGAGACCAGGAATCGCATGCAGTAGCGGGAAGGAGGAACCTGGGCAACGAAGCACAAAAAAGGCCTGTTTTATTCCAAGATTACTCGGCTGGAGCTTTCAGCACATGCCAGATCTGATCCTACAGCTGGCTTTCTGCAGAGGGATGGGGCAAGCAGTTAGATTTTCTTGCAGCTGATAGGTTTACTGGGAGAGTGTGATCAGTTTGTTCACATCCATCCCCTACACACAAAACAGAACCTATCACTGGTGGAGGAAATGGCTATCCAATAGTGGGGGGGGGGAGAAAAAAAGATTTCTTGGGCCGACTGCCCACATCTCCTATTATAGGACCTATCAAATACTACAACTGATACCACACTAGGTCTTCAGCCAGAACGGTGAGGATCAAACGGCTTCCCTGTCTGCACAAGGAAATGCTTGACATTTCAAATATTTACACAGAAGGAAAATCTGATCTGAAGGAATGAAGCAGTTGGAGGTTTTTCTACCTCAAGGTCTCCAGTGTCATTTGACAATTTGCATTTTTGAACAAGGCCCCAAGTGTTCAAAGAAACACGCTTGTGTCTCATACAAAGCTCTGCTCTTACTTGTAGACGTTGGTGTTGTATTTCCTCTCGCTCGGAAATCCAAACATGCCACAGACAACTCGGGAATTTTTCATAGTCCAGTGCTTGTCGCAGATCTGCTTCCAGGTCCCTTCGTCTTTCACCTCCACGTAACCCTCTGTGACAGGCACCCGCTTGCGGTAGGTGGCGAGGATGGCACGGATCCTTATGTCCTCCACCTGGATGTTCATGTTCTGTAGGCATAAAAAACACAAAGGATGCTGGCCTGCGAGGGAACTGGCTGTGTAGGCTTCGAGGTGGGGAACAAAAACCAGTTCTGTTCAGGGTTACGGCTGAACAGAGGGAGGCAGAAAGGAAGAGCTGTTTAGGAAAAGACACGACAGGGAAGCAAAAAAAAACCTTTCCACCTTTGTGCAAATCCATCCTGCGAAAGAGGGTGCTTTTTCTCATTTAAAAAAACCAAAAAACCCAAAAAAACCAGCATTATTTTACAAATGGCTATATAACAAATCTCCTTTGTTACTTAAATTCCTTGAAGTGCTTGTTTCAGAAGCAGAGTGACCTTCGTTTAGGCTCAGCTACTATGGAAGCGAACCGAGCTCAGCTTTGCTAGGGCCACCTCAATGCTGGCAGGGTGCAGGGAATGGGAGCCGGGCAGGGAAGGAGGTCGGGGGTCCCATCCAGCCACTGGACACCCCTTCCCCACCTGGCTAGGGCAGGCGCTGTGAAAGCTGGGATCCCGATGTGCTGACACCGGCATTTCACCGCTTCCCTGAGCTGGGTTCCTCCTCCGGCCGAAGCGTCACTTGGGACAGCGAATGAGTCACGAAGGTTGAATGGATTTCACATTTGGAGCCTACGTGAGGGCACTGCACAAACCAACCTTGCAGGGACCCAAGCCCAAAAGCAAAGGCCGACTGGAAAACATCCGCTGTGGCAAGCAATTACAAAAGAGCTACTGAAAATTTTATAACTTGCTTCCAGGAGACCTTTTCTTGTCAAAAATGTATTAAACCACGTGGTTCTGCTAACAGTTACATCAGAACTGAGGAATCCTCCCCTCCCCTCGCTCAAATTCAATCACTTGGAAAAGAAAAATGCCCGGAGCTTTAAAGACACACGGGCCTCTGGTTACCGGCCAGCGGCACACAGAGGTATTGAAGTCAGGGAGATCACAGCAGGACGTGCACAGTCCTGTAAATTACACGTGGCGCATCCATTCTCCAGATGCTTCACCGACACTGATGCAACTAACAGACCCCGGGCAAGTGGAAACCAACTGCGGAGAAAGAGCCTGCTGGGGCAGGGAAAGGGACAGGCATCTCCTCCCCATCCACGGCTCTGCTACTGCTCTGCCTGCATCACCTTGGGCAAGTCACTTAAGGCTTCCCCCCCATTTTCTTTTCTTCTCCCCCCTGCCCCCCTTTTTTTTTTTTTAATTGTCTACATTTACCACCCAGTTTTACAGCAAACCAGATCACCGATTCCTCCTTTCACCTTCAGCTGCAGGAATTCAGTCCTCCAGCAGCTCGGCTGGAGCATCCATGAGACACCCCCAGTGACCCTGGAAAATAGGACCTTGTGATTTACTCAGTAGGATAGTGCTACTCATACAAGGTTCGCAGTGTGGGCTTAGGTTTTAAAAGCTCTTGTAGCCCTCGAGAAGAAAAAATAACCACAACGATGTCCAAGTTTGTTACACCTGAGACGCTTTAAGGTGCTCAAAGGGTCCGATGCAAGAGCAAACTTGTACACCGCCTGTGTAGTCTGGGAAGTCCATTTGCAATACAAAGAGTTTCTCCTGAATTTGGCAGATTCTCTTGAAATATTGCATAGCTTTTGCCTACGTGCTGTCAGGAAAGTATCAAAGCCTTTGTGCATTGAAGGCCTCCCCAGGCTCGTTTCCAAAGCCTGCAACTCACTTTTCCCCCGGTGCAGTTTATGAAATGTTTCCAGCTCTTCACTTGATGGAGAAAGCATGTTTACCTGGAGCTACAGGCCAGTGCTGCCTGAGAGAGCACCTTGTTTCTCTGCTTCCTCTACCTTGCCTTAGTTTCTTCACCAGGAAACAAGAAGTAATCAAAGCCTTAAATCCGTTTGGAAATAGCTTTGACTGCTGAAGATCTAAAAGTGTTTTTAATAAAAGCCTATTAAAAGGATTAACCCAAAGGACAAAGTGCCAAAGCTTAAAATTGCACTGGAAAAGCACATGAAAAGATAGTAACTAAGGAGGAAATTTGCATTGACAGCTGAGAAAGTGGGTGAGACGGCCTAAGTGAGTTTTTTCCGTCTGTGACTGCAGGCTATATCCACCCTATATAAAGCCCTAAGTATGTTTGCTACACGTAGTTACGTCAGTATCAGCCCTACTGCATGTTAAAGTAACTGAAATGGAACATTTTCCCCGACTAGACCTGACATCACCAACATGCTAAAATCCACCCGTGGTTTTCACTTGACAGCCACTTCCATTTTGCTTGAATTTAGACAGGCCGGGGGCTGCAGCTGGTCCTCGGCACGACGGAGAGGAGGAGCTTTCAGAACAAAGTATGATTTCACATTCAGGAATGATGTTCAAGATGCCTGTGTTTTGTGAGGAAGCTGCACAACAGCAGTTGCTAGCCCCACTTGAATCATGCAGAGTGCCATTCCAGATGTTAAACATCTGCCTGATGCTTCCACCACAAAGCAGCAGAATCATTATTCCCACGTTGCACCTATTAGTCATCGTTAATACAGCACTATTCTCACTACTGCACCACGAGAGGTCTTCGCAGAGATGGAAGGTGGTGACAAATCTGAAAAGCCTCCAAGGTAAACAGAGGACTCAAAGGATGGGAGAAAGCAACGATTCCCAGCCACCTTTTGCAGATTGAGAAATAAGGCGCAGAGCGAGCAAACTGCTTCTCCAAGGACCACAGGGGTAGGAAATCGCATCCAGTATCCCGAGGCCTCAGCTCTCACCTCCCCACAAAGATCCCTCCTGCAGCAGGGAACATCGACTAAACCTCCAGCTCTAAAGCACTCACATTCCGATCAAGCACATTTGGGTTTTCTTCTCCTTCCCACTCCACCAACCTAGCAGGAGCTGTGTTGCATAAAAACGAAGACATCCAGCCCGTCGCCAACACCTGCCAATAACACATGCTGAAGAAAGAGCATCTGAACAGGGCAACATGCAGCAATTCTTCCCTGCTGTATTCCTGCAGCTTCCGAGCATCTGTATTCTCAGACTTTCCAAGCCAGAGGGTATATTTTAATGTTCAAAACCACTGGATGGATTTGCGAATCCGTTGCTGGGATTTACGCTATCAGAGCAACAGGCAAAGAAAGCAACCAGCCCATTGAGTCAGAAAAGGAGAGAGAGAAGTCACAAAGTTGCAAAAAATAAAAACTCTTGGAAAAAAAGGAAAGCTTGGGAACGCTGTTAGGTACCTTATGATTTGCCTGTTATTTTTGCAATTAGTTCAGCAGCTTAGCAATAAAAACAGGTTGCTACACGTCCTTCCAGAAGAGCTCTGACCACTGCAGGAGTGGCGATGCTGGAGTCCCAGTAAAGGATCCGGGGGTGCCCTGACCTAGTGCGGTAGCCGTGATCCAGTCTAGGACTCGAGATGCCTGCACTTCCTACTTCCAGGCTGTGTGTTTGGGCTGGGTTGTCCTTGCTGGTCATTTTAGAGAAGTGAAAAACAAGGTGCAAATTGAATGGCTTGCTCTTGGACTTGAAAAAACATTGTCAGAGCCAGCATGACACCTCAGGCACTGCAGGCTCTGGAACAAAGGTTCCACAACACATCTCTCTTCCCTCAGAGATGCTGACATAGACACAAAGAGAAATCCTGCTCTGACTTGGGACTCTGTTTAGTGAATCCAACTCTTTTGTCATGTTTTTTTGCCTGCATTTGCAAAGGAAGGAGAAAAAAAAAAGTGAGCAAACTAGCAAGAAATAAGCCATCATTTCATTCCCTCGAGGGTATTTCAATCTTCAGATAGCTATAGCAGACCAGCACGCAATGACATTTTCATGATCTGTCTGAGAGCAAAACCAATCGACATCCATTCCCCCTTCCGCTCACAGAGAGTAGGTTTAGCGCAGAGAATTATTGATATAGCAACTCAAGGGTTTGCACTAAGTCTGAACAAACAGCAAAACGTCTGAGAAGAATTCAACATGCTATAGACCTCAGCTTTATACTGAAAGATTAAAGAACAACAGATCAAAATAAGTATACTGTAGGTGTCTCAAGGAAAAAGGACCACTAAGAGCTTTCTCCCGATAAGTCTTTGCAGATTTGAATGGTTTCCTTTCACTGCAGAGCTTTTGTTACAATGGGAGCGTTCAATAATGCAAATACAGGCAGACATATTTTATCTTCCAATACCAGCGTGTAGAGCAGCTGGGCTAATGGTGAAAACAGACTCCACATAAAAATCAGAACCAAACAATACTTAATAGCTAGAGCAGACTTTTTTAAATCACCCTCTCCATCCTTTATGTACACGTGGAGACAAACGCCTACAACAAGCTGTCATATCAACAAGGAAACCTTATCTCTGAAGGCTTTAGTTATGCCCCCATTATAGCCATACACTGAAGCTATAACAGACTGGTAAATCCTCTGAAGGATACCTGAGCATCACAAAGCAGGTATGTGCAACCAACTCAGAAGCTGAATTTGCCAAGCTCCCACCTCAGGTATCGACCATGAAGTAGGGCCTTCAACAGTATTTCAGGAGCCAAGCAGTCATTCACCAAAGAACAATAGTACCTCTAGGAAATAAAACTGGGTTGATTGCACCGCAAATTACAGGTAGGGAAATAGAAGTCCGAGCCCCAAAGCCAAAAGGACATGGTTTGCTCAGTCTGAGGTTAAGGAACACAAAGCAGGCAGGGAGGCAGAAAACCATGCACAAACGCACAGCTCGGCTCCCTTGATGCAAGGGGAAAATGCTGCTGGGGATTTCTAGCCACAAAGCAAGAGAAAAGACCAAACTCAGAAAGAGTTAACTCTCATGGCTCATACATAATAGTCCTCCCCTCCTCAGCTAGCGTTGCGCAATTTCCACCTATTTAGGCCAACAGCTGTGGAGATGTATGTGCCAGCCCTCTTCCTCCCCCCACAACCTCCAAGTCTTAGAATTCAGCTACTAGCATAATCAGACCTGGATCTCCAACCTCTCCTTTGCTTATGAAACAATCCCACCCACATACTTGAGGTTGAATCAGCTCTTGCCTTTGCTTTCTGCTCTCCAGAACGATGCTGGTTCAGAGGACGGCGTGTCTTGCATTGCTGACCCCCTGCATGGAGTTTGCGGGGCTGCTCCACTGCTACTGGCCTCATTCGTCAAGCTGCAGCTTTGCTTTCATCAAAGACATCCATTCTGGCACAGACAAACTCCATTAAGGGAGTAAGCACACGAGCAATAAGAAATCCTAAGGCATTTTTCTCCTGCTTGAGTTAAGCCTCCTTAGCCTTGAAAGGTGTGAAGAAATAGAAAGCAAGAGAAAGCTGGGTATGGAGGGCAGGGGGAAGAAGTGTAGTACATCTATTCCTAGATTCAATACGCTGGCTTCCACATCAACACGCTTTTCACTGGAGCCACTTGACTGTATGTAGTGATATAAAAACCAGACCGAAGCTAAAATAACTCTGTGGTCTGAGGCCGAAGAGATCCTGCTCAGTTCTGCTGCAGATCTCCCGTGTGATTTCAGCCACGCAAACTCACGTCCCCACCTCCTCGCTGTTACCTCTGGCCTCTCGCTCGCGCTTCCTCGCCCCTTCTGCAAGGGGAAGGCGATGCAAAGCCCAGCTCACCTGCTCTGAATTGCAAAGCCTCTGCAGCAAGGGCTTCACATCTGTATTTGCCCAAAGCAAAGATGTGATTTCGGTTGGGACTTCCAACATTAACACAATACAAATTAGTATAAAAACAAGGGGGGAAAAAAATAAAGTGTCAGACTATTCTGGGTTGGGCCATATTCCCTTCCACCCCGGTCCTTTCTTTGCCAAGAGCCGCATCCAAGACCCACGTTGCTGCAACTCTTCGGTCCCGGACACAAAAGCCCACCGCAAGCCAACACGCTGCGCTCTGTTACGAAACCAATGAATCTCAGCTTCAGAAAGCCGGGGCCTGCCCGGAGACAGCGAAAAGAAAGGGGTTTGTTTTTGAGCTTTCACAAAAGGATTCCTGGCTCGGAAAGTTTTCACATGAGCCTCAGCTGCTTTTGTTTCCACTCTCTGAACCAAATGCTTCCCCATGGCTTCGGATCTGATTGCAAAAACCGACACGACTTTCATAACATTTTCTTTCACCTTTTGCCATCTGTTTTGTGTTGGCAGAGCAGTTATACCCAGGACAGCACGCTTGTGTCCTCCTCCAGTGCCCAAGCTCAGCGATACCCTTTCTTCTTGCAGCAGCCCTGAGGATGCACAGTAATCAATACAGGGAGGAGATCCCATTCCTAGAAACCCGACCGCTACTTCACGGTCTGCAGACGCTACCCTGGTTCTGAATCACTGGCTCCTGGCTGAAAGCAAGGCACAGCAGCTGGGATTTCAGAGGGGCTCTTTAGAAGAGCATCTCAACACTCACTTTAAACACACGCCCACACGCTCCGTGATGACATTAAGAAACCAGCTAGAGAACGGCATGGGGCAGGCGGGTCTGAACAGCTATGGCTCTGTGTGTGTCTTCCCTGCGGCCAGACAAACTACTCAAATGCAGGCAGAAAGGTAACTGGAATGAAATTTTGCTTCTGTGTATTTTACTTTTTTTTTTTTTTTTTTTTAAAAACAACACATCATCATGAGCAATGCTAAGGATTGCAGAGCAAGATAGTGGAGGTATTCAGTACTGGCTCCGGCAGCTATCTGGTTGCCAGGTGATTGTACAAACAGACAGCTTAGGCAAAGGTGCACTTCTTACCACAAATCATTGATTTAAAAAATGCAAGGAACCTGTGTGCTGTCTCTGGCTAGCCTATATTCATTGCTCTCCTGCTTTAAGATTCCCCGTGATGCACTCGAACTGCTCTTTCCTTCCTTATGCCTGACCTATCCCGCTGCCCCTTAGATGCAGAAACCTATTCATATCGTCATTTCTCATTTACAATGGAGCTCCAGGATTTCTTGGCTTCCCAAACACCAAGACATTGAGGCTGCAACTTGGACAAGAAATGAACCGATTTTTTTTTTTAAGAACATAACATGAAATCTTTCCACATAAACTTTGTTCATCCCAGAAGCATCTTCTCTCCTGTATTTAAACCCTTCACTTACTCCCACTGAAGTCTTTGCTTCCCTTGAAGATGACTTTTTAGAAAGCTACCTCTTCACATCCATCGGAATGGGTGGAATCTGTTTTGATTTAAACATCTAGAGCTGTGCCTCTAAGTCACTAACAAGGTCCCAGCTGTTAAATAAACATGGTGAAATAGATGCTGCAAGACAAAGACGGTTGCCTATGGGGGACAGCAGTCCCTTGGGAACAGTACGCTGTATTGGACTGCAAGCGCTTTTTGTTCTGGGTTTGCACAGTACAAAAGGGTAAGGGAAGAGAGTGCAATTCAGGATTAGGGTCCAGGAGCAAATACAGTGCAGATTATAAACGACAAAAGCCGAGGCCTTTGCTAAGCTGTGAAACGCTTCAGGGGCAGCCTCATGATTGCCAATGCAAAGCGGGCTAATGAAAAGCACTAGAGAAAAGAAACACTG
>JANHGO010000027.1:49683462-49728711 GCA_024606505.1 Aquila spilogaster
ATACCATTGCCTTTAGCAGAAGAATAGGATTAGGGCTGTATACCCAATAAACACATTCACCTACTGCTTGGGCTTTTACCCTGGGTTCTCCTAAGGAGACAACACATTCAGATCACCAGACCAAGCACCTCCCTTTCAGAACTAGATCCCTTTGTCTTAACTGGGATTGCTATTCACCAACTACCCACCCGCTCCAATCAGCCCATCCGTGTGTGCTTCACCTTGTGAAATCACGTCTCCAACACAGCATTTCCTAAATGCAGCAAAGCACATCAGCAGCTCCCTGCATCCCACTGCAACACTGTTGGGTTGTTTGTTTGTTTGTTTTGCAGATCCAACACATAAGTCCCATTTTAAAGCTCTCCAGATTCTGGGCATCACCACCTTGTCTTGCACTTTCCTTTCTCCAAGCTATGCTGGTCTGAAGAAATACCACTTGCTCATTGCGTCTCACTATGAAGGATTGGGTTTGGTGTCATCGTATGTAGGGTTTACATGATGGCAATCAGCAGTTGGTTTGAGAGGGCAAGCGTTAGGCTTTGAGTTGCCATTTACCAGAGTTTGGGATTTGAACCAGCTCCAGCTACAGGAAATCCAAACCCAAGCTGGCTCAGAGTTGTGCAAACAGCCCTCCTATTTTTAGTGGGCTAAATTAAGGTTCTGGGCTTAAATTGGAGAACGTCTGAGCTCTATGTCCAAGACCCACTTTTGCCAGGAACCTTCTAGTAATGTGCATCTGGAGAACTTGTAAAGAGAATTTGTGCGCAACGGATGCGATAACGAAGAAGTAATTACTGGAACAGCTGCTTGAGGGGAAGGTTAAACTCATCGGCACCAGAATTCTTTCAAGGAATCCTGAATGCCTCTCTAAGGCACAGCCTCAGGAGACGTATTAAGAGGAGAGAAGAAATTCTTGGCACCCAAAGCAAACATCGCAGTGAAAACACGCTGCTCTGGATCATGAAGGGGTTTCTCAGAGGAGGATGGGACACGGAGGGAGCTCCCCTGCCCTTACCTTGCCCCAGTCTTGCCCCCGTTATTGCCTCCTTGGCGCTGCCGAAGCCCAGCTCCCGGCACACCACGCTGGCGGACAGCAGGTTCCAGTTGTCATCGCACACTGTGCCCCACTCCCCATTCTTCAGGACTTCCACTCGGCCTTCACCAGTGTTGGCTCCTCCTTTCAGCCTCACCAGTGGTTGCTGGAAGACACAGGCAGAAGCAGTATTAATGGTGCTGGGAGCAAAGCATCCTTCCGTTATGAATGTGTGGATGCAGCCAGGCTGTGGGCTCAGAAAGTTCTACCCCAAGGCACCTGAAAACCACCACCACATAATACAAAAGGTGGATGGAAGGAGATGTGTATCTACTAAGATGTGGGTACCCATCCATGTTTCTCACGTGCCTATGCATGGGTAGAAAATACACAAAGTATTGTACACTTCAGCTCTCCTTGCATATGCAAAAGAACTGAGAAGTGGATCTTGAATATAAAGCAGTTAAGCATCTCAGTTGAAGATAAATGTATTATGAGATAAATCATAGCAGCAGTAAGGTCGGAAAAAAACACTGAGATCATCAAGTCCAACCATCAACCCATCACTGCTATGGCCATAGAGTCATAGAATCATGGAATCATTAAGGTTGGAAAAGACCCCTAAAATCACTAAATCTAACCATCACCCCATCCCCACCATGCCCTTAGTATCACAGAATCTTTGAGGTTAGAAGAGACCACTAAGATAATCAACCCATCATCAATTCCAGCCATCAACCCATCACCACCATGAGATGAAGTGGTAGTCATCTCCCTAAGATGAAATTAGTTGCGTTAATTAGTTAATGGCCAGTTGTTTGGTGCTTCCCTACCAAGCAACCGGACCTTTGCAAGTCTCAGAATAACTCTTTGTCCTGAAAATGTTGGCAACTTGGATCAAAGAAACCTGAGAGCACATTGCTGCAGCTTGGAATAAATGCCCTTGGGGATCTACCAGCCTTGATATCCAATGCCCACTGAAGTGGTAAATAAACATCTCTCTAAATCTAGAAATGCTTGATTGTGCTGAATAATTTGTTTTAGAGATTTTAAGAAGTTTGTGAGACCACATCAACAGAAGACTGAGTTAACGCCTTCCCTGGGCAGCCTGATTTGGTGGTTAGCAACCCTGCCCATGGCAGGCGGTTGGACCTCGATGATCTTTAAGGTCCCTACCAACCCAAGCCACTCTATGTTATGATTCTATGACACTTAACCCCCACACATAACACAGAAAACAAAAGACACCATTCAGTGATCAAGGACCCCCTTTTTGGGATCAACAGGAGCTTTGCAGCAGTCTCGCAGTCCCTCTCTCCCAATGGGATGGAGGTGCTCCATCCCAGTGCCAAGCAGAGCAGCCCCCCATCCGCTGCAACACCTGAGAGGTGTGGTGTGAGCTCTGTGGGAACACCATGTGAAGTCTGCAGAGCCTGAGAGCATTGAAACCATCACTTTTAAAGCTGGAAGCATACACAGTTCTCCAGGCTTGGGGTCACGCAAAGGATATCCAAAGCCAACACAAAGGCTTAAGGAATTACTTAGCAGCGTGCGTGGCTCAGAAGATTAGTAATGATTTACAAGACCTTTCACCCCCGAGACCTAAATCCTTATGGCTTCTACTACAGCGGGGTCTGGGGGTGCTGTCTGGGGTCTTCTGAGCACCAAGAAAAACCCCACTCCTACAGCCACAGCGGTACAAGGCTGGGGAACACAGACTATCATCGAGATCCACAATACAAAAAAAACAACCCAGTATTAAGGGCCTCCAGCTCTGCGATCACCCCCTAAAGGTGCACATACCTTTACAGACAGAGGATTTCCTTCAGCATCAACCTAAAACGTGTTTGTTATTCTTTCCCATTCGGTCACCCCACTGACACTGAAAGCAGCCGACTCCGGGCTTGTTTTCTAACAGCCTTTTGCATAGCTGAGGATTTTTATGCTATGCTCAGCCCTCTTTGCTAGACTAAACAAACACAGCTCTCCCGACCTCTCCTGCAGGTTTCCCCTCCTTCTCAGGTCACTTCTTTGCATAAAACACGAGAGTAGTGGAAACACAACCTCACTTTCACCGGATCTCTACAGGAGACAGAACTCAGCGGCATTTAATTGACTGCAAAACAGCAAAGCCCAGCAGCAATGGGCACGCATTCAATTGGCTGGAGCAGAACAGCTCCAACAGAAACGTGACAAATTTATTTGCTTACTACTTGAGCTGCCCTTCCAAGCCTGGCACCGCGTCCTTGCGAGGACGGCACCGTGCAGAGCTCTCCTGGCTTTTCCTTCTTGCTCCCTGCTCACCTCCTGCCTGAAGGCTTTTCGGAAGCCACTGTGGCTGCTGGGGGCAAAGGCACGGCCGGGGACGCAGCTGGCCACCGCGGGCATCCCGTTGTCACACGTCGCGTTCTTCTCCGTGTCCACGTTGAGGTGGTTGCCCAGTTTGCAGCTGGAGATGTGCGCCTCGTTCCCAGTGCAGTCCATGGAGTAAGCCCAGTAATGCTGCTTCCTTCTGCTAGCAAACATCCTGAAAGAAACCAAAGGGGATAGAAATATAAGAGCTGGAATCCAGAGAAGATGCACCAGTAGAGTTATGTTTGGGGAAGGAATGCCTTGAAATTAAACAGACGGAGCATGGATGGAGGGCTGCTCCATTCACACTTGCAATGACCCTCTGTTAAGGTGTCACTCCGGAATCCATAGGTCAGTTAACTCGAAAGGCAGCGTGCTAACACGTCCCCAAAAGCCCCATCCTGGAATGAGCTGCTCCCTTTGCTGGCCATCCCCTATCAGCTGCAGAGAGCTGCGGTTCTCCTGCTTCTCAGAGCTGCACTATTAACAACTGTGAGCCTGAAAGCAATATCCAAGAGCAGGAGCAATCTCCTCGCTGACATGTTTGCAGCAGAGGAGCTTGGCAGCAGTTCCTGCTTCTTGCTCCCAAACTGGAGCTGCTCCAGGGATTGCAAAGGGGAAAGGGCACGTGTGATAAATGGGAAAAGAAAACATTCCAGATTCATCCTAGCTACAGTCAGACAACTGTATCAGGGCTAAAATAGTCAGCAAAGTGGAAATATGGGTCAGGGCGCTGCTGAAGGGGAAATGTGAGAAGCTGAAGGAGCTGAGGTACTGGGAGCCAACGCCTTGCTGGGATCTGACGTGGCTCCGCAGGATCTCTGTGCTGCTCCTTGCTCCAGGATTAGCTGTGATCAATGGCAGAGCACAGTGCAGGGAGAGACAGCAGCAATGCTGATCAGTGGGTGGGACAGAGAGCCTGGCCAGGATCAGGTAAGGACACCAAGGACTGTTTTCTAGGTTGGTTGCTTGAAACCAAACTGGTGATTGCTGGGTTTTCCCAGGTGATGCTCTTTGGTGGTCCCATGTGAACCACCTTATGCCACAGTGGATCTTCTTCCCTTCTGCTTGTTAAGCTCTGCAGATGAGCCCAGCAGCTGTCCAGGCTCAGGGCCACCAGCTAATCCTGCCTAGAGTCCCATTTCTCTGGGTCACATACAGGCAGGCTGGAGACAGAGAGGCAATCGCACCATGTGATGGGGAGACCACAGAGCCCCAGGGCAGACATTAGGGTTATAGGCAGATGTTACATACCGGGAACATCTGCAAGAGCCTCACGCAGTAACTTTACTCCTCTGGTTCTGCTTCACCATTCTGTGCACTGGAAGCGAGAACCCGGAGGAGTGTTCTCACTGAGGGCCCCCCCACGCACACATGCAGAGAGCTGTGAACTCCGAAGCAGACAAGAAACATGGCCTGTCGTAGAGAAGTAACGACAGGGATGCCTTAGAATAGCAAACAATGACCTCATCCTGGAAACTTTATGAGGCATGAACATCTGGTTGGTGTTAGCAGCCCCTGGTAACCGGGGAGAAAGAGCCAGAGAAGCTCCACCTCACTTCCCCAGAATGGATATGTGAAAAAAAAAAGAAAGAAAAAGCAGAATGCTGATGATCTCTGCAGACAGAAACTCGGGGCATTCTTGCTATTTAGCACAGAAAGGGTGCAGCCCACCTCTCGCTGGCCTTGGTGCAAGCCAAGCGCAACGCTGCTCAGATCAGAGGGGTGAGCGAGCAGTCGTGCTGAGTTCAGCCAATTCGAGGTCACGCTGGAACCCAAAGGACGTCAGAAGAGATGGATCTTCACTGTGTAAGCTTCAAAAAAAAGCCATAGGTTAAGTCCGAGGGCTGTGGGAAGCATCACAGGGCATAGCTTTGTAAGAACGTGTCAGAGAGGACAAGGAGAGCAGAGAGCAAATCACACACGTGCTGGGAAAGTCACCCATAGCACACTGAGTGGCAGCTGGAGAATTCCTCCTTGGGGTCTGACCCACCACTTTCTGCTGAAGCCCTTAGGACCCTGGCTTTGCTGGAGAGAATTGAAACCATGGGGATTTCTACTGCAAGCCCCACACAAGCAACCAGATGTATGATGCAGACTGGTTAAACTGGGAGATGCTACTTGGGCAGACGCTAAACAAAGTATCTCGAAACTGCTGAGCTCTTCCATCTGCTCTTCGACCACTCATGGACCAACCGTTCACTCTTTGGTTACACTTAGACAAACCATTCACTCTTTGGCCACCCGTGGGTAAACCATCCACTCCTCGACTGCTGTTGGACAAAAGCTGTAGGAGAACATCAGGAAGGCATCGGGTCCATCCCTCTGCCTTAGGCATCTCAGCTCACAAGCTCGCACTGTCCCCATCAACAGGATGCATTTAATCCTGCTCAGAACAAGGCTTGGAGGAGGAGTTAACAAACAGCCCTTATATAAAACCGCTTTGAAGCACGAACAAGAACATGGAAACAACACTGAAGATTTGTTTCGTTTCCTAACATAAATCACGCTGTCAACTGCAGAGCCTGAGTTACATTCAGGAATAAAACCCTGGCACAGTGACAATGATGAACTAACTTGTTTTCTTTCAAGCAAGATCCATCTGCACATCATTTCACCTCCCACCACTGCACAGTGGCGGAGCTGAGGACCAGCAAGTTCAGCTCACCAATGCGGGTGGCTTAGGTCTTCATTAAAATAAAGTGTAAAACGTTGCTTTGGTAGCAGAGGTACGCAAGCATGATATTTAGCAATGCCTATTCATAACTCCAGCAAATAGGATTTTCAGTGCTGCTGAAGAACTGTGCCTCAGCTTTTCCATCTCTGCGTGTGCTATTGCGAGAGACAGGACAATTACCACGCACCCTTTTATTTAAGGCAGATGGCTCCAGCTGCTAAAGTTAATGCTTTTCTTGGAAATGCCACAAGTGAGAAGCAGGAAAAATCTGCTTTGTTTTACTAGAAGCGTCCCCTCCTCCTGTTCTGGTGTAGGGAATGGGAATCTCAGGTCTGAGTTTGCTGCACTGATGGGAGCAAGTGTTCCTCTGGATAATGACTGCCTGGTAGCAATTGTCAGCTCGCTGCTCATCTCCCTGGGATGCCTCAAAACAGAGTTCCACCTGGGTTATTCACTTTATATTCTTTCTGCTGCTATATGGCTTTATGCTCTCCCAACCCAAAGACCTCTTTCACTGATCACCATCTTTCTAATGAAGTAAATGAGACGCGGCCAGCCAGTTCCAGAGGGGGCTTTCAGAAATAGCAATGCATAGGCCAAAAGGAACAGGAAAACCACAGCTCCTGCCTGGAGAGCTCTCTTCTCCCTCACCAGCTGACACTTTCCCACTCCTAGGTCACAAAGCATAGGGAAAAATGAGGCAGAATTGAGCTTAAACTATTTTGCATCTGCTCTAGAGCATTATTCCTCGGGAACAGCGTAGGAAGAGCTATGTCTGTGATGAAGGATGGTGACAAAAAGCATTGACAACAACAAAAGACCAGAGCTCCCGGCTTTCAGGAAGGAGAAACCCAGCCTGAACTGCTCAGCCTGCGGCTCTCAAAGACACAATGTTCTCCCTGGGGATCGCCATTTCCTCCCCCCGTTTTAAAGCAATCGAGAAATGTAAAATAAAAACGTATATAAAACGGCACTGGAATCACAACTGCCCTGATCTGGAGAGCAGCTGCTTAATGGGGGTAAACACGTCATTGGAAGGGCAAGACCAGGACTGAGGAACATGGATGATATGGGCAATACAGCCAACAAAAGCCTATTTTGTTCCAAGGTTCTCCCAATGGAGCCTTCAGCATGCACCAGAGCTGATCCTACAGCTTTCTGCAGAGAGATGGGAAGTGCTTAGCTTAGCTCACAGCTAATGGGTTTGCTCGTGTCCACCCAACCCCTGCACACAACACAGGACCTAAACCCATTGCTAATGGGAGAACTGACCGCCCCATAGCTGCAAACAAAGAGATGCACTGAGCTGAGTGCCCACATTTCCTATTGCAGGAGCTACTAACAGCAATACCACACTGGCTCTTGGTTGAGGAGCAAACCATCCCCCTGTCCACCCAAGGAAATGCCTGACATCTCAAATATTTACAGAGAAGGAAAATCTGATCTGAAGGAATGAAGCAGTCAGAGGTTTTTCTACCTCAAGGTCTCCAGTGTCATTTGACAATCTGCGCTTTCTGAACAAGGCCCCGAGTGTTCAAAGAAACACGCAGAAAGTCTGCTCTTACTTGTAGACCTTGGTGTTGTATTTCCTCTCGCTTGGAAATCCAAACATGCCACAGACGACTCGGGAATTCTTCATGGTCCAGTGCTTGTCGCAGATCTGCTTCCAGGTCCCTTCATCTTTCACCTCCACATAACCCTCTGTGACAGGCACCCGCTTGCGGTAGGTGGCGAGGATGGGCCGGATCCTGATGTCTTCCACCTGAATGTTCATGTTCTGTGAGCAGAAAAGAGAGAGGAATGATGCCGGCTCGCAAGGAAGCTGCTGGGGAATGGGGACCTGTTGTGCTCTGAGCGATGAGGGCTGCACAGAGGGAAGAGCTGTTTGGGAAATGTCACAAAAGGTTGTCCAGAAATGTGGTGGTGTTACCATTCCTGGAGGTGTTCAAGAAAAGTGAAGATGTGGCACTGAGGGATGTGGTTAGTGGGCATGGGAGGGGAGGGTTGGGGATGGACTTAGGGATCTTAGTGGTCTTTTCCAACCTTGACAGTTCTATGGGCATAGTGGAGGTGAACTGGGGTTGAACTTGAGGATCTTGGAGGTCTTTTCCAACCTTAATGACTCTATAATTCTACTCTATGAAGCACTGGCACAGGTTGCCCAGAGAGGTGGTGGATGCCCCATCCCTGCAGACACCCAAGGTCAGGCTGACAGGGCTCTGAGTACCTCACTGAGCTGTGGGTGTCCCTGCTCATTGCAGGGGGGTTGGACCAGGTGGCCTTTAAGGGTCCCTTCCAACTCAATCCAGTCTATGACTGTGTGATAACAGTGAAGCAAACAAACTTTTCTATTTTGTATGAGTCCTTCCTCCATCCTTCAAGAGGATACTTTTTCCCATTAAAAAAAAAATATATAAGTATATATATACACGTATGAATGAATGAATGGCTATGTAATAAATCTCCTTTGTTACTTAAATTCATTGGAAGTGTTGATTTCAGAAGCACAGTGACCTCACTATATGTACAGGTTTTGGCCACTACTGCAGTGAGCCAAGCTCGGTTTGGTGGGGCTGATTACTGGCACAGAGCACTGGCAGGGGATGGAGCTGGGGGTCCCTCTGGGCACCCATTCCCACGCTGTTGGCACAGATACCCCCATTTCTGTGAGCTGAGCTCCTCCTGCAGCGAATGAGTCAGGGAGGTCGAATGGATTTTGCATTTGGAGCCTACGTGAGGATGCTGCAGAAACCTCACAGGGACCTGAGCCCAAAGCGAAGGCCGACTGGAAAATATTTGCTGTGGCAAGCAATTACAAAGGAGCTACTGAAAATTTTATAGCTCGCTTCCAGGAGAGCTTTTCTTGTCGAAAATGTATGAAGCCACGTGGTTCTGCTCATGGTTACATCAGACCTGAGGAATCCTGCCCTCCCCTCAATCACTTGGAAAAGAAAAGGGCCTAAAGCTTTAAAGAGACACAGCCTCTAGGGGTGGCACGCAGGTATTTGGGACAGGGAGATCACTGCAGGGCTGATGCAGCTCTGAGAATCACACGTGGCACATCCACCCCCCAGCACTGATGGGAATCACAGCCTTGGGCAAATGGAAACCGACTGCAGGGACAGGGCCTGCAGGGAGAGGCTGTGCCTTATTCCCAGCCTTGGGCAAAGCTTTATAGATATTTATATACACTATCGTCTGCATTTACCACTTGACTGATCTCTCCTTTTCACCTCCAGCTACAGGAATTGAGCCCTGCACAACTGGAGCATCCATGGGACACCCCTGGTGACCTTGCACAACAATTTGTACCCAGAAGGATGAAAGCAATGGGTTCACAGCTTGGGCTTAGGTCCAGAAAGCTCCTACAGCCCTTGAGAAGAAAGCAAACTACACAACAATATCCAATTGTGTCACATCTGAGGCATTCAGGTGTTCAGACAAAGGGTCCCATGCAGGAACCAACTGGCACATCTGGAAAGCACATTTGCAACACAAAGAGCTTCTCCTGCGTTTGGCAGATGCTCCTGAAATATTGCACAGCTCCTGACTATGAGCTCTCAGGAAAGCAGCAGAGCTTCTGCGCTGAAGATCTAAAGATAGAAGATAGAACCCTGGGAAAAGGATTAACCCAAGAGGCAGAATGCTACAGCTTAACATCACACTGGAAAAGCACTTGAAAAGAGAGTGACCAAGGAGGAAATTTGCATTGACAGCTGAGAAAGTGAATGAGACTGACTCCTTCCACCTGTGAGTGCAGGATATACCCACCCCACACAGAGCCCGACCTGTGGTTGCTACACATGGCTATGTCAGCATCAGCCCTGCTGCATATTAAAGGAACTGAAACACTCAGAACACTCAGTGTGATATTGCTTCCAGGAATCATGCTCAGAGATGCATGTGTCTTGCAAAGAAGCTGCAGGGTGGCACTGCTCCATGTGCATCACACAGAGCACCATTCCAGATGTGAAACATCTGCCTGGTGTTCCCAAAGCAGAATTGTTACCCCACATTGCATCCATTCATCATCACTAAGCAGAGTCTTCACCGAAGTGGAAGCTCCTTTACTGCAGGAGGTGACAGAGCTGAAAAGCCTCCAAGATAAATACAGCACTCATAGGACGGGAGAAAGGAAAGTCTCAGCCTCTTTTTGCAGGTTGAGCAATGAGATGCAGAGGGATCAAAGTGCTTCTGCAAAGACCCTAAGGCAGGAATTGAATCCAAGCAGCAGCAAAACCTCCAGCACTGAGTGCCCATATTCTGTTAAGGCTGGTGTTGGTGGGTTGGAGCCTTTCGACTCCATCAACCCTACTGTTGCACAAAAGCAAAGGGACCCAGCCTACCTTCAACAGCAGACGCTGAGAACAGGCATCTGAGCAAGGCAACATGCTGCAGTGCAGCCCTGCTGGATTCCCAAGAAAGAACAAAATAAACGTGAGCAAACCAGCAAGGAATAAGCCAACATCCCATTCCCTTGAGGGCATTTCAACCTTCAGATGGTTTTAGCAGACTGATGGTGTGCAGTGATATTTTCATGATCTGTCTGAGAGCAAAACCAACCCATGTCCACTCCCCTTTCTGCTCACAGAGGGTTCTGAGCACAGAATTTCTAGTACAGCAAGTTGGACTTGATGGTCCCCTATGGGTCCCTTCCAAGTTGGGACATTCTGTGACTATTCTATGAACTCAAGGCTTTGCTCTGGGTCTGAACAAACAGCAAAACATCCAGGAGAAGAATTCAATGCACTGCTGATCTTGGATTTATAGTGGAAGAATAAAGAATGAAGGATCAAAGTAAGCACTCCCTCCTCCTAGAGCATACTGAGAGCTTCCTCCCAGTGCCTCTTTACATGTTTGAATGGTTTCCCTTCGCTGCACTGGGAGTATTCAGTAATGCAAGCACAGACAGGTTGTATTTTATTCCCAACACCAATGCATACAGCAGAGGGACTGATGGTGAAAACAGACTCCACATCCAAATCAGAACAAACAACATTTAATAGCTGGAGCAGATGCTTTCAGACAGCTCTGTGCACGCTTTCTGTACACGTGGAGACAAATGCCTGCAACAAGAGCTCGTGTTAACGAGGAAACCTGTCTGAAAGCTTTGCTGGTTCTGAGATGCCAGCTATCAAGGCAGACCTGTAAACCCTCTGAAGATCTCCAAGCAGCTATCAGACGAGCAGCCGTGCTGCAACCATAAAGCAGAGCCTTCAACAGTATTCCAGGAGCCAGACAGCCATCCAGCAAAGAGCAATGCTACCTCTAGGAAATACAACAGGAAACACGAAGGCATTTCTCTCCTGCTTGCGTTAAGCCTCCAGAAGTCAAACTGCTTTGGGTTCTTTCCCCCTCCTCCTGCTCCTCTCTGTAACAAAACCAATGAATCTCAGCTTCAGAGAACCGGGGATAGAAAGAAGAAAAGGGGTTGGTCCTGAGCTTTCACAAAGGGATTTCTGGCTCAGAACGTTTTCGCATGAGCCTCAGCTGTTTGGTTCAGGGATCGGAAACCAAAGCACATCCCCTGATTGCAAAACCCCACACTGCTACCATAATACTTTCTTCCACCTTTTACCACCTGTTCCTATGGGAAGGACCACCCCCCGTCTCAGGCTCAGTGACACCTTTCTTCCTGCAGCAGCCCTGAGGATGTCCAGCAATGGTTATACACAGTTACATGTGTGATTTAACCAAAGCAATTAGCCTGCGTGCTACCTCTGTCCCTGCATAGCCCATACTCGCCGCCCTCCTGCTTTCACAAAGCTCTCTCTTCACATACATGGGAACGAGAGGAATCTGTTTGGACTTAAACATCTGGAGCTGTGCCTCTGAGTCACTACTGAGGTCCCAGCTGTTGAATAAACACAGCGAGGGAGATGCTGCAAGACTGAACAGACTGTACAGGGCGGGCAGCGGCCCCGGGAGTATTGCTCTGCAAATACTTTTTGTTCTGAGGTTTACACGGAACAAAAGGGTGAGAGATGAGAGTGTAATGCGGGATTAGGCTCCAGGAGCAAACACAGTGCAGATTATAAATGACAATGCTTATGTCTTTGCTAAACCATGCAGTGCTTCAGCGGCAGCCCAATGACTGCCAATGCAAAGCAGGCTAATGAAGGCTAACAAAGGGCACAGGAATCAAGGACTGGATGGCAAGCACCAGAAACCCCTACACACACATTAAAATTACAGCAATGAAGAAACATGGAGGCTTACTACAACAGCTTAATTAACATTTGCCTGCAGCTATTGCCAGAACAGATGCTGAGATCCCCCCCTTGGGTAAACATCAGCATTTATGCTGCACACAGGTGTGTGCTTAAAGAAGTAAGCATTTACATGAAGGGGAAAGAGCTTAAGACCTGTTGTCACAAACAGGTAAACAAACATTGGGTTTTCAAACAGCGAGGACAGAGCTGGTCTCAGATGGTGGGAACAGATCCTCATGGCACAGGTAGAGCATCCATTGATTTGCATGGTGATACAACAGAAGAGTTCTATCATGAGCAATGTCATAGACCTGTAGAATCATTAAGGTTGGAAAAGAACACTAAGGTCACTAAGTCCAACCTCAACCCATCCCCACCATGGTCATAAAGGATGGAAAAGACCTCGGAGATCACAAAGTCCAACCCCAACCCATCATCCCACCATGCCCACTGACCACATCCCTGTCCCCAGCCTTGCACTTAGCAGCAGCACACACAGAGGCATGCTGTACAACCTCACCCCCAGAGCCCAACTGGGCTGACTACGAACCCCAGACAATATAACCCAACCCATTTCCAACCTGGCACAAACGGACCCTTTGAGCCACCGTGCTTTGAAGTGAGATTTTTCTGCTCCCAGAAAGGAAAAGGAGGACAGGAATAGCAGCACAGCCCGGTGTGCTCCACCAGCCCTCGTCTGCCCACCGTCTGCTCCCAGGTACCACATCTATTTGAGAACACCGTGGCTGCAGCAATTCGATATATTTAGAGCACATCCTATTTGCAGCCTGGATGTGTGTGCACACAGAGGAAGAGGGCAGACAACAAATATTTTGCTAAGGATGTTTTGGGGGATGGGTTAAAAAAATGCATTTATTAAAGAAATATATTCAAGGCAGAGCTGGTTGCTGTGGCCTTAGCAGTGCTGTCACAGGTGGGTTTGTGTGTGTTTGGACAACGCACTGCTCTCATCTTGCTCCCAGCACATCAGGGAAGGGGCAGCTCAGCACCCAGTTTCCTTCCTGCACTTTGTGGGGCTTTCAGGTGTGTCATCCCCAAAAGCATCCCCTGCCCCATCTGCACAGCAGCTGTAGAGCTAGACCTGGAGACACCGTTACGAACAAAGCAGGTGCTGTGCTCTACCCTCCTGTTGTATTCCCAAGCCATACCAATAACCCACAAATGTGAGTACAAGCATGCAAACCTGGGAGCTTTTACTCCAAGAAATACAAGCTAAGTCAACTCCCCATGTTATTCCAGCCATTATTTGCCCGCATGGTGCTGGATGAGCTGATGCCTGCATGGAGAAGCACAGGCCCAGCATGAGTCTCCTCCTGCCCCCACAGCCGTGGGCAGCCTTTACACTCACATCTAGGTGCTCAGTAAGACAAGGCTAAGCCACAAGCCTTGCTGTCTCCATAAATGAGAAACTGTCCGCATACTTAGTCTACATATTTTAAAGAGGAGGGGGAAAAGCAGCTCTGAAATGCACTGTGTCATTGCCCCAGGTTGCATCAAGCAAGCACTGCTGGAGGTGGGCAATGCTCAGGGGGCATCAAGCTGATCCCGACCAGCACTCCCACTCTGTGCATCCACCACCCTCCAAGAAATAACCCTCTGAATCAGGCTAAAAGCTGCAGCATCTGCTGAAAGTATCAAGCAGACTATGGGACTTGCTTTGCCCTTCAGCAAGAGGCTGATGGATTTCAGATTTGCCCTAAGCTCAGTTCTGCTAAACCTCTTCCTGCCCATCTGCTGCCTCCATGTCCCAGATCTCCCACCACTCACCCTGGGATGAAAGGGTTTGCTGCACAGAACTGAGGGAGCAGAATTGGAAAGGCTCAGGGACAGGAAGAGGTGTGATGTAACCCTCCAAGCATGAGCTGTGACGGGAAAAGATCCGGCTGAGCATACATACATATCTATATATTTAAGCCAAGTGGTTTCTGGTGATGGAAAGTTTCATCCTATACCACTTATCTGCAGCATTTCCAAACTGGGAAATGGAGGCATGCATAACGTCCAATAAAAACAAGCTCTGTTCAAGGGCTATTCGTGTTGCTTTTAAAAGCATGCAAAACCCTTCTGTCTGTCAGATTTTAGGAAGTGGGGCCAGATTTGAGCAAACGTCAGTTTGCACAGCCCCTCCGAGCTGGAACCGAGTCAGAATGAAGTCAGAGGTTGCCTTATAGCTGCTGGCTTTCCCCGTTAAACCTTGGCAGCCCCACAGAAAGTAGCACTAAAGGGCCTGCAGACACTTTCCAAATGATGAATTTAAGATGAGTGCAATGGCACTTGCTTAGTGATGGGTTGTCCGTGCATTTCCCAGAGCATGCAATTCCCAGGAAGGCAGAACGGTAGTGCTGCTCCCACCAAATGCATCAGTGCATCACCTATTAGTGTTACTATTACAAGTAACAGCTTCATCAGTGCAATGGCTGAAGGCGGCGGAGAGACCTATCCATAAGAAAATCTCAGGTCCTTCACTCCCATTGGACAGGCACTAAGCTACAGCCTAAGGAACCCAGCAGCTCACAGAACGATGACGTTTCCCCTGGTGAATGCGAGCTATGACATGCAGAATTCCCAGGTATGTTGGAGAGGACAAAGACTTTCAGCTTGTGTTCACATCAGCCTTTTGACCTCGCTGTTTGGCAGTTGGTGACCCTATGAGTAACCCTTCTCATCGTCTCTGACTCCCAAGTATGCCACAGCAGCTGCTAATGAGATAAAGCAAACACGGAGAAGAGGAGGAAAGCTGAAAGGGGGGAGAAATGCTGAAGCATTTGACAGCTAGCTGTGACTGAGGTATCCTATGAATTCTTCAGATGCCTTTGTGGAAGCAACATCATCTTTCGCCTTAATCCTGCTGCATTAAAACCAGCAGAATAAAGAACCCTTCAGCTCCCTGTGACTTTAGAGGGATATGAGAAAACTCTCTCTATCCACACCAGTGTCTTTGGTCTCCTGTGCTCCTCACCCACTGCTGGGAATGCAATTCACCACTTACAGTGGTGAATGCCTTCACCCATGCCCAACTCCCAGGCCATGGAGAATACAACTTACCCAATCCTATTTATCCTATGGCTTCAGCCATGTGAACTGCTCCAATCTCATGATTCATTCTCTTTATCTTGAATGAAGCTCAACACCCACACAGCATCAGCACAACCAATTCTCGGTCACCCCAATGTGTTCTACTCATTAATCAACCTCCAGTGCTCAGCTAATGGAAAAGCAGAGCCCTCCCCAGCTTTTATGATTAATACCCAAAGCATCTCGGTGTGATGCGACCTCCGTCTAGACTAAAGCATCCTTTCTTCCAGGCCTCTCTTTGGAGGATTCACTGTGGCTTTGGGATAGCACACATCTGCCAAAGCCATCACTGATGTTCCATGAGCTCGCCGTGCTCCCTGAGCAACTGCCTGGGGCCATTGGGATCCCTTTGGAAGGTCTTCCTTCCCCTCTATAGCAGAGGAAAGCCAGGTCAAGGCAAGCAGAATTTCAGCTAACACCCTACATCTGCACTTCGCCCATGAGCCTTCCATCCATCAGTGACTACAAAGCAACTACTAGAATAATTTCGCTGCACAGTGATAAAGAATGCTGCATCCTTTGTTTCAGATAGCAAACAAAGCCAAGATTCAGCCACAGAAACCACGGTGTGGTATGTGATGCACCCTGGATTCCCTCTCTGCTTAAAATAAGGTTTGACTCTGGTTAGCAGAGAAGTCCGTTCAATGCATTTTGCACGCTGAAACAAGGGAGCAGTGGGCTGAGTCACCACGAATATTTTCCAACCCGAACATTCGAAAGAGCGAACGTTTTTCCCTTTGATGAGCTCAGCCCAGCTTCTTTCCAGCCCAGCATTCCCCCTGGGTTATTCACCCGTAGAACTTCATTTTGCAGAAATCTAACAATGCTGGTTTAGCAGTGATTCAGGCATTTTACTCCTGTCATTCCCCCTGGAGACCCAACCTCAGCCAAAATCCAGAGCCTTTTCCCCAGTGACCAGCCTACGTTTTCCTCTGTTCATGTCCATTTCAACACTTCTAGTACTAATCTCCCATTCCCAGAAATATTTCCATAGAATTATCACAGTCACATCATTACTTGGCTAAGCAGACCAAAAACCCTTTTATATTGTAAATCCATCCCTCCCAACCCAACGGTTGTAAGTCCTATTTGCTACAAACCCTACCCGCTGACCCCACTGTTACACCAGCAGCCTCCAGTTTGCTTCCAGTACCCAAAGGGAGGCATCAGGGGAAAGAAAGCTCAGCAGTTTGCTGCTTTGGACCAACAAAGCCACATAGGTAGAAGCTTGTGGGTACAGCAAGCATTCTGCTCTCCTAATTTTTTCTTAGAAATACAGTAAAAAAAACCACCATCAAGTGTTTGCTCTCACCATAGGGTGCAGCTCAGATAACCTACAACGTGTAGCAGACACCGCCAAAGAAGACTTGACCACCAACCTGGAAGTTTAAAGCCTGTTTACCTCTATTTGGTTGAGCAACGAGTTGTCAAACTTGAAGCCAGGGATTCTCTTCTCACTGCAGACCACTCCCACGTCCTCGGTGTGTTTGCAGTCAGTCACTCCCCATCCATTGGACGTGCACGCAGCCAGGGTGGTCTCCTTGCCATTGCAGTGGACATTGTCCATCCAAATTTTCCCTGAAGGGGAAAGAGAACAGAGATGAGACTCACAAAGTCTCCAGATATAGACTGTGCTAATCAGGGGTTTGGCTGATTGGACCCTGTCCTCTAATCACACCAAATCACCCTCTGTATTTAAGGCTTTTCTTCACATCATTTCTCATCAAATCCTCATTAAATCTCTTCTACGAGAGCGCTCCAAGTTTTGATTAAGCATCCTAACATTTTAAAGGCAATTTTTTTGCAGATTTAACAAACCACTGTTGATTGGAACCTCCTATTATTCGGGTGCTCCTTGAAAACCAATGGCCAGATCCAGTTTCCAGACTGTAGTTACCATTTTTCCCCCAGCAAAAAGTGTGTGCACGTACACGTGCACACATGTATATTATATTAAAACAAATTAGGTCCTTTGGAGTTGACTGACAGGTAGACAAAAATCAATAGGTGCCACTCCAAAAACTTGAGGTCGTATTTTCCAAGCAAAGAACCAACAGCACCTTCAAGACTCCCCTTTGCCAAGTACTCACTTTCCCTTCAGAAACGTGCTGGGTACGTATCACTCCCTTATGATTTATCCCCTGAATTCCAAGGAGCAACGACCAACAGCTTTCATATTTTAGGGTCCCCAAGGCTTTGTTTGTCTGAAGGATATGTCCTTTAGGTAGAAAGGACTTCAGAGCCACGAGGAGATTTTGCAAGAGCAGTCGGAGCTGTTTCCCTTGGCTGTCGCAGATTCATTCCAGCAGCCCTAATACTCAGTTGGTTCATCACCAACCAGCTGATGGATCTGCCAGCCCTCCTCATGCTCCCCAGACATTAGGGCCATTGAGTCCTTCCTGACCTAGGAAGGCACAATTCTCCCTACACGGGCTCTCTGCATCAGGATTTACCCATCGAACCAGATGGCAACAAGTTTCTGGTTTGTTTTCCAATGTCATGGACTCTATCTCACTCGCAGAAATCTTCTCCACCCCAAGAGCCAAAATCCACAGCCTGGGACAACATTCAAGGTTTCACATTTCATTCAAGTCAACCTTAAGGCCTGCTTGCTCCTTAATGGGCAATTTTATAGGTGTGAGTGCTAACGAGCAGTGCTAAGTAACAGACATACAGCACGTTTATCCCTGCTGGAGTGGAAATAATCTGTCTGTGGGTTACATCAACGGTGTGCCAGGCCTTAATGTTTGGAGGAAGAAACTCCCTGCTGGACAGTATTTAACTAACAGCATAGTAAAAGACAATTAAACAAAGCTGTTGAGCTGCATACTCACAGAGAGCATGCTTCTACCTCAAGCATTACTATTTTAAGAATTTATTTCTATCTATAAAAAGGAAATAGCCAACTTTCCAAGTTGCAATTGCCCACACAACCTTCACGTGCTATTTCAAAGATCATGACAGAAGCGATACGCTGTCTGGGTTGGGGGTGAATAGCTCTTCCCCACCAGGACCAGCTTGGAGAGTCCCAAAACAGAATGCTAAATGCAATCCTGTATAGTGCATGAAACATGCACGTTCCTTTGGGGTTTTACGGGCTACTCTGCGTCGCAGAATAGCATATGCCTCTCTAGAGAGGATAACAGGAGGAAAAAGTATTGTACCACATCACACAGGCAATCTGTTTAGAGCCCAAACAATTCACAGTGAAAAGAACAGGAGGAAAGAGCGTTTAGAGGCCCTGTTTAACTCATGCACAGCAATAGAAGCGTGAATGGGGAAATAACCATCTGTAAATTACATCTGTGGCTGCAGCTTCCCTATTCGGTAGCCCTACTGGCTGCTGGAGATCCTCCTACCCTCATCCACATGCCAAGATTGGCTCCTTCAGCTCTTTGTCTGGCTCTACATCTTCAAATTTGACCATCAAGTCAAGAATTAATAGGGTTGGAGAGACAGCTAAGCACAATGCTGTTGCTCTGGGGGTTGCCTTACCTTCTCCTTTCCCATATTTTGAGCTCGGTAGCCAAGACACTGCCTCCACATAGCCCAACTCCCTGCAAATCACATGTGCGGCATGGATGGAGAAGTCATCGTCACACACCGTGCCCCACTCGCCACTGTAGAACACCTCCACTCGGCCTTCGTTGTGTTTTCTCTTCTGCCCTGCGAGCCGTAGTTGGATTTTGGGAACGTTTGCTGGCCTCTGGGGGGGCTGGTAGACTTGCGGAGGTGGCTCAGGGTACCCAGGGAGGTAGGGCCAGTGTTCATACTGGGCAAGGCTCATGGAGATGAAGAACAGCATGATGAAACAGTGGTTATGGTTAAAGCCCAGGAATCCTTCCATTTTCAGTGCTCACAGTTCTCAGAGCCAAAGTGTCGGTTTGCAGCTGCTGGTCAGTGCAGGTAGGTGCTGTGCAGCTGTCCTGAAATGAAAGGAAAGCGTGAGTAAGGCTTGGTGAGGACACAGGCTTCATTCATCCTGCTTCAGAAGAGGGTAAACCTATGGAAGACACTATACCCAATGACTTGAGTTGGTAAGAACCAAAGTTGAGTCAATTATTTCTCACGGGGTGGGAGAAGAAAACAAGAAGAAACCTATGAAGACCATTTGCAAGTTTAAGCCAAATTGCTTTGGCTGGAGAATATTTTTTCCAGGGCAACATTCTACAGGTCAAAAATAGGATTTTCCTATTCCTCTGCAAATGCAGTAGTTCAGTTGTTGTGGCACAGAGTGACGTGGTTTAGCAGGGATGGATTGATGGTTGGACTTGGTCATCTCAGAGGTCTTTTCCAATCTTAATGATCCTATGATTCAGTGTTAGGTGCAAGACACTCAACTAGAACGGAACAAAACATTTTCCCCCCCATACTCTTCAAAAAAAGAGCACAATCCATCACTTGAACAACGGAAAAACTAAAAGGGCAATGAAATGTATTATAGCGTGGTTAGAAGCGACGTTTTT
The DNA here is from genome assembly GCA_024606505.1 of Aquila spilogaster. NCBI lineage: Eukaryota > Metazoa > Chordata > Aves > Accipitriformes > Accipitridae > Aquila > Aquila spilogaster. Next base: position 49,703,299 of record JANHGO010000027.1, read on the forward strand.
CTGTTGAAGTCTATTTTCCTAATACCATGATAGAAGACTTATTTCCACCACTGCACATCATTTCCTCTGCAGAAAATCAATGCAGGTTACTGTACCTTGCAGAACAGCAATCTCATCTGGCCTTGCTTAGTGCTAACGATCTCCAGGGTTTGCTTGCTAAATCAGGACTGGGGCTCTCTCATCCCACAGCTTTTGCAAACCGGCCATTGAAAGTATGAACCCACAACTTTTGGCTCATTAGAGGAATTTACCCGGATGCCGTGCAAAGCTTAAAGCCTGGTCATTTTTTGCCCACTTCACATACTCCCCAGCACGCGGAGTGGTCGAGGAGCACACGTGGGGGCTGATGGTTGAATAGTTTCCAAATGAAACAATGCCACAGTGCAGTGGGAAAAAGCTCCCCAGCCCTTAAAGCTCTGTTATTTCCTGGCAAATACCAAAGAGGAGGGAGAGGGGGAAAGACTGGGCTCCGAAAACAGATGTTGTGATGTAAAATCCTCCAGTGGTTTTGCTGGGGCTCAGCTATCCCCCAAAAGTGACCAACAAAACATGCTAAGCAGCCTTTCAAGCTAGAGGGATGTATCAGAAATCCCAGGGAACAAGCCTGAAATTCGGGACACAGTTAAATCTCAGCTCCAGCCTGCTACCCGACCTCAGCCAGCGCTCTGCCTTGGTTTCCCCCATGTTCCATAGGGCTGCGGTGGTAGTGAGTATCCTCTGACATGCTGGGAATGGAAGATGTTTCCATAAGAGCCACACGCATGAGATAAAGGACTCAGTTAAAAGGGTTGCATAGGGTTTTGGGGAGAAAAAGCAAAAAGCAAAGGGGGGGGGGAGGGGAGGAAGAGGAAGGGAACAGAGGAGGGGAAATATGGGGCAAACATTTTTAAGATGGTAACGATTTGTTTTCAAGGAGCCAGATACTCTCACAGTGGTTTCACCAGACCGAGATTTGCACGTTTTCAAAGAAATTCTGGCACGCAGACAAGGTATTTTTCCAATTTCTGTAGGTCAGGGGGTGAGGCTGAGAGGAATGGAAGCAAGCCCTGCCCCACGTCAGACGAAGAGGAAGGAAGTACAGTGCTTTCACAAGGCTGCTCTCCTCCAGCAGGAAACAAAGGGGATTTCCCAAAGCAAATGCAGTCGGCAGGGCAGGAGATGTGTTCTGCAAATCTAAAAGGCTCCCGAGCCAATGCACATCAGTGCTGTCAGACATGCCCGACTTCAATACCCACCAGCACGGATTTCAAAAGAAACCTCTTACAGTGTTTTTCATGGATACAAGATGGGCTCTAGCCCAGAGGATAAACACGTGGGCAGAGCAGTCGCTGTGAACAGGAGAACGATTTCCAAGTAACCCCCTTAGATCATAGCACTCAAAAATAACATATGTTAGTTATAAGTAAAAATACCAGAGGGGGAACGACAAGCCCACAGAGATGCAAGCCCAATGGTCTTTGGGAAATCTGGTTTTCAGTTCTAATCTTTAAACATCTGTTTTGTTCTACTGTGTTGTACGCGGCTGTTGTTTCTTGCTACTGAGTAAATAGGATTTAAACTGCCTCAGCAAATGTGAAACAACAGCTAAGTTGGGTTGAAACCTCTCTCTCATCCCAGTTCCTGGAGAGGGAGATTTCAACCCAACCTTAAGTGTCATTATGGCTTTCTCTTGGCAAACACAGAGCATCTGTGATCATTGGCCTTGTGGTCAAGTCCCGGAGGAAGCTCTCGAGAGATAAAGGCACACTGCCATAATTAAGAGGAGATGCCCAGTTCCCCTCTAGGTTACCTTTTGGGAATAGCTGAATGCTGTGCAGCTCCAGCTTGCAGGGCTGCATCCAATTCAAACCAAAGCTCCCGGGTCATTACGCTGGGGGACTGCAGCCAAAAGACACAAAGGTTTGGGGAAACCATTTGGAGGCAGGATGTAATGGTTACCAGCTGAGCTCCCTGAAGCGTTAATTAATAACACAGAGCCCTGGAAGATGCCAGGCCCTTTAGGAAGCCTCAGCATTGGAAGATCTCACAGTCAATGCACAGATTGGTGGCACAGACTTCCAGGTTTTAACGGGTACCAGTGGGCTTTAATAGGTGCCAACATTACTAACGTAGATTATAGCAAATTTTTGCAGGTGCAGTATTCACATTTGGCAAAACCTCAGCAGGTCAGCACCCCAGGAGCACTAAAAGCCAACATGAAGGATAATTCGCTTTTGTTTCCTAAAGCTTAGAGGCTTTCAGAGCCATGCAAACCTACAAAAACCTATTTACTACAGAATTTAAGAAAACGTGGGGAGGATGGATAGGTCCCCTCCTCCATAGAGGAAAGGCTGATGAGAAAAAAGGTATTTTAACAACTGTGAATGAATGCAATCCTGAACCTTTGTCAAGGGGAATGACTTGGGGGGCACACATCACATGCTCAGGTCAAGCATCGTCCCATCTCCATCAGGATCCTTTGAGATAGGGCCCAGAAGAAGGTATTAGAAAAACAGCCCAAAAATCTCCCTTCTAATCTCATTGAATCTGTGCAAGTGCATCTCAGAGGAATTCTCCCTAAGACCAGAACAGCAGCAGTTGCACACGCTCCAGGAGACAACACTGCAGTGTGTACTAGCAACCACAGTCTGCATCCCTTCAGCTCATGTTACCATCCTAAATAGCTGCACATTCAAACATTAACAGACAAGACTTTCCCAGTGCTTGCATCACCTTGGAAATCAAACCTTGCATACCCAGAGCTCTTGTTCATTGAAGGGCTGAAGAAAAACGATTCAGATTAAGCCATGATGTCAGGAAAAGCAGAATACTGTTGAACTATCGAAGAGAGCTGCACACACTGAGCTCCCTAAGAACAAATCCAGGCTTAGGTTTGCAGGATGTCTGCTCTGTGCTAGCGATTTCCTTTGCTTTAGGGCTCATTCCTCCCCTCAAATCCTCTAACAGCCTCCAGACTCATTAATGACATAATCCTAGAAGTATATCATTTGGTCTCCCCATTCAGAAGAATCCAAGACAGAGCATTAAAAGCTTATTGAATAAAGAAGCCAGGAAAATACTCTAGGTCTCCCGGCTCCCGTACATCAGGCCATAACGTCGTGATGGAGAGTCCTTCAGATGTAATTTAAGCCTTTGGGGCATGCTCCTGCAAGCTGCTGACTCAGCCCTTTGTAGGGTTCTGGTCTTAAGTCTTGAACTGATGGACACACACGCTTGCACAGAAGCGTGCAGTAATCTCATTTCAAAATTACGTTGAGCTTTTACTTCTTCAGAGAATTCGCCAGGTGAAACTAATAGGCTATTCATCTCCCCACATCAAAGCCCATCCGAACAGCCAGAATCCCTTTTTCATTTCACCAAACCATCAGAACAATAGATCAGTTCTGCCAGAGCCAGCAACAAACCAGCTTCCCCACTCCCCTCCTGATCCAGCAACAAAAGGAAAGTCTCGAGTGGCTAACTTGGGACTGCAGACCCAGCAATGCTCTGTCTGATGTGCATGACGTGGAGCATCCGTCAGGAGGAAGGGACGATTACACCCTGACCGCTGCTCTGAGACATGCCCAGGAACACTGCACACCGGTATCCAGCTACCTGAAATGCTGCTCCCTGCATTTCCAGTTCCATGCCCCATTCTCCAAGCATGCATCCCACAGCAAGCATGGTGATAGGGCAGGAATAGGATTTCCCACTGGGAAAGCCAGCCAACAGACAACTCACATTGGCTCCTCTCCAGTCCTATTAAAGTGAATGGAAATGTCACCACTCACTTCGATAAGACCTGAGATGTATTATCCCTTTGTTCCAAGGGACAGATTGACTGGGGTGGCCAGAAAATCATTGCCACTATTAACCCTCCTCCTAGGGATCCCCAACCATCATTCAGACTATGCGTTTATATGCAAGTTACAATGAGGTCAAAGAAACTGGTGTACGTTGTCCTGTGATGGTCTCCTTGGGGATGAGATGCCACCCTGCTAGGAAAGGGTGAGTACAAAGCCACTTTTAAGAGAGGTAGCATAGGGCAATCCAAAAAGCACACTAAAAGTGGAAGCTGAATGAACCACTGGAGACATCTCAACTGTAAGCTACAGTATTTTTTAGGTAGAACGCCATATAGGATTCAGGGCAGAGCCCATACAAGGATAACAGAGCTCATCTCAGGGTAACATTTCGTGCTTTACAAACCTATAGATTCCACCTGCAAGAAGGATAGCAGAGTCCCAGCTTGCCCTCTGGGAGCCAATGTAAAGCCTACAGAATTCAACCCCTTGCCATTGAACCTAAGCAAAGTAAGAGAAACTCCAATGGACAAACACACTAGTTGGGAGAATAAGAAAACAAAAACACTTTGCTTGTGTTCTGTTTCAAAGGTTATTCTAGACAAAGCAGTGTTTGTGCAAGTTTGCCCATCCAAAGCCCTTTGCCTCATTGTTTGGTTGGATCTATGAGATCCAAACCTTTGGAAGTATGCTGCTTTTCCAGGCTGCATGGATACAACAATAGTTGCACAGCCAAACCCAGTTCTGTGGTCAGTGTGCCTCACAAATGGCTCAGCTGGATACTTCCAAACCCAGGCTGCAACCTCTTCCTGCATCTGCTTCTTCAACTGAAGCAATTCTCACTTATTTCTTTTGGGGAAGTTCTTGATTTTCCTTCTCTCTTCCCTTGGCCTGGTGTCACAGAGCCAAGGTGAACAGAGATGGGAGTCACAGCTCTCAAAAGGTACTGCACTGCACAGAAAGTTCTTTGCAAACCTGCTGATGGTGATATGCTGAACGGGTCCATCCACTGAAGCTGCCACAAAGGACATCTTTGTGCTTCTAAGCAATACCAATGGCATTAGGAAACAGTTTGGGAGAAGAAAGGATGAAAGGTTAAAACGAATATAAGACAAATGTAATAAAAGGAAGAAATTGGTGGTACAGGAAGGTAAAGTCAATGATCTTTGGGGACAACCTATTGAACAAAGGGCAGAGAACATCACCAAGCACTTGGGGGTCTCCACTCGCAAAGGGACAGAACTGTCAGCAGAACGCATAGCTGCTCTACTAAAAGAGACAAAGACATTGTCCTCTACTGTGCCATCACCACTCCTTCAATCTTTACACAAAGGTAAACATGCGGTTTCCCCCTCCGTGCTCTGCATTACAGCAGCTCATCTAACGTTTCATTTTATATCCTCTAATTGCTCCCCACTTCCAACCCAGAGAATCCTACCCCTGCGGGTGGTTCAATACAGACAAAATGAAACTGGCAACCAGCAACTCTACAGCAAATTATTTGCAGCCCCTTTTCAGTACCCATCTGAAAGCAGTGCAGTGTCATAGTTATGAGCTGATTACAGAGATGCTAACCAGGTTTCGTACTATTGTTCCCAGACAGATAAAGTAGGGTCTTCCTACACAGCGTGCTAACTTGTATTGGGTTTTAAACCTCTTTCACCCTCCCATAGTAACATCTTTCTAATTGAAAGAACAAAAATTTACCTAAAAGAAGGCAAAGTCATTCCAGACAGAAACAGTCCCACGTTTCTCTGCTGCAACTTTCCAGGTGGATACCACTGCAAATCCTGAAACTTTGTCATAAAACAGTCTAATTAACAAAAGCTGCCAGTAGGTTCCTTCGCAAATGACTGTGGATCCCAAGCATGACAACAGCAAAGTTTCTTAACTATGGATGTATCTGTTCTACACCTTCTGCCAATGGGAAACAGCTGCACCAAAGCCTTTTCCACTGAAAGCACAGTATTCAAAGAGGAGAATTTAAACTGCTCATAGCTGGCAACATTTACACAGTGTTGATGGCATACACTGCAGCTTTCTGCTTTAAATCAAGCAGACTGTAATAACCTTAGAGAATACGCACTGCCTCGACTTGCAGGCAGTTTGCAACATGTCTTTTTTTGCTTCGTTAGTGAGCGCCTGTGTGCAAGCAAGGGGGAGAATAACTTGCTCACAACATCTTTGCAAAGTGACGCTGTCTGTGTCATCCCTCCCTAATCAAGACTCAGGAGAGAGGAATTAGTGGAATCATATGCCTTATTGCCAGCTCGTTAAGGCTAAACATTGCACACAGTGATAGGAGAGAAGGAAAACAAAGAGAGAAGAAGCAAAGTCAAACTTCCAGCACAAGAGGGTTAGAGAGGTTTAACTCATCAGCCCCTTCCTCCCCAGCAAGAATGGGTTATAGCACTGCGTTACCTTGGGTTAGTGGTAGGTTGTGCTGGGGGTGACCTCGGTGCTGAAGTTTTCCCTTTGAGGCTGAGCTGTCCGAGTGGTCCCCTCCGTGCTGGGAAATATCCCGCAGCCAGAGGAATACGCTGCAAGGAGCTGCTGCTTCCTGGCAAATTTCACTGGAGTTCGCCAAGCAAACCCCTCCCAAGACCCAACCCCTTCAGCCTCGGCTCATAGCGGGTGATATCATGGGTTGTCCTGTAATCTGAGCACAAGCGTTGCAAACAGGAGGGAAACGGGGGGAAATCTAGGCAGGACTGCAGGGAAGGAGGTGGGATAGGAATCTGAATGGCACATCCTTCAGAACCTACCAGATCCGCACCAAGAGTTACCCCAAACCTGATACGAAAGGCAATTCTCCATTAAAAGACAAAACAGAACATTTTTCTTATTGTGAAAACAATAAGAAAACAGCACTTTGCAAATCTGTTCCAGAGAACACCTAGAAATTATGTTTTCTGACCCAAGTTTGGACAGCAGTGCATTCTGAAATGTCAGCATTTCCCAACGAATGGAAATTTATTTTCTCCCCAGCTTTGGCCATGTGTACTTGAATCTGTGTTTAATGGGATTTCCATTCATTTCTAAGTCAGCAGAAAGTTGATAGGCACAAAGGTACTCACAAAAGCCAACCTAAGAAGGAATATCACCATTTAGTTCAGTATGTTCATAAATGAAATGTAAAGTTCTTTAAAGGACTTTCTAGCAAACCCTTTATTTTGAAAAATTAGAGTGCTTTATCTCCATCTCTGGGTATATTTCCAGCAATTTAACACCAAACGCTACAAGGACATGCCTGCCATCTCCCTTTTCCCAGATTTCCCCATCGCTTCCTAAGCACTGTATACTCTTCCTGCTCAGAGTACAACCCCATTTCTCATCCTGAAACACAGGAAAAGCTGCATTAGCCCTCATTCCCAGATGCTCAGGCACTGATGTGCAGAGCTCCCCACTCTCTGATGCCACCACTTATGGGGAAAGGAAATCTCAGCGAGTTGAACACCAGCATTGGAGGAACCTGCAACATGTTGGGAAGAGAAAGGAATCTTATCATAGGTTATCCCCACTTGGAAGGGATCCATAAGGGTCATTGAGACCAACTCCTGGAAGCTGGACTGGAAGCGTATTGCAGCAACACAGAATTTAAGCAAGGACATAGGCATCATGGAATAAATTGACAACACTGGAGAATCCTTCCTGCTCCCTATTTTGTTAGCTCTATGTGGAATGGATCGGTCCATAACTGAGGGTTCCTAGAATCACAGCACAGCTTAGGTTGGAAGGAACCTCAAAGATTCAGCCCAATACAAGAGTAGTCCCATTACTTACTGGCACAGCAGGCTCTGAGATTATATCCACCAAGAAAAATTGACAATATGGGCAGGGGGTACCAACCACCTTCCCATGAGTTGACAGGACAGCCCTCCAATGTCAATCACATTGTTAAATAAATATTTGGAGGTTGGACATGATGATCTCTGAAGGTCCTGAGGCTCTGAATGTCCAACTCCTATGATTCTATGATCATGAAGAGGACAACTGGCTTCTTGGTACAACTCATGGAGAATATTGAGATGTCAAGGTTTAACGTTTAAAGTTAGGAAACCATTCAGAAAGAGCTTTGCTCTTCTTCCCAGGGAAGCCAACAGCAGCAGTCAATGGGAGTGGTCCACAGCACCCTGATTTTCCTATAACAAAACTGCTGCAAATGGCCATCAGCAGAGCACCACCTGATGGATCAAAACCCAGGGACACCAGGAGCAAAACGCACCACAGCAGAAGCTGCACCAAACAGAGCTATTTCAGACTGGCAGGAAGCTGAAAGCAGTTCAGTCAGAGGAAGGAATGTGTGAGCGTCTGCTGATCAGGGCACAGAGAAACATGACAGCCTGCAGGAGGAATGCTCGCTGGATGCCCGGGTCGGGTAAGGATACGAGCAGCAAATGCCATGCAGGCTTCCAGCTGATGGAAGAGCTTGTGGGTTGCATAAAGCGAAGCATTCGGCAGGAATTCAGCAAAGCTCTTCAGCTGGATTCAGGGAAATTTGCTGCCCCCTTCATACGGCAGTAGGTTAAGGCGAGCATTCAGCAAAAAGCTAACAAATAAAATAGGAAACCTCTCAAAATCAGTCTATGGGGTAAATGCTGCTTAGACTGGATTTGCATCATCTGATCACATAAAAAATGAGGGAAAACAATTAGACTTCCCCAGGTTGGAAGGGACACACAAGAACCAGTGATTCCAAATCCTGGCTCTCTTCTAGTGAAGAACCTTTTCCTAAAACCCAAGCACAACTTCAAGGCCTCGGTGTTTCCTCCTGTATCTGCTTGCAGTGTACACTTGCCATAAGGACAAGTCAAGACTGGATTTGACCAAGCAGTCACAGTCATGGTCCATGCTTCCAAAAATTAGGTATGCACTATTAGGTTCTATAATCTCCTCTAATCTTTAGCTCTTTCTAAAAGGAAAGGCTCATTGCCTCCACAAGCCTTATGCTTTCACCCTGTAGACTCTCTGGAGCCATTGGTCCAAATCTCACCCAGGTCAACTCGACCTTCCAAACATACAGAGCTCCATAAAGGTCCAGGCAATATCTGGGGAATCAAAGGACCTGACGCTCTGCGAGGTGTTAACGACACGTGGCAGCTTTCACACCCATTGGCCCTACTGGAATACTGCTGTCATGTGTAACTGCAGAGGCAGAGCTCTGCTTTTGTGCTCACCACGTGGATAAGAAACACCAGACTGTAGAGAAGTGGGACTATGGATCCCATAATGAGAAATAAACCAACATATGTTATGCAATGTTTAACCCCTACTGAAATTCCCATGATTTCCCTATGAAACACAGCAGCTGTATTTACATAGCAAGCACAGGAGCTCAGAAATGACACTGTAGCTCAATGCTTAACATGACAGCTGCTGTTCTCACGCAGCTGGAACAATAGAGCATCACATCCACAGAGAAAACACATGTATCTTTCTTGTATTTCTATCCTTAACCGTTCAAGAAAGGTGTGGGGAGAGAGAGACCGGTTAATACTGAAATTCCCAACTGGAATGCAAGCTACTGGTTTTCCTAGGCCAAGGAAGACCCAAGCGCAAAGCATTTTGCAAGCACTTTTCATTCTTTGTAAGAGAGAAATCCTAATTACTTTTGAGTGCTGATTCAAGGATTCAGCTGCTGAAATCCAGCTTTACCCCAAGCAAAATCCTTCCCCATACATACAGGTTCTTGACACCTCTGTGCTACTCAGCCATCCAGGAGGAGATTGGTAGAGGAGAGTGTAAAGAGTTTTGTCCCTAAAGGAACATAAAACAAGATTGAGAAGTTCACTCAAGGCAGTGAGTGCATGGTGGGAAAGCAGCAAGAGCTGATCCCACACATGCAACAAAACAGCTCCTACAGCTCCTGCAACACAAACCCAGGAAGGTGGGATGCACTTTGTCATCTTATCCGGGGGGATGGCAGAGGTCCTTGAGCTTACCATCCCTTCCCACTAGATGGCAAGAGACCCCCTTGTAACAGCAGAGCACACTTCTGTGCCTAGAGATCAAGGGCCATAGAAGGGACTGCTGGCCACAAAGAGTCCTGAGCAGGCAGAACTCATCTGCCATCCTCCTGCTGAAGGATTCATTCTGTTGTGACTGAGAACGCTACATCCAGAAGAAAGGGAGGAAGAAAGAGGAACTGAAATGAACAGAATAAGGCTGCTAGAGAGCAAAAAGGGCAAGGACATCAAGAATACAATGTACTGGTCTCCACTACCCCTGTGCAAATGCTGCAGCTCCCTCCTCATCCTTAAAAGGCATCATGGAAACATCTGTTTTTGTGTCTTTTATTCACGTACAGAGACTCCAGCTACTGAATTTGCAAGAGGGCTCACAGCAAGGGCAGGACAGGGGGTGCAGAATGGAGCATCCAGGTAGGAGATGCATTATGTACCAGTTCCTTAACATCCTTCACACCTCTATGGATCAGCAAGGAGCTAAGCACTCTCAGTTTTCACAGCAGGAGGGCCTGGACATTGCATTTGTATCAGACAACTTGCAAATGCACAGAAGTCACAAGCGTGCTGAGCACTCCCCTTTTGAAACTCAGTGCCCTACAAAGTGTCTCCAGTTCAGCAACACAAATTGGTCATCATCCATGAAGACACTGCTAACCCAGTCCCAGGCAGTTTCCTAGCACCACTTCCCACCAACCCAAAGACCTTCGAGCACAGGTGAGAAACTCATTGTCATCCTCCCTTTAAAGGAGAGAGGGTGACTTGAAAAACAGCTATAAGGACCCAGTCCCCTGAATGCTACACACAGAAGCTAACACCCAGGGAGAGGGACACAGTAAGCCCTCACAAGGCTCATTTCAGCTTTCAATGAGCTTCATGCGTTATTTGGTAGCAACAATGGCAGAAACAATGGGAGAAGAACAAGGTGCCCGTGATCAGGTGTGCCATCGAGTCACTGCTGTTGACTGTCCCCCTTGCAACATGTTGCAGAGGCACAGAAAACCCTTTTGTTTCCACACTGGAGGAGCTGTGGGCCTCTTCTCCTCCTTACCCCAGGCTCTCCATCTCTCTCCTGAGCATACTTTTGTCTCCAAAACAATTCTTCCATTAGGGGCCACCTTTGGCCCCACTGGGATATATTCCATACACAAAAAACACAGCAACAAGAAGATGAGTGATGCATTTAAGAGGCTGCAAAGCCAAAACCTTCAGCATCATGCTCCTGCCCATTCCAGGTCACTGGGGAAGGTCAAAGAGCAGCACCCTTGCCTCTCCCCTGTGCTTTTCTACATTCTTACCAGCCCTAAATGCACCTGGAGAAAGGACAAGGTGAATGGGAGAAGCAGGAGAAAGAAAACAAACCATGTTAATGCAGAAACAGACACAAACAGATAAACATTACCATTGTGACTTGGAAACCTGAGCCCAGGAACAGGTATTGAGTGAAAACAGGTATTTCTAAGGCTCTTAAAGGAATCATGTTTCCTCTCGTGCTTGTTGTTTAATGTAGTCTCTTTGGAGCAAGCTTGTCAGGAGCAAGATGGGAAGGATTCCTCTTTATTTTTTTTCCTAAATAGTTTGGAGCTGCAAAATAAAGTGGTTTTAGTCTATAAGTCACAAACGTACAGCAAATTTCCTTCTCCTCCTCCTCAGTCCCGCTCCATCCTACACATCCCTACAGACAATGGGAAATACAAAACAACCCCCCAACGCACACTAGTCCTAAGCACGAGGACACTCCAGCCAGATGTACAAGGGTAAGGGTTGAATTCGCATACACTTGCCACAAGGACCATTCAAACACCAAAAAGCACAGCAGCCCTGTAAATCCAGGACTAAGTTTGGAGCTCAGCTCACTGCTTTTGGAAATCTGCACCTCCTCCCTTGTGCTCGTTGGCCTTTAAGCTCTGTAATAATTAAAAGCACCCCCACACCTGCCTGGATATTGCTATCTCACATCCTGATACTTCCTCTCCACTTTAACATTAACCCTTTAACATCGACCCTTGCTCAAATTGGGGCTGTTATCTGAGCACACAATTAGAGGCTCTGTGCTCAGTTTTAAGCATCACAGAAACAGGAAGCACAGGCTCTGTAACAAGCAGCAGTGTCAGTTTTCTGATAAGAATTATCAACCTATGAGTGCAAAAAAGTTTGTACCACAGTTCCAGATCAGAAGTGAGAGATGTATGCAGTTTCAACTGACATTTCCTTTGCAGTCAAAGGCAAAAGAAGGCATACCAAAAGGAAACGATAAAACAATTCAAAGCATCTAGATTTTTAGAGGAAGAAACTGCACCTTAAGCATGACAAAATGGTATCTACATCTCCAGTTCTTCAGTACTGAAAACAGCATCCTGTCATCCTGCATTTTCACGCCTGCTAAAAGAGAAGAAAATATTGCCAGCTGGACACAAACAGTGAAGACAGAAGTGATTCATACTGAGCAATAAAATACCCATACACCAGGAGTTCATATAAATCCCACTTTTAATCATGGACAAATTTACTTTCAAGTAAAATTAACAGTTTTAAATAAAATATAAATTAACAATTCAGAGTACTTAAAAACAAAAATAGAAGACATTGTGCATGTCTACTCTAGCAGAAACAAAAGCCTAGGCATGTTCCAGTTCTTTCCACCGTACTGGAGTTTCAGGGCAATCTCTGAATGACTATGAAACAGAAAGAAAGGATTAAAAAGTGGTGACTTGTGCCACTATGCAGATACAGGTTCCAAGATAAAAGGGGAGACTGTCACATAGAAAACAGTTGTAAGCAGTTTTGTGGAAGCACAGCATTGGGTGCAATAGATTTTTCTTCTCCATCACAGTACTTATTCTATAATATAAAATCAGAAAAGCTTATCTAAGAGATTGTTTTCTTGCTGCTTTTGAAAACCCCGCACTTCCTTTCCTTTGACCGAGGAGACTCAGCACTGAGAAATCTAGCAATATGAATCCTGGATTCTAGAAAAGAAAATAAAACTCATTCATCCTAACTAACAGAATTTCACAATCTCACCCACAGGATGAGAATTCACACTCACTCCGATCATACGTAGCTTAAGCTGCTGCTACATACTTACTGACAGTCTTTTCTTGCCCCATTACACACCAAAGTGCATTAATTAAAAAAATACGGAATTTTTGGCAGATACTATTTCATGAGACTAAGACAAACCGACCCCATTTCCCCATACTTCCAAAACATAGCTGAATTCCACGCCCTGGGCAATTTGCTTCCTCAATGACTGAAAAGGAAAAAAAAAAAAGGAGAAACCCTGAGGCAAAAATGGCTTTTTGTGTAGGAAGTCCAAGAGTTGTCCTCCATCACAGCATCTCATAAGGCTGCAGAGATCTTCTGCGGTGGGAGGCCCTCCTCAATCCAGAGGGAAGTAGACGAGCTGTTACGCAGCATTCGCCTGTGGATCCGCCTGAGCCTCAGCAGGTAAAGCAGGATGGAGAGCAGCACGATCAGAAAACAGACAAAAAACAAATAGTGATTGTAAACAAAGGAGAAGCTCCTCCAATGAGAGTGACTTCCACGGAAGTTTTCTTGCTGGATGTCTCTGAAAGGAAACAAGGAGATAACACAAGTCACAAATCAAGCCTTTCCTCCAAACCAAAGAAAACAGAGCCCATTTTAGTAGGATGAGCTTTATCAAAGCACTACTTGAACTACTTCAAACACATCCTCAGGTTGTACATGTGCACTAGAAGAAGCATCTTGTCTCCCTCTGTCAGAAGCTTTGCTATCACTGTGCATCTTCTCTCATAAAAGCCCATCAATTTCACCCAAAACCTGTCCAGACCTTGCAGAAAACCAGCAGTACCTTAAAGGTAAAAACCGTGTTCGGTACAGAATGGCTCCCAGTGTCCATTGCACCTCTTTGTCATACACCTGCAGAGCTGTTTTCAAATTGCTGTAGCTTGCAGGAAAAGAGAAGCCACTGTGAAATACTTCATATATCCAGGCAGACTTAAAACACTGGTACCTATAAAAAAAAGTGGCATATCATCAGGCATCCAATTTCTCAGCAGTTACAGAGTCTCAAAGGGCTGAGAAGCACATTTAGACACAGGAATAGCAGTAACTTTTATGGCTGATGCAATATTTAAGGTTATATTCACACTTCCAATGATTTCACTAAATGGACCATTTGGACATGACCTCTCCCTGGCAACTCTGCATGAATGAATTTGCTGTACAAACACAAATACTTACTTCAATCTGTGGAGATCAGCATGTGATGCATAAAGACCACGGTCAAAACGTTCCCGTAGGACAGACCACTTAGTGGCACAATAATCCTTGAAGAAAGAGAAGAAAAAAAAAAGAAAGACTTGAACATGCTTCTGCCTTGAAGAATGCCACCAGGTGAGATGCTCTGTAAATACCAAAGCCATATATAACAGCATCCCTTGCGCTGCTACTAAGTCTGACCGCACATTTCACTGTGTTTTGTGTACAGCCATTTTGATCCTTACTTGGCATTTGTGATTACACAAGTGATCAGTAGCACTTAAGTTCCTCAGTCGTACACCTGGAGATTAAATCTATTCTTATGGCACTGTCAAAGCAAGTCAGATGTCTACAGAGTACACTGCAGCATGACTGTCCCCAACAGGCTGTTAGGACACCTGTGAAACTGACTGACACAAGACACAAATAGCAAGAGGAAAATGAATTCTTTCTTCTAAGACATACCCAAAGAGAAGCAAGAGGTAGCAGAAGCATGTTCCAGTATCAATTCATTTCTGCATCCTATTTCCTTTAGAGTGTACTTTACTATTGTGCTTTAAAGCAGTATTTTAAAAGAACACCCAATGAGGAAAAGAGATGCCTTGTGATAGTCTATTACAGGATAAAAGAAGATTGAGATCCTTAAAGGAAGAGTTATGCTGCAAGATTTTCAGAATAAACCACTTTTGTAGAGCAGCTGTTTCAAACTAGAAAGAGAGTTTCTGTGGAGAACACTTTACCTTTGCAGCTTTAATAAATTTAGCAGCATTGTAATCCCCTCCCATGCGCAACACGTCCTCAGTGCTGTAATAGAACTCTGAGAAACCATAGAATTCACTGTTCTGGAAGTGCACGGCAGGCTGGTAGACACCGTTAAGAGATGTCTGAGTTTCATTGGTCTTATTCATGAAGGGCTGAATAATCTCACGACACAGATTAAAGTCCCCTGTTCCCCGCAAATACATTATCTGTCCATTCTGATGGATCTCATCCTGAGCATCCACGGGCAGGCAGGGATCGAGGTACGGGGAATCCGAAGTCATGCCGGTCTGTCTGCCCAATAGTCTGTTTAAGAAAAGCAACAGCATAAGATCAGAAACACCAAGCTCCAAGACATGAAAGCATCAAAATAAAACATCCTTATTTAAAGAGACTCCAACGTTGCACACTGTATAAGCTAAGTTTTACATCAAGACACTTGACTAAACACATTTAAGTTAGGAATTACAGAGGCTGTATCTCCAAGCAATTAAAGCCAGTTACCCATTTTTGAGCACTGTGCTGGTAAATAAACTGTTTTCGTATCTCTGGCGTGCTGCATTCCCTCCAAAGCCAAGGAACGTTGCAACGTAGACTCTATACACGTGCTCAGTTTGATGAGCATCACAGCCCAGGTTGAATTCCGCAAGTAAGTTTTTGGCAACTTCCTCCTGTAGGGACACAAGCACTAAGATTAAGTATGAACAATATGAACCAGAACTTGAAGATGAGCACTTTGAAACATCTTTAAACATCCCTCCTTATGCATCTATTTTCTTTTCACAAGTCTGCATTGCTTTCTATTTGTTAGTGCTTCAAAAGCAACGTGCTTTGCTCTACATTGGATGCCATTGGGACTTCAGGAAATGCATAAACCAGGAGCTGCTACGAATGACACTGAAGTGTCTCTTCCTCTGGGAAAAGATGAGAAACAGCAGTAAGACTGTAAATGCCACTGTCAGTTGTTGTCCGTTCGCTGTTTAGGAACCTGGAGAGGTTCCACACCAGAACAGCTGCTTTGTATTGGTCTGCATTCAGATAAAGCCACACAACCATCATCAGTTGCCTGCAACTCTTCCTATTTCCAATTCACATTTGGCTGGGGCAGTTTGTTCTGCATCTGAATGCTCCTACTTTTGTTTAGCAGTCCAAACTACTTGTTACACCACCTGTCTGAAAGTCAGCGTGGTTATTAAAGCCTGTAATAACAAAAAGCCATCATTTCACAGGAAGAGTGTAGATACACATATATACCTCGCTACAGCAGTACACTGAGAGACAAACCACACACCTTTTACACTATTCTGACTTCAGATGATTTCTCAGTGACATTAATGGGAGGTTATCCAATGCTAAAGTTTCAGGCACTACTCTAGAGCTCAGTGGACTGCAATTAGAGCAAGATACATTCCCTTTAAGCCTTCCAACAAAGAGATTTCCATCCTATAACAGATGAACTGTGATGAAGATGTAGGCGATATTTTAACTGAACTGTTATCCCCATGTCCTGTTAATTTGCTTTCTACCAAGCCAACTTATGAAGGAAAAAACCAACATCTTATACAAGTTCTTAAAAAACTGCAATAAACATTCTGTCTCTGAACCACAGGAGAGTCTCTTAGCATCACAGACTTAAGAATCATACAAGCATACATGCATGCACACAGAGAAAGAAAGCAGATCCACTTAAAAGTTAGTGACAAGTTGTGCTAATTGAAATCAACTTTCTGAATGAAGAAATACAAATGAAGTGCTTAGCTGATGAAGGACTCATATTTGCCATCTTCTCTTGCCTTTGACTTGGATGTGATGTAATGAAGAATAAGACTCAAAACAAAGAAAACAAGGGGAAAAAAAAGGAAATATGCATTAAAAATAAACCAAAATGAAAAGAAGAAAGTTGCACAGATAATAACCTGCTGTGAAGAGGCAAAGCTTACAGTTTTAGGGACTTCGTATGCTATCTGAGTCGACACTCCACCCATGTCAAGAATACCCACTGTCCTCTTACGGAAGATAGCTTCTTTGTTTTCACTGCCTGGGATGTGCACCTCCACAATTGCCTCATCCTCTGGATAAAACAACAAAAAGCCATTGGGAAATGCATTCAGAAAGGACAGAATGCAGTGCTACACTATTTCTGCTGAACTATTTTTTGTAGCAATGCGGATCACCAAAATTTCACATCCATATTAATCAAGCATCAGCATCTACAAATGCATGATTAACTAACATCTCTACCAAAAATCACACCATCAACAGCAATGGCACAGCAGTGTCCTTTAACCCTTCCTAAAATTCCATTCATGGTTACATACCATCATCTGTATGTTCAAATCTTCCAAGAACGAAGTTGATGCCAATCCATGCATACACTCCTACGCACATAAGGAAACATTTGGACATTTCAGGAACAGTCTGAGTTAATACAACACATTCCCACTCACATTTTGTACAGTACTTAAACACTAAACATTCCCAACACATTATTCCACACTCTCTTTGTCAAATCAAGATTCTACGAAAAAATCCTAATTCAATACATTAAAAACAACTTCATGTCTGGATTCCAGACCAAAGCAAGTACATTAGCTCCTAAAGTGATTTTAAGGCTCCAGCAAGCTGCGCACAACAAAACACTGCTCCTCTAGAAACCATTTTTCCCTACTACAGTTCTTCCATCATGAATGCTGTGCCTTATCCTAAACCTTCCTTTCTAAAGCCAGAAAAATCACTGCTAAACACAGATGAGTTATAGCCACTGCTAATTAGAAAACATTTAGACAAGCCAGGAGATTGCAGCAGATGATTATCTCCACACTCCATCTGTTGCCACTGAGGAATAACCTCTCACATCCAAACCAGAATTTTAAGAAGCAGGAAATAAAAATTTCCCAAGTTGTAGCACAAAAGTAATAGAAGTTACAGAAGTTATGATTATTTTTCCAACACAAACCTACCTTCCTGTTTCCCTGAAATAACTTCTGCATGCGAGTCCGAAAACAGAAAATCAAAATGCACAGGGATATCAGTGACCAAATCTTCAAGTATTGCCTTCTGCTGGCTGCAAAATTACAGCATGAGCAGTTAAAAACAGTCAGAGACACCAGGCCCGCTATTCTGAACACAAAAATTAAGAGAGCCAATGACCTTTCTGGCAGAATCCTCATTCCTGCAGTACACAGAATATAAAGAGGAGTCTCTTTGTGTTTTGCGTGGGGCACGTGCTCAGCAGCAAAGTGGAGAAGTGGAAAAATGTAATCACTGACCTTCTCAGGAGAGTTAGCAAACTCTGAGATGCCTAGGGAAACAGAGAAACAGAGAGACGTGAAAGTGAAACAACTCAAGGTTTGGTGATTTCCTGTGCAAAAAATCTTGATGACCAACACACAGAGCAGAAATAACCAACCCAAAGTAAGGAAATCAACTAAAGAAATAAGAAACAACTAACTAAAGCTAACACCTAACCACCTTCCAAACATTAAGCAAAAATCTGTTTTAGATACATCACCATAATGCTATAATATGAAGGAAAGTAGAGTGATAATAACAGGGTGGCAAAAGTCCTAGGCTGCAGCAAATGAGGACAAGCCCAGATGCAGCAGCCGTGTACACAAAAACAAAGGAAGAAAACTCACTTACCTTTTAGAAGGCCTCATGTAGGCAGGGATCTCCAATAAGATGCCCTCACCTCCACTGCCAACCCTTAAATGAAGGCTGGAAAGGGGTGGATCCTGGCTCCAACCCTTCTGGTCACTCAGGTGCATTGCATTGTATGCACCTGAGCTCCCCCGGGTTGGCCCGGCCTTCCCACCAGGTGCTCAAATCACTGCTTCAAGCCATGACTAAGAATTTCTGCTACAACCGCCTATTTAAATAATCGGATCAAGTAACCTTATAGAAAGCAGATTATTTATTCACTAAATAAACAGAACCAAGTTAACTGACAACTGTCTTAGCACACAAAAATCTCTCCTTCCAGCCCATCAGTGTCATGTTGCAAGCTCTAAAGACATACAAAGCTCTCTGCACACAAAACCCAAAGAAATCTGAAGGAGTGCCACATTGACAACTTCTACATGTCTTTTCCAGAGATGCTTTAAATGTTGGATTAAGAGAAGCCATGTTTGGATACACAGCTATCTAGAAAAGTCACATCTCAAAATAATTTATTTCCAGTACCTGGTTTAATTTTCATAACCACTGGTTTTCTATTTTTGTCCCTCATCTGTTTTATGTCCAACAGGTCGTGTGGATTACCATTGTGTCTTGGCCAACAATACACAAAAATCCGAGAGCCACTGCTACCACAGTCCACAACAATCCCATAGTTCAGAATGGGGTTGTTTGTATCCGTAGCTTCAGTGTCCGTTACCCGGGCAAGATATCTAGAAGAAAACTTAGCGTTACCACCATGCAATCAAACTCCATGTGCAAATATCCCTCAACATCAGACTCAAAACAGGACAATACTTTCCATCACAAGAAGCGAAGTTATCAGTATTACACTGTCACTGAAGAAAAGTGCTACCCATAAAAGCTGAACTATTGATAAACTGAAAACAACTTAGATAAGGAAAGCTTCAAAAACAATGCATGAAGTTCACTCATTTTGTCCCACATTTATTGATTTCATTCATTTATTTATTTTATTCCTGCCCATCTTCATCTTTCACATCAAAACACTTCATTTCTCTCCTTCCATCAGAGCCTTTTCAACTCTCACCTGTGAAATCTTTTGTCCCTGGACGCACGCCCGTACTTATTGCGGATGACTACCAGCGAGTAGTAAAGCAAAGAGACAGCAGCAGCAAGTATTCCAATTACCACGATCTGACGCAAAGTAGTGTTGAAAATACGTGGACATCCCATCGGAGAGATGCTGAAGTGCCAAGAAGCAGGAAGCAAACAAGAAACACCAATCCTAAAATTCAAAGAGGATTCTGTGAGGCTGTGATCTGGTTCAAAGACGAAATTTATCACCAAAAAGAAGCGCAGAGCATTCTGAAATTACTCAAGGATAAACACACATTCTGTAAACTTGATTTGTTTTGTTCTAGCTCTGCTTTGCTCACACTGACTGATATGTAGTCAAGACCACATTTTCACCTTTGAATTCCTCACTAGGAATGAGCACCGGTGAGCAGGTAGCCAGCCCTTCCCTCAAACAGGATGCGAGCAGGTAGCCAGCCCTTCCCTCAAACATCATCATAATTGGACAGTTCCTTTGGGATTCTTACCTCCCCATTTTGGGAGGACCAGCAGACAGGGAGCAGCTGGTGATCCAGAATCAGCCAGTCATGTCCAGCTGACAGGGAACAACCATTCTCAAAGCCATGGCTCTTTGCTTCCTGAATTAAAGAACAATAAGAGACACATAATAATCCAGAGAGCATTATGACAATCGGTACCAGCAGGTCAAACAAGCAGACCCTTCCTCACCATTCTGCACTGGCAAAGCCACACACAGAGCACATAGTGCAGGTCTGAGCTCCCCACAAGACATATCTAGACACACTGGAGCTCGTGCAGGGCCACAAAGAGCATTACGGGTCTGAAGCAGGGCTGAAAACTGAGAAAGTTCTGTCTGGAGAGGTGACAGCCCTCACCAACACATACAAAAAAGTAATAGGAGGAGAAGATGAAGAAGGAGGCAGATTCTTCGTGGCTACCCACAAACGCGCTTAGAGCGGGCAGCGGGCGGGAACAGGCCCCAAAGCCTGCGGCCCCCAACTCCTCCTCACAACCCCAGCGGCGGGCAGGCCCCAAGGCCGGGCCCACTCCCCCCCTCCAAACCGGCTCCCCAAAAACAGCACCCTCAGAGGCTGAAGTCCCTCCCCAAGCACAGCAGCAGCTCCTCCACCCTCAGCTGCCCGTTCTCGCCCTCACTGCCCGGCCTGCACCGCCCCACATCTCACCGCAGCACCCCGCACCTCCAGCCGCGCCGCTACCCCGCCGCATAGCAACCGGCCAGCGCGTCGCTTCCGGGTGCGCCGCCGGATGTGACGCACTCACGCACACACGTGACGCCGAGAGTCGAGGGGGCAGACTGGGAAGGTATTTCCCCGGGGGGCGTGGCTACGTGGAGCGGGCGTGGCTACGGAAGAGGGCGTGGCTAAATGCGCTGGGGGCGTGGCTAGGTGCAGGGTTGGCGCGAATTTAGTGTCTGGGGGCGAGCGCTTATCGCGATTCTGTCGCTGAGCGGCCGTGGGTGTGCGAATAAAGCACGGAGACCTTTAAATCTGCACGGGGAAGCATGTAACTACGTGTCAGCTGTCATAAGTATGAATATTTATAATGCAAATAATTAATAACGCCGGTATGGATACAGCGAGTATCTGAGATTTGCCTTTGAGCATTCCGCTGTGTTTTGGGGTTTATTGTCATCGCCCGTCCCGAAACCGGGCTTTGCTAAAGAGGTGGGAAATAGTTCCCCGAAGTGCATTTGGGTGAGAGCAGAGCGGTGCGAGGCGCTGCCGCGGAGTGGCGGTAGTGTCCGGAGCGCTGCGGGAGCGCCCGGAGCTGGGACGCACCAGGGATGCACCAATAGCATCCCCGGGCCGAGCTCTGCCCACCGGGTTTTGCACGTTGGATCGTGCAAACTGTGTTCTGCCAGGTTCTGCACGCAGCGCTTTGCACAGCAGCTTTGTACGCTGGTTTTTGCAGACCGACTTTTGCACGCCAGTTTTGCATGCTGGGTTTTGCACATTGGGTTTGCATGTTTGCGCAACAGACTTTGCACACCGGGTCTACACACTGAGTTTTGCACACCAGATTTTGCATATCAGGTTTGCACGCCAATTTTGCATGCTGGCTTTCGCACACAAGGTTTGGCACATCAGTTTTGCACACCCATCTTTTACCTTCTGATAACCAAGGTGGGGTTGGGGCTTTGCTTCCCATCCGGGCTCACCAAACTTTGCCACTTTGCAACGCACTGAGAGTAAAGATGTTCATCTCAGTGTATTCATCCCCGTTAGCTGCAGTGCTGTAATTAACTGATCACAGAAGCAATGCAGACAAAGTCTTTCTGTCTGCCTCCTGCATGCAGATACACTGCATCACAGCTGCTGCAACACCTTGCACACTGGGCTGCAATGAGCACCGGGAGCACTGCAGCCATGCTGTGGGTGCACAGCTCTGCAGGACTGCCAGAAATTGGACTTCTTTAGAAGGATTGCAGCATTGCATCCTTCCTGCATGGTACATACCCTCATTAGCTGATGAAAATGCACAGAGCTGCCGATGCAAGTGGGTTGCCAGAGCCTGCAAGCAGCACAAAATGGAGGCCCAGGAGGAATGCTGCATTGCTTTGTGCCTGCTGATTACTTCCAGATGTATGGGCTCTGCAGCAGCAGAGGAAAATCTTAGTTTGTGACCATATTTTGTGGCATTTCTTTGTGCCCAGAGCACATAGCGTGACACTGACTTGGGGTGGCAATGCTTTAGGACTGAGTTTAGAGATGAACATTGGGGTATTTGGAATTTCAAATGGAGGAGTGGGGGGGAGGCTGCAGCCCACCATGTGCATCCCTATCTGGCAGCAGCACAGCACCCACCCTGCCCGCGCCCTCCCCAGTATCATCCTGCAGCAGCAGCACCACGGCTGGCAGATATGGGGCTGCTGATCAGCTCCGAGCAGAACTCAGAATTCTTTTTTGCATTTTCATGGGGGATTTTTTTTCTTTGTTAAAACTCCCTATTTAAATAAATAAGTAAATAAATAAAATCCCAGTCCGGCTGGCTTTTTATTTGCTTGCCCAGAGCTCTCCTGTCTCATCCTTTGCAGCTGAGCGCGAAGTGTTGCACATCCCAATGACAAAGCTCAGCCAATGCAATGCAAAGAGCTGGTGGCAGAGCATCGCCACCACTTCGGGTGCATCCCATTTTCCCTCATTTTGCGGCTTGCCCCAAAGAAAGCAAACAGCAGAGCTGTGCACAAAGCCAGCAGCCCCCCTGTACTCGCTGCCACTTGAAAACCCTACAAGCATGGCACAGGGCTGAGCCTTTCTCATTGTTTCCCAAGGGCTCCAAACCAGAAAGGCGAGTTGGTGAAAAAGATTGGGTCCAGGAAGTAAAGCAAAAAAGCCTCAATTATACCCAGGGACCGCCTCTCCCCGCTGCATTAATCCACTGAACGAGGTAAATTAGGTCAGATTATGGGAGCGCTGAAATAAAACCCACAGGCCAAATTCTTCACATCCACACCTCCCAGGCTGCAGAAATGTGGCTCTGCCCATGCAGAGATCAGTGCCCAGCATGACTTGTTTTCCATTGCTCACCTGCTCCATAGCAGCAAATACATTGCACTGATGCTTGAATAAATGGGTCAGCCCACTCCGGAGACAAAACAATCCACTTTGCTTCATTTGGTCATTGAGATAACGAATAAGAGGAGTGCATTGTGCTCAGAGGGTGAGCATGGCACAGAAAGTTCAGGTTTGAAGCAGCACAAAACGTGCACTTATGACCCATTTTTTCCACCTACGGGCAAATCTAGGGAGCAAACCCACAGGGGTTGTTGCAGACTCACTGCTTAAAACCTATTTGCAAGTTTTGCATCTTTCTGGGAGGAGCAAGGGTGGAAATCGTGAGGTGATGGCAATGCAACCGTGATGGGGAACTGACAATTCCTGTTGGCACTGCATCTGCAGCGTGCAGGATGGGAAATGGCAATGCCTGCACAAAATGCCATGGGAGTTTCTTAGTGCTGGACTTGAAGCTCAAGCTGGTTGCATTGCAAGTAAGAGAGCAAATGAGGTACATTTGGTTGGATCCCTTTTCTTTGCACCGCACTGCTACAAGGTGCCTCTTCCTTGCTGCAATTAGAAGGCCAATTACCTGCTGCTCAAAACCCCAATTAATAGAAGTGTCCTGCAATGTGCTGCTGGAAGGCAACTCCCTTTGCCAGGTGTTCCCTGCCCACCCTTCAGACAGCACCGAACCCATAGTGGAAATTGGGAAAACGCCCAAAAAATTAATAAAAAAAAATTATGTATCTCTCTGGATCTGGTAGATAAGCCCCAATTTCAGGTTCTCAGAAGGTGCCCGCCCACGGGCAGGACACTCCTGCCTTATCTGCATGGGTGCATCTGCTCCATTCTGAAGCTCCAGCCCCGATAAGCGCCCTAATGGGCTGGGGAAGGTCCTGCAATGGGCTGGGAGCAGCAAGGAGCATATCACTCTGGGAGGATCATTTGTTTCTTACTGAATGCTGTTTCATAGCTGTGGCAGAGTGCAGAGGCCCCATACTGGAGGTCAGCAGGAAGAACTCAGGCCTTATGGGTCTGAATCACCATGGCTGTGTGATGCAACGTGCGTGCAGATTGCAGCTGTGCATTTTGCAGTGACCCGCTGGCATGTGGATGAGCGTGCCCTCTGCAAACCTTCAGCCAACCTGGGCTTTTAGGAGCACGGGAGGCTTCACCCTCTGCTCCATCCCTGCTGATGGAATCTGGGGCCGGCAGCAAGCAAGCTGCTGGCCAAAAGCCATTGCATGAGGCTGAGCTGTTTCAAAGGGAGGAGGGTCTGTACGTACATCGAGTTGAGTTCATGTTGTTGATAGATGGCCCCTATGTGCCATGCTGGTGTGGAAAGAATGTCACAGAGTGGGAATAATTCCAACTCTTCTGCACAACAGGGAAAAATCGCTGTGCATCATCATGCTGGCATCTCTGCTGTACCACCCGTGTACTGTGCAGGCAGCAGAGCTGCTGTAGAAAGGATTCCTCACAGCAAAGCTGCTTGAGATTAAACTATAACCTGGAAACAGCTCCGTATTTCACTCTGATTCATCCCATTTCTTATCAGGCAGCAAGAGCAAGGCTGTAGGGGAAAGGGCTCATTATAGTCAATGACAACGCAACTTCTCCACCCCGACAAACGCATTAGGAACAGAGTACCTGTTGCTTACAGTGCACAGAACCTTAATGAACCACGTGCAGCAGTGCTAGGAAGTGCTCCTACAGGGCCCTAACTCGGCCCTTTCCCTGCACGAGGCTGCATTACAAGAAGGAAGTTCAGGAGCCCAGCCTTGATTTATGGCCGTGCCTTGCCCTGCAGATGAGGTGATGCTGAGGGCACGCACATGAGATGCGATCTGTGCTGGAAAGCAAGAAGGAGGGACGAGCAGCGGTGCAGGAGTGCCTATTCCAGCCATTCCCATGGCCTTGCCTGTTTTAGGGCGCACTGCGGGCTGTGCAGGACCGTGCAGCACACACATGCCAAGGGCTGCTTTACTCTTAGCAGCCCCATAAGCTTCAAAAATAAAATAAAATAAAATAGAATAATATAATATAAAATAAATTGATGGAAGGCCCGCGATCCCCTCCCTCCCCTCCACCCCATGCCCATAGGGCGCCGTCTCCCCCGAAAGCGCGCGCTGGCACGCGGGAGGCGCGCCGCATTCCGCCGGCCGTCCCGCCCCTTTTCCCCTCCAACAACCAATCTCATCCCACCCCTCCTCCCCATTCGCCCGTTGCCCTGTCAATCTTCCGGGCTGGCCTCTCTGTGACGTCACATACCGTAGCCCGCCTCTTCTCTCTACCCAATAGGAAGCGGCGGGCGGCGGAGGGGCATTCCTATTGGCCAGCACTGTGCGGAGCGGGGCGGGGCGCGGGCGCGGCTTTAAAGCAGGGAACGGGAGGCGCGCGTTCCCCGTGCCG
>JANHGO010000027.1:49728811-49746155 GCA_024606505.1 Aquila spilogaster
AATCCTTGACTTAGTCTAAACACTACTTAGCAACAACTGAAAACATCAGTGTGTGATCAACATTCTTCTCCTACTAAATCCAAAACATAACACTATACCAGCTGCTAGGAAGAAAATTAACTCTATCCCAGCTGAAACCAGTACAAAGGGTGTAAACAAAGTTTTGCCCCTAAAATATGTGAAAAGAGCGAGATTTCTAGAAAGGAAAAAAGCGTTTGAGAAATCCAGCTTCACCAATTCGAGGCAGTGACAACGCTGTGGGAAAGCAGTGTAAGCTAATCCTCCATGTCCAGTGAAATGACTCACGCAAAAGAAGTCCGGGAAAGAGGGCTGCATTTTGCCGTTTTACCCTGAGGGATGACAGAGGTCCTGGAGGTTTACCATCCCCTCCCACTAGATGGCAAGAGTCCCCCTCCCGGAAAGGGAGAAGAGAGGAAGAACTGAACAGATTAAGGCCATTTGGTTATAAAAGGGGGAAGATGCTCAAGAACACAATGTACTGGTCTCCATAACTCCCAGGCAAGTGCAGCAAATCCCTCCTCATCCTTAAAAGGCGTTATGGAAACATCTGCTTTAATGTCTTTTTTGCTGATTCACTGTGACAGGCCAAAGAACATGTCCTAACAAGGACAGTCACTGCTAGCAGTTCTGTTCTTATGCAGAAACTTGAACAATTACTTCAAGGACAGAGGCTCCACTTGCTGAATTTGCAAGAGAGCTCACTGCAAGGCCAGGACGTGGGATGCAGAAGGCAACAGCTATGTAGGAGATGCATTACACACCCTTGCATCTGATCCCACCATTTCATTAACAACCTTCATGTGTATGTGATCAGCAAGGAGCTGAGGACCCTCAGCTTTCATGGCAGGCGATGCCCTAAGTGTTAACCCGAGATTACTGCCTTCCACTATTTATGACTGCCTGCAAAAATTTGGCCATGGCAACCTAGAGAGGCCACCTAATGAGGAAAAAAAGTGGCACTGTTGGAATCTTGTTTGCAAGTCAGCACTGGAGTTATCAGCAGAAGAGAAATGCTGGTAAAGTGCCATACACATGAGACCTAGGAATAGAAAACTTATGCGATCTATAGGTTCAAATCCTGCCCTGCTCTGCACATCGTTTGTAGCAGGGAACGTAGAGCTTGTAACTTCCAGGACCCTGGAAAGCATATGGAGTTCAGGAAAGCCTGGGTATCACATTTGTGTCTTCAGTGCATTTGTATGTGGCCTGGTACAAGGGTGCTGAGCACTTCCTTTTGAAGATCAGGGCTCTAAAAAGTATCTCCAGCAATACATATCGCTCATGTAGGAAGACGCTGCTAACCCAGTCCCAAGCAATTTCCCAGCACCACTTCCTACCAATCCAAAGACCTTGAAGCATAAGCAGGCAAGAAAGTCGCTGTCATCCTCCCATGCCTTAAACAAAGGGTGGGTGACCTGAAAAAAACCCGTCAGGACCAGGTCCCCTGAACACTACACACACAGAGGCTGGTGCCCAGGGAGAGGGACACAGCAAGTCCTCACGAGGCTCATTTCAGCTTTCAATGAGCTTCATGCGTTATTTAGTAGCAACAATGGCAGAAACAATGGGACAAGTAAGAACAAGGTGCCCCCGATCAGGCATGCCATCAAGTCACTACTATTGACTGTCCCCTTCGCTAAGTGCTGCAGAGACAGAAAACCCTTTTGTTTCCACAAGCTCCAGGGCTACCTCCTTAAGGCTGGTGTTCCTGGAAGAGCCGTGTGCTTCCTCCCTTCCCCACCCTCTCCATCATACCCTACCTTTCTCATGGGTATATTTTGTCTCCCAACCACTTCTTCCATTAGGGGCCACATTTGGCCTTGTTTCCTTTGGACATTTTCCACACACAAAAACACAACAACAAGAAGAAGAGTGATGCGTTTAAGGGGCCATGAAGCCAAAAGCTTCAGTATCATTCACCTGTCCTTTCCAGGTCACTGGGATAGGTCAAAGAGCAGTGCCCTTGCCTCCCCTCTGTGCTTTTCCACATGCCTTACCTGTCCTTAATGGACCTGGAGAAAGGACAAGGTGAATAGGAGAAGCAGAAGAAAGAAAATAAAGCATGTTAATGCAGAAACAGACACAAACAGATAAACATTACCATTGTGGCTTGGGAATCTGAGCCCAGGAACAGGCACTGAGTGAAAACAGGTATTGCTAAGTCTCTTAAGGGAATCATGTTTCCCCTGGTGTTGTTGCTTGGTGTAGTCTCTTTGGAGCAGGCTTGTCCATGGGTGGGATGGAAAAGCTTCTCCCCTCCCCCCCCGCTTTCATTTGGAGCTGCAAAAGAGCTGTAAGAATAATATGGTTTTAGTCTCCTCCTCAGGAGATGTCACAAACTTCTTCCTGCTATTCCACAGTCCCTGCTCCATCCTGCAAACACCTGGCAGGGGGAATGAAACAAAACAAAAACCGACCACACGCACGGTAATTCTAATTATTGGGACACTACAGCCAGATTTTCAAAGAAGAGCTGAATTTGCAAACACTTCCCACAGGTTCAAGCACCAAAAAGCACTGCAGTCTTGTAAATCCAGGCATTTAGGTTTGGCACTTAGCTGATTGCTTTTGAAAATCTGTGCCTCCTCCCCGTGCCTTGTGGGCTTTAAGCTCTTAAAGCAATTAAAGGCACCCGCGCATCTGTCAGCCTCAATATAGCAAATACTAACATGCAATGAACTCGCACAAAGGCCTTGCAGGAAGGGCCTCACACAGTCCGTGCGCTGAGATCTCGTGCTGCATTACACAGAAGGATGATGCGCAGCTCAATCTCCCCCCTGCGTTGGGGGCTGGACTGCAAAAGTCTCTTTACCCATTAAACAGCAGCACTTGGAGCACCCCAGAGGAGGTGCCCATGAGGAACAGACTGTTCCCCAATCCCAATCCTACCCCACAGGCCATCCCATCGGCCTCACAGACACACCAGCAGTGAGGCTATGGGAGCAGAGTGATCTGCAGGGTGCTCCTGTTGCTTCCTTACACAGACACGCTCTCTGATCGCACTACAAACCCAAACATAAATATATAATCAGGCCAACATGCTCAGCACTATTTTGTTGCCCTACACTGCCCTGATGGTTAGGCTAGTACTCAAAGCTGGTTTTTAATGTCCTTTCTTCTAAAACACACTTTCCCAGGACAAAATCCCTATTCTCTTCCATACCCAAACCCCAAGCACAACCCAGTTAGAGCATCAAAACCACCTCCTGAAAGAAGCAAAAGCCAGAGTTTCCAAGTCATTAGTGCTCTACTCTTTCCAAAGGTACAGACCAAGGACCATCAACCTTTTTAGACCCACAGCCTAAGAATCTACTGAAATTCCTCTCAACACACTCACTGCTCTCCAAGCAACAGCAATCTACCCCAGGACTGCTGCTAAATCAATCCAAAGCCACCAGTCAGTTTTAGGCTTGGTTTTCTGTTTCAGTTCCTCACCGCAAACCACGCTGCACGCTTTGCTCCCCTTCATAGCATCCTACCACACTTCTACTGCACCTTCCCCATGGTTCCACAGCAATGAAAACACAACCCCACCTTCTCCAACAGGGCTGAAAGCCTTCACTTCAAAGCTAGAATACCTCAGATAAGCAGTAACCTCTCCAAAAAGCACCACACCAGAGCACAGCACTGTCTGTTCTTCCTTAGCCTTGTGCTCTCCCAGCCCTTATAGGCTCTTGCTTCTAATGAGTATGATGGCTCTCTCCTGTGCACCTTTAGGAAACTTAATTAACTCAGCTGCCTCTGCTGTGCCCCCTATACCTGTGTGAGATCAAGGGGCTTAACTCCCAGCTTGCTGGAAGTAAACAGGCTCCCAGTGCTGCTCTCCCAGTATACTCAACCCCTTGAAGCTCACTGTACTCCTACCAGTGTGTGAGACTGCATGGCCATGGATGGAAAAGCTGAGAGTCAGGGTTTAAAGAAACTCAGCCCATTCCCCTCAAATCTCTCAGTTAGCATCACAACCATAAAGACATAATGCAGCAGAAAACCTGCACAAAGAAATACAAATCCAAGAAGCAACTGGGGGAAACAGTTTATTGGAAGAAAAAAACCCCAGCAAGCTGTGAAAGTGAGGCTCAGTGACTAGCATTACCATGACAAATTGACCCTTCTCATGCACAGGGAGGGGCACCTAAGCATCTAATGAGATTTCTTAAAAGACCTTAAAGAATTTAGGAAAGCAAGTCCCCAAGCAGATAAGAGCCAGCTGGTTTTAGTTTTGAAGATACTAAAAGTTCACCCCCCACCTCACTCTGAAGCACCCTGACACCTGCTCTCCTTACCAAGCACTTTACCACCTGATATCTGAATGAGAGGAAAAAAGAGATATAAAACAGGCCTCAGTGCACTACTTTGCATGACTGAAGAAAGGTTGTTTAAGTTTCTAGGCCTTAGACTTGTTTGAATCTGTTTTTTCATGCACTGCTTAGATTTTTAATGAACAGTAGCTGCTCCCACAACCAATCTCTGCTGGCAGTATCTTTTTACCATTACAGGAGGAAATTGTGTATTGGGTCACCTTTATTCTGCCCTTCCTGAACCAAATCACTAGAAAAAGCAGGATGAAACTGCTAGGATCCTGGAGCAGAAAAAAAGTCAAAGAAAAAAAAAAAAAAAAAGACACTGCACACTGCAGAGCAGTCACTGGTCCATGGAAAGCTTCCTGCCCATTCATGCCCCATTTTCCTGATCGCTTTCTCACCACCATTCACCATCTTATCTTTCTTCACATTCCAAACACTCCTGCTTCATATCTTCATTCCCCAGTGTGGTGCTTTCAAAAACGAGTGTGGAAACCCTAAAGCAGGCACACGATGCTTTATGTAAGCACAAGACCAATCTGTCTCCATTATCCCAATGCTGTACCTGTCCCTACTGTATTCACCAAGCTTGCTAGCTGCAGCTTGTTCTACTAAAATCTTAAGCTCTGGGGGCCATAAAACACATACTTCATTGTGCACAGCCATAGTTTGTCCATCCTACAAAATAAGAAAGCAAAGTCAAAATCCTGCATTTGGTTCAACCAGGACATACATTACTTCAGACAATTGTTTTTCCTTTCAAAAATGTTTACACCACCTTAGTTAAGGCCAGAATAGGTTTTTTTCCATGACTGTCCATTATTTAATAAGAATGAGCTTCTGATTCTATTAAATAATCAATTTTAAAGTTATGTGTTAAGATGATTTTTTTTTTGGAGCATTCTCTTACATGTTAAAAACTTCGCTACAAAGAAAATACTGCAGCATCTAAAAGGAAATTCTATTTTAGGTCCGAAACATTCTTCCTTCAACTTTTTAATGTTTTTATGATTTTCATACATTTTTTATTGGCTTTTTTTGAGGTTTTTTTTGGTTGTTTGGTTTTTGGTTTTTTTTTTGCTTGCTACCTTTGAGACACTATCTTTTGTGCTAAGAGATGCTTGGCAGCTGCCTGGATTTTGCCAAATCACACACTGATACTTCCTCTCCCCTTTACCACTAACGTCAGCCTTTGTCCAAAGGGGGCTGCTTTATCTAAGCATGCAATTAAAGGCTCTGTACTCTAGTTTTAGGCATCTCAGAAACAGGAAGTACAGGCTCTGTAACAACTGGCAATGTCAGTTTTCTGATAATTCTTATCAGCCTATGAGTGCAACAAGTTTGTACCACAGTTCCAGATATCAGAAGCAAGAGGTGTATTATCTAATTAGTCACTCAGATGGTGCCCAAAACCCAGCAAAATGCAAAACAGACTCTCAGCTGGTGAAGTGCTTAGATTTGTCAGGTACAAAAAGTCCTTTATAAAAGGAAGACACTTTTTGTTATTTCTGAACATTCAGTTAAAGATTCTGTTGCCATTTCAAAATTCCACCACATATCCAGTTAATTCTTATGACTGCAACACAGCCACCTACCAGACACTGGATGGAAGGAGCAGGAAGTTTAGCACCTAATTTTAGCTGCAGTTCAGCAGACCAAGCCTAGATTTCCTATACAGTCAAAAGGCAAAAGCAAGTATAGTGAAAGGAGACAATAAAACAATTGAAAGTATCGAGATTTTTAGATCAATAAACTGCACCTTAAGTACGACAAAAACGGTATCAATGTGTCTACTTCTCCAATACCGAAAACAGCATCTAGTTTTCCAGCACATTCACGCCTAGTAGAAGACAAGAAAGTTTTGCCAGTTGGACACAAACCGTGAGAACAGAAGTGATACTGTGCAATAAATATCCATACACCAAAAGTTCATATAAATCCCACTTTTAATCATGGACAAATTTACTTTCAAGTAAAATTAACAGTTTTAAATAAAATATAAATTAACAAATCAGTACTCAAAAAAAATAAAAGACACTGTGCATGTCTACTCTAGCAGAAACAAAAGCCTAGGTATATTCCAGTTCTCTTCACCTTACTGGAGTTTCAGGGAGATCTCTGAATGATTATGAAACAGAAATAAAGGACTAAAAGGTCGTGACTTTTGCCACTATGAGGATATAGCTTCCAAGACAAAAGGGGAAACTGTCACAAGTAAACAAAACTGATTTAAGCAGTTTTGTGGAAGCACAGCATTGGGTGCAATAGATTTGTCTTCTCCATCACAGTACTTATTCCAGAATATAAAATCAGATAAGCTGTCCTAAAAGGTTGTTTTCTTACTGCTTTGGAAAACCCTGCACTTCCTTTTCTTTGACTGAGGAGACTCAGAATTAAGAAGTCAAGTGATATCAATCCTGGAATCTGAAATAGAACATAAAAACAGTCCTCATTCATCCTAGCTAGCCATATTTCACAATCTCACCCAAAGGATGAGAATTCACACTCATTCTCTTACCGTACGTAGCTTAAGCTGCTGCTACTCATTTACTGACAGCGAGCCTTTGCTCGTCCCATTACACACAAAAGTGCAATATTAAAAAAAAAAAAAAAAAGTAATTTTTGGCAGATATTGTCTAATGAGACTAAGCCAAGTTGACCCCATTTTCCCACATTTCCAAAGCCTAGCTGTATTACACGCTCTGGGAAATCTGCTTCTTCAATGGTTTAAAGGGACAAAAAGGAGGAACCCTGAGGCAAAAATGGCTTTTTGTGTAGCAAGTCCAATAAAAGCTCTCCATCACAGCATCTCATAAGGGTCCTGCGATCTTCTGTGGTGGGAGGCCTTCCTCAATCCATAGGGAAGTAGACGAGCTGTTGCGCAACATTCGCCTGTGGATCCGTCTGAGCCTTAACAGGTAAAGCAGGATGGAGAGCAGCACAATCAGAAAACAGACAAAAAACAAATAGTGATTGTAAACAAATGAGAAGCTCCTCCAGTGGGAGTGACTTGCACGGAAGTTTTCTTGCTGGATGTCTCTGAAAAGAACCAAAGGGATGACACACATAAGTTGCAAATCTAACTTTGCCTCCAAACTATCTTACAACAGGAAACCGAACCCATTTTAGAAGAAGTCCTTATAAAGCATTACTTGAGCTACCTGAAATACGTACTGAGGTTATATATAATGCGCTAGAAACAACATCTTGTCTCCCCCTATCTGTCAGCTATTTTGCTATCACCATACTTCTTCCCTCACAAAACTCCCATACCTTCCACCTAAATGCTCTTTCAGACATTTGAGAAAACAACTGGTACCTTAAAGGTAAAAACCGTGTTCGGTAAAGAATGGCTCCCAAGGTCCATTGCACCTCTTTATCATAAACCTGCAGAGCTGTTTTCAAATTGCTGTAACTCACAGGGAAAGAGAAGCCACTGTGAAATACTTCATACATCCAGGCAGACTTAAAACACTGGTACCTATAGAAAGAGTGGCATATGGTCAGGCCAGCAGTTACAGAGTCCCAGAGGACAGGGGAGCACAATTAGACACATAACTATCAGTACTTTTTTTATGGCTGATGCAATATTTAAGGTTATATTCACACTTTCAATGATTTCATTAAACGGATCATTTGGACATGACCTCTCCCTGGCAACTCTGCATGAACGAATTTGCTGTACAAACACAAATACTTACTTCAATCTGTGGAGATCAGCATGTGATGCATAAAGACCACGGTCAAAACGTTCCCGTAGGACAGACCACTTCGTGGCACAATAATCCTTGGGGAAAAAAGAAAAAAAAAAAAAGACTGTATCCTGGTTTCTGCTGGGACAGAGTTAATTCTCTTCCTAGTAGCTGGTATAGTGTATGTTTTGGATTTAGCAGGAGAAGAATGTTGATCACACACTGATGTTTTCAGTTGTTGCTAAGTAGTGTTTAGACTAAGTCAAGGATTGTTCAGCTTCTCATGCCCAGCCAGCAAGAAGGCTGGAGGGGCACGAGAAGTCGGGAGGGGACACAGCCAGGACAGCTGACCCCAACTGGCCAAAGGGGTATGCCATACTGTGTGACATCATGCCCAGTATATAAACTGGGGGGAGTTGGCCCAGGAGGGCAGATTGCTGCTTGGGAACTAACTGGGTATCAGTCAGTGAGTGATGAGCATTGTGCATCACTTGTTTTGTATATTCCAATTATTATTATTATGATTGTCATTTTATTATTGTTATCATCATTATTATTTTCTTCCTTTCCCTTCTATTAAACTGTTCTTATCTCAGCCCGCAAGTTTTACTTTTTTTCCCCGATTCTCTCCCCCATCCCACTGGGTGGGGGGGAAGTGAGCGAGCAGCTGCGTGGTGCTTAGTTGCTGGCTGGGGTTAAACCATGACAGACTTCAACTTTGCTTCTGCCTTGAGAAGAAAAAAAATGCCACCAGATAGAATGGTCTGTAAATACAGAAAGGTAGAAAACTCAAAAATAATGGCTTCCCTTGCACTGTTAATAAGTCAGATCACAAATTTCATTTTCTGTAACATTTTGATCCATACGTGGCATTTGTGGTTAAGTAAATATTCAGCAGCACTTAAACTCTTCGGTTATGTACTTGGAGATGAAAAATAGACAACCTATTTTTAGGGCATTGACAAAGCAAGTCCTATTCCTCTAATTTATGTTGTAGCCTTACTTTAAACTGTCCCCAACAGATTGATCCTTGTTATGAGTAACACATGGGAAACTGGTATAAAATGTATAAAGCAAGACGAAAAGGAAATCTTTTTCTAACAACAACTAAGACATTCCTAAAAAGCAGCAAGGGGTGGAAGCCGCATGGATTTCCCCGTTATCAATAGATCTGCCAGAACTTGACTACTGTGAGTCCCATTCCCTCTACAGTCAATTTTACTACTGTGCCTTAAAACAAGTATTCTAAAAAGAAAACCCAGTGAGGAAAAGAGATGCCCTGTGATAGTTCATTGCAGGGTAAAAGGATTTTGGATCTTTAAAGGAAGAGTTTCGTTGCAAGACCTTCAGAACAAAACGCTTCTAGAGAGTAGTTGTTTTGAATTAGAAAAAGGTTGTATCAAGAACACTTTACCTTTGCGGCTTTAGTAAATTTAGCAGCATTGTAATCTCCTCCCATGCGTAACACATCCTCAGTGCAGTAGTAGAACTCTGAGAAACCATAGAATTCACTGTTCTGAAAGTGCACAGCAGGCTGATAGACACCATTAAGTGATGTCTGCGTTTCATTAGTCTTATTCATGAATGGTTGAATAATTTCACGACACAGATTAAAATCTCCTGTTCCCCGCAAATACATGATCTGTCCGTTCTGCTGGATCTCATCCTGAGCATCCAGGGGCAGGCAAGGATCTAGGTAGGGTGAATCAGAAGTCATACCAGTCTGTTTGCTCAGCAGTCTGTATAAAAGAGCAAGCACAGTAACAACTGCATATCAGAAACATCAAGCTCCGAGATACAACAGCATCAAAACAGAGCATCCTCATTTAAAGAAACTTCAGCATTGCGTGCAGCACGCTGTAGAAATTAAGTTTTTTGTCAGGACATTTTACTAAATATATTCAAGTTAGGGGGTTACTGAGCCTAGTGATGCACAGAACCCATATCCCCAAGTGACTGCAGCCAGCTACCTGTTTTTAAGCACTGTACTGGTAAATAGACTGTCTTCATATCTCTGGCGTGCTGCATTTCCTCCAAAGCCAAGGAACGTTGCAACGTAGACCCTATACACATGCTCAGTTTGATGAGCATCACAACCCAAGTTGAATTCTGCAAGTAAGTTCTTGGCTACTTCCTCCTGTAGGAACACAAGCACCAAGATTAGGTATAAACAATATGAACCAGAACCTAAAGACGAGTTCTTTGGACAACTAGATGACCTTGCCATCTTAAAAACTTCACTCCTTACTCATCTATTTTGCTTTTCATGGGTCCACATTACCTTCTACTTCATAGGGAGAGCAAAGCATATTGATTGCAGAGAACTGCATTATTGCTACTGACACTCAATGAACTGTAAAGGCCAGGAACTGCCACTAAGGACACTAAAGCATCTTTTCCTATGAAAAAGTATGCGCTGTGGCTACTAACCTCAATGCTACCATTTCTGACTGAGTCCCCATACTACTGACTGCTAGCTTAAGTAGATTTATGGTCTGCCCAGCAGAGCTGTTCTTCATTTTCCAATCTGGAGTTCTCAAGCTTTTCAGCAGGCCTGTCAGTCACTCAGCTCTCCTCCCATACCATACATCAGTCACTTGCAGTAGCTTTTCAGATATTTAAGAGATGCGTAGCAGACGCACTTCATGTAGAATGCGCTCAGAAACGTAGCGTAACATTGCACGGCTTCCAACTGACCTTGTAAATGAAAAACAGCACTAGCACTGTAAGTGTCACAGTCAGTTGTTTGACTCTCTTGTCATTCTCTGTATGGGAACCTGGACAGGTTCCATGACCAGAATACCTATTTTATATTGGCTTGTGTTCAGACAGAGCCATACAACAGTCATCATCAATTGTCTGCAACTCTTCCTATTTCCAGTTCATACTTCACTGGGACAATCTGCTCTGAATCTAAATGCCCATATTTTTGTTTAACAGCCCAAACTATTTGTTATGCCATCTGTCTGAAAGGCAGTGTAGTTATTAAAACCTGCAATAATGAAAATGCATCATTTCACAGGAAGATTTAAAAAAAAAAAAAATATACGTACATCATTATAACAGTGCATTGAGAGTCAAAACATAGGGCTTTTATGGTATTCTTATTTTAGATAATTTCTCTAAATTAATTGGAGGTTATCCAACTTCAAAAATTCAGGAATTACTCTAGAACTCGGTAGATTGAAGTTAGAGCAATTTACATTCCATTTAAGACTTGTAACAAAGAAATTTGCTTCCTACAACAGATGACCTGTGCTGAGGACTTGGGTGATATTTAAACAAACGGTACTGTTACCCCTGTGTCCTGTTAATTCATTTTCTACCAACCCAACTTGAAGGAAAAGTCCCATCTTATATAAGTTCTTATAGAAAAGAAGAGCCACACAACTCTTGGTTTCTAAACTCCAGAATACAGTCTCTTAAGTGTAACACAAATTTAAAAATTGTACATACATACATGCACACACACAAAGAATGCACGTCCACTTAAAAATTAGTGGCAAATTATACTAACTGAAATAAACTTTCTGAACGAACAAAATACAAATGAATTGCTTAGCTGATGAAGGACTCGTATTTGCCATCTTCTCTTGCCTTGGTTTTGGAATGTGATGTAATGAAGAATAGGACTCAAAACAAAGAAAACAAAACAACGAATATGCGTTAAAATAAATCAAAAGGAAAAGAAGAAAGTTGCACAGATAATAACCTGCTGTGAAGAGGCAAAGCTTACAGTTTTAGGGACTTCGTATGCTATCTGAGTCGACACTCCGCCCATGTCAAGAATACCCACTGTCCTCTTACGAAAGATGGCCTCTTTGTTTTCACTGCCTGGGACATGCACCTCCACAATCGCTTCATCCTCTGGATAAAACAATGAATAGCCATTAAGAAATACAACTAGGGTGGGTCTAAAGCAGCAGTACACTACGTATAGTTAACTTCTTTTCTGTAGCAATGCAGATCATTGAAATTTCACATATGAATTAAGGCAACATCAGCATCTGCACACACACTATTCACTAACATCTCTGTCTAAAAACATACCATCAACAGTGAAAGCACAGGTACGTACTCGAAGGAATGTACTTCCTCAAATCCAATTCACAATTAAGATACCTACCATCATCTGTGTGTTCAAATCTTCCAAGAACAAAGTTGATGCCAATCCATGCATATACTCCTACATGCATAAGAAAACATATTTGCACATTTCAGGAATATCTGGTACATATAATCTTAAAAACAAAGAGGGATTTTTTGCATATGAGTTAAGATATATCACTGCTCATATTTTAATATATAAAATACTTTGAAGTTAAATATTCCTGACAAGTTATTCTAGTCCTTCTCTCCCAAGTCAATGATAAAAATCCTAGTTCAATGTGTTAAAGACTGTCCAATGTGTAAGTTTCAGAAGAAGTAAGCACGTTAGCTTTTAAAGTGATTTTAAGTCTCTAGTGAGCTGATCACATCAAAACATCACTCCTTTAGAAACCATTTTTCACTGCAAAGTTTCTTCCATCGAGAAACTTGTACCTTATCCTTAACCCTCCCTCCCCAAAGCCAGAGAAAATGGACTAAAATTCCTGCTAAATACAGATAACTTATTTCACTGCTAATTAGAAAACATTTTGAGAAGTTAGAAAATCACAGCAGATGATCATCTCCACATCCCATATGTCGCTACTGAGGAATAAGGTCTCTCAACCAAACCAGAATTTTAAAAAGCAACAACAACAACAAAATTATCCAAGTTGTACCATGAAAGTAATAAAGATTTCAAAGATAATTTTTCCAACGTTAACCTACCTTCCTGTTTCCCCGAAATAACCTCTGCATGTGAGTCCGAAAACAGAAAATCAAAATGCACGGGAATATCAGTGAGCAGATCTTCAAGTATTGCCTTCTGCTGGCTGCAAAATTACATTTTGAACAGTTAAAAATAGTCACGCCAGGACTGCTATTCTAAATGCTAAAAATAAGACAGCCAATAACCTTTCTGGCAGAATCCTCATTCCTGCAGTACATAGAATATAAAGAGGAGTCTCTTTGTGTTTTGCACGTGGCACATGTTCAGCTGCAAAGCTCAGAAGTGGAGAGATATAATCACTGACCTTTTCAGGAGAGCTGGCAAACTCTGAAATGCCTAGTGAAACAGATAAATATGAGAGTGAAGCAACTCAAGCTTTGGGCATTTTCTGGGAAATCTTGACAACCAACACACAGAGAAGAAATCAACAACCCAAAGCCAAACCCAGGAAATCAACTACAGAAATAAGAAAATAAGAATGAAGCTAACACTTAATCATCCTCTAAACAATAAACAAAAACCTGTATTAGATATATTACCTATTTCTATAATTGGTTCAAACAGCTTTACAGAAAGCCAATTATTTATTCATTGAATAAACAGAACCAAGTTAACTGACAACTGAACCAGCAACTGTCTTAGTTCACTGAGAAACCTCTCCCTCCTGCCCATCAGTGTCACGTTTCAAGCTTTAAAGCTGAACA
This sequence comes from Aquila spilogaster, assembly GCA_024606505.1. Lineage (NCBI taxonomy): Eukaryota > Metazoa > Chordata > Aves > Accipitriformes > Accipitridae > Aquila > Aquila spilogaster. Next base: position 49,742,346 of record JANHGO010000027.1, read on the forward strand.
AAGCTCTCTGCAAAGCAAACCCAAAGAAATCTGGAGGAGTGCTATGCTGACAACTTGCAAGTGTCCTTCACCCAGACATTTTAAACATAGGGTTTGAAGAAGCAAAGTTAGGATAGGCAACTATCTAGAAAATTGCATCTAAAATTAATTTCTTTCCAGTACCTGGTTTAATTTTCATAACCACTGGTTTTCTGTTTTTGTCCCTCATCTGTTTGATGTCCAACAGATCATGCGGATTACCGTTGTGCCTTGGCCAACAATACACAAAAATCCTAGAGCCACTGCTGCCACAGTCCACAACGATTCCATAGTTCAGATTGGGGTTGTTTGTATCTGTAGCTTCAGTGTCAGTTACTCGGGCAAGATATCTAGATGAAAAATAGGCATTACTACATGGCAATTAAGTTCTATATGGAAGTTTTTCTCAATGTCAGACTCAAAACGGGACAACAGTTTCCATCATAGGAATCACAGTTTTCACTACTGTACTGCTGCTGAAGAAAAAAGTGCCATGCCACCTATAAGAATCAAATTCCCAGAATAAACACCAAAAGTAATTTCCAGAATAATTTATTACACAACATTCTTGTGCCTGTAGTTTTACTGCACTGCTACAGACACATTAAATATGACATTAGAAAGATTAATTATAAGCAACCTAGATAAGGAAAGTTTCATTAAAAAAAAAAAAGGCAGGAAGTTTTACTCGTACTTCTCCCCCCCCGCCAATTCATTTATTTTATAGATGCTTCCTGTCAGTGCTTTCTCTTTCACACCAAAACTACATTTCATTCCTCTCCACAAGAATCTTTTCAACTCTCACCTGTGGAATCTTTTGTCCCTGTATGCACGCCCATACTTATTGCGGATGACTACCAGAGAGTAGTAAAGCAAAGAGACAGCAGCAGCAAGTATTCCTATCACAACGATCTGTCGCAAAGTGGTGTTGAGAATACGCGGACATCCCACCGGAGAGATACTGAAGTGCCAAGAAGCAGGAAGCAAACATGAGATGCTGATCCTAAAATTCAAAGAGGATAATCTGCTTTAAAAATGGACTTTACTACCAAAAAGAAGCACAATGCATTCTGAAAGCAGCTAAGGACAAAATGCTTACTTTGCTCTGCACTAGCTTTGCTTTGGTCATGCTCTGGCTTGAGTGTAGTCAAGACACTATTCCCACCTTTGAATTCATCATTAGCCATGAATTCATTATTAGGTTCCCTGTCCTTCACTCAAAAGACATCACAATTTAATTTGACAGTTCCTTTGGGATTCTTACCTCCCCATTTTGGGAGATGGCCAGCAGAGAGAAAGACCAGCTGGTGTTCAAACATCAGCCAGTCACCTCAGACTGACAAGGCACATCAACCATTCTCAAAGCCATTGCTCTTCTGTTCCTGAATTAAAAAGAAAACATAAATGATCTTCTAGACAGCATTATGAAGAGCACTGCCAGCAGGTCAAGGGAGGTGATCCTTCCCTTCTACTCAGCACTGGTGAGGCCACATTTGGAGTGCTAGGTCCAGTTTGGGGCTCCCCAGAACAAGAAATACATACAGCAAGTTCACTGTAGGGCCACAAAGATGTTGAAGATACTGAAGCATCTCTCCCATGATGAGAGGCCAAGAAAGCTGGGCCTGTTTTACGTGGAGAGGAGACAGCTCTCATGAATGCATATAAATATCTGACTGGAGAATGTAAAGAAGAAGGAAGTAGACTCTTTTCTCAGTGGTGCCCAGTGACAGGACAAGAGGCAACAGGCACAAACCGAAATACAGGAAATTCCATCTGAATATAAAAAAAACCCCAAACTGTGAGGGTGGTGGGACACTGGAGCAGGTTGCTCAGAGAGGCTGTGCAGTCTCCATCCTCAGAGACATTCAAAGCCTGACTGGTCACAGCCCTGGGTAACCTGCTCTAGCTGACCCTGCTTGGAGCACAGCTATTCACTGCTCCGCTCAGGGAGAGGAGAGGAATTTAGGCACACACAGCAGCACACCTGCTACACAAGATCTTTATAAACAGAGTATCTTCAGCTCTGCTACCACCTGCAAGGCCAGTCCCCAAAACGTAAAGACTCCAGACATAACATAACATCAGCAACATTAAAAAAACCAACACCAAAACCCAACCACCACGCAGATGCCAACACTTCAGCACAGGTCAGGACCGTCACTCTTTTCCCACCACCCCCAGCTGGTCTCACAACCCTTCCACACACGCCCCATCCTTACAAAAGCACCTGCCCGAGGTGCCACGAAGTTCCTGCGCGGCTGCCAAGCCGCAGCCGCCCACTCCCGCCCCGTGGGGCACCCACAAACCCACACCGGGCGGCGGCAGGGAGGGGAACGGGCAGGGGGACAGGGCCCCGGCAGCCCGCAGGTCAGCACGGCGGGCTGTGGAGGACGCCTGCCCCTTCCTCACGGCCACAACAGCGGGCAGGCCGCAAGGCCCGGCCCGGTCTCAGCCCCCCACACCCCGCTCCCCAGAAGCGCGGCGGCACCACCGGCGGCCGGAGCCTGTCCCGAGGGCCGAGAGGCGCTCCCCCCGACCCAAACCCGCCCCGAAGGGACCCTCCCCGCCGCCCGTTACCCCCCCCCCCAGCCGGACAGCCAAGGCCGCGCTCACCTCCCGGCCCGTCGCCGGCCCGCCGCATAGCAACCGGCCACCTCGCCACTTCCGGGTCCCGCCGCCGGACGTGACGCACGCACGCACGCACGTGACGCTAGGGCTCGCGGGGGTGGGCTGGGAAGGGATTCCCCCGGAGGCGTGACCACGCATGAGGGGGAGGCGTGGCCACGGGGGAGGAGGCGTGGTTGCAGGTGAGAGGCGTGGCTAGGCGTGAGGAGGGCGTGGCCGCGGCGGGGGGGCGTGGCCAGGAGGGGGCGGTGGGTTAATGTTATTTTATAGCGCGGCAATAATTGGGGGAACCGCTGCAGGGCTATGCAAGGTATACATTACATTGCTGGTATAAAGTGGCAAATATAAATATATAAACATATAAATAGAAATTTATAACTACAAATGCAAAAAACCATAAATATTTGTTTCTATATTATAAATACACCATGGTATTGTAGCACCTGTAATAAACATATAAATATTTATGCTATAAGTAATAAATGAACCTGGTTAAAAAAACAAGCACAAAGCCTCTCCTTGCCTCGAAGGGGCTGAAAATCTGCCGGCAAGGCAAGGAACCCTCCTGCGCGTTGCCACTGAGTGGCAGCACAGCTTGTGCCCACGCAGCTCCAACACCCCTTCCGAGAACTGGAAAGAAAAAGTTTATCCTGGCAACTATAATATATTAATAACAGGTATAACCTCGCGGAAAGGCTGGGGAGCTTTGCTAGGGCCTCACCTCTCCCTGCGGGGAGCGGTTGCCAGGATGAGCTTCGGCCTCGTCCCGGCTGCGGAGGTGAAATCGAGTGTGGCTGCGTGAGCAAAACCACACGCTTGGCGATTAATGCGTGTCCAGGCACAGGTTTAGAGGGTGTCACGTAAAAAGCTGCTTTTCCAGGGGTAAGCGATACACTGGGTGATTTTGGAAGGTCAAAAAGTGCTCCCCTGCCGTCCCTACTCACTTGCAGGAGGGAAGGAGCTGGACCCACCAGGCTGCTCGGGCTTCTCCACTTCTTCTTGTTCCTTCTGCCATCACAAATTGTTGCGTTACGGACTGCACCTTCATCCCTGGGAGCCCAGCGGGAGGGAATTGGGACAAAACCAAACACCCAGCCTGATGGCTGCTGTCATTTCCTTAATGCACGCCGGGTCCCTGCTGTTTGTCCCTCCGTCTGTCCATCACAC
>JANHGO010000027.1:49755458-49781782 GCA_024606505.1 Aquila spilogaster
TTGGGGTGCAAGGAGGGGGGGGAAGTGTGCAAGGGGTGTCGGGGTGCAAGAGGGGGAAAGTGTGCAAGGGGTGTCGGGGTGCAAGTAGCAGGGAAAGTGTGCAAGGGGTGTCGGCATGCAAGTAGCAGGGAAAGTGTGTAAGGGGTGTTGGGGTGCAAGGAGGGAGGAGAAGTGTGCAAGAGGTGTCGGGGTGCAAGGTGGGGGGAAGTGTTCAAGGGGCGTCAGAGCGCAAGTAGCAGGGAAAGTGTGCAAGGGGTGTTGGGGTGCAAGGAGGGGGGAGAAGTGTGCAAGGAGTGTCGGCGTGCAAGTAGGGGAAAGTGTGCAATGGGTGTTGGGGTGCATGTAGGGGGAAAAGTGTGCAAGGGGTGTCAGGGTGCAAGGAGGGGGAAGTGTGCAATGAGTTTTGGGGTGCGTGGGGCTCCCGGGGTGGGGAATGTTGCTTGGGGGGAGCAGACTTGTACCAGGCTGGGGAGGGGAAGCGTGCAAGAGGCGCTGGGGGTGAGCGAGGCGTAGGATGGTGCGGCGGGCTGGAGGTGTGCAAGGTGCCGGAGGTGTCACCCCCGAGGTCTCCGATGGAAGCCGGAGCTGCGTGCCCACAGCCCGGAGCCGTCCCCAGGCGGCCCCGGCGTCCTCGGCCCCGGCGAGCTTTTACGCAACCTACGGTGCAAAGGTGTGTGCCGGGCCTCGCCGCCCCAGCCTGCGACAACCAAAGTCCTCGTCCTGCTCCCCGCCGCGGGAGATGCCACCGGTGCCCTCCTGGCACGGGGCTGGAGCAGGAGCCACCCCCCCTACGCACACCCCGGGCGGCTTTTCCCAACCGTCGTGTTGGAATCCCAACCCAGGAGGGAGAAGCCGGTGGGACGGTGTGGTCCGTCCGTTCGTACGCCGGGAGGGTTGCGAAGCGGCGTGAACGCGTCGCCCGTGGGAGCGGTGGCTTTTCCAGGGTCGGGGCTTACGAAGGGACTCGCGCGGCTGCAGGTATGCCGGTGGCGGTTGGGTTTTAACGAGGATGAGCCGCTCGAGGCTAACGAGCGCGCTGTCGGCGCTGTCGCGTACGCGCCAGGGAAGACTTCGTGGCGTCATCGGTGCGGTAGGAAGCGTCATGAAGGGTATTTCCCCCCTCTGGCCTGCCAGCGTGCTGCTCTGGCAGCTTAAAAAAGGAGAAAATAAAGTTGGGAAAAGCGAAACGCCCTCAATACTGTATTGCCGGTGCTGACGGATCCTTCATGGTCCGGTCAGGAAAGGCTGCAAGCAGATGCTCTAATTTCTCCTTTTTTCAATGCAGGGCTCCCTGAAAGAGTAGAAGGAGGAGAGGAGAGGAAATGCCTTCGCTTTGAGGCACTGGAGGTCTTGCCAGTGGGCTGCGATAAGCACTCAAAGGAAATATTCTCTCCTTTTTTTCCCCTGCGTTTTCCCTCCGGGTCTGTGCCTGGTGGACCTGGCTCGTGGGTTTGGGCTGCTCTGCATCGTGGGTCCCCCCCCCCGAGGCGCAGGGTCCGTGCCCACCCCGAGTGCCTCCGCACCGGCTCCTTTCACAAATAAGGCTGATATTTTCTGCCAAGTCACGGTCGGAGCAGCATGTCGTCACTCCGGACTTTATGGCGTTAAGAGGGTATTTCCTCTGCGGGGGAAAAGGGAGAGGGAGAAAACGAAAGTTGTGCTTGGTTTCCCGGAGCGGGAGGTGCTTTGTAGGAAGGCAAAAGTGCCTATTTCACCGGGCAGTGAATTCCCTGGTTGCTTCAGGGCTGGCAGCGCCTGTGCTAGGAGAGTGCCGGGGCAATGCCTTATGCTGGGAATAATCCCACTCGGCAAACTGCCTTGAAGTTCTCGGAAGCAGATAAAATATTCCGGCTGTTGGCTGGCTGCAGGAAAACTCCAGCGGAGCGTGGCCAAGGTCACCCCGTGTGTCGGGGCCAGAGCGAAATCCCGACCTGCAGGCTTTGGGTCCTGCTCCTGCGATGGGCACTTGCTGCTAGTCTGTGCCTCTTCTGTCTGTCTGCTACGGGAAGAGGTGACAACTGACCCTAAAAGGGCTTTTTTTTCTGTAACGGGAGTAACCAAACACTAACTAAGCTTGTAAGAGCAGCTGTCTTTCGCTTTACCATGGGAAACGTGCAACTCTCCTCCTACAGAAAAGCAGCGAAGCTCCTTCCTTAGGCTGACTTTCTGGATAATAATCACCGGCATCAGTCACGGCTGAGCAGAGCCCGTGGAGGAGGTAGGGGGTTGCGGATGCGGCAGAAAGAGGCGTTTCAAGAACCTGGCTAAATCCGTGCTGTAGAAGAAATGTTTTGGGTCCAGCGAGTCATTTCCTCTGAAAGAGAAAGTGAAAACGTTTTAATTTGGGGAATTGTTCGCTTCAGACACTTGCACAATTCCCGAGCTTGACGAGGTCGGGGTAGGGCAGGCTGCGGTGGTGGTGCCCTGTTGAGGTGAGTCAAGGCAAGCGTTAAAACAGTGCCCTATGGACCTCTGCGAAGTTCATAGATACGCCTGTGTGACAGCACGGAAAACACCCAGAGGTGCTGTTGGTGCGCGCGGTGCAACACGTGCTGGGATGTGACGAGGGAGGGTGTAAATCCGTGATGCATGTGCCCACGTGCAGCCTACTACAGCACCTGGCTGCGATAACCGTGCTGTAACTTAAAGCACTCATTGCTATTTGTATGTGCATTTTGCAGCAGCGCTGCTGTTTGTTCGGAGGGGAAATGAGTTACGGGTTGTACTTGCCAACTAAAGCTTCATCTGGCGGCTTGTGGCGATTGAGACTTGCTTAGTGTCTCTTCCTTCCCATCCTTTTCCTTCTAATGGGAAAGACCACCTTGCAGCTTCAGCCTTAACTACGCGTTGGCCTCTGTCTTGCCCGCTTAACGCTGTCGTTGTAGTAAAACCCTGGCTTGAACTGTAGGTTTTTAGACGTATGCCGATGGTGTTTCTCATAGTGCTTAGGCTTGTTTTGTTTTGTAGCTGCTGAAAACACAGCTGTCCTGGCAAGCCTGATCAGCCTCCAAATTAATTGTAGAGATCAACGTGGCAAGGACTTCTTCTAATGGTGGCAAAAGGGAGTTTCTGGAGGACTCCCCTGGAGCCTCCTCCCTCCTCTTGCTCAAGCCATTTGGTGGCTTTTCTGCAAGGCTGCTGGAGCTGGTTTCCCAAGGCAGGTAAAGTTGCTGCCTTGAGGATGTGAAGAACTGTTGTCCTCACCTGGGAACTAATTGCTGGTGTGAGACAGCTCAGCGAGAAACTGGAGACGTGCTGGGCTTGAACCTCCCTTCCTCGCTGTGGGTGGCAGTTGCACTAATGACAAAAAGTCCTTGCTCCTGCCCTAACTACGTTGCGGTCGTTCTCCGTGAAAACATGAACTGCTCCTAACCAAGCTGGTGCAACAAGACATCTGTAAATTGATTTTGCTGTGGCTGTGCGTGGTTCCTAACGGGTCCGGGAGGTCCCGTGCTGTGATGGGAACTCCTGGGGTGAAGGGTAGGAGAAACATCTAGCCTACATCTGCAGTGCCAGAGAAGGGAGTGGAAAGGAAAGAAGTACAGCGGGGCTTGTTGGGAGGGATGGAGCAAGTGTTTTGTTGGTTCCAGCTAGGACAGTCAACTGTGGGTGACCTGCCTGGTGCAAGGAGGCTTTGGAGCTTCCCTGCTTGTAACTAAGGTCTCGAAAGCACACAAGTATGAGGGTGGCAGGGCAGATGAGCTCCTGTGAGCTGTTTTACTGTGGTTTATTTGGACTTTGGGGTTAGGGACGCTTGCCTTGGCTTGGGTTTGGTGGTGGGACGTTCTGCACCCACCCGCCTTGACACGGGTCTAGGAGGAGCAGTTACTCTTGTTTCAGCTGATAGCGTTGGGGTGCTGGAAAGTCACGGCTAACCTGTTCGACTGACCCTGTGCTCCCCTCCCGTGGGCCTTTGCAGGCAGGGCTGGGTACCACACCAAGTGTGGTGCTTGGCTGGGGAGCTGCTCTAGCTGAAAAACAGGCTGGCAAGAAAGAAAAGGGAGTTCAGAGCTTGAGCATGGCACGGGTCGTGCAATAGCGAAGCCTTCTCCGGCACGCAGGATCTGACCGGGTTGCTGCAGAAATGCTGCTTATTTCCTGGTAGAAGCATATCGTGTTCACCGTGTCTTTTGTTAGCTGTAGGGAGACCAGGCTGGTTGTCTGTCACATGAACGTGCAGGCTGAACTTGGAGAAAGCATGCCATGTTCAGAATAAAAAAAAAGGTGAATTAGATCTGAGCTTGTTTGTACAGTGGCATGTCAAATCAGTGAGCCTTTGCGAGAATATGCAAAACTAGAGACCTGAGTCTTGTTAGTAAAATGATTCTAGATAGAAAACTACCCTGGACTATTCCTGTGCTCCTGGCAGCAGGAAGGCTGGGTGCTCTCCCCCAGACAGCATCCCTAAAGACGGCACTGGTCCACAAACAGCAGGTAACCTGATGAACCTGAAGCTGTGACTTTTGGTGTTGCTTCTTATGCCCAAGCTGAAACCAGGACTACTGGGACGCTTGTGGTTGTCGGTGCACTCTTGCCTTATGCAATGAGGATTAACCCGAGTAGGTGGAGAAGTGTTTCTTGGCTGGTTTAACAGGGGGTGAGGCTCCTGGAGGAGACTGCTGGTTTCGGATAAGTGGCAGGAGCTGGCAGGGGTGAGGACTGCATAGCTCATAGCAAATCATCGTCATTCACACCATGATAAACTTATCCTGGACAAAACAGAGCTGAACCTGTTTTCAGCTCTGTGCCTCTTGCATTGCAGCAGGCACATGGGAGATCCTGGTTTTGGTTACTCCTTGGGCTGTTTGTCCTGTTTGTGTCCACAGCTTTAATGAAAATTGCAAGCCTGTGGACCTGGCTGTGCTGGTGGTGATGCAAACCGCAGTGTGCGTGGGTTAGGTGGGTACAACATGCGCTTACCGCCTGCTCTGGGGTACGGGGTGAGCTTTTGAACCCCTCTAGAGTGGCTCAGGTGATCAATAGAAAAAGAAAAATTGAAATTTATCCATTCTCTTCTGAAAGCAACTGGATCTTCAGTAAGGGTGGAGATACTTGGGGTTAGTTCCCAACAACACAGCACCACGCGCTTTGGTCCCGCACATGCCAGGCTGATAGTTTATTGCTTTACAGGAGCACTTATCCCTGATTACCTTGCTGACGAGATGACGCTGCTGCATGTTTAAATTATATCGGCTGCTTCCAAGGCATCCCAGCAATAGACCGGGGTGAGATCGAGATCTCCTGGGGTCAGTCTGAAGCAATGCCTTCAAGTTAAAACTAGCAGAGAAAAAAAAAAAAAAAAAAAAAAAAAAAAAATCCCAAACCCAGCTGGATGTGACCAGCTCGGCAGCGGTGGGTCATGCTGAGTCACGCTGACAGTGGAACGGCGGCCGCGAGTTTCTCTGGGGCATCGTGAAATCCAGCCCCTTCTGAGGAGCATCCGTGGGACGGGAAGGTACAGAGACCTGTGTGGAGGGGTTGCAAGACCCTTACGCCAGCTCAGCGAGGGCTGAGAGCTAGATTTAAAACCTGTTTTTAAATTCCAAGATAATTCAGGCCTGTTGCTGCCTTTACAGGAGGATTTTTCTGAGCTTTTGGGTTTATTTCCAGCACTGTTCATAGGTTACAGTGCATTTAGTGCTCTGAAACAGGAAGTTTTGCTTGAGGCCACCAAATTCCCTGTTGCAGGGTGATGCCTTGTCATGACTGCCGGCTGATGCTTAAAAGTCTGAAATTCAGCTAGCTGCTGAACTTTGTAATTCCTGTACAATTTTTTTACAATATTCACTACAAATGCAATAATTTGTTGGCTTAGCCTCACATATTGGTTAGCTGCTTCCATAGCTTGGTTTTATTATACTGGATTGAAGTCCTGAATTCAGCTCTGATCTCTTCCTTGGTCTCAGAAAGTGTATGTGAAAGTGCTCTTCAGTCTCTGGTAACTAGAGTGGTTTGAGGAATCAAAGGTCCAAACCTGAAACACTTTTATTGGCTTAATCTTGCCTGAAAGCTTCGCTGTAGTATTGCCTCCTGGCTAATTACTGATGTGACTCGATAAGCTTGAAGGGATGTGTCCTGGTGAGGAAGTGTGGAGGTGGCACAGGCAGTCCTCGCTTTTTCAAGGGCTGTTGAATCTCTGCCGAGGACCGAGCGCTCGTGTTGCTTTGCCTGCAAGGGCGGCACTGGCGTCTGCACGCTGCCAAATCGTTTGGGGGAAACTTTATTCTGGAGATGGGGTGTCCCAGCTGACGGGGTGGAAGGCATCCTTCCCGACAAACCCGAATGACCTCTCAATTGCCTTTCTCAAGCTTCTCCTTGAAAGAGCGTTACTTTGATGGTGTTTGTGTTTCAAGGTGTGAGGCTGCACCAAAGGCTCTATCCCTTCCGACTGGTTTCGGTATGATGGGGTGTATCAGCTGTGTTGCAGACCAGCAAGACTTGTGGGCTGCTCAGCAGGAGTAGCAGAGCCCTTTGCGTCTTGATGCTCTAGATTTGCTTGGTCTTGCTGGGACGCTCGTAGAGGTTTAAGCCCTGGCAGCGTCTCTCCCGTCGCTGGTGGGAGGTGGCTGGGGTCTGTGCCCTGCAAACACCCATCGCAGGCTGGCATCATCGTTGCAAGGGCTTTGAGCGTTGCTGGTGTGTCTGCAGAAGCCTGAAACAAACTAAAAGAAGTAATTTTTTTCCCACGGTGCATAATTAAGTGATGGCGGTGAATTTAATAGGATGCTTTGGATGCCAGAGGCTTAGCTGCCTTTAAAAATCTGTGGAAGAAAAGCCCATCGAGGACTATTGAACAAAGATGTGGATGAAACCTCCCAGCTCGGGCAGTTGGTGGCTGCAGGGCACGAGGAGCTGGGAGGGAGGATGGGGTGAAGGGCAGATCTGGGGGACACAGTCACCAGCTGGGTCTTCCTTGGGTCACTGCAGGAGAACGGGGTGGCCTTTGCCTGTCTCACCCTCTACGGGGTGGGTGTGTGTGGGGGGGCTCACTGCGGGTACCCCATTTTCTCAGCTTGCCCTTCTAGGAAACCTGTTTCCCAATCGAGCGGACTAAACTCTGCACACCGAGTGTCACAAGCGGCTGAGCAACTGCAGGAGAAACAAGCTGGGGCAGAGAGCTGGGAGTGTTGTAAGCAAGAGGCAATTAAAGACCTAACTGTATTTCTTCACCGAGTCTTTTGAACGACTGCGCTAGCTTAATTCCCTGTACTTTCCATGCATAAACAAGAGCAGAGGTTACACTTCCCTCCGCTGAGCGCTTGTCTGAGCAGCCTCGTAATGTTTTGGTGTTGCAATGGGAGCGTGGAATTAATCTCGCTGGTCTGGCAGGCAAAGTGTGGATAAATAGTGCCATGGCCCCGGCGCGGGTGTGACTGGGGAATAAATTATTGACCCCTCTAATGATCTTGGAAGTTTTGTAGCTCTTTAACTCTATGGCTTGTGCTTGTTGCATTAAAGACGGGTAACTGAGGCCTCTCCCTTCGTGTGCTTTGTTGCAGACAAGGATGCAGAGCTTGCAGCCGGACCCCAAAGCCCAGTACAGGAGCGTGTACGAAGCTCTGAAGAAGATTGTCCTTACAGAGGGTTTCTGGAGGCCTTTACGTGGGATTAATGTCACCATGCTGGGGGCTGGCCCTGCCCACGCAATGTACTTTGCCTGCTATGAAAAAATGAAAAAGTCTCTAAGTGATACTATCCAGCATGGAGGAAACAGCCACTTGGCCAATGGTATTTTTGTTTTTTGAACAAAAAAACCCGATTGCAGTTAATAGCCTGTCCTTTGCTCGCTTCATATGCTTAGCCTGGCATCCTTCGCTGTGCTCTGCTCCTGGAAGATTTGCTGTAGGCAGCCTGCATTCAGACTGCCGCCCTAAATATCCATAGGGGAGGATGCAAGATGCAAATGTAACCCCAGGCTTGCAGTTCTTGGCATTTGCTTTGGGAGCCCTGGAGAGGCAGGGGGAAGTCAGGCGGGCAAGTGTGGCACCTGCCCTCTGGTTGAGTGCTTTGTGCGGGTCACCATGCTCCTCTGAAACCCGTGCCCTGTCTTCGGACTACTGACTGCTTGGTAGATCTCTCTTCCAGAGGGTAGAGATGGCTGGGCTGGCTCTCAGCAGCAGAGTAGAGAAGCCCTTCCTGGCCTGAAACCCCTGATGGCAACTGTTGTGCACCCTCCGAAGCCTTAGTCTAATCTAGATTTCTGCACTACTCCTTAATCTCAAATTATTCTAGCACAAGTAATCAGTACATTGGACAAGGTGTTCAGATGCAGTCGTAGGCTGTTTCTGGCTTTGTTGAAGGCATCATCTAAACCGCTTGAGGTTTGAAGTGCAGGTTGTTCCCAGATGTCTCCTGTGCAGCTCCAGCACGGTAAAGTGCACCGCGTCCTCTGTGTGCTCACGTGCTTTGTTAAAGATTTTGCTTCTACCAGAAAGGCTTTTGCTTTTAGGTCCGGCAATACTGCTGTAACAGCAGAAACCCTCTAACTGAGCAGCCGGGGTGTTACAGAAGGGTTTGTGGAGAAGACTCTTCTGCCTGGTCCTTGACATGACGTGACAGTAGGAATCTGCCACGGCAGTCACTTGACTCAACCAACTCACTTAAGAGTATATAATATCCTTCTGGCTTGCTGCTTTTTGCTAGTAATACGCTTCCCGTGTCTGCCTTTCAAGTAGCTACAGGCTTTCAGTACCAGCGGGAAAACTGAAGCGCTGTGTTAATGAGAAATGACCGAAAGTCATTTGGGCAAGAGAGAATTTGAGATTGAAACCTACATCAAAGGCGAAGGTGTGGCTCGAGAGGCCCATCCTAGAGCCAACTGCAGAATCATTAATGGCTGGCTGGATGTTTGCAGAATCTGTGCAATTAGCGTTTAAAACTAGACTGAGTAAATGGATGAAAATGCCTAATTACGGATGTGCTGAGCCAGTTCTAAACATTGCTCACTTCTCAGTCCAGCGCGGGCTGAGTGAAGCCAGTGGTGTCTTGCATAGACAAAACTTTGCGAGTTGTAGGGCATAGCGAAGGTGGCGGCTGTGATCCTGTGAGCAGATCCTGGTTCCCATCAAGCTGCTCTGGATGGGTTTTTCTGCACTGGGAAGGAGTCGTGTTGCTGGCTGCTTCCTTGAGCTTGCAGCAGTACTCCCCAGGCAGCAGTACCTGGGTGCTCGGGGCTGCCTGCACCATCGGCTGCTGCCTCCACGCGTGGCGGTGCCCGAGCAAGCCCTGGCTTCTGAATTTTTTTTTAATTTTTTTTTTTTGAAGAATGCTCTTGTGTCTTGCAGGTATAGCTGGGAGTGTGGCCACGCTACTCCACGACGCAGTGATGAATCCCGCTGAAGGTAATGCCCTGTGCTGTCGGGGGAAGTGCTGCACCCCGTTAGCAGCCCTGGGAGGGCACCGAGGACACCCTGTGCCATCTCAGCAGCTTGAGCCCTTTGCTTTAGTGACTCTGCCCAGCTTCTAATGAGCTCAGACAGGCCAGCGTAAAGGGATAAATTCTGCCTGGCTGTTTTCCTTTGCTTGCCGAGGGGTTGCACAGCGTCTGTGTGGCGTATCGTGGCTTTCCAGGAAAACTGGTGTCACCTTTACTGACACGATGCTGTTACTGCTCTGCTAGCGCATCTTCATTGAAGTGGTTGTGGTTTTTCTGAAGCTTTGGACTACCCAGGCAAAACTGAGCTCAGTCATGTTGTTAGACAAGTGCAGCAGCCGTTGGGACCGTTGTGTAGCCTTCCCACCTAGGTAGAGTCTGGTATTAAGAGGGCTAATGGCGAAATGCAGCTAAAATGAAGACAATTAGCTGGACTGCCAGCTATTCAGGGTTAATGTATTGCACTTCTGAGTTGGCCCAAAGCCAGGTTTTCCCAAAAGGGGGGGGGAAAAAGTCTCTAGTGTTTAAAATAATTTTAATTGTATTCTGATTAAATTAATTAATTGGCCTTTTGCTGAAGTCAATGGAAGCTGTTCCATTTCAGGACTTGGGACTGTAGGTGGGGTCTGTTACACTTCCCAGGTGATGTACAGTTATTTAATCACCCTTCTGCCCCTGTCCTCTTGGTATGTCAGTGTTTCAGCACAACAGCTCTGCATCCTCACAGATGCATCTGAGGGTCCTTACCGGTCTGTCTTAATGCCTTTCTAGTGAGCAGTAAAAGTTCTTTAATTAAGCTTGAGGAGAGGAGTGGATTAGCCCGGGGACGTGGAGAGCTGTTGAACCAGAGCCGAGCTCTGACCTGCTTCCCTCACTTGTCGCATTGAGGTTTTTTGGGGGGCACTGGGCGGGCTGGGGGAAGCAGAGGATGTGCGCAGCCTTTTGGTAAAAGCCTGTCGATAAGGAGCTCATCGCTACAGAAGTGCCTGGTTTATGTCCGAGCAGTTTGGACTTGGGAGGGGAGGTTGGGTCTGGGAGCAGGGTTCGGTCTGGGTGTCGCGATGATGAGGAAAGATGTGCCGTAGCTAATAAGTCTTTATTTCCCTGTGCCTGTCCTGCCTGGTGCTGCCCGCCCTGCCTTTATCCCCTGGACCAGTGGTGAAGCAGCGGATGCAGATGTTCAACTCCCCCTACAAGTCCGTCCTGGCGTGCATAAGGACAGTGCAGAAGACGGAGGGGTTCGGTGCCTTCTACCGCAGCTACACCACCCAGCTCACCATGAACGTCCCCTTCCAGGCCATTCACTTCATCACCTACGAGTTCATGCAGGAGCAGATCAACCCACACCGGGAGTATAACCCTCGGTCCCACATAGTCTCTGGTGCTGTCGCGGGGGCTGTGGCTGCCGCCGCCACCACTCCTCTGGATGTCTGCAAGACCCTGCTCAACACCCAAGAGAACGTGGCCTTGAGCTCTGTGAACATCGGCGGACATCTCTCGGGCATGGTGAACGCCTTCAAGACTGTCTATCAGCTGGGGGGCATTTCGGGGTATTTCAGAGGGGTGCAGGCACGCGTCATCTACCAGATGCCTTCAACGGCCATCGCCTGGTCGGTGTATGAATTTTTCAAGTACTTTCTCACAAAGCACAAGCTGGAAAAAAGAACATCCTTGTGAAGGACTTCCCGCGAGTGAATGCGAGCCTCCGTGTCCTCTCCGTGTGTGTCCGTGTGTGCCTGCAAGCCACCCAGCTCTGGGTCTCTGCTAAGGAACATGCCAGGTTTCTGGTGGATTCACAGCTGACGTCCGCTTCTCCCTCCCCAAGGAAGGAGGGATTAAAGTGGTCCTCAGTCACATGTTCCCCTCCTTGCTTAAACAATTAAATAGTTTATAAAGACTTATAATAATATATATATTTAATAACTTTATTTTGGAGAAGTGAAATTGCTAACTGATATTTTTCTCTGAATAAGTTTGAAGATGTAGTTTACTCCTCACCAGAAGGCTTAGGTTATACAGCCTAGGCTGGGTTTTTTTACAGAAAAGAAGCAAATATCTTGTCACAGAACTTACTTTTTATATAAATATAAAATAGATGGATAATGTTTATCCTTTATTTTTCTATGTAGGCATTTGGATTGTTTTTTAAATACTATCACAGCTAGATGCTGAGCTGTTTAAAAAGGGCTAAATTGTTCCATCCTGTGTAAGGAAGACACAAAAGCATTTATTTTTATAGCCAGATTGGCTTTAATTCTACAGCATTTAGCCCCCAAATGGTGGCCTGGATTCTCGTGTGGGTGTCAAGGTACTTGGTAGCCCCTTGAGACTTGCTGGGATGGGGGAGAAGGAATGGGGGCACCACTTTGGGAAACTGTAGGATGCCAAGGAGGGGCACCCCAAAATACCTGATCACTCTGTGGGGGAGAGGGGGAAACTATCAACTCCATATTTTTTTTTTTTTTTTTACAAGGAGAGTCTTAAAAAAGAAAAAATGTAGATTTTAAAGAATAGTATTTTTTTGCAAACACTTTTTTTTAAAGGTACATTTTTATGTTGTGTGATAGCTAAACAGCCTTCATCCTCCCTTAATTTATTCATACTTCTTTTTCACTAAGGCCCTGATCCCGCTTACAGGAGTGACCGTGCACATCTCGATAGATGGCAGGGTCGAAGTGGGGTGCGTGGAGCTGCTCTGCTCCCTTGGGGGGGGACCAGAGCTTCTGTTTACAGTTCAGCTACTGAGTCACAAGGGTCACATCCTGGCAGCACCAAACCAGCAGCAGGCAGCGAAAGCCTTGGGAAAGTCTTCCCCGCAGAACCGAAGCCACCTCCCAGCCCATGTTTGACAATAAGCTGCTGCTCATCTCTTTTGGGGAGTGGGGGGGGGGCGGGAAAGCAACCTAGAGAGGTTCCTGGTGCTGTGGGTTTGGTTTTGCTGCTGTGGGATGCTGAGCTTTGCGGTGGCCAGCAAAGCTGTGCCTGCTCGGCGAGGGTGGCAACCTTGCTGCGTGCCCTGCTCCTCCTGGGAATGGCTCTTCCAAACCAAAATGCAGCCTTTAGCCAGTTACTTGGATGACCAGTAGCTAACGAGGGATTTTGGGGGCCTGGATGTGTAAATGTAAGTTACAGAACACCAATTGGCAAATCTCCGTCCGCCCTGGAACTTGCCCTGCCAGCAGCAGCTGATGTCTGGAACGGGCACCATCTCCTTACTGCTGGGCACGGTGCAGCTTTTGGAGATGTGGCTTCAGCTTGCTGTGGGCACCGGGGGGGTCTGCGGGCGAGCTGCGATGCGAGGGGCAGCTTTTGGGCTGGCAGGTGTCACTGGCTGTGTCCTGTCAGCCGGGCGTGTTGCATAGGATGACACTAAGCAGAGCAAATCCTTTTGCTCTGTGATTTGGAGAAGGTAAATCAAAGCGTACCTCTCTGCGTGGTGTTGCATGTGCCTTGTGTAAATTAACCTTGTACCACTGATGATGGTGAAGTGAGCTTCTTGATGCCTTTTTGTCACTTAAACTGAATGAATCACTGTGTCAAATGCACCCTGTGTCTTAAAAGTGTAAAAATTGTAAGCGTGAGGCCGCCAGTCTTGGTGGTGCAGCTGGAGAAAGCCGTCAGCTCTCTCTGCACACAGAGGTCCTGAGGCTGGAGGTCTTTGAGCTGTCCGTTAGCCTTGGGTGTCTTTTTCTATTGACTTGCGAAACTGGAGAGTCACTAACAGGAACCAGAACTGCACAAAATATTTCCATCGGAGATGGGCATAAACACTTCGATGAAAATTTTGGGTCACTTTAATATTAAAAGAGGCAAACCGTAGCATAGTGACAGCTTTCAGTGCGACTTCAGTAGCTAGGAGTCGTACTCGGCAAGCGGTCCCCAGTGCATCATCCTCTTCCTCTGGCTGCTTAGCTTTAATATTTCTGACTTTACCTTGGCTATTCTGGGAGAACTTCATCTCCTATTTGGAGTAACCTGCGAGTAGCTGGGACGCGAAGGCTGGACTTGCCCAGGGACGGAGTGTGTGGCTGTGGAGCGATTGGGAGGGCGGTCGTGGTTTTGGCCAGCGGAGCATCGCCCTTGGAGGGGCAGGTAGCATCCCATTCTGGTTGCTAGCCAGAGCGTGTCTGGGAACCTTCTGAATGTTGAGCACAAATAATTTCAACCAGGTTTTCTTGGGAACTTGCTCTGCCTTGAGCTGGGAGCAGATGAGGAGCACTTGTACGTTTATAGAGCTCTTTACAGATTACCCCGGGTATCTGATAAAACCATACTTCCCATCCTGCAGTTGGGAATGCGCCCAGTTGGTCTAATAATTGCAGAGGTCTCTTACATGTTTAAAATGTTTCCTGCTGTGTGTAATGCTGGATCCCCAGGTGAAAGCCCCTTCAGCGAAGCCCCTCCCTCATCTCTTCTAGGTTTGCATTTGGAAGTTTTGCTGCGGTCTGAAGTTTTATTTTAACCTGGTATGTGAAACATGTACTGCTGCTTTGTCTGCAACAAACGCACATATTATTTAAGGGGGAGGATGAGTAACTTTGTCCGCAGTTCTTAATTTTTTTTTTTTGCCTGCCTTGGAATTTAATGTGTTTCCTTAAATGTATATTTAACAATGCAGGAATTCATTTGTGAAATGCTGCTACAGTTGTATCACTGGAGCTCAAGGAAATAAAATATTCTGATTTTTGTCTTTTTAGGCTCATGCTTGTGGCTTTCCTTAGCTGTGTAGTTGGGCATGGAGCTCCAACTGAGCAGGAGGAGAGTGTCCATGGCTCTGGGTGGTGGCAGCCGGGCAGGCTGATCTCTGGAGGAATGGTGCCTTCTAGTGTTGCCTGAACACTTGGCAGGCTCAGCACCTCACCCTCTGAGTCAGATAAAGCTCTTCGTCACCGCATGAGAGGAAGAAAATACTTCTGGGAGGGGTTTTGCAGCCTGGCAGGAGCTGACATTTCTATCCTATCATGGACTTGCACTCCTCTAGGAGCCGCTGAAGAGTTTGGAAACCTAGTCCTCTTGGCAATGAATTGGCTTCTGAGATGTGCAAAGCAAACCCACAGACTATGGCTTGTTCAGCAGCAAAGCAAATTCCCAAATTGGAATTTCTTCCCCCCCCGGAAGAAAGTGCATGGGGTGAAGGCCCTGGGGGGGAGCTGCTTCTTTGCTGAGGTTTCAATAGCATTTGATGCATATTTTGAAGGGAAAAAACCAGAAGATACTAAGCTGCTTTAGGTCGTACCTTCCCATTCGATAAAAAGGAAAAGACACGTTAATTGGTATGGTCTCTGTACAGCACTGGGGCTGGGGGAGGAATGCTTCCCTTAAAGCTGGGCTCAGCAGCATCAGCTTAATCAGAGCCACTGAGCTGCCCTGGAGCCTGCGACTAAGCTGCCCCCAGGACAAATGAGACCCCCAGGGTCCAGCCAAGGTGGGCTCTAAAGGAAAAAAGTGAGTCTTAACCAAAACATTTCAATTATGAGAAATCTCCAGTGTGGCTCTTCAGCTCTGGGTGGAAAATGTTTCTGGCCCCGAGGTGGCTCCGCATGGGGATTTTGGTTTCCAGCTTCGTGTCTGTCGCAGGTAGCTTTGCTCTGGTCTGGTCCCGGTGATAAATCAACTGTATTATTTGCCGTCTCAGCTGCTGCTGTGGGAGTTTGGGGGTTCCGCAAGCAGAGCAGCATCGCTGCGGGGCGAGGGGTGCCTGAGCAGCCTGTTTTGTACCATGGACTTTGTTAAGGTTTGCATGTGCATAAGCAGAAGGAATTCCTCACCTCTTCTGGTGGTGGGGGGGGGTTTGGGGGCCAAAGTTTGGTCTATCCAAAGTCTACCATACCTTATTTCTAAATTTGACTCTTTCCAATGTTGTCAGGAGGATCTGGGGTTCTTGCAGGTCCTTTTGCTCCTTTTCACCTCTTTTAAACCTGGCAGAACCACGTGGTCCTTGTTCCAAATCTAGCATGAAAACCAGGTTGTCTTAAAATAACATTTCAGCTTACCAAGCACAGTGCATTTCTGATTTAAAAAGAAGAGTCGGAAACTCCTTGGAGTAAATCTCCAGCCTTAAAATCTGGAGCTGGGTCTGAAGGATCATTTTGGGAACAGCCTCGTGTAGTTTTGTCAAGGGGATGGAGCATAACTTGTTTCCTATTGGCTTTGTTTAGAAAACGACAGGTTTGGAATAGATGCTGATCCCCAGGGTATGCATCTTCCAGCGATGTAGGAGGCATTGATTTCAGTGTGTTCCTGGTGCAACAATTAAGAGATGCACCTAAAATCCTGAAGATTAAATTCCGTTGGGATGCAGCCAGCCAGCAGTTCTGCCTCAGCCCCTGCCAGGCTGGCAAAGGGCAGCTCAGCTGGGAATATGAACGATAATTACAGGGTTTAGCAGCAAACACCTACCTGGAGGGTCAGGGCTGGCTGCAAAGGGAAGAAAAAGCAAGATACTATTGTCCTTGGTCCACCTCAAAGGAAAAAAGACTTTCATTTTCTTGGTTACTCTACCCTTTCTCTTTTCCTTGTTTTTTTTTGTTGTTTTTTTTTTTTACTGTCAGTGAAAAATCAAGAAGGTGCAATGGACTGTCGATGTCCTGGGGTGGAGAGCAGGCTGCCTTGCCTGGCTGATGAGCTTAAGAGACAAGATCAAAAGATAAAGTGCTATTTATGCTCAGCAAAATGTTTTCAACAGGTTTATATTTCTGTTTGCATTGTAGAGTAAATATTTACCTCCCCTTCCCCCTGTGTAGTAAATGTGTGTAGTCCTGAAAGGTGAGTTATGTAACACACTGCATGCATACCTCTTAAACACTAAATACTGGTTTTATATGAAGGCTGGTGAGGACCTCTACATTTCTCTTGATCATAGTTACCATTCAGCTCCATCCTATTCCCAGTAATTCCCCAAGAAATGAGAGTTGCCCCTAATACGTATCTGCATAGGAGGGAATTTTTGTGCTCGGGTGATATGTGATTATAGGCTCATGAATTACACAATTAAACTTGCAGCTCAGTGGCTGATAACACCTATTCCTGTCCATCCGTGTCTTATCCATTAGACCCAGAGGGACTAAGGGATTTTTACCCCTGAATTACTCAAGGCTGTCAAAGCTCTGAATTAAGTCTGCTGAAAGAAAGGAAAAACACCCCAAAACCTGTGGAAAGAGACTCCATACCCTTGCAAGATGCCCCAGGAGAAGCTTTCCTTGCCTGCCCGAGAGGGAGACGTGGCTGCAGCCCTTTGGCCCCGACATCCCTGAGGAATTCAGGCTGCTCTCTCTCCTTTTGCCTGGTGAGTAATTTAAATTTTTCTTATGTTTTCTCTGCTTTTGGTTTGCCTAAAAGTTGTCTGACTCCATTAAATGCTTGTTTTGTGCTGCATCCTACTGGTGCCGCAACTAATAATGGAAAACGTGGCTGGAAATAAAGAGATATTGTTTGTTAGGGAAGCATGAGGTGGCTGTAGAACCGGGAACGCCTGGGCTGAGCCCCAGTTTTCCCAACAGGAAAAGGCTACGGTCAGAAGGGGATGATTTTTCTCTGGATGGAGAGGCTGGCTGAGATTACTAGAAAGGCTGAAGGACCTCTGCAAAACATCACATCGATGGTTATCTCTTCTCCCTCCTTTCTGCTTTAAACCTCTGGCATCCGCCTGGCTTGTTGATGGCCCTTAAGTGGAAATGGGGAATTCCTGCAGCCGAGCAGGATGGGACGCATCCGTGGGGCACGCGGGTACCGAGAGCCGCAGTGGGAAGCGGCAGAGCAAGCAAAGCCCGAGGGCATCGCCCCGGCTCCTCCATCACCTCCAAACTTTCGGGATGGCTCCCCGGAAAGAGGAATGAGCTGCTGGAGGTGCCACCCGTGGGCATGTGGCACTTGCCAAGAACTGTGACAGTGATGTCCCCCTCTCCCTCCGGGCTGGGTGGCATTTTGCCCTGGGAACGCATCCGATTTTCTAATTGACACTAATGGTTTCTTTGGAACCGGTACAGGTTATTGTGTAAATATCTTTTGAGGGTATTTTTTAATGTGTCTTATATATCTGGTAGACCGTAGCAACACCTTAAAGTTGCAGGATTTTCTGAAGCGAAGATCTATAGGGCGGTGGGTGTTCGCTTTGCTGAGCTCAGCACTTGTTCGTCTATTGAAGTCTTGGGTTGGTACCAACAAATAAATTCCTTTCTACTGTGCAGTCCATGTTTTATAAACTTCCCAACTGGTATTTTTCCTAGGGGTCTATACAAGACAAGCAGAAGAGGGGAAAAAAAAAAATCAAATAGCAACCATAATATCTCAAAGCTTGTGTGGGTGAAAGGAGAAATAGCAACCCAGGGCTTTGCCGGAGGGTGGAAGGTGCACCCTGAGCATCAGTCGTGAGTACAGCGGGATGCCGGGGGACGAATGTTCCCCGGGACACGTGGACGGTGGCGATGGCCACGTCCCCAGGACAGTGTCTGGGGATGCCATCTGGGGGGACTTTCTGGCAGAGATGTTAGGGACAGCGGTGGGTGCAAGGGCTACGTGCTCTGTGGGATACGGGTGCTCTCCCCTGCGCCGCCAAATCCCCAGCGTTTGGATTTTTATTTAAGTCATTTGATTAATCCAGGATCTAGGCTGTGTTTGTTCACCGCATATGATTATTATCTTTGTTTCTCTTCAAATATTGTTTCTGCTTTAAAGGGTAATGAACATAAAGGCAAATATCTCACCTTTTCCCTCTTGAAATTTCATTAAGCTGCGTGTTTACCTTGGATGACAAGATGAAGCCCATGGAGTGAAAGGTTTTCCGGCCACACCTTAACCCGCTATCTTATTCTGCCACAATTGTCCACAAAGGGAATAAAAACATTTGTGTTTATCCACAAGATTTAATTCCTTTTAAAAGACAAGGGATCCATTTGTAGAACAGGTAAGTGTTTTCCGCTGGGCTCTGCAGGTGTAAATCTGTCGTGGAGTATTGCAGCATGGCCAAGCCCCGGCTGCAGATGGCTATGGAGGAGGCAAATGTAATTCCAGCCCCAAATATTGCCAATTTTGGGCTATGAGTCTTTTTGTCCTGGAATTAAGCAGGTTCCCTACCCCCAATATGCAATATACATCCCCAGTGCAGCATCCTCAGCTTTGCTTCACTTACCGCCTGTTTTACTGCCAGCACAGAGGCCCCAATATTAGTAGTTCTGGGGGGAGGAGAAAAGCCAGGCTTTCCCACCGTTTTCTTTTTCACCTGCTATGATTTACACAGCAAAAGTCTATTTGTCATTGCCTGGAGGAAATGGAATCCTCCACAAACTGCTCAGAGATGCAGGTCTGCAACAGCCAGCACAGCCTGGACACGACCACTGATCAACTCAATCCTCCAAGTACATTAATCACCCTCATATAAAATTTTCTCTTATTTTATTTGCTTTAAAGCTTTGCCCCCTGTGATGTTTTTAGCAAGTGATATGAGAAGCGTGCAGTGATCGGTGCCCCCAGGGCTGCTTTGCAAAGGAGATGAACAGTCTCCTGGTGAAAGAGAGTGTGGTAGATAAATACTGCACTAATTCCTCCTTTCACCAGCATAAATAGAGGATGAGGAGGGTTGATGTGCCATCAACACCCAGCAAAAAGCTGTTCTGCAGGCAGGGGTGAAATATTGGTCATTTGCTAAATAACGCCCAGAAGTTGTTGGGGCTGGGAACGGGGAGATTTGGGGAAAGCTGTGGATGGCAAGGAGTGCCTCTGTCTCTTGCTGATTGCAAAATCTGGGTGAAAATTGAGTAGGTCTTGGTGTCACAAATAAAATTAGTTCCTTTGTCCCTCTTCTGAAGCCTGAGAACTCCAGACCCTGGATTAGATGATGCCCTGGTGCTTTGCTTGGTGTCTGGTGCCCAGGCATGGGGCTGCCTTGTGTTGAGTTGGATCTTGCAAAGACATCTCGAAGGCTCCCCAGGTCCTGCTCCAGGATTTTTGCCCTAAAATTCTCCATTTGCCTATTAGTTGGCGTGAAAAAACCCCCGATGTTTCCACATTGCCTGTGCTGACAGGGACAAGGCTGTGGCTTTGGGATGTAGTCCCGGGTCTGGGAAGTTTTGCTGCTGGCTTTAGTGGTGACCATTGCCAGCTCCTCGTTTCATTAGGCTGAGCGGCTGGCTCTTCAGCTGAGGTGAGAAATGACCTGAATCAGTCTCGATTTGGTACCACTTCATGCTCATGTCATCAAATACATCCCGTTTCTGGGGAGCAGGGAACTGAGCGCCCATGGTGGCTTTATACGGATGCTTGGGGCTTCCTGGGGACCCGCCACAGGAGCAGTGCAGGATTAGTGCCGACTTGTAGGTTTGTCTCCATTCCTCCTTTTTTAAAGGGCAAAAGGATAAAGCCTGTAATGTGGAAGTACCATTCTGGAGGGCACAGTTGATGCAGGTAACTACTCGCTGGGGAATAGCATGGATATCCAGACTAAAACACTGGTATTTGGGAAAAATTTGGTTTCATCATGGAAACTTGCCTGGGAGCTGAGCGATCTGCATCCCCCTGCCTTGTACGTGACGATACCTAGCAGCAAACAGATCCGACAGACGCTGGCAGAGCTCCCAGCCGCCGCAGTGCTCAGAGTCTAGAAAAAGGATTAATATTATCTAGCTGGTACACAGGGAGCCCACGTTCTACTTGCTTCAGACCCGGCTGGGAGGGAAAACATCTGCACACGTTTGAGAGGAACATCTGGCGTTTGCCGCAGCCCCTGGGCTGCTCCGTCCTCCGACAGCCCCAGCCCTGCGCCCAGGCTGGGGAGGGAGCTTTGCCCTGGCCCCGACCGAGCGGCACAGCCGTTGGGACGATGTTTGTAAAGCATTTGGACGTCCTTCTGCGGAGGAAGTTATTCTGGGTGTACCCCAGAGTTACTCTGTCCTGTGTAAATCCTGCAATTCCCCAGAAGCCCGGGCGCTGCCATCCCCCATGAGAAAGCGGCTCCAAATGAATAATTGCTTCGCGAGAGCTCGGCCGGTGCGTTTTCCCAGTTAACCCAGCCATTTATTCTCAGGGGAGTGGCGAGGAGCCCTGGGTGCCCCCACCCAAGCTCTGTTTGCAGAGAGACTTGTGCTAATCCCTTTGCTTTCCGGCGCGGCGCGAGCAGGACCCCGTTGTGCCGCCTGGGCTGGGCGATTCACCGGCTGGTGGAAAAGTACCGCGGGAAGCTTTGCCGAATAGCCGAAATCCCTGCTTTGACCTCCTCTCGATAACGCGGGCTCTTCGGGACAAGGTCCCTTTCTCCTGCTTCGCACTGTCACTGCTGAGAGCCCTGATCCGGCCTCGCCAGGCTCAGGCGATGCAAACTGTTAGACGCAGAGGATGTAAAATCAAACCGTGTTGGAAACGCAGTCTTAAAAACTGGGAATATCTCTCTGGCAGGCTCAGGCTAGGCAGCCGGGGCTCGACGGGGATGTACACGGCCAAGGGGAGACTGGTGGTTATACCACCTCGAGTCCGAAAAAAACCTGCTTTTCTGGAAATCTGGTTGCCCCAAAAGGCTCTGGATAAAAAGAAGAGCTGAGGAGACAGTGCATGGCTGATATCTCTTGGAGCCCCCAACCCTGGTGCTGGAAAAAGCCCTAAGCGGGAATAAAATTGGGCAAAATCAACAGCTACAGAGCTGCGAGCATCCTCCCCCGCTGCCCCTGCGGAGCTGTTCCCCTGCTCCGGCACTGTCCAGTGGGAATGTCCCGCCGCGGCCGGAGCCTCCCTTACGTCCTTGTTCTCCCTGCCAGCTTTCGGAGCAGAGGGAAGGCCAACTCCCCCGTGCAGCGTGGCTGGAGGCAGAGCTCAGATGCTGCAGCTCCCTTCCATGAGTTTCCCACCCCCCCCGCCCCAGGAAGGGTATTGCTGGGGAGTCCACGGCGAGGCTGTGGCAAGGTGACCGTGGGTGACACATGTGGTGTCCCTCTTAACCTCCCTCCATTCCGATTTTGGGCTGGGGGATAAAGCTATGAGCCTGAGTCCATCTGCTCGGACACCCGGTACCTGACTCCACAAGCCTTTTTCTTTGCCCTGTTTCCTTTTTCTTCCAAGACCAGAGCATTTTAACACAAAATCCACCCATATATGCTTCGCTCCTAACGGTTTTTCCTGTAAAAATACTTGTCTTATCTCTTGACTTTCCCTTCTGCGAGTGGGCTGCCATAAATTACCACAGGCAGACGGCTTTGGAAGCACTTCCAGGGCTATTCGCTGCGGATTTCTCTCTGTCTTCGGCTGTTCTTAATAAATGGTGCCCAGACCATAACAGAATAAAGAGGAGGAATGCGCCTTGAATTTTTGTGAGAGGCAGCGAAGGAGTTTCCCATGGGAACGCCAATCTGCAAAGCTGCATTTTGCCACATCTCCAAAGTTCTTTTTTTTTTTTTTTTTTTTTCTCTTTTTTTCCCCCCTTTTCTTTCCCTGTTAGCTGTCCATCGTGGTGAAAATCTACCTCGATGACTGTGCCACTCAGCTTCTCCTATGCTTCCCTGTGTCCCCTTTGGCATTGCCGCTGCCAGGATGGCTCAAGGCTGGAGGAAGCACCGGGTGGTCCAGCACCTCGAAATGGGCTGTGTGACTCCTTGTCACTGAGGCTCTAGCTGGGTTAGAAAGAGATGAAGCGTTTCTGTGGATGACAAGAGCATCTACAATAAAAATAGTAAATATTGAAAATCCTCAAGGGTTTTTAAGAGCTCTAAATCCTTGTGCTTTATGGCTTAGCTTGCCTCTTTCCTTGGGAAGCGTCCGCACATCCCAAAAGACGCATCCTAGTGCTTGATGCTGAAAGGTTTTCTGCACTCCCCTCTAAAGCATCTTTGTACTAACCAGCTACCAAAACTGGGGGCAAAACACTGGTCTGATACAGCCTGGCACTTTGGGTGTCCTTGCATTTTCCATCCCCTATTTAGCTCCGTGTAGTGAACTTGTTCCCACTGCTCTGGTTTGCAAATGTTGTGTAGGTCAAGTTGAAGATTTTTCTTGGCTCCAGTCCTGCGAGCCCTTGCCAAGTATGTGGTTTATTGCATGCAAATGTTAGTCAACAGTTACATTATCCAAAGGCAGCCTTTTTTCTTTTTTTTTTTTTTAGCTTTAAATAAATGATTTGGCACAAACAAGTGTAAATGTTATGTCAGCATTAGACACTTTAATCTTGATGGATATGTTAGCGGCGGAGCGTGACGCTAATTGACAGACATTAATGATGCTTTCTGTTTCTAGTTGCGTACAAACAGGAGTTCTGCTTCATTTAAGGCTTATTAAAACTCCACATCTCCATAGTCAGGGTGGGATTTTTCTTTTCTGTATTAATCAAGGGGATATTTATCACCAGGACAGCCTGCCATGTCACTCCCCTTGTTGTGATTAATGCCTTAACACTCTCGGATGATCTGGTTATCCAAAGGGTACAGCCCTTTTTTTTGTCCTCGTGCTTTGTGCTTGGAAAAAAAAAAAAAGGAAAAAACCAACTGGAAGTCTATCTTCTGTCCATAAAGAAACCACTTGGGGCTTGCAGAGAAAAAGGTTGGGAAGGAGAGGAGGGAGGGCAGTGCTCGCCACAGGGGTGAGTCAGCCAAGATGTTTCTCCACGGCAGAGGCTGCGAAGGAGCCGGAGCTGCTGCCTGCATCCCTGCCTCCACCGGCACCGCTGTCCGACCCAGACCCTGCTTTGGCAGACGCCCGCGCTGCAAAAAAAACCCCCCGTGCTTTGCCGTGCCTGCGTCGCGGCAAACTTTGGCGCGCGACGGCTTTTTGGTCTGGGTTACGAACAAGGCAGATCCCGTAAGCAGGACCACGCTGCTGGCAGGATTAGTGCAGGGGGAGGAGACCTGACTTCCAGCCCTGGCTGCAGGGACCCGCTGCTTGTCACTGCCCGTGACAAACGGTCACCCACGTACGGGAGCTGTTGTTCCCTTCCCCGACGTTGCGGGTGACGGCAGCGGAGCCTGGCCGGCTGTGCCTGCCTGAGGATTTGGCTGGTGAGGATCCAGCACCGGTCTCCTAAGGCAATAGGAACTCCTTGAGATCTCATTTTTGCCATCTTGATGCCTGCTTTGGCTTTTTTTTTCTTTTTTCTTTTTTTAAATTTTATTTTAAAGCTAATGAAATACAAAATTAAGCTGGGAGTCATGGTATTTCGGGTCACTTTCCTTTTGGGAAAAGTTGCTGCTGCCGACAGCAGAGGCGAGGGAGTGTGTGCCCGGGCAGGCTGGGACCCAAGGTCGGTCCCTCTCCGCCTCTGTACGAGGGGGATGCATTCGTGCCGACAGCTCCCACGATGAATTAATTCTCCTGATGGTCCTATGGAGCTGCCCCTGACTCCCCTGAGGTGGTTGCAGGACTGGAAGGCAAGGGCAGAAATAAAAGCTATGACCAGTGCTTGTAGTGCAAAGCTCTGGAGGCCACTGGGATTGTGCTTAAATTGTGGGATTACGGGTAATTTGGGAGTGATGAAGTACTTCACTATGTAAGCTCTTACTTTTGGGAGTCACCTGTTTCATGCTCATCGGGCAGTAAATGGGATTAGAGGATGCTCAGAGGTACTCTATACCTGGCTGGATGAGTGATGGAGCAGCATTTGGTGCTGAGCACCTAGAAAGAGTGCTGAATGATGATTTACCACCTGCAAAACCTCGTGAGCTGGTGCTTGTGACAATTCGTTGCACAAAACTCACTTGAGTGCAGTGTCTGCAACGGTTGTTCACGTGAGAAGCTGGTGCTGGTGGGACAGTCACGGTCATTCCGTGGCAGAAACAGAGATTAAAAGAAAATCCCAACCCAGGGAAAAAAACCCACAGAGGCAGCTTGTTTTTAATAAAGACTCTGCGCTCTTTATTCCAAAGGACAATGCAGATCAGATAAAATAGTATAAAAAAATAGGTATAAAAATAGCCACTATTTGCACTTGACTTGCTTTATACCAGCAAAGTTAAGTATGAGCAGTTGGGCGTTGAAGCGACAAGAAGAATATTTTACTGGTTGTCAACCATTAGTGGGCAAAAAAAAGTAGCTATGACAGAAACATTTTCCCAAAGAAGCGTCCAAGAAGTTCAGTTTATATCTAATTTTCAGTTTATATCTAATTTTCCCAGCCCAGTTCAGTCCTTCCCAGCATAACGTGCCCATCCCTGCTGCTCTTCTGCTGTCTGTGCAAAGGACACACCGTGTTCCCTATTCAGGGGCAGCTCCGGGATGGTCAGAGCTGCTAATCCAGTGTATTTAGTGCAAATATAGTGTCTCTGCATTGATTTAAGTAGCATCCCAAGGGTCTGGGTGTGGGTGAGCCCATGGGATTTCAGCAGGACTTTTTTCCCCCTGGAGATGCCGTCAGGAGGGATGCATGCCCTGCGGGGGCTTGGCTTCGAGGCCATAAGGGCTTGCTTTTTCTTTTTTTTTTTTTTTGTTCCAAGCAGCGGATAAGCAAAGTGCAAAGTGGATAAGCAGCAGGGCTGGGTTTGAAACATATTGCTACAGGGCAGATGAGATGGCCTTCTGGCCCGAATACCGGCTGCGAGAGAACGGGCTGGGGGATACGCAGCATCTGAGAGCAGGAGCTGGAAGAAAAATGTTATCTCAAGGTATTAGGGGTTACTTTCAGACAATTAGAAAGCAACTGTTTGTCCTCCAAATTGAGCAGGCAGCTTTGATAGCAAGAGTGAATGAATATCTACCACAAAGGGTTTCAGTTTGCATGTTGTCCTCTCCCTGTCCTCCCTTCCCCTGAGTTTTTCCTCATCCACGGAGCCCCAGCAGCTTCGTCTTTGCTAGGTCTGCGAGCTTGCACGTGGATTGGCAAGGCAAAAGATCAGTTTCCAAATAATCTCGTTAAAAGGGACAGATCTAAGCAGTTTCTTAACATTATTTAATTGACTGTATTTCCCTGCTGCAGGAGGGAATTGGACCGCTGTGATTTTTAATTCTCTTTTGGAAAGAACAGGCACCACAGGAACATTTCTGGAGGTTCACGGGGAAGAAACCTCCATGTATTTTTGTTTCAGAAGATTAAATTTGTTCCAGCAGAGCTATGCTGATTTACACTAGCTGAGAAAAAGCAGTTGATGTGTTGCCTTTCTTGGAAATCTCATTTATTTCTACACTTTCTCCCATGGACTTAGTGGCATCTAAAGTTTTAAGTATGATTAGTTACCAAAAAAAAAATAAAAATCTTTGCTACTCTGCTAGTGCAAATAGTTGTCGTCTCACTAAAAAAGCATTTGTAAAGATATCATCCTCTTGCTGCCCTGATGCCTTGGCACTGGGAATCGGGCTGATTTTACTTGCGAACGGGGAGTTTGCTGCTTTGAAAGCTGACGGGAACGTTGAACTCTTCGAGCTGTTGCTATTTTAGATAGCTTATATGGGAATGTTCAAACAGCGTCAACACCCGGATATGCAAAACTCATCTGTCATTGCGCTATTGTCCGTGTTCCCGAGGCTTTCTGGTTTGGCTTCTCAAGGTTGTTAAGGCACCGGCAGCGGCCGTCGAAGAGCCGAGGGACGGGTTTGGGTGGGGGTAAGCTGGCAGGGCTCCATCCCGGCCGGGGCGGTCACCTTCGCTCACGTCGCGGCAAACCTGGTCCCCGGCTGCAGCTCTGGGGCCGTCAGGCGCTTCGGGTTGTTGTCGCTCACGGCAGAAAGGGGTTTAATTCTCCCCAAAAGCCACATGCGTTGCCCCGGGTGGAGGCTGCGGTGCTGCCCGACAGCACGCAGAAAACTTGGGGGGGTTCTAAGTCCCCTCTGGGACCATTAGCAGTTACGATATCGATGGCAGAAATGCAAATTTTTTTGCCCCCTTTTTTTTTTTTTTCCTAAGACTGATTTTTAGATCATACAACAGCTGGTGGCCCAAGTGGCTGAGTGGGGGCCGTGTCAGTGCCAGCCCAGGATCAGCAGTTTGCTTTTTGCCTGCTTGATCTCAGCAAGGAGCAAAGGCTTCGGGGGGGGCACAAGTGATTTAGGAGGG
>JANHGO010000027.1:49781882-49807145 GCA_024606505.1 Aquila spilogaster
TCAGCAGTTTGCTTTTTGCCTGCTTGATCTCAGCAAGGAGCAAAGGCTTCGGGGGGGGCACAAGTGATTTAGGAGGGGCGATCGCTGTCTCTGGGGCTGGACCATCCCTTTCTGCTCCCGAAAGAGCCTGCAATATTTTACGGCTGCAGATTGACCCCAGAGCAGTGCTATCAAGCATGCTGAATTACACGCTTTTAATATATTGGGCTTTTTTTGGCTTTTTTTTGGTTTGTTTTTTTACTGTTAGCGACAAGAGAGCTTGTGCGGCAACTAGAAGATGCTGATCGTTACTAAAAATGGGGTCTCCTTCTCCTAATTAGCACTAGAAAGAGCGATGCAGTATTAAAAAAAAAAAAAAATTAAGAGAAAAGGATGCTTTCCGCTTAAAAAAGCGGTTACCACCACGAGGGACTCCAGCCGTTCAAGTAATAGAGGCAAGGCAGGTACTGCCAGCCGCCCCGCAGCGTGAGCAGCGATGCTCCGGGGATCTCGGCCGCTTTCTGCCCGGCCAGACGCGTGTCCAGTCTGCTGATTTCGGAGGCGACCTGTTTCCTCTTGGTTTTATACCTCCTGTTCTGGAACCAGATTTTCACCTGCGTCTCGGTGAGCTGCAGGTTTTTGGCCAGGTGGGCTCGCTCGGGGGCCGACAGGTATTTTTGGTGGCTGAATTTCCGCTCCAGTTCGATGACTTGGGTGTGGGAGAATGCCGCCCGCGAGCGCTTCGCCTGCTTGGGGAGGTGCTGGGCGATGGGCAGGGGTTGCAGGGGGGGGTCGCAGTCTGACAGGTAGGTCTCTGCCGTGGCATCTGTGGGAGGAATGAGCTGAGAATTACCCGCTTGGAAATTGCCCGAATCACCTGCTTTTTCCCTTCCAGAGAGCAAAATATTCCTACTATCCTGGATATATTTTCGTTTAGTGGAGTCAACACCATCTTGAAGTCATATAAGGGAGTTTTTTTCTTCCTAAATCACACTTTCTTAATTCATATAAGCAGGCATTCAATATGAACGTACATTCAAGGGACTAAAATAATACAGAAAGGGATATTTTGCAGTGCCGGTGAAGGTCTGCCTAAAACCTCAAGGTACTGCTGTTATGTACATTATGGCATCAACAGCTCTTGAGATTTTTATCACAGAATTCATACTATTAGGCACTTCTTTGAAACATCCTCTCTGCTGTGCCTATGGGAAAATCCTGATCCTCAGATTAAACAAGTTTCTATCCTCAAGCTACAGAGGATAGCTCAGAAATGGGAAATCAGTGCAGCCTGAAGCAGACTGCAGTTAGAAAAGTGTTGAAAAGAAATTCCTCCCTTTTCTCTTTGATGACTCCAAGGCAATGCCAAGAAATTTTGAGGCAGATTTTTAAACCTCCAGGCCTGGCTTTACATATATAACTGCAGACCTGGCCTTGGATCACAGGTCCAAAGCGGCATCTCAGTGTTTGCCTCCAATTTATTTCTCATGGCACCGTTCGGTCGCCCGAGCCACGACCCAGAAAGGTGCTGAGCTCCCTGGGAAGCGTCACCTATAACCCTTAAAACTTCTTAAGTAATTTTATTTACGCAGTTAGTTCCTTTTTGTGTATTACCCAGCTTGGGATGGGAATAGGCCAATTTGTTTTTCCTTTAGTAATTTCTTAGTATATTTTCTTAAGATGCAAACGTAATGCTCAAGATAGAAACAACGAGCGTAATTCCCAGCTTGTGTAAATCATGGTTGTCCCACTGAAATCCCTGGAGCTGTGCTGATTTACACTAGCCACTTTCTGGGAGATTTGCTATGGCTTTTAATGATTTTCGTAATGATCAGCCTGGTGGCTGTTTCTGAACTTGCTTTTATGTAGAAGCTTCTTTTAATAGAATTGAAACGTAAAGCCAAAATTCCCCTGGCAAGGGCTCTCTTAGCAAGCAAGAGCCGGTCGCTAGAGAGTTCAAAATCGCTTTTTTGGCTGTTGCAGCTCGGCCCAGGACTGCTTGGGCAAGGAAAGGCTGAGCTCCCTCCCGCAGCCCCGGCTGTGCTCGTGCTGCTGCAATGCTAGAGGCACCGGTCAAAAAAATTTGCTTCTGAGTGTGATTTTTGGTATGTTGCTTCTGCAGTGAAACATTATTGCCTGCAATGAATTTAGCAATTGCATGCTAGAAAGGGATGCTGTGGCAAGAGGAGCAGGGTCATTATTAATAAGGCACGCGATGTGCAGTGGTACACAGTGTGAAATCAGGGCTGAGCACGTGGGAAAGCTGAGCCCTGCTGCAAGCAGCACAAATTCAACACGGGGACTTCCAAAATATCCCCGGACCGGAGGCATCGAGGAGCTCGGCTGCGGCATCGCCACGCTGATGGCTGCATGAAGGATGGGCACAAACTGCCTCTCCGAGACACCCCAAGGTGCCTTTGCTGGGGACATTCTGCATGTAAAGGGAACTTTATTTCCCAAGATATGGCAGAAATGCATCGACTGTTTGTTTTTTTTTTAAAAGGCATTTTAGCCAAATTCAGTCCTTCGAATTATTTGAAGCGCCTGGCGAAAGATTTGCATGCAGTTGCTATTTCTCTTACTTTCCCCCTGCTAAAGCACAGACACTCCCTGGTATTTAAAGCACAGGTTATTTGGCTCTGGGGTGCTCCAGGCAGCCGGGTCGGGATCCTGCCCCTTGGTTAACCCAAGCGTAAGACATTGCTGATCCGTTCCCCAGCCAGCGGGCTCAGCCAGGAGTTTTCCACCCCCTTACCTGCGTCCGCCTCGTGGGGTGTCCCTCGGCTTTGGGCTGGGGATGCTCCTGGGGGATGAGGACCCCCGGGGGGGTGCCCTGGGGCAGCCCCCAGGGCTGAGCTGCCCTCGTTGCCCTTCTCTGCGGCCGCCCCCGGCTCCCCGTCCTCCGGGCTGCCAAACTCTCCGCTCTCGCCCCGCTCCGGCCACGCTCCCCGCTCTGCCCCATCCCAGAGGATGTCTTGGATGAGGAAGGATGTCCGGGGCCTGGAGGAGATGGGCATGGTCTGCTGGGCTACCGTCGGGGTCCAGCTCATCCCTGCTGGGGTGCTGCTGGGTGCTCTCTGCCTCCTTGCAGGGAGCACCCCGGCACTCATCCTCCTCTTCCTCTCCCTGCCCAGAGGCACGCTGGCTTCCCACCCTCCCGGCTCTGCATTTATACGGCAGGCAGCCAAGCCTCCCGGGCCTGATTGGAGATCCCTGGCAGGAGTTTACGCCCTTCGGTCGTTTCTTGGCTCCCGTGGGTTTTCTGGCTGCTTGCTTCTCCCTCTTGCTCAGGACACCCTTCCCCACGGATCCATGGGGTCACAGCCAAAAACCTCAGCTTCCTCCTTCCCCCCCTCCCCCCCCCCCCGATGCTCCCTTGCTGGCAAATCACCCCCGAGCTTTTACGATGAAGAGAAAGCTGCCTAAGTGAATTCATCCTTTCGGGGATCAAAATGCTCCCAGGGTGGGGGTTTTGGTGAGAGGAGGGGGGAGCAACGTCTCTGCCTTCGAAGGATGCTCTGCAAGGGGACAGCTTCTGCATCCCCTGCCCCAGCCCCAGCGAGCCGGTGCTCTGCTTGCTCCTAGTTATGGAAATGATTTATGTCCCAGGGTAGTCCCTAGAGCTCTTCGGGGAAATGCTGTTTTCAGGGGAAAAAAGTGAAGAAAATAAAAGGATTGGGGTTTTTTTTTAGTGTTTTGAGGGCTTTGAGGGTTTTCTTCAAAACCTTCCGCTTCGATGCGCTTTCAGTTTGTTGAAAAACAGGGCGAAAATGTCAGAGACATTTTCATCAGCTTTGCAAAGCTGCCCTAACGAGGGCTTTAAAATGAAAGTTAAGATGTAACAGACAGGGAGAGTGGCTCCAGAGGCAAATGCTTGCACAGAAAGGGGCAAAGGGTTCACATGAAAATTTAAGCCTAAACTTCAGACTAATTCCTCGACCAGCTGTGGAATGGGACAGCATTTATTTAAGAAGCCTTAATACCTTTATACACCATGCTGCAAGGCCTCGTGTTCAAAGGCACCTGAAAGGAGCAAAACTTTCCCAATTCCAAGAAAAACCGTGAGTCGAGCTCTCTGTTATAACAGATTTTTTTCTGAGTATCTGCTTTATTTGTAGTTGTTCTTCTAGAGTTTCTGTTTGGAAAACAACTCCCCGCTCACCACACAAACAGCCGCGAACCTCCCCCCGAGATGTGGGCAGCACATGATTAAAAAATCACCTTGCCCCATCATAAGGCAAAGCAATCTGGTGGGCAAGCCCCTGTGGGAGCAGGATTCAGCTCCATGGATGCAGATGAGCAGCATCCCTGGGAAGTGCAGGCACCCTCTGTATATATATATACATACACATGTATGTATATATGTATGTGTATGTATACACACATGTATGTATATATATACACATACACACACACAGTGACCCCTTATAGCCCTGTTGTCTGCAAACTCCTTTTGCTGTTGGAATAATGTAGCACTGATCACCTCTTCTATTCCTAAAGCCTTCACTCAAAGCCAGTCCCTCAGCCGAAAAGCCCAGGCATGTTTTTTTTTTTTTAACCTTAAAAAGGGAAACAATGGATTTCCTTGAAATCCCCTGAGGACTTTGTTGATTTTATAGGAGGGTGTTTGGTTACGGCAGCCCCAAGCCCGGAGCAGGTTGTGCAGCCGTGCCCCAAACCCTGCTTTTACCCTACCCTTTTCTCTCATTCTTTAACCTGTTGATGCTCCTGGCTTAGAAAATGCCCCCCTATATTCGCCGTATGCTTGGAAAATTCAGTACCTTCAATAATTCAGCCTCATTATCCTCCTATAGTCCGAGAAAGGGAATTCGGAAAGTGCTGGAAGGTGGGTGGAAGGTGCTGCTGCGGTGGGTGGGTGGGTGGGTGGGCTGCCCCACGGCTCCCTGCCCGCTCCTTCCAGCATTTAATCTGAATCCCAGTGTGCTGCCCAGGGGGGCGTTGGGGTGGAGGGGGAGCCCCGAGGGTCACCGGTGGGTGCCCTGGCAGGACCAGGGCTTGGCACGCGCCCAGCTGGGCTTGCTCGACGGCACGTCGGCGTGACCGTGGGTGCCGTGCCGTGCCGTGCCGTGCCGCGGGAGGATGCTCGCTTGGGTCGGGGAGCCGTGCTGCTCCCCGGGGACACTCTGTGCTGAATTTGGGAGCCAATTTTCCCCACCGCAGAGACCCTACCCCTGCTGATTTTAGGCTGCCCTTTCTGCTGTCGGAGATCAGCACGTGCCTGCACACCCAGGGAGTCAGCCTGTCGTGCACCTATAACTATTTGGGGCTCTAGCACAAATACGTGAACATAAGACCCAGCAGAAGGGCTTCTCTCCCCAGAAGCTGGGCAGTTCCCTTCCTCCCAGGGGCATCATTTCATTTCAATTAAGCATTTTCCTGCAAATGGAGCTGGGCTGTTAACACCTCTGCTTTGCAGCCAGAGCTTTACCATAACCATTAGTAAAATCTCCCAGTGCCGTCCGTCTGCTCGACCCCTCTGTCTGTAGGTCTGTCCTGGGCAGCCTCGTTGCACGGCTCTTTTGTTGTTGAGTGTCTTGTCCCTTCATTGCCGGTGCCCGCATCCGTAGCTCAGTTGGTGAAAATAACCCATAGCTGATGAGCAGTGAGTGATTTGGCCCAGGACAGGAATTTTGGTCCAGGAGAAG
Organism: Aquila spilogaster; assembly: GCA_024606505.1. NCBI lineage: Eukaryota > Metazoa > Chordata > Aves > Accipitriformes > Accipitridae > Aquila > Aquila spilogaster. The sequence goes on from JANHGO010000027.1 coordinate 49,787,528, forward strand.
GCTTTGGGGGAACGTGGGCTGGTTTGCGTATGGCGGGGTGTTTGAGAAAGCTCGTTTTTACAGTGGTTGGTGTAGCGGGTCATTTCTGATTTGGGCTGGAAACAGGGGAGGTTTAAAGCAACAGCCCTGGCATGTGCTGCAGAGAGGCAGGTGACAGAGGGGATCCAGCAAACACCAGGGTTTTAAGGGTATCCCAGCCCTATGGGAACTGGGCTTTTGGGAAGACCCTCCAAAACGTATGGTGGGTCATAAATGATTCCCATTTTCAGGCTTTTTTCTGATCTGGGGAGGGTAGCAATTTCCTTCTTTGATTTCTGTGTTTATTTGGGGGGAGCTTCATGTGATTTGCCTCATTTTGTTGCTGAACCTCAGAGGAAAAACTCTCAGTGTTGTTAAGATTTGCAGGGGAACCCGTGCATTGGGGATGCTGCTGTTTGCAGGGGCTTTCCCCGACGCCCGCAGCATTTCCCGGTGCAGTGACCCTGTCGAGTCCCCCGGCTGCTCCAAAGCCAGGAGAGAGACCCGAGACTCAGCTGATTTGGGGAGATATTCCCGAATAAATGTGGATGGATGAAGGGGAGGAGAAGGGGCAGCACCCATCACGGCTGACGCCTTACCCCGTCTTTTCCAGGGTCTCGGTGGGGCTGCAAAGCCTCGGAGCAGCAGGACGGCGAGCAAGCCATCTCGCCGAGAGGGTTTTTCTGGTTTGATTGGGATGTCAGGGGTGTCCCATTTGGGAAGTGAGCGAACGCCGGAGTGCTGGGGCTGAGTGGGGATTAGAGATAAAAGCTTAATTGCCTCCTGCAAGTCTCTTTTCGTCAAACACTGGGAGGATAAGAAGCTGTCGGGAAAGGAGCGGGGAGGAGGGGGCAGCAGCCCGGAGCGGGGACGGAGGTTGCGACAGGGAGATGTTGCCTGTGCCGTGCGGTGGGAGTTGTGCGCAGGTTGCTGTCTGACTCCATCACTGGGATATCTTGGCATCGGAGTGGAAAGATCTCTGTTAAACTAACATTTTGCATCAGATGTTGACCTTTGTGTGGGTTTTTTTCCCTCCTCCCCGCTATAAGTAAAGCCTGCACTGGGGGGCCATGGGCAGCCCGATAAGTGGGTCGGTCTGACGGGGGCTCACTGGGTTTATTCTGTAAATATGAGGCCGTAGATTCATGCCGCCTGTTCGGGATGTGGCTGTGCTCCCCTTTGATCCTCCCCGGCATCCAGCTCTCCTGCATTTCATAAACAGACATAGAGAGATGTATATAGAAATATACATACAGTCCTTTGATCCAGCAAGGCACTTGATGCCGAAGGATCCTGATCTGGGCATCCTGCACCTCTTGGCTCAGCACCGGTGACGTTGGTGTAATTCAGACGACACCAACCCACCGTGAGATGCTGTGAGCTGCCCCACCATGTACCTGCAAACCCATTTTACCAGTAAGGGAATAGCAACAGAGAGCTGAAAACACTTACCAAGAGTTAGGGAGGGCAAGCTTGGACTACAAGGTAATTAATTTTCTGGGTTAATTACTAGTATTAAGATTGATTTGGGTCTTTTTTCCTTTGGATCAGATTTTGATGCTCAAATGCAAGTTGTGGATAGGAAAAGTCAAAATATTAAGTGAAGAATGGCTAGAGAGTGAAACAACACAATTTCACCAGTTTGGTTTTTATTTGCAAATAATAATAAAGACAGAAATGAACACCTGTGCTGGGAGATATTAAGAAATATATATCAGAAATGTATCTCAAAAGATTAGAGGAACTCAAAGCATTAAATATGCTTCATAAAAAAGTGAATGCACAGTGGTGTGCACAGACCCTGTTTTCCAGCTGTCCTTAGGAAGAAAACCAGTGTTCGTACCTTCTTGACGGCTGTGCACTGGCATCCCGGAGGAGCAAATCCTCTGCAGGAGCGGGAAAGGCCAGACTCCGAAACATTTGTGTTTAAATAAATAAATGCCCTCAGTCATCGGGTCCCCAAAGTCGCAATGCTGGAGCGGCACGAGCTACCTGGAGGGGACGGATGCTCCGGAGACGTCCCACTGTCCGGGGTGGCAGAAACCCTCCGGATTTGTCTCCAGTCCCGACGAAAGCTGGAGTCTGGAGCGGAGGGGGGCTTTCCTCAGCAACTTCTCTGGCGGTCCTGTCCCCCGTGGCCATCTACCAAGCCCTGATCCCTGCTTGCACGGCGGCTTGCAAGCACGCGGGCTGGTGCTGAGCGCCGCTGGCCATACCCAAGCTCACGTTCCCGGCGGGGCTGCCCGGGGCGGCACTGGGGGTCACCCCGGCGTAGCCCCCCCCGTAGCTGGCACCGAAGGGGCCGCCGCTATAGGCACTGTAGTAGGAGCTATAGGAGTAAGGGCTGGCGGTGAGGCTGTACGGGGCTGGGTAAGGCTGGGACCCCCCGAGACAGGGTTTGCCGTCCCTGACGAGCACGGGCACCGCCACCCTCCGCGGGGGCAGCGGGTGGGCAGCCAGCTCCAGGGATTTATCCTGCCTCTGCCTCTTGCACTTGTACCTTCGGTTTTGGAACCAGATTTTCACCTGCGTGGAGGTAAGCTTGAGCACGCTGGCGAGGTGCTCCCTTTCCGGAGCGGAGAGGTATTTCTGTTGCTTAAATCGCCGCTCCAGTTCAAACACCTGAGTTTGGGAGAACAAAACTCGGGGTTTTCTCCGCTGTCGCTGCTTGGGATGGTGGCAGGCGTCGGCTTTCTTCTCGTCTGCCTCGAAAGGGTGGGCAAGCAAACATTTTCCTGCAGCAAGAAATATCCAAAGCAAAGTGAGACTCAGGTCCGGTTCTGTTCCCAGTGAGAGTGTGTTTCCGAAGGAGGGATCGAATTGGGAGTGGAGACCCTCGGAAATAAGAGGAAGTAGGGTCGATAGTTGCTAAATTTAATATGAACTATTCTGTGATGTTTAATGGGAATTCAAGAAAATTCCCCCTTTTTTGGATGGAATTAGAAGCCTGACTGTTACGTGAATTTTGGACAATGCCTCCTTTCGGTCCCTCCTAACGATGCCTGTGCCACTGTGGCAGCCCCAGCCCGGAGAGGCACGGGGGGAAGCAGGGTACGGTGCAGATTTGAATATCCCAAAACACAAATCCCCTTCCCCACCGTCCTGCTCCGGAGGGATGGAAGCGATGGCAGTCAGACCTCTGGCAGGATTTACCTCCAGCGGCTGAGGAACAGGGAATCCTGCAGCTCTCTGAATTGAAGCAAAGCCAGAAAATTGAAGGGACTGGGAACGGAGGAGGAAAAATTGTTAGATCTGTGAGAAGATGGAAAGCAGTTTGGTTTTTTATCATCCGCTGGGTTTTTGTGTTGCAGGCGAGCTAGCCGGGGGTCTTGCACGGTGGCCGCTCCCCGGCTGGTGGGATGCGCTGGGGTACCCTGCCAGCCGCAGCAGGGGCTCAGGGAATTTAAGGGGGGGGGCTGCGGGGAAATGGGGTGCTGGAGGGCTCCGTCTGCAGGTATGAAGCCGGCAGGGAGCTCTCCCCGGGCTCCTCTCGCCCTCTCTGGCTCCGTATCCCAGCGCTGCCCAGTGCTCAGGCTCTGGTCCTACTGGTTTCCCCGTTTCTCCACTCTTCAGCCACCGGGCATTAGGGAAATGCGAGCAAAAGGACACTTGGTGGGATTTTAGCGGTGGGGAGAAGGGGGTCCCGTCCGATCCCCCCCTCGGTGGCCGCTCCGGAGCAGCATCCCTGCTGGACAAATACATGGAGCATCGAAACGGGGATTTGTATCAAATCGGTGGCGATTTGTGCCTTGCAGAAAAAAAACCCAAACAACAAAAAAACCCTAAAACAAGCCAGTTATAACCCTGCCCTGGGCTGTTTCTTTTCCCCGAGGGCAGCCAGGACGCACGGGAGGGATGCGGGGCTTGGCAGGCTGCTCGGAAAAAGCCCCGAACAACCCCCCAAAAACCAAAGAAAAAAAGAAAAGAAAAAAAAAAAAAGGCGGGGGTGGGCTGGGTGGTAAATACCGGGGAAAACCAGCCACGGGTACACGGGCTCGGGTGGAATCGGGGCTGGAGGATGCAACGGGCTGCTCTGCACCCCTCGGGTTTCCAGCCCGGGGGAACGAAAGCGGCTCCGTGGGATGTCGTGTGTCCCCCCCCCCGCGACCCCACGGGTCACTTACTCGGTGGCGGTGGCTCGTCCCCCCCCCCGGGGCTGCGGGCAGCCCGGGGAACGGGGACGGCGTGGGGTCCCCCGGTAGCTCCCGGCCGTTCCAGGTTGAGGATGTCTTTTACCGAGAAGGGGGTGGGCAGCATCTTCCAGCCAGGGCCGGGGCGGGGAGGTTGAAGGGGGGGGGTTAAAGGGGGGGGTGGTATGTGAGCTCTGGGACCCTCTCCCCGCCTCTGACCCTCCTGCCGGGCCAGGCACCACCCCCGGTCCCTGCCCCGGGGGGGGGTCCCAGGGGTTGGGGGGAGCAGGGAAAGGAGGGTTGGTCACGCGTGGGGGGGTCTCTGGGTCGCCCAGGGTGCTCTGGCCCGGACACGGTTCCCCACGGGCTGTCTGCCCCCCCCCCCCGGCTTCAGCTCCCTTCCCCTCTGTATTTCCAAAACAAAGGGAAGTGAGAAGGGGTGGGGGGGAATTTGGGGTTAAGCCAAAATAAAACAAATAAAGAAAATAAAATAAAACAATAAAATAAAAAAAAAAACCCAATAAAACAAATTGAGTTGATTTTAGCTCCATTAAGGTCACATTAGCGAGCGGCTTTGGGAGATAAGGGCTGATAAGGGGCGCAGACCACCTAGCTCCTGCGGGCCGGGGAAGGAGGGGGGGGGGATGATGCTGCGAGAGCCCCCGCCAATGTGGGCTGCCCACCGACAGCAGCTCTGGGCCCCAGTTCCCTCCCAGTCTGGTCCCAGTGCTGCCTTAGCGGGTGGGCACCGAGCTGGCAGATCCCCGGCGGGGTATGGGGTCCCTCGCATGAGTTTGGGGTGCAGGGCCGGGTGCTGGTAGCCCCGTGGGGAGCCCCACTGGCCGTGGGGTGATGCTGGGCCTTATCTGGGCCCAGTGACCGGCTATTTCAATTAAAATTCCTAGCCGGCCTCAGGGGCTGGTGTTTGCTGATAGCCCTGACAGAGCAGAGCTAGTTTTTGTCTGGGTTGGGTCGGTATCTCTCGCACCACCGAAATAGCCAAACCGGACTGTTAGGGGAGGCTGAATAAATAAACTACCCAAATGCAGGCAAGGAAGTGAGGGGCTGGAACGGGAGGGAAAATAAATACAGTGGCTTGGGGAGAAAAGTGCTCACAGCCCCAAAGCCCGGTCCTCATTTCTACGTAATGCCCGGGTTCATTCCCGGCCCCTGTTGTCCGTGTTTTTAGCTCTGTGTCCATTCATGCCCGTGGGACATCCCTGCACACGGTGCCTTATTTTCCAGGGTAAAGTCGGAATTAGGACCGAACACATTGTGAGAAACACCAAGCTCACCTTCCCCGGGAGGGTTTCGCAGTGTGTGGCGATGCTTTCCAGCGGCTGCTAAATAAATCCCTTTGGCGGTGGTAAAGCTCAGGCCCTGCTCAAGCGGTTTCTCTCAGGCTGCCCTCCTGGAGAGCACTCGCCCTCCTCTGAGATGTGCTGTCCCTTCCTGCGGGCCTGATCCTGCTCTCTTTACACTTGGTAAGAGTGCGAATTGTGCAGTGTGACTTTTGCACACTGAAAGGGTACCTGGAGGTACTTTTTTTTTTTTTTTTTTTTTTTTTCCCCCTTTTTGGGTCTGTTGCACTTGCTGCCCAGACCCCAGAATTTCTAATCCGGTACAGGAATAACACTGCAGCTCACTTAAACCAGCCCAGGCTCCTTGGGCTGGAGTCTCCTGCCCATGCCGGCCTCGGCGGCGGCTGTGCGCTCCCTGCAGCCCTTCGCCGTGGTCCCCACGGACCAGGTCAGCTCCCGCAAACCCATTCTCCGAGTCCAGAGCTGTGCCCTATTCGCAAAGCCCCTTCCCAGTCCCCGGCTGGATTCATTGCCACGTCTAAATGGCTTGTTTGGGACTCGAAACACCAAAAGGCGAGAGCAAACAGACAGTAACATTACACCTTGGCTTGTTGATGGCGGGAGGCAGCCGGCGCCAAGGTAAAATGCTTGGCTGGGATCGAGACGAGCAGGAAGGAATTGGGGTGAGTAGCTTTATCCGCCCCTAATGACTCGGTGCGGCTGAGATTAATGGAGAGGCTGGAGTTTGGCTCTCAAGGACCGACGGAGAGATGAAGTGCTGGGTGGGTCGAGTCGAGGGGAGAGCGAAGGAAAACGGAGTTTAGCACAGGGCAGCTGGCAGCGGGGCAGGATTCGTGCCCACGACGGCCGTGGGGCTGTGCTGGCTTCTCCCCATCCCGCTCCGTGTGCCCCCACGGGTCACATCCAGCCCTCCCTTGCTTGCAGAGCACCGACGGCCTCTGAAGCATGTGGAGGCTTTGGATGAGGCTTGTAAATCATCTCCGCGGGCACTTCCCTGCCAAAACCTGCTGCCGAGCCTGCCCAGCCCCGGCCCCGCTCCCTGCCCCGTGCCCGGGAGCTTTCCCGGTGCCGCAGACGTCGGCAACCGTGAGGGCTCGGGCCCTTGCTGCGGTGCCGGGGATGGACCGCGGCTCTCGGCCGCCGCATTTTGGCAGCCAGAGGCCACTGGGGGATTTCTGGGAAGAAGACTAAGAGGATCTATCACAAGTGATCATAAATCATCAGCTTCTTTTTTGACTGGCAAGTTAATTTTATTACAGCTCTCCAGGGACATTACTCCTCTTTTTAACTAGGTTAGATGAAATCAGGAGAAAGCTGCTTCTAGCTGCCGTCGGGTGTTTAAACGGGAGGATTTCTATGGCAGCAGCACAACCGCAGCTCCCAAAGTATCTGATTTCTGGCAGCTATCACTGGGACGCATCAGGATCCCGATGCGATGTCGGAGGAGCATCCGAGGCCCTGGAAACCCGACTCTGCCTGCCCGGAGCGCGATGGGGCAGCCAGCCCTCCCAAGGCACTCCTGCCCTGCCAGAAGGTTTTGTTTTTAAAGTGCTCAGAGCGAGGGAATAATGGGAATATTGACGAATGGGAATAATGGGAATAAAGGGAATAATGAGTGAGGTGGATGCACGGGGGGGTTGCAAGCACAGAGCACATGTATAGGCATCTCTAAGGAGTTTGCGAATGCTTTGATGCAGCTGAAATGAAACTTAAAAGGGTTTTCTATATCCCCTTCTTTTTCCCAGGTACTTTCTGTCCTTTTTCATCAGTGAAATAAAACAAAAAGCAGTAGAAGATAGAAGCGATGGCAGAGAGTGAGCGGCAGGCAGGTGAGGGAAAGCAGATTCCCTCTCCAAGGCTTTCTAATATCATCAGGGGGGAAAAAAAATAAAAGCAGGAAAATTTGCTGCTTTTCAGAATCCGTGGGATAAAAATAACTTTGAAACTTTAGCAAGTTTTCATGGAGAACCCGCTTTCTGCCTGGCTCCGGGACGAAGGCCACGTCTCTGCTGCGGTGGCAGAGGCCGGCGGTGGGTGAAGGCAGGGTGGAAGGACGTCTTGATGGGACGAAGCGCAGGCAGTACTGGCAGAATTGGGGCAGGCTGTCATCTCCTGCCCTCTATTTATCTCTTTTCTTTCCATTTTAGCCAGCTCTTACCCTTTTGAGACAAGCCTGCCCTTCCCCGGTGCTCTGCTTGGACTGGGTTTCATCACCGATTATTTTATCTATTATTTCTGGATTTTGGGGGACCTGTTGAAATCAGGGGAAGTAAATGGAGAGAGGGTTTTTCAGCTGCTGCTACAGCAATATCTGCTGGCGGGAGAGGTTTTCTGTGCTAGAAGAACTTTGCGATCGACTTACTTAAAGCAGAGCCCTGGCTCAGATCATTAGACAGCAGTGCCCTCTGCTTGGACACAGGAGATGTGCAGCTTTGCTTCTCTAAACTCCAAAGCTAAGCATTGAAAAGCAGGGGGGGGGAAAAATCCCCCCGTGCTCTTTCACGCACGCTGGTAAAGAGGAGTGGGGCAGCGGTGGGTACGGGCAGGAATTGCTGAGGTCTGGGGGTTTGCTGTGTCACGCTCGGGAGATAAAAATACTGGTCGGTGCTAGAAGTGCTCTCACCGTCTTTTATGCAGGGGAGTTATTTTTAAAAGGGATTATTTTGGTGAAATGTCATGAATAATTCAGTGTCCCCCAGTGCTGGCAGATGGAGGAAAGTTGAACTCACAAAATTACATTCTGGGTTCTTGTCTGTCACTTTTTCTAAGGAGACAGCTGTAGGAAGCATCCTTCATCAAACCGTCGGGGCGACCTGCTCCTTCCCCCGTGTATTTCCACGATGAAGAGTGCAAACCTCTGGTTTGCAGCGGGCGGACAAATTTCTGCCTTTGCGCGTGTTACAGCATCGATGATGGGCTGCGCTGGGGCGATTGCCGGCGCCGGCGGCAGCGCCTGGGCTGAAGATGCTGAGCAAGAGCAGAGTCTCCCCGCGGAGGGTTTGCAGCCGCTGGCCTGCCCCTTCCCAGCATTTGGACACGGCAGTGTTAGATTTAGGGTTGTATTTGATGGTTTTAAAGGTCTTTTCCAACCTAATTGATTGTATGATTCTATACCTGGACATTTTGGCGCGACCCTTTCTGCTTTTATCCCCTTTCCCCCCCAAAAAAGGAGCCGGGGTGCAGCCTTTGCCCATCCTCCTCTGCCGCTGGGGCCGCCTGGGTGGCCGTAGGGATGGATGACCAAGGAGCAGAATCTTCCCATCCTTGGACTTTCTGGGATTTAGCCAAATTCCCGGGGATGCTTTCAAGTCAGGGCTGGGCAGGAGGTGGCAGCGGGAGCGAGACGAGGGAAGGCGGCACCTGGGGGCTGCCGGAGGGGAGAAGGTGGGTGCAGGCAGGCTGAGTGGGTGCTGGGTGCTGGGTGCTGGGTCCTGCCCTGGAGCCGGCGGCCTTTGGTCAGCAGATGGCACAAGAGCCGTGGCTGAGCGCTTTGGGCAGGGAGCAGAGCTGCTGGGGAAAAAAAAAAATAAAATAAAAAAAAATTGGGGAAATAAAAAGAAGTGCATCACCCTGCAGCTTGCTGAGCAGTAAGGGCAGAGCAGGAGGCACCGCAGGCGACTGACGCCAGTCCCTTCCAGCCTCTTCCACGGCTCCCAGTAAGCCCCAGCAGGAGCCCAGTCTATCATCTTTCCCACCAGCAGCTCCGTTAGGGTTGGAGTATCCCAAACTCATCCTCAGGCTTCCCACAGCTGCATCCTGCTGCTTTGCCAGGCAGCAAGGCTGCGGCCCTCCTGGCTGGGTTATTGGGAAGGGAGCCAAGGGGGTATTTAACTCCCCAGGAGCAGGGGGCTGAGGGGGCTTGTGAGCACGGTGGTAAGTGAAAAAAAAAAAAAAAAAAAAAAAAAAGGCTACAGCAAGGAAAATCCAGATGAGACGTGATGGGAAACGTATGGGGTGTTTGGGTTGCAAATGCTCCTCGGGGAAAGGGAAATTCGGTCTGTGCCTCTTGGATGCTCAGCGTGCAAAGCGGCATCCCGAATGCATTGCCGAGGTGTGCCCCCCCCGCCTTCCGGCTGTGTAAGTGGGGGGGCAAAATCCTCCAGCACACTCTGAGCCACCTGAGAGAGGCATTTTGGAAAGGTGTGCAGGATCAGGGAAAAGCTGAGTTTCGTTATCACCCGCCCTCCCAACTTCACCTCCCCAAACCCCAAACCTCAACATCCTCACTTAAAAAAAAGGGGTTCCTCCTTCCCCCCCCCCCCGCTCTCCGTATGTCCCCATCGCAAGCTGCCCCACGGTTTGCAAAGATCAAGCGCCGCGCAAGTGTTCTTTATTATTGGTTTTGACAGGCTCGGTTAAGCAGGCGGACGGGGCCTGGCAAACGTGCTTGGGTTTGCTTTCTGCTTTGGAACAACTGCGGGGCTCGCCACATCAGTTGGGTTTGTGTTTTGTTTTGGTTTGCCCTTTTTTTTTTTTTTTTAATGGGAGACATTTATTTAGATTGAAGAAAGATCGCTTGGATACTGGGCCAAAAATTAACTTAAAATATCTGGACTAAATAAGCTCCTAAAATAAGGAGAATTGCTTAATTTTTTTCTCTCTGATGTCATCCGTGGATGCCACACGCTGAAACCCTCAGCATGATAATATTTAAATAAAATGCAGCCTCAAATAATTCACAGGGCAGGGGGAAATGCATCATGCATTATCAGCTATTACATGTCATAGATTTCCTATTTGTCAATCTACCCACCCTTAAAATACATAAACTGGCTGTGAGCAACTTCCTGAGCTGGAGCAAAATACGTGTCAAAGCAATTGGAGGTCAATCCGAGCAGCCCATTTGGTGCTCACGTTTGTGGCATCCTCTCTGGAATTAAATTAAAAAAAAAAAAATCATGATTAATGATACGGCCATCAGCTCCGAGGGTGGGCTGTGTAATTTTCCGCTTTCAACTAAAAGGCTGCCAAAAGGAAAAGCCTCCTTAAAAACACAAGTGTGTGAATTGTGCGCGTTGAGGGTTAGAAACTCCTCCACGGGTCTTGGCCTGACGGCTGGGAGAGTCGGAGTCTCCTGGGAGCCCAGTCCCAAACCTGGACCGCGTCCCCCTCTTCCAGACGGAGGCAGCCGAGACGCAGGCAGGTTGCGACTGTACCCACGCTCCGCTTCTCGCACGGGCACAAATCCCCGGCGTTTGCACCCGTCCAGCCTTGCCGCCTCTGTTTGCATGGGGAGTAACGTTTATTCCGCTCCGATAAGATTTGCTCTCGTCTATTTTCACGTCACGGCAATAAGTTTTGCCCTGGTTTGGCCTTTAAGAGTAACGGCGTGCCGCAGGCATCTATTTCTAACAACCGCAGGCATCTGCTGCCCGCGGGCGCGAGCATCGCCCCTGCAGCTCGGCTGTGCTCGGGGCCAGGAGGCAGCAGGTCGGTGTCCCTGCTGCAGTGTTTTCTGCCTGCTCCGGCCCAAACCCAGACCCTTGTCGCGCTGGGCGTCGTACGGACACTCGCCGGTTTTGTATAAAGATGGGATTTACGGGGTACCCACTCCCCTTTCGGCGCAGACAGCCCCAAGCAGCGTTCAGCAGGACCCTGCGCCGCGTTGGAGGGTTTTATGTTCAGGCTGAGAGCAGCACAGCTAAGGTTTCACTCCATTATTCAGTTAACAGGGAGATGAGGTTACGGAGCAGAGGAACGGCGATGCCGCGGGGACCGCACGGCTCCCGCCGGGGGGTACCCAGGGCAGAATCCCCCTCCTGTCCCCAGCAAAGGGGGCAGGCAGGGGAGACGCTGCCTCTGCCCGCTCGCCCCGACCTCCGAGCGGGTCCCTGCCTGTGCCACGCCACGGCGGCCAGATGTGGCCATCGGCAGCTGCAGCTGGTTTCTACAGCCGCGAGTTTCACAATATTTATTTTTTGCCTTTCACGCTTTTCTCGGGCTGTTGCTGCACTCGGGAGCCGTTTAGTTGGCTGAAGCACGGCCCCGGCAGCCGGCGCTGGCTGGAGGAAAGACCGAGATCTCGTGTGATTTCCCTTCGTGCCATTAAAATAGCCGGCAGACGCGGCAGCGGGACGCTGGCCCGTCTCACCAGCCCGTCCCAAGGCTCGTGGCCGTGCCGCCTGCGGGGTCCCGCTGCAGAGCAGGGAGTGCGAGGGGCTGTCAGCGTGGGGAAGACCCCGGGTAGGACCCCGCTGACCCACGGGGATGTATTTGCTCTCTTCAGTGCTAGTTTAGGCATCTCACTGTGTTTTCCTTGAAACCAGCTCTGCCGATGGCTTTTTTTTGAGAGGCCGCTGGTCGAAGCTGGTGCAGCGCACCCCTTCCCAGCTCCGCAAACCTGCCACCACCCTCCCTTTGGGCTGAAGCAGGGATGGAGCCGTGTCCCCTGGCCCACGCCGATGGGAGAGCGGCTTTTGAGCAAGCAGGGTGACAAAATGGCACCTTTCGGGGCCAACACATCGCCTGGGTGCAGGTGTACGTGGGCTCGGGGTGGGGGGGGTGCGAGAGAAGAGGAGGGGTAGCTTGGCTCACTTAAAAGGCTTTTAAAAATACGACAAAGTTTCTTTACATTATTTAAAAGCCTCTTTAAAGAGCAGCTGCCTCCTATTAATACCGCTCGGGCTGATAATCTTTGCTCGGATCTATCTTTAGAGCGTTGCCAGCATAAATGGGAGCTGGAGGTGCAGCGCGGGGGTGACGTCAGGCTGCGCGCCGGCTCCGGGGGCGGCCGAACCAGCTGAAAACACATCGGAGCCTCCCGGGAGGAGGAGAGAGGGGAGGAAAGCAAATAATACCCCCAGCTTTTTGGGTGGGTTTGGAGAAATCAACCTTTCGGTTGCCTGTTTGCTCCGAAACGCGTCTTTTTGTGACGCTCGAGAGCAGTTCTTCGGGAGCAGTTGAACACGGCGGGGCTGAGCTCCCCAGCTGGGCTGGGGATTTGGATCATGATGCACTTCGCCGGCTCAGCCGTGAAGTGGTTTAAGCCCAGCTTGGGTGAAAGTACGTAGACCAGCTTTGGTTTTCTTGCTGCTCAGTGCAATCCCCGTAGCAGTACTGGGAAACGCGCTGCATTAGGGACAGCTGCACTGGGGTGACAGTGACGGAACAAACCACGCAAGAGTTTGCAGAGACGAGGCTCTGCCCCAAATCAGCCCCTGCTCCTCTCTGCCACCGAATCCGGGCTGGAATCGCGACGATTCCCCGTTTTCAGGTGCCGTCCTTTGACGCAAGCGTGGCTTCAAAGGGGACCCTGAATAATCCTGCTCTCCAGCGTCAGCGCCATGGGGGGAAGAGGGTGAGCGGGATCAAAACTCTTTGACTTGCTTTTATTTCCTTTGCTTTCTTAATCGCTTCCTGACAGCCCCGGAGCTGCATGAGAAATCCTCTGGAGTGATGCTGTGCAAGGGCTGACGCAGCTTTCGCCCTGTTCCCAGCAGGGCAGCCGGGAGGGGTTTCGGTAGGGATTAACACTGAGCTTCAGTTTTGCCCTTTGCCAGGATGCCCGGATCCCAAACTTCTTGAGATTTTGTCAATAATTGTCTTTAGAATCAAATTACATCTGAGCTGGGAGCCCAAAATACCTCGCCAGAAGAGAGCATCTCCATGTTTTCTTTCCTGTCATTGCTTAAACCAAATCCATCCTTAGTTTGGCTCAGTTAGACTTATCCCCGGGTGAACAGGATTTTTTGGGAGCTCAGATCTCAGCCGAGCATTGGGATGTTGAAAGTGGCAGTAAGCTGGGACAGTTGGCTCACTTCTTTTAAGGCACTTAGGGGCAAGGAACGTGGCTAATCCTTCACTCAGCGTGCGAGAAGCTTATTACCGCATTAAAACAACATTTACAACCTCGGTAAGGAACTGCCGCCTGCGTGACAAGCAGCCAGAGCACATCAGACCTCTCTGAGCACACATGTAATTTAGAAAAACCACTGTATTATTCATTCATTCATATCGTGCCCATCAGCTGAATATCAGGGGATGCTGAAAAAACTTGCATCTTGCCAGAGCCCGGCCACACAGCGGGATGTGTGCTGCTCCCACTGGCCTTTCAGTCGGTGCCTGCTTAGGAAATTGCTGGAAATTCAGGTTATAGGGAAGCTTTTGCTCTCTATAAGGCAAATAGTGAGCTTTTTCTGGCAGTTTGAATAGCAGAGCAGAGGGTTATTTGCTATTTGGATGGCAGAGGAAACCCTTAGCTAGGAGGTGGTGAAGCTGAGCTGGGCACCAACGTGTGCAGGATTTCTACAACAGTAATGTGACGTTTTCAGCCGTGCTCAGATGTGAAATTTGGGAGATGTCGCAGCCAGATGCTCCTGGCAACTCAGTTGCACGTAAATGGGACGTGGGTGGTGACCGTGGCCCGCTGCGCTGCAGAAAGGCTGATGTTTGGGCTGGGGTTGTCTCAGCTGGTGTCGATCTGCTTTTTCAGCCTTGCCGAATACCCGTGTGCTGAAACCAGGGCTTTGTCGAAGTGTCCTGAGCAGCCCCAGAAGGGGATGCCGGGAAAATCCCGGGTATTTGTGGAAAATTCCTCTGGATGCCGATCTCTCCCGGAGCACCGAGGGGTCCCGAGGCTTCAGGCAAAAGGTCCCTCATACTTGACTCTGATTAGTGACTAACGATGGGGTGAGCGTCAGGCTCCGTGAACTCCAAATAACACCCCTAGGAAGAATAAAGCCGCACAATGCTGGGAGCAGAGCAGAACGCCTTTCCACACCAGAGGAAAAACCAATATTGTCCTTCTGGTAATCTCATTTTTTCGGCCAGAACGTACCACTCCCCATCCTTAAGGGAAGTTTGCTCCCTGACCTGGGAATCCAGCTCCGGGGCTGGCGCATCTCCCCGGGGGCCCCGTGGGTGGATCTGCCGGGAGCCCTTTCCTCTGATGCGGCGATAAAACATCTGCCCTCTCCAGCTCCATCAATCAAAGCTTCCACCGTGTCAGCAGGGCTCGGGGCTGGGGTGTCCGTCCCCGCCGGCACCCGCGCGAGTGACGAGGAGGAAAACGCTCGTGCGTCGTTGGGACTCTCTTGACTCACCGATGGCAGCTCCACCTAGCCAGTCACGCACTTTTCCGCGAGCCGCCGGGATTCTCAGCCTCCTCCTTCCTTCTTCCTGAGGACGGTGTCTTTGCCCAAAGGAAGGAAAGACTTACCTCGGGCAGGGAAGATTCGCGGCCGCGTGGCAGGAGTGTGTCCTGCCCGGCCAGGAGACGCTGGGCAAAGGGGAAGGTTGTTGGGGCAGGGAGTTGAGCGATGCTCGTGGAAACTTGTGTGTGGGAGCACTGGAGCGAGCAAACGTGATGGAGGAATGATAAACCCAAGAAAACATCTGTGTTCTTCTCTTATTGTTCAGATTAATTTGATTTTTAAGATTTTCATGCTTGTGGCTTCTCTGCAAGTCAGCCCGATGGGGGCTGTGCTCTTCACCGTGGCTGTAGGAATAAAGGCGTATTTAGGAAAAGATCAAAGGGACCTTTTTCGGATAATTAGCCACGAATGTGAACTCGAATCCCACAGACGGACACCTCATTCCCATGAAAATCATGGCCAGCGAATAAAAGTGAATCTAAGAAACACATGTGAAACAGTTAAGCAAACACCAGCTCAGAAAAAGATTTTTTAAGTCCTGAAAAAACTTCTAGGATTAATTATCAGCACAGTAATAAAAATAAATCGCTGGGCTCTTTCTGCTGGTTTGGACTGTCTCAATTCCCCAGTTGAGAGCAAAATCGTGCTAGGGTTTCGGCACGACTGGCTGGAGATGGCTGATGATTTTATTGAGCCCGGTTGATTACTCCAAGCCAAACAGCACATCGAGAGAAGAGCGGGGATTTGTTTTTGCAGCACAAAATGCTCCAAGCCTGCAGATGAAAAATAACCCTGAAGGAAATTCAAAGGAACCAACTGGAATTTTCTCCCAGCTTGAGAATATGGGGAACGCAGTTTCAATAAAATGATTTTTCTCTTTAAATAACCATTATGACCAGCTCGGTTTTGTGCTCCTGGACCCGCAGCATCCGTCCCGGCCAGGAGAAAGGCTGGAGGGGGAAGCGGGACGGCGCAGGTAACAGGGATCATCCTTTGTAGCTACAGTCTGGGCTATCCTGGTATTTCAGCCTGCTTAAAAACAAAAACCAAAGAGGAAAAAAAGAGGCGAAAAAAAATCCCATCTGTGTGAAAATAATTACATTCCCCCCCCTCCCCCCCCCTTCATGAGCTCATACAGGTTTTACTAGTTTTTCCAGCTGTTGTCTGGACTAAAACCCCCGTGTCTCTCCCAGGTATTTTCTGCCTAAGGTTCTCCGGCTGCTTGCAACTTGGATTCCTCTCCATCGCCAAGATAAGGGGGTCTTACAGCAAAAATTATCTGAAATTATCTCGAACGCCTAACTGGGCCTTTTCGAGGAGAAACCCAGCCTTTGAAAATACAGGTTTGTATACTGTGAACCAGGTGAGGAAGTGTTGTCTCCTTGGAAAATGCTGATTTATTGAAAGAAAGTAATTTTTGTGAGTGCCTTATGCTGTCGAACAATATTCTCCGTAAGCTTTCCATACGTGCCAAGTAACCCTCCCTCTGATCAGGCCTTGGAAAGAGAGGGATTTCAAGCAGTGTTACCCCCCCCCCCCCCAAATCCATCAGTATAATTTTGGGCCATTGCTTTACACTGAAATATATTAAAATCTCAATTGCATTTGTACAGCTCAGTGTCCTGTGACTGCGAGTTCCCTGGTTTATAATCTGGTAAAGTCTTCATCCATTTGCATTTCTTCTACCTTTTCCTTTTGCTTCTCACCCATCGGACCTCGCACGATGGGAACGACCACTGCGGAGTCAATTTGTTTGCACTTTGATTATATTTTTAGCATCCTACTTCACTTTTTTTTTTTTTAAACTTCTTTCATATTCCCGGTCGTACTGGCTGAATCATGATGGCAAAGACAATGTCCTTTATTATATTGTGGAAGGTTTTTTTTTCTGCTTTTTATTTTTCTAAGTTCACGGGAGGCAGGAAGTGAAGTCTGTTCCCAAATTTCACTCCCAGTTGTTTTGCCCGGTGTCATTCGAAGTGCCAAAGATCACACTCCTTCTCTCCGGCTCTCGCTCTTTCTCTCTCTCCCCCCTTGCTCAGAACAGCAAAGCAAGCAGGAAGGGTGAGGACCAGGAAAATCTGAAATGATTTTCCCCTTGTTTTGTAATGAAACTTTAAAAAAAAAAAAAAAAAGAAAAAAAAAAGGACAAGACAAGAACATCAGTCAATCATGTACTTTGGGCCTTGGCCAAATCAAATTAACTCCTGGTCTGGTTGTTCCATTTGAAGATGATAACCAGGACTTTAATGCACTCCGAGCTCTTCGTTGTCATCGAGCCCAGATTTCCTTTTCTAGGACTGTTTTCTGCACAGTCTTTCCACCATGGTCGCTGTTTTGATTAGACCCGGCTGCTGCCATTTTTTTGAAATCAAAACCCCAGTTACTAGCACTGGTCTAAACATGTCATTTTTTTTTTTTTCCCAACTCCTGAGAAATTGTTGCACTTCAGAAATATTGTCACAGTTGGGACACCAGGTAAAAATTTCCCATGAAATTTCCAATAACAACAACAACAACAACAACAACAACAACAAAATATAATAACAATAATAATAATAATGATAATAATGATTATGATGATGATAATAATAATAATACTGCCTCTCCAAACAGCCTGATTAACACCTCTGTTCTTTTTAAAGAACTTCACCTGACTCATGCTGCCTGCTTTATGAGCTATGCAAATGAACTGTTGACATTTTGATCTATAGGATATATAACCCTCACCACAAGGTCGGCCTTGAATTTGGGAGGAGAAAGGAAAACTTGTGTTACAATGCTGCAATTTCTGGTGGAGTACGGCTGATCTTGCTTTGAACCGTGCCGGAGAGTTCTCTTGTCATTTATTCCCTTCATTTTGGGGTCGAGTTTTAGCACTTGGGGGAGCTAAGGGGAGAAAGAAAAAAAACCCAACCCAGAATTAGCAGGGTTTCAAACAGAATTTGTTATGTAGAATTACTATAGAAATGTCCAGATTTCTGAGTGACTCCATGCTTCGGGGTGAGGTGCTCCGGACTGGCAAAATCCTCAAGTTGTCCAAGAACAATTTCATTTTAGGGATGTGGTTTGCAGACATACAGGCTGAGATTTATGAAGATTTCGTATGAATACTACATCATATTGACACTAATTATTTCATCGTGGTTATTAATTACAAACTAGCTGTGAAAGCCAGCTTTTGGAAGCGTGGCATCTCTACTATTTCCAAGGCACTCTTTGCAAGAGCAAGGCTTTGTTTCTAGCAATCTGTAATTCACTGTTTACCCCTACATTTTTTTGTCATTTCTATTTGAATGCTGTTCCCTTTGCTGCTTTGGCTTCTCAAAAGTGGTGGTGGGGGGGGGGGGGATGGATGTTCTTCAGCAGCCGGTGATTTATGGATAGGTGAGTGGACGCATGTGTTCAGCAAGCGATCTGGGGATTCCTGCTAATGGAAAAGCAGATGAGAAAGTCAGAGGGCGACATCCATCTCTCAGACCCCTGGCACGTCGGACGGCTCAGTGGCACTTGTACATAGACGGGAACCGGTTTTGAATCCCTTTTGTAAACCTAACTGCTTTGATGCTCAGTTATGGCAGCAATGTCAACATTTCTTAGCAATCCTTTTTGCTTTTCACTTTTTCATTTGGGGAAAGGATTTTATGAGAAACCTAATCAAACTGGCAGTACAGCCCAGTGCTTCGAATGACGTATGTAATCGCCCTTCCTGCCTTTTTCCGAGATACCAGCTCAAATGCCGCTGGAACAGTGAAGCTCACCTGGAGCCAGGAGCAGGGAGAATTCCCAAAACAGTATCCAGGTAAGCAGGTGGGGGGGTGGCTCGTCACCATCTATGGATTAATAGCAGTAACGGGAGCTCAAGGAAGGTCTCGTTTCCTTGGCACCTCGGCCCTGGTTTGCAGCAATATTAAATAAGCGTCGCTCTGGCTCATCAACTCTCACTGCTGTGAACCACAGCAGCTTATTTGTTTGCAAAGAATGATAAATTCTGATTTTGGTAAGTTACTGTACCTTGTTACAAACTTCGCTTTTGACTAAAAAGGGATTTCAACAAAAGCAAAGTTTTAATGGCCCCCTTTGAAAGTAATTTCTACCTTGCTGGACAAACCAGGAAGGAACAAGAGATTTTTTTTTTTTAAATCCAACTGTATTGCTAATATTTATTCCTTGGTTCTCTTGGACAAGTCTTACTCTAATGTGATGGGGGAAATGGTTTTTTAAACTTTGCAGTGGCTTTTGGAGCATTAAATCTGAATTAGTCTGCCAGTCTTCCTCTGATGAGTATTACACTTTTTTTGATCTTCCACTGGAAATTAGAGATTTCCTGAATGAAGTGTAAATGCACATTTACATGTACATCAAAGTCAAAATCAAGGTATTTTCTTTTTCCTGCAATGCTATTACGGATGCATTCATTAAAAAATGGTTCTGCCTTAATTTTGTTCTCAGGCTAAATAAGGGCTAAATAAGATACAACTTACAAGGTCAGGCCGCTGTCAAAGAGAACCATGACAAGAGCTTTATTAGCACTGGCATTTACAGCTGCTCTCGGACATCGCGGGGCCCGGGATCGGAGGTTTTGGTCAGAGCAAACGTATCCAAAGGATTATTCTGGTGATACTCGGCACGGTGGTCTAGATGCCGAAAAGCTACTTCAGGTATCATTTATTCTGCGCTCACCCCCTTCTACCTGTTTTTCTCCAGCCTCACTGCTGGTGACTGTGTGAGCTGAACCTCTGACTTCCCATCACCTACACTGCAGGATCCGAACCCGAGATATTCAGCATCCAGAAGAGATGCAACAGCTACGATGCTCAGTCCGAGGTAAGTGCAACAACTTGCTTGTTGGTAGTATCATAATCAGCAGTCACAGTAAGGTTCAATGAAAGAGTCAGACACTAAAAACCCTTAAATTTGACATTTTATTTCATTGCAGAAGAAAATCCAACATAGGCCTCATTATGTTATGCATCTTTAATTATAAAAATAAGCAAAGAAAATAACTTGCATCTTTCTCATTACTATGATATGTTTCAAATAACCTTTATATGAA
>JANHGO010000027.1:49807284-49881612 GCA_024606505.1 Aquila spilogaster
CATAATGCAAATTTATAATGGCACAAAACATCTAAAGTGCAAACAAATCACAATGAGAATCATGCAAACATTTCTAGATAAGCCCCTCCCCGCCCCCAAGAGAAATCATTTTGCAATGAACGCAAGATTAAAAAAATAAAGCATTAGAGATTAAATAAAATGTGAAATAGCTGGACTTAATATTGAGAATCATTCCCCATCCCCAGGGGGATCTCTCTCACCAAATTCAAACCATCTAAAATCAGGCATCCTTCCCAGTCGACGGGAAGCGCCTCTCCATCTCCCTGTCCCTCTCCCCTGATAAAGAGAGAGCTTTAAATGACCAGCTTAGGCTAGATGGTAAAAGTTAGGCAAGGTGAACCCCAGGCCTTTTGATTTGATGGATGTGTGCTTGCGGCTTCCTTGCTACTTCAGCATAGGGAAAAAAAAGTGACGTATTAAAGCAGCTCAAAAATCTGGTGACGTAGTTGAGGCTCTCTCCGACACGGGCCATCCAGTGAGTGCCCAACAGCAGTGCCAGTGCGGAGAGGCAGAGCTTTGGTTTGCACAGGTGATGTCTACCTGTGATACCACAGCAAATCGAATCAGGGGGAATTATTTTCCCAGTCATCTTCCCACCCATACTCAGGGGACAACAAGTTTAAATTCCTACTGGAAAAAGAAAGTGAATTATGACAACACAAAAAGATAGGGTTTGGGGCAATCTAACCCTCCTCCCTGGCCCCCAAACAAGTTGACAAACCTTCTTTGGGTGTTCATGGAAATGGATGCACAAAGCAACAGAGAAGCCACTTGCCATGAGGAGCATCTCCTTGGAAAATCGTGGCTGCTAGATGTCCTCAGTGAGCTCTGCTGGTGCGAGCCCACGGAGGCCTTGGGTACCCAAAACGGGAGCTGCTTCGCACAGCCCAGAGCTGGGCTCCGTAGCACCAGTGCAGCCATCCAGGCGGTGGGTTGGGCGCTGCCTCGTGCCAGGTAAAGACCTTTTCGTAACAATCTCCCCAAATAGCAATATGCACTTGATGCACAGCAGACTTCCCTATTTAGTAATCCCTGTCTCCTAACGGTGCAGCGTGAGGTGTAATGCTGTAGGGTGGAGTCACACGTGCACAGTTCTGGGATCAGTTCCTAAGCATAAGTCAAACTTTTAGGGTCAGGATATTCAAGGGGCCTTTGGTTTTCACCTTGCAAAACTTCTTTGTGTTGGACTCTATATACCTGACTGTGATTTAAGAACGAGCAATATTGCATCTTGCTTGCCCTGGACGGCACGATTCAGAGTATTAAAAAAAAAAAAAAAAAAAAAAATAACAACCCTCTACCGTCAGCAACATTTTTTGCTGCTTACAATTTTATGACAGCACTTTTGGGCTACATTTAATGAAGACAGCAATATTAGAAATGCTGCCACTGCATCTGGTTTCAATATATTAGCAGCAAGTTATTGTTTAAAGGCTTTGTGGTTTAAAAAAAAAAAGTTATATTGCTTTAGATTTTGAAAAGAAAAATAGATCCCTCCTTTATTAGCTCTCTAACTAGTTGAGCAAGAGTCATCCACTCTGCAGACGGACTCTAACGGGGTAGATTTGGAGCGTGGAACCGGCCTTGTTGATCGCATGCCACGATGTGGCTTTTTTTGGCTCACCGAAGCCCGGCCAGACTACTGTGCAGAGAGCGGCATTTGGGGGAGGCCCCCAGCTACTGCTGCGGGACCGGCTGCTCCGCTCCTATTCGCAGAGGCTGCCGAAGAGGTGGATGGGAGGAAAGGCAGGTCTGAGAGCATTAATGCATGCATCCTCTTAAAGGCAGGCACACCGCTTTACTTCCGAAGCTTAAGAGAATTTAAGGATTTTCCCTGCCTTTCCCCAGAAATCAACTTTCTAAAGGAAGTTTTACCCTGCGGCAGCTATGAGATCCCAAAGCAGCTTTTTGTCAGCCATCTGATAATTCCCCAAATAGCTCTCCAGCAGCACTGGTGCCTTGGGTATAACTACATCTCACAGCAGCTCTGTGGAGATAGGACTGGCCAGTCTGAACTCTTCCTCCCCCTCCCCCGTTTTAACAGAGAAGAGAGGCTTGTTTCTGGCCCGGTAATTTCTGTCCTAAACATCTTCTCTCTTCCATTATAAGAAGGCCACAGAGTAGAATGTGAACTCTTGAATATGACAGAGATACTGTTTCCAGGAAAAAAGAAATAGCTAACTTACAAAACTAAGTTTATGCAATAAAGTTATTATATTCTGCTCCTTTTAAGCAGACTCTCGTGGAATTTATGTACAGTACATGACAGATTTTAAAACTATTTATACCACAGTTAGAGCAAGACCTTTAATACTCTAGTCTTAAGACAGGGTTTGTTTTTGTTAGATTTCTTTTAAAGCTTTAGACAGTTAAATACAGTACATAGATGTTAGCTTTTAAATACAATGCAAGATTATGTAACCTTCTGACTAGCTTCAACCATAGACTGGCACCTCTTTTAATCATTTCCGTAGTACAAAATGTTCCTTTCCTGATTTGGTGTGTGTCGGGGAGGGGGGGAGTTTTAACTCATTTTGCACTGTGGTGCCAGGTCACGGTAACTACAATCATCCACAGCTAGCGAGTTTGGTAAATCAACGGGTTAACAGAGCTGTATTGGAAGGATTAGGACTGTATGACACTAAGAGACCAGGAATATGACATTCATATTCGTCCATGGCCAGCACAGATTCATAACACGAATTCCATTGACATCTTTAGGATGTGCAATAGTTATTAGTGCATCTATCGTCGCCTACCAGCTTACTACAAGAGAGAATAAACTATTCTCCTCGGTGCCAAATCTTCAGACTTCAATGGTGTTAGCGCTACAGTACATTTAGAGTTTGGTGTCTGAAGGCCTGACTACTGTACGGTTATATTTAAGACTAAGATTGTTTGGGATATGTTTTTTGTGGGGAAGAAAAGAGATGGAGACATTTTGACGGCGGGAAAGCTGAGACACTTAACACAGATCCATGCAAAAGTTTTGTTCGAGAGGAATAGAAAATATTAATGACTAAATCTAAAACCAGTTCCTAGTTGTTATTAAAACTAGCTACAGTACACTTGGTTTGGGTGCATTACTCTTCTAGAAGAGAGACTTCAGCTTTGGTAGTGCTTAGCATCCCTTACACACCCATTGTCGCTCCCCTGAGGCATTATGCGCTTTCGGCGGAGCTGCGCTTTGTGTGGGCCGGGACGGACCCCTCACCTCGGAGGTTCCTGAAGTAGAGTTTTAGCTTCTGCGGCTCGGTGATACGTCTCCTGGTGAAGTCCGCGCGCGGGTGGCCTTGGGCGCAGTGATCTGTCTGCAGCAGGTGGAAGAGGCTTGCCATATTGGGTCCGATCTTCTCCATCAAGCTGTCCTTGATGGTGCTGACAGTCTCTTCATCACACTCCAACAAGCTTCTCACCAGCTTGTTGTAATATCTGCACGAGAGTTACCATCCGTTATCCCAAGGCATCCCCCAGCAAGACAAAAGAAACAAGGTAAGAGCTGATCTCAAGCCAGGAGACCAGTCCAAGCGACAAAACTATGCGAATCAGAACTTTAAGTTGTTTAGGGCGTGTCTGAAAATGATTTTTGACAGTGTACAACGTACATATTCTTACTGCATTTAACAAATGCCCTGGACCTGGCGATGCTGTGCCCGTGACATATGGAAGGAACGCAACCCATCAAACTTCTAATGGACTTGTCCTAAGCGAGCAGCTGCTCCAGCTCTGAAAGGTAAGGCTATAAGCACAAGTGATTTTGGCATCACCTGGGTGGATCAGGAAGAAGGTGAGAGCAGGAGCTGAGACGATGTAGTAATTGGCTTAAGTGTGTGTTTTACTCTCCGCTAAACAACCAGAATTTCTAGAGCTTTAGGAAAAAAAATAATTGCAGCTTTCCAATAGACAGATACTGCCCATCATCAGACAGGATAACGGACTAAACAGACCACTGGTCTAAGCCAGTACAACCCTTCCTATGAATGCAGCCATCCCTCTGGCACCATTCCCTTTTGTTCCTCTCCCTTCCCCTCCGTGCACAGCCTTTAGCCAGGGACCAGAAGAGGGAGAAGGAAACTCAGTCCAAGTCAGAGCCTGACAGATGCATGTATTCCCCCGGGACAGATCTTTAGGACATACAATCAGTTGTCACTTCCAACAAGCTGACCATGCATTAAATCACAAGTGAGGACCTTATGCTTTGCCCTGTTGCGTGCCTGCCTCCTCTACAGCCTGCTGCTGCATTTTCGCCTTCCAGCAGCCTTGAGTACGCGTTCCGTGCTCAAGGAGGGAGCCAGGAAATTGTGCTGATCTGTTTCCCCAGCGCTGCTTGAGCCGAGCAGAGAACAGTGCTCAAAGGAACGATCCTCTGCGGGGCTAAGGCAGAATCAGCACAGCCCTGCGTGCATGCCTGGCTTGGGCACGGAGAGCAAAGCTGGCAAGTGGGACCTCACTGTAAAAGAGAACATCTTCCTAGGGAGAGAAAGTTGGGAAAAGAGGAGCAGTCCCGTATTTGCTGGGCTACTTCTGCCTGAAAGGACGTTGGGGAACTTATTTTAAGCCTTTAAGGTCACCGTGACATTTTTCCACAGGAGCAGAAAAGAGAATAACCTGCAGGTGGAGGAGGGGAAGGAAGAGGGAAATGAGAGTTCATATTCAAACTCCTTTCCTAACTCTCAGCGCTGGCCTTTAGAGCAGCCAGTGGAGGTCAGGTGAGGTTAAAGTTTCTACTGCACTTGAAGTACAAAAGGACCAGGCTTTGGCACGGTGGGGCACAGTGCAAGCACAGCTCGGCAGTGCTGATATTAAGGTCTGAAGCATGCACAGTAGTTGATGATGAATACATCTGTGCAAGCCATGCATGCAGCTTAAATTGGTCCCAGTCTAGCAGGACAGGAGGACCAGATCCTATTCACCTTCCTCTGGTGCGCTGCATACACCTCCTTCATACAAATACAGCTTGGTGGTTTCCATAGCCGGAGCTGCAATCAAACAGCTCGCTAGTGCCTTTCAGGAGCTAGACTGCAAGCAAAGGCAACAAGGCTTTCCTCTCCTCCTGCTCCTGCCATGAGATTAAATCACAGGAAGATGCTATGACCTTTAACTACTTCCTCTCAGTGTCCCAGGCCAAGTGGCACATTCTTATTCTGTGGCTATGTTGGGACAGGGGCTGGGAAAGCAGGATGCTTTAGGAGACCTCAATGTAAACTATTAGCTGGGAAATCCTGCTGCTTTTGTTACTCAACATGTCATAATATCCTTTGGCTTTGACAAGGGTTGGCGGCTGTGGGGGAGGAGTTCCCTCCATGCCGGCAGACAACAGCTCCAGTTCAGGCTTGGTCCTCTGGAGAGGAACGTCCCCAACACGTATAACACCGCTGCTGCTATCACTGCATCCTCCCTCGCTCGAGTGTCCACACGTCCCTCCTTCACCTCAATGCCCCTACAGTCCCGCCAAGGGCTCTTTAACTCTACAATCCATCGTATTAACCTGAACTGCTCTTTCAGCCTGTAAAACACTGATGCCGCAGCACCGCCTGCTCCTCGTCCCAGCCCTCAGGGGAAGGCTGAAGCAGACCTCTTCCAAATTTGCTTGGGGGAAGAAGGGAAAGACACAATTATACACAAGTATAATTTTCGCCTTCCCACAAGTATCATTTTCTGGATATAATATCTACAATAGAGTTTTCTATAATAAATTTACGCTGGTCAGAGATCACTTATCTATATAAGTGATCTATATATCCCTTGCATACCTGTCCTAGGATAGGTCTGGAGGCTTAAGGTGCTTCTAGATCAAGTCAAACAGCCACCCCAGAGGAGCTGTAGCATTCGCCACAGCCAGCCAACATGTTAAATTGCAGCTTGGTCTGTTTGCACTCAAATTCTAGAGCATATTTACTCAAACTGTTCAAAAAGATCCCTTTTATCCCAATCACAAGACTC
Organism: Aquila spilogaster; assembly: GCA_024606505.1. Taxonomy (NCBI): domain Eukaryota; kingdom Metazoa; phylum Chordata; class Aves; order Accipitriformes; family Accipitridae; genus Aquila; species Aquila spilogaster. The sequence goes on from JANHGO010000027.1 coordinate 49,813,249, forward strand.
AGCACTGATTGTTCCAGGATTTAGAGGGAGAAATCCCTGCCCTTGCAGCGTGACTGCGCAGACTGCAGTAGCTCCCTGAAGCCTCTCTCTGTCCCTTGTCCTTGGATGATGGGGACAGGGCAGTTCTGTGCTCAGATAAAGGTACCAGAGAGCAGCGTGACGTGCCCATTTCTGCAGCAGCTTTTGCTATCAAGAAGGAACAGCGGTGAAGAAAACCCTAAAAGAGACCATTAAGAACACCAGACTACCCCTAGAAATATGAACTTCTGGGTCATGGCAGAGTAAGGTTATAGAAGAGCATGTTTGCTGGTTCCCTTTAAGCTTTTCTAGTTCTTCATATTGCCATGGTAAGTCGAAGGGCAAGGCCTCATTTGCTAGGTGCCATAAAAACCCAAGGAAAGGGATGGCTGCAGTCTGAAGAAGTGAGTGAAGTTGCAATAGGTTGAGAAGCTCGTAAGTGCTCAATATGCCAGAGATGCTACATTAATCGAACTGGTTTGGTATTTAAAAGCTGTTTACCATTATACTGCATTCAGACTAAAAGAACTAACATTTAAACAAACTCCAGGCTTTGCAGTAATGTATGTCTAGCTAATTTTATGATTCTCCCCTGGAGAAGTTTATAAGTGTATTTACCAAAAAGAGAATCAGAAGAATGCTGGTAAAACTTAACAAGAATTTGAAAAGGCAGAGAGAGCATTACTTAGGCTAAGCTATATTAGGACTTGTAAGAAGTTAGTCAACTTGGTTCCTCTCATTTCTTTCTCTGTGCTCTACATTTTTGCATTTGATGCATTTCAGCTGAGGAAAGCTCCACGTACCGGTTTGAGAACTGATTTGGAAGCTGGACGACCTCCGTGATGGCTTCAGGATTTCGTTTTGCAATGCCGCACATGTCCAGTTTGCTGTAGCACTCCTCTTGCACTTCGGAGATCATTCTTTGGAATGTGGAGCACCTCCGGATGGCAAGGAACACCTTGGACGTAACCCCATTTGCAATGCATTTCAAGCTTTCTTTCACAAAAGCTTTTCCCTGGAAAGAGAAGAAAAACCTTAAACTGCAACAGATTTCATAGAAAGGGATGTATTAACAGATACTCCGCTGTGGCTGGCTGCTATTAATTACCCCTGCTGCAATTACAGACCTGCTGGAGATCCCTTACCAAGTACGGCAGGGAATTGGACCCTAAACGCTCGCAATTATTGCACAGTTATCATTCACAGCAGTTTCAGTTGAGATGTACACAGTCCAGCGAGAACAGTGAGCTCCTGGTCCCAAAAGATTTAGGCAGTCTTTGCGTGAACAGACCTAAAAGTGCCAGCACCAGACATGGGCCAATTCTGCCCTCTGGGAGAGGGCCGGACCGCTCACTGCATACCAGCGATTTAACACATCTGGTTCACCAGACCTCAAGATGCTTTAAGAGCTTTTAAGTTTGTCCTTAGGAGCGAGAGCACAGGGAACAAGGGGGTGTGCGCGTTTTGGGAAGAAAGTACAAGGGAAAAGGGCCCTTGGCAGAGCCACAGTCCTCTGATATTATCCTATTTATTCTGCTGCGAGCAACTGCAGCTCCGGAGAGGCTGATCTGGCCATGCATTCCCAGGCCCGAAGACTTCCAATTCAAATCCCAGCCCTGTGCCAGGTCACACAGTCAGAAGACTTACTTTGTTAGAAGAACGTTTATATTTCCTCCTGAAGAGGAAACTTAGCTCTCCGCCCCACAAAACACTCCTTGCCAAGTCCTCACACATAGCATACAGTATGTGGAAAATGTACTGTAGAAAATAGCCCTGAAGGATGCATTTGTAGCCAAAAACCAAAATCATGGTTCAGAGGAGTAGCTAAGCAGCAGGAAGGGCTGCAAGAAAGGAGGGGTTAAGCCTGCACAGACCCCATCTCCATGAGGACAGAGAAATTAAGGCATCCATTCAGCAAAGTATTTAAGCACGTGCTTTAGTGCCACAGGACTTGTAAAAGCACTTTATTGAATTGGGGCATGAAAAGGGAGCTCTAACGGCGAGGTATTATTCTCGTCCCCTTTATACTCGTACTGTACCTGAGTGTCAAATTTAGCAGCACTGTACAGGAAGGACTTGCAGATGTCGTACATGCCATCCGTGTCGCATGTGGAGTTCTCCAGACAGGCGAAGGCCCCGCAGCCCACCTGGAGGGCACTGTTCAGACAGCGAACCACCTCGGCTGCAGAGAGAGGCACAGGCGCAACATTACAGACGCACCGCTCCCCGATGCCCAACGCCGTGAAGTCCTTCTCCAGCACAAAGGCAAGTCATGCTCAACTGCAATCAAGCAGTAGCCTTATTGCTTTTCAGGACTGGAGGGAAAGGTAAAAAGAGAGGCCAAAGGCACTGCCAAAGGGAGTTACACGCTGAAGTCATGCAACAGATCACCAGCCAATCGAGGAACAGAAACTGCAACTACCGAAACCTTCAACTGGTTATATATGTATTAAAAGAGAGGCAACACCTGAGAGGCTTTGGCTAGATGGAGACTTACAGGTCCGTCCCAACCTCATTCTGATTGCATGTGTTTGCAGCTTTATTCAGAGTTCCTCTAAAGAAGGCAGAAGTTAATGAGGATGGGCCCACGAAGAGCACTGGGCAGTGAGGTCTTCTGCACAGTCTTAGACCGAGGGGAGGTCAGAGCAGCTTGGCAGCATCTGGCTCACAAACCTCCTTTGAAAATGAGACTGAAGTGATGGCGATTGCCAATAAGCTGGCATGAAATGTGCACTTATTGCGAGGAAGTGCTGGTTTTGCCAGCATTGGAGGTATTTGTGCTTTTCTAAAAAGCGTAAAGTATCTAGAAATAAGATTTTAGTTTGCGTGTCAATTATCAGTACTACAAAGGACTTGAATGAGCAGCTTGGTGCTAAATACTAACCTGGTACCCAGCAGTTTGCAAGCATAGCCAAGAGAGGTCATATTGCTGAAGATTTGCAAAGAGAAGGGACATTTGGACAGAGAAAGTTAAGGTAATGGAGCTGACCATGTATAATTAAAATCGTTGAGACAGTAGTTAGTCTCAACAGGAGGGTATCCATGTCATCCCATCTTTTTTAGTGCAGATACTATGCATTTTAACAATGAATCAGCAGTATTGCCACATGATTGCCCTGAAATTAGTAGGGATTAACCTTTTTTGGTAAGCTGAACATCTGTCCCCTTATGCGTCTGTGCAAGGCATATTCATTACTTTTGCAGATCATGTTACGAGACATTCTTTAGGAAGAAATGCAAAGCCAGTGTCTCCCATCAAGATCCTAGGTGTGGGAAAAGTGAGGATTTGCATTTAGTGGAAGAGAACACACCTTATTAAAAGCTAAGTTGTAGCCTAAAGACGTATCTATATAACTAAGAGCTCTACAGAAAAGAGGAGAAAAAAAAATATTTAAAAAATCACCCAATTAAGCCCTCCTCATTCTCCGCTTTTGCTTACGTGCCTGAAGGGAGAAATATTTGGTAAGATCATCCTCTCCCCAGTTCATAACCTCACCATCGCACAAGTCATTCCCATAATTATGTTTCCACAGGTTCAAATTATAACTTTGCTTTCAGCAGACTTAGTATGCATTAAGCTTTTATTGTTTTAGGCACGGTGCAATAGTGAGACCCTATGTTTCTATAGCAACCAAATACAAAAGGAAATTGAGCAAACACCCTAGTATAATGCTGCAGAGCCTTGCAGATCTAAAATAAGACATCTGTTAATGAGCTCCAAATTAGAGACCTAATATCTTTTCAGTATACTAGAAGACAGATTTTTAATTTCCATTGTTCCAGACAATGTGTCCAACTTATCTAAGCATCTATAGTGCACAAAGTAGAGACATCCAGAGCTGACTTGCCAGCAATTTTTTTACCCATTGTAAAAGCAAGTTTGCTAAATGTCACAACCGTATTTTTATGGCACCATCTAACTGATAGCAATCAGTTTTTGAAAATAAATGCTAGCAGTGGACAGTTTCTAGGTTACCGCATTCTTCAAAGTCGCATATCTCTCTCCCCCTCTTTGAATAGACAGATGTTTGGCAGAACAATGGTTCAGACAAATTTCCACGGATTTTATCAACTTCCTAAAAAGCAAGGAATTTAACACCAAAGTATGATTGCAATTGGAGAAGAGATAAAGATACATGCAAGCAGGAGAAAAAAAAGTACACGGAACTCATTTAGTAGATGGGGAGGAGGAAAGAGAATGGATTGCATCCTGCAAGCAGATCACACACCGGTTCCCTGACCCAGCTCCTGAAAGATGATTTCTTCTCCAGCTATGCACCAATATCCTCCTGAATCAGACCCTTAAATTAATATTTGTTCCTACCAGCCATTAAGTTTATAAGCAAAAAAAAAAAAGAAAAAAAAAGGAAAAAAAAGAAAAAAAAGAAAAATCAGCAGTAGAGATATCTGAAACAGTTTAACACATCAGGGTTCAGGCTCAAAGCCCTCCTTGCTGGGTGTTACCTGAGTTCTGGGCTGCAACCCTGGGTTTCCTGGGGCTCACAGAATCATTCTGTTCAGCTTCATAGGATGCAGATGCACTGATCACCAGCAGCAGGAGAAAACCAGACTTTAGTAGCATTCTCTGACAAGTTTCCGCTAAGTGTGGTTTTTTGGGTGGGTTGGTTTTTTTTTTTTTTTTTTTTTTTTTTTGGGTGTATGTGTGTGTGTGTGTGTGTGTCTCTCTCTCTCTCTCCTCTTCCACTTCGGCTTGAGCAAAGATGTGGATCTGGATACGCGCTCCCAGGGAGAGAGAAAGGAGTCCGCCGAGGCTCAGGGACGTGCTGCAGCCCGGCTCTGCCTGGCCCCTCTGGCTCCTGCTCGCTGGGGGACCAGGAGCAGTGCCGAGGGCTTTTATAGCCGCCCTTATCGGTCCCCCCGCGGGCTGCCGAGCCAATCGGGAGGCGCTGGGCAGAGCCAATGGCAGACTGGACTCATTCAAGCCCCAGAAAACTGCAACTTCACAGGAAGAATATTTTCCAGCCAATTAAAAGTACCTGCCAAACAACAATAACCCAAAAGTTAATCTTTGGAGAGGCGGTGGGAAAGGGAGGGGGGGACTTCCTAGGGATAATTGAGCTCAAGGAAATGACAGGGCAGTCCGAAATCTTCCCCCACCCCAAAAAAATCACCTGCCCTTTAAGAAAAGAGATTTTCCCATCCGTTTAGCAGTTATCCCAGGGTTACGGCAGCTTGGAAGAAGGGAAGGGGCATTTTTGGACGGCACGTACAACGGGGGCTGGCAGCGAGCCTTTATGCAGCGGGTTGGCTCTGCACCTGACCCCAGCCCCCCAGAAAGGCGAAGAGGACGTACCTGTGTGCGTGCAGATGGGAGGCATCGCCTCTTGCCTGCCAAAGCACGTGTGCGCGACGCTGAACCTGTGTACGAACACACTACACCTCACGTAGGCACATGCAAATACCCTCTCGGTGCCTAAAACCTTATTCCTAGTACACTGCAGTCCTTATCTTCCCCTCACTCACACAATTACGTTAACAAAATCATGCGCTCGTACCTCAGACTTCAGCGCAGTCTTGCTTTTACTGCTTCCCAGTGAAGCTCAAGAAACAATTTTGTAGGTGTTTGGTGGTTTTCCTGCTCCACCCACCCCCCCCCCCCAACTCAATCCTGTTTTTCAGATTTCTTAACGGGAGGAGGCACCCTAATGCTTCATTTAATCTTCATTTTAATAGGCACATAATGAGGATTAACACACTAGAGAACTGACTATCCTGTATACCAGAGAAAATTTAAGGTTCTGAGTATTTAAGAGATGAAAGTATAAGCAGTAGTATAAAGCCTCCGAGCTGAAGGGAAATCAGGAAGGTGCATGGAGGAAGAAGATTTATAGATAAAAAGTTACAAGTTCCTGCAGCTTAGAGTAAGTTGAAAGATTTAGGTATCGGGTATTACTTATCAGAGACAAGACAGCTTCTTTTGGATCTTGAGCATGTTTGATTCTCACTCAGCTATCCCCACAATCTTTTCTGTCGAAGGAAAAATACTCTCGTCTCTGTGGTGCCAGGCAAGGAAAAGCAGCTGGAATAGATTCACAGATCCGTCCACGTATAGAAGTTCCGTTTGGATGAACCAATTCTACAAATCTCATTTAAGTGGAGGTGCAAAAAACCCTCGTGCTGTGGGCATTCATTCAGGTTTATGGGTGGCTACATTTAAAAGTCAATAAGGAAGCAATTTAAAGAAAAACAGAAGTAGCCTCTTCCTTAGTGGAGCTCCAGAAACAGTGCCCGCTGCTTTACCTCATTCCTGTCTTTTTTTGCCTAGGGTTGACAGCTTTGACCATGACAACGGGACCACTCTGGTTTCTCGCCCCATCCCTGAGCTCCAATTTCTTCTGAGAAGGAGCTGACAGCTCAGTTTGGGCTGCGCAGCCCCATTTGTGTTGGCATATTTGGTGTCAGCTTCAATTGGAATAGGAACAGGAGCGAGGTTGTACTCCTGCCTTGGGGTCAAAATAACAGCTGTGCCAGATGTTCCAAGAACATTCAAAAAGCACTGAAACAGAAGGGTTTCGGGTTTCATCTCAGTTTTGTGACACCGAGCCAATTTCATTAAATAAAAAAAAAAAAAAAAAAAAAAAAAAAGAAAGAAGCAGTCCTGCAAAAGCACTGTGGTTTCTCTACTTAATAGGACCAGTCCAGTTTGCAAGTGAGAATAATCCCATAGGGTTTGATTCTGATTAAATCAAAAGCAACTCTGGCATTGACTTCAATGGGGGATGAATCACCATTCTATCTAAGTCCTATTCGGAGTGGAAGCATTGCATTTTCCACAAAATTGAATTTCAAACTCAAAGCCTGATTTCTCCACCCCTTCACCCCCAAGGTGAAAATTCCTACTTGTCTTTTTTAATGTTTCAATCTGAACTGTAAGTAGTTTGCAAAACAAAACAGGTTGTCCTGGCCCTCTGAGCACGTATACAACCTCATGTGAGTCCCAGTGTAAGGAAAAGTTAGTAGTAAGTAGCTCCTATAAATACTAAAATTCTTCCAGCACATTTTCTGTTCTTTCTCATATCATTATTCCAGGGCTGATTTACTCCTTTAGGGACATATTTAGTATTTGTACCTGCTGCATATTTTCAAAGCAACCCGTTTTAATTATGAACAGCAATAACAGGAGATCAACTGTGGAGATGAGGCTCAGTTTGCTAATGGGAGCGGGCACTACAATACAGTGCGATATACTGGATCGGGACACATGCAAACATTATAACATCAGAAAAACTTTATCGAGTCTCCAAAAAGACCCTGTGAAGGCAGTACCTTTATTATGGCTTTAAGAAAGTGGGAAAATGAATTCAGGAGTGAAGGACCCATACTGAGTTGCTGTCAAATTTGGCAGGAGACTTGTACAAGCAAATTTCTGCATGAGACATTTGAGTACTTTGGTACCAGAGCATATTTGCATTACTTATTTTGCATACCGAAGGCAACAAGAGCTGCAAAATCCCCCTGTAACTTCGATTTTGCACTCACTGTATGATGGCAGAGGAGCCTGGCTTCTCTCTTGTACCCAAGCTTTTAAAGGGAAAAAGAAACAACCAGCGCAGGAATCATTAGAGTGTTCAAAGATCGGTAGTTTGCCCATTCCAGGGTCATGCCTTTAAGACTGCTGCTAGAAGGTTTAGGGACACAAGAAGAATACCCATTACGGGATAAGATTTTCCCCTAAAAATCTTCCTTCCTCCTGTTCTCAGTTAACAGCTGGCCTATACCCTAGACATCTCACCAGCAGAGAAAAGAAACCCCAAAATAAAAACCCCAAAGAAGTTCTACTATTTGTTACTAAAGGCTCAGCATGACCTGCTGGAAGACTTTTCTCTGTAGCTTCCCTTACAGGTTGAATGCTGCCCTGAAGTAGAAGGGTTTGTTTCCTGGCTGATACAGGTAAAGAGAAAAAAGAAAGGCACTGTTAGCCCTGAGTGAACTGTCCCCTTCTTTCCATTTCCATTCAAAAGATCCTGTTAAATCGAACAGTACACACTATTGTACCACTGTTAGTCTATTCCCAAGGTGTTAAGATTTTTGTCCAACCTCAATAAGAAATACAGGGGCAAAGAAAAGCAAAAGAAAAGAGGGGAACTTGAAGTCAATAACCCCCCCGCTTTGTGCTCAGCTGCTCCCTGGCTGGGAGCTGCTGCGAGGGCAGCGGCCCCCCCTGCCATTGTGTAACTCGATCCGTGCCCACCTTGCAGCCCCCCCTTTCCCAGCACAGGACCCCTCCATTCGCTTCGCTCCGCTCCGGAGGGACATGAGCAACTGCATCACCTCGGGAGTTAGCAACGCTCCGCTGGTTCGTCCCTGCACGTCTGCTCCTTCCAAGCAAACGAACCTCCTCTTCGGCCGCCTCTCGCAGCAGCGACACTTTGGCACACACGTCCGCAACCACCCCACCCTTTCCTCGTGGCTCGGCCGGTTGACACGCTGCAAGTTAACTCTCTTAACACGCAAAAGGGATGGCTGGAAAGAGCCGCCACGGAGCAGCATCGGGCGTACGGGGTAGGTTCGCACGGAGCAGGACCCGTGTCCAGCAAGGGGCAGAGCACGCTCCCTCCTCACCGCAACTTTAACGCGCGTTGAACCTCACGGGAAACGCTCCGTGCATTGTAAGGATCAAACCTGCGCTGTCTCGAGGCCTTGATAGCTCGCCAGCCGCCTGCGCACATCTCGCTGGACCAGATCCTCAACAGGTGTACATTAGTATAACCGCCGAATTCAATATTAGCCCTTCATCTACACCATTATTCTGATGCGTCACTACACGCTGTCTGGATGCAATTCCCCATCGTAGAGTTATAAACCAGGAGTAGCTTCAATTACACTGACAGTATAAAAGCAAAGTAAGGGAGAGGCTAAGCAGAACCTTTTAATTTGCTTAGCCCAAATGAATAACCCTGGCTGCACCGGTGCAAGCGATGTCAGAACTTGTTCCAAAAGGCAGGATACCATTTAAGAGTTACCTGGGTGTCTGCCCCAACAAAGCCACTTGGATCCGTCTACAGGCTTTGGCCTTCGCTCCATAAACCTGGCAACAACAACAACAAAAAACCTGCTCAATATCTTCTTATTAAACAAAGGGATTTAATAGCTCTGGTTTATATGCAGAAAGTCAGAAGAGGTTTAATTGTGTCGCGACCGCTGTATGTTTAAGGTACAATTGTTTAATGCCCAACATAAGGTTACAACTATTGTCTTCTACTGTGTTTGAGGTAATTGGAAACATAAATGAAGGCAAGTTAAAGGTCTTCTCATATTACTGTACTGCATGATTTATTCACTTTGCACAATTTGATTTTTTAATAAAAGGAATTATGTATTTTAGTATATTTCTGCTGGGATTGTTTTGTATCTTGTAAATGCAATGCATGATGAAAAGTGATTACTAATAATAACCCAGTATTACTTGTAATCCTATGCCCTAAATCCTGACTGCCTGTTTCAATGGGATTTTGATTAAAACCAAATGTGCATCACATATCAGATACATAAAGAACTTTCAGCACTCAATTCCTGGTACCTTGGCCTGATCCAGGCAGTGAAAATACTCATCTGTGGAAGGTGAAACAGTCCTTTAAAGGCATTGCTGTGGCAGGCCGACAGCTTTACTCCACTCTAACCAAACGCGGCTATCACTGGCTTGGACTGGATTTGTACCTGAAAAACAGAGTCAGAGGTTTTTTAATCCTTCCATTCAGCAGGTAGATGTGCCAGTCCCAGCCCCAGCCCTAAAGCACTAGCCAGGAGGAGTTATAGAAACAGGACGTGGCTCACGGAGGCGAGGAAGTTGCATTTACACACGGCAATATGCTTTGGCAGGTTATCCCGCATCATGCCGATGAGTAATGTATTTTGGAGGATGCACATGGAGACAGAATGCCAGGTTTTGCACACAGTGACAGAGCTGTTCACCTGAACTAAAAGCAATCAGAGCTCAGAGATGCTGGCACAGATGAAGAGAGGGAGGAAGCCCCCCAGAATTTTAGAGTGGTCAGACACCCATCACATATACTTTCCACCCTGCAGCCAGCAGTTCACCAGGCGGTTGATCCAGAATCCCCAATGCTTTTGACTGCGGCAAGAGTTAATCCCAAACCCGATTTTGAGGGGCTCTGGGTAAGACTCCCCCCACAACAGTCTTTGCCACAGAGGCACACCCCACACCCCCCCGCCCAGCACTTGCAATAAGTATTTCCCTCCCCCGGCTCCAGAGCCTGATGACACTAGCAAATATCTAAATAGTTTCTTGCAAAGGCTTGCCTTAACCAGAAAGTGGATCTCTCATTAAAGCATAAAATTAAACACTTCAGAACAAAGATATTGGCACATTAATATGGAGATTCTGCACCCCCCCCCTTCATCAAAATGCATTAGCCCTTCATGTGCAATTTGCATTGGAAAGCGTAGGAGCCACATAGCATTAACAGCTGTGAAATTGGTGTCATTCTTAAAGGTTAAAATAAACCCAGCTATTCTCTAAAGCTGCCAAGCATTTCTTTGCAAGATCTATGGCCAGAGCCTTCATGAATCATGAATTTGCTTTTTTTGTGTGCTGTGGAAGGATCCTTGGGAAGATCTTTCCCCTGTTTACAGGCAGGCAAGAGCATTCCCTGCTCAGCCTCTTGCAGGGTGACCTCAGCACTAGGTGTGAAATAAGACAAGCAGGAATCAGCCAGCAATATACATTTCAATTTGCACAGCAGCTCTTTAAAGAAAAAAAAAAAAAAGGGAATGACATGGCAGCCTCCTCACTCTACTCTTGATAAAGTCTCTTGAAACTTTTCTAGCCAATAGTTACTGGAATTTGTTTTGCAAGAGTGTCATTTTGTATTTTTTCTTTTTATTACCGTAACAAGTCACAGATCCTAAAGTTAGTATATTAAATATTCTGGTGACTGTACTGACAAGAACATTTAACATGAGAATCATTCTTTCCCCGTGATTTTTCAGAAGCTAGAAAGATTATTCTCAGGGAAAACCTATTAATTGCCAAGGCCTAAATAACACAGTGCCTTGTTAGATAAGAGGCGCCAAGTGAGTAGAGCATAATTCAAAACATATAGAAGCAAATGGGAAATCTCCCCTGGGGATTATGGCCTCTGGTCTCCGTGCCAGAGGTTGACTCGCAGCTGATGCAACCCCAGAACTGCAGAGGCTGAAGGTCCCTTGAAATCATTGTACCTCCTGGATTTTGAGCTAGTTAAAGCAAAGGCCAGTGGATGCTTCTTGTCCCAGTCCCTGCTCCGAAATACTCGTAAGCAATACCTGTTTGTCACAGTAGAAACATTCACGGGCTATTTTTAGAAGAAGAAAACCAGGGAAATCTTCCGTATTTCCTCTGAGATTCCACATGAGCAACACAGCCGTTCTTCTCCTTTTAGGGCTCCTCATAAAAACCACTGGCTCAGCGACAGTCTCAGAAGAAAAGATACCCCCATATTCTCACTCACCATGAACTCAACCACAATGATTGTGCTTCACTGCCCTTGGAAACCTTACGATTTCATTTTCATTACGCTAACTGGAGGGAAAGGCAGTACCATACACCTCTTTCCTCTCCGAGCCTGCACAGAGAGGAACGGTGCGGCTTTCTCTGCCATGCTTCACCCCTACGAAGTCCTACTTGCAATGCAAAGCCATGGGAACGTCCAGAGCTGGGGTTGAGCGTAGCATTACTTCCAGTTCAGATGGGAGGTTAAATCCAAGCAGAAACAGGCCTCGAACAGCTTGTTCCCAACCCCGCTCTGCCTGCCGCCCTCCCCAGCGCATGCTATCCTCCCCATCTGCTGCTTTGGATGTTAAACCCTGAACATTGCTAAATAAGTAGGGCTGTGAAGAGTCGCGTGTATTGTCTGGCTGAAGTTCACTGCGGGTTGGCCTCCAAGGGAGACGATGATTAACTCGACAGCACAGTTTGGGCAGTGAGAAAGGCTGGGTTTTGTAGAGAAGCAAGTCACCATCTCCGGTCCTTTGCTTGCTGCCTCCTTCAGCAGGTTCAGTTTGAACAGTGCGTTTCGTCACTACACCTCACACCTACTTTTGCAAACGAGCAGGAAAAAGCAGCAGGGAGCTCTGAATAATGTATTGGGGTTTCCAAGCTGATTTCTCCCCCCCCCCCCCCTCCCCCCCCTCTTTTTTGATCAAAACTGAACTTAAAATAGAAGAGGAAAAGGGTTTGCATAAATATCTGACAGCTGCTCCGAGCTTTCTCGCTAGTGCGGTAACCAGCAGAACAGCAAGGAAGAACTTGATTTTTTAGCTTAGTCTGAAGACCTTTTTTGGCCCATTTATTAGGAAAAGAGGTAGGAGAAGGTGTTATCAAAGCAGCTAGCCAAGTGAGGTCTAGGGACGTAAGTGAAAGAAAGAAACTGGAATCTAGGGAGTGGACCAAATGAAAGGGAAAAGGATAAAGGACACTAGGGGTGACAACGAAGAAGCTAATCTGAGGCCGTCCTCTACCTCCAAGGAGTCTTTATGTATTTGCCATGGGAAATTTCACCTCCACCCGTTTCCTAACTGTGCAAGCAGTAATACAGAAGAGATCACAGTTCCAGTGTTCACATTTTTAAAACAGGCTTTTGCCTTTTTCATACCAATCCCTAAAAGTGAGAGGAAAGCAGATTTTACAGAACAGAGTTTCAAACATCCATCTCATGTCAGGACAAATAAGTGAGTTTTAGGAAGCCTGCAAAGGTGAAGGGAGAAGAGGTGCGATAATTAACGGTCCTCTCACAGCAGCAATCACAGCATCCACAACCTCAATTTAGTTCACTTTTCAGCAGCTCCTTCTGAACCAGCTATGGGAAAACAGAGACATCACTAAACGGGACAATCAATTTTCACGGAAGATAACAGCCTGGCTGGCAGCGTGTTATCTTCTGAGAGAACAATCCCTTTGTAGTCCTAAATTAAGATTTGTCTTCCAGATTGCAGTTGCATCAGATGGAAACTAAAACCAGCGCAGCCACAAATTGATTGTCTTTTCTAATTGTCACTTATCTGGTGTGCAGCCATAAGAATAAGCATCTTAAGGCCCTTATATGAACAGGGAATTTGCCCCAGTTCAAGCCAGCACACTGAAAGATTTGGCCGGGGACTTCTAGTTTACATCTCCCAGCACAGCACAGCAGCTTTGTCCATCGCAAAGACCCAAACACCCAGAGTCTTTTTCTGGGAAACTCCATTGTCTTAGCTCACAGTTTTAATTTTAAATAGAACAAAGGAGATCTTTTACCCCCATGTAACAGTTGGGAAACCAATACAGAGACTTTAAGGCTTGATCCACAAGTGGATGGCCAATATCAAGAAACTAGTATCTCAGCTAGATCACAAAACAAAGATCAGGACTTTGGTCCTGCTCTGCCTGTATGAAGAAAGACAGCATAATGCTCACAATCCTCATTTCAAGATCAGCAGAATTTAATCTTGCATGCTTTTCATCCAGAAATTCAAGACCAAGCTCTACATAAAGCAAAAATCCACCACAAAGAAAAAAAAAAAACTGCAGCCCATAAAACAAAACCAAAAAAAGCCCCCAAACCACTAAGTTAACTCAAAACCAATGAAGTTTATGAAGTCTGCCATGATTTTCAAATCCATCCTTAGCAATTTAACCTGATTTAACAAGGTGCCATTTCTACAAACACACTGTATATGCATGGGTGCGTGCACATTTCTACCGTTTTAATTCTCTGGGCACCTTCACCTGCTTTTGATGGAGGCATAATGCCTCAGAGTCCCCCATCATGGCAGCTTTGTGAGAAGTTGTTAAAAAGGACAGCTGTTAGAAGACAACCCCAAAAACCACTCCACTCAAAACCTACAGCATCTGATCACCCCTCACTGGATACCAGAGACTCCATGGGGGAAGAAGGGGGAAGGGAGATGTCAAATGCCCCAGTTGTGGGAAAAGCTTCAATCGCAATTAACAATTGCCCACAAGACACAAATCTGTGGGAAACCAGGCTTTGTTAATCCCTGCGCTCAAGGAAATACTTATTCGTTCCGTGAGGAAGGGGCCCGTTTCCGGCCAGCTGCCTTCCCACTGAAGAGACCCAGGTGGGTGACTCCAGCCACCACCGCTCAGGACCCCCGTATGTGTCATGGCCGCATCCAGCCACTCCCTAATCGTTCATTTAAGATCTAAATATTTAAGACCTGGACAAGCTACACAAGTAATTTGAAGCTTAATCTTTTGTGATATTTAAGACATGGCTGGACAAAGCCTGAGAAAACTGGAAACCAACCTGCGCTATTCAGAAAGATGGGCTGAAGGACCGGATAGGTTTTACCATCATTCTTATCCTCACTCTTCTACCTTTTGGCCAATTTGTTTAGAAATTCCCACCCTCCCCCCAAATACACCCTGTCCTTCACTACGGTAACCATGCTTTCGATCCAGTGGCAAGGCTTTGAAATCTCAGATGTTGCAGATTGCTATAGCCAGGGAACTATCAATGGGGCTACAGGACGATTTGGCTGGTGTCCAGTCCGTCCCAGAGCAAGACAATTGCTCCACAGCAACCGCCGTAATAGCTACCGAATAGCTAATCCAAAGAGCTTACCAAAGCTTTGAAAAGCTTTTAGCAATCTTATACCAGGATACTCCTGACTTCTCAGCTGAGATTGTCTCTTCTTATGGAGAACTTCTTATGGTGTATGATAGGTATTTGCAGGTATTATTTCGAGGGATTTCAGAGCTATGCTGAAAGCCTCCTGCTTACCAGATAGGGTTCATGAGAGAGAAAGGGGCCTGGAATAACAAGAGAAAATGGCTTAGATCTTTTCCAAAGATCACAGGCAAGAAGTACGGTCTCACTTGGAAATGCTCGCCATGGCCTGGATTCAGGGTAGCAAAAATCTCCTAAAGCTGTAAGATGAAGGCTAGCTAATTAACAGCACTTAATAGCTGGCTAAAAGAGGTATGGGTGCAAGAATGGAATTCGAGTCCATGTCACAGAAATTGAAATTTTTTCCTCTGGGGCAGGTATGCTTTTGGGGCTACTCCTGGAGCAACAGCGTAGCCCAAAGTAGTGAACAATAGCAGGGGGAGGTAGGGAAATCAAGGCAGGAAGCTTTTGAGAATGCTCTAGTTCTAAAAATAGTCTGGAGTTTTGGTTATTTTAGTGTACAATGCCACTAGGCAGCCAGCTCACACAGCAAAATCTGCAAACTCATTCCCTTCACACCAGCTCTGCACTTCAGCATGGCTTCCGGGAATAAAAGTGCAAATTTGGGCAAGGATGCAAAGAATGCAGAGTTGTTCAGCTACTCTGGTTATGAGAAGCAGTGAAAGGCCCTAATAGAGGCACAGACTCCCATCTAAATATATAGACAGAAACTGAGAATAGCCTGCCACAGCCCTGCTCCAAAAGCCCACTCCAAGCTCTCGGAAAGCCTTTCTGACTTCAGCAGGCTTTGGGTCATGCCCTGTCCATACCGAAGGGCATGTTAAATTGGGTTTACAATAGCCCTTTTCCATCTGAGCTGCCCAACGGGCAGGCAACGCCTCCAGGAACCTATTGACTTTTCAGAGGCTACAAGAATAAAATTACAATTTGGAACTGAAATCGCCGCTGTGACTGTGATGGAGACCAGAGCTATTTAGGGATTAGATTAACACAGAGACTTTATGAAGCATCAGCTGTATGGCCGCTGTGAGTGAATCAGCAGGCTGTTAGCCTGGGGACCAACTGCTAATTGAAAAGGGGGAGGGGGGAAGAAAGGCTGGAGTTTCATATCTAACGGTTAAATACATTTCAGTTGCTGGTCCAAACTGTTCAAAGGATTTGCCAGACTTGCGCCTGCCTTCCCATCCCCCCGGCAGCCTTTTAGCCTCAGCTTCCTCATTAAAACGGCTGAATAGAGCTGCACTTGTTACACGTCTGCCTGCAAAGGCAGTAGCAGTCTCAGCATCCAGGCAACCCTGCTCCCTTCCCAAATTCATCCACGGGGTCTTTACCTGCATGGCAACAGGCTTCTTCTCATTATTGCAAAAGTGACCACTCATCTTTGGGAGGGTGGAGTGGATGGCTGGAACCCAGCAGCAGTAAAACATATCCTAACATTTACAGATACCTCTAACCACGGGACCTGGGCACAGGTGTCCTCACCAGAATTAAACGATGTAAAATCTACAGACTTATATTCACTGACAGTCCGCTGTGTTGGTGAGTAGCACTCTGCACCAACTGTCTTTTTTCACGGGAAGTGAACTGGTGATAGCATGCACAGGACAGCGCGTGACCGAAGGACCACCAGGTATTCTCTGGGTGACCTATGAAGCGTCAGCAGTTAGCGTACTTCTTTCACAAGTTATTAAATAAGGCGAGTTTTTCAGCACAGTTATGCTTAGAAACAAGAAGCACTAGAACAGGCTGTGAATTTCTGGGCAAGAGATGCCTTGCATAAAGTTTTTCTTGCAATATATTATGTAGCTGCCTGAAGTCTCTATGGGTTATATTAGAGCCCTAGACAGTTGTCTGACAAATTCCTGGTAAACAAAGAAGACAAAGCTGGAACTCAAGCTATGTGCAAGTCTATTTATGTTTGTTAGTTGCAAGTTATTTCTTCAGTAAACGTTTCCTGTTTAAGAAACATACAGATTTTTAGTTCAACATGCCTGCAACAAATGCCCAAGTACCCCTTCTCAGAAAAAGCAATCGTCACTTTCCAGGTTATGCTGGTCAGGTCCAGCCCTTCTCATATACAAAAGGTTTAAAATGCATCTTCAAGAGATTTAGTCTTCGACAGCTTTTTTTTTTTTTTTTTTCTTCAATAAAAGAGGCCTAACCAGGAGTTACTGCACTGAACATGTTTCCAGGAAATTGAAAGCATTCAACACTGCAATGTTGATCTCCCCAAGCATAACCCATTTCTAGCTAAGTTATTATATAAATGCACACTATGACGGACAGCAGCTACTTAAACATACATAAGCTGTATGATATGGTAAGCATATGTTACTGCTGAACATGCAATAAAATTTGATTTTACCCTATTTACATTCATGTGTTGATTCAGTTAGCCTTTTTATTTCTAAGAGGATAAACACAAGCCCAACTGACGAGTTGATCGTAACCACACAGTGAAAAATCTGTGTGAAAACAAGAAATAAAAAGGATAGTATATTTTTTCCCTCCAACACTCAAGTTTACTTCATGAATGACGTCCCACAAACTTTTTTCAAGGGGAAGCCTGCTATCCTCATTCCACAGAGCAGAAAACTGATGCACAGATGTAATCAGAATAAGATGAAGACACAGGCAGCCTGACCCCCAACTGTTCACCAGTAGATCAAAATCCTTTCCTAGAGGCATGAATAGAACCCCAGAGCCCCATTCCCAGTCACTCCTATTTAATCGCTGCATCCCATTTTCTTCCAAAGCAGGAACAGCCCCTTTGGCATCCCAACTTCTGGTCTCCTTCCCCCCTCGCCCTCATGACAGCACTCCTTATTGCCCTGTGAAGTGCCAGCTGCCTTGGCCTTATCAATTCCAAAATCATCATCGGTGACATTATAACAAAGCTGTTTGCCTTTGCATCCTCGAGCATATAGGATGCAACCCCTCCCACACGTACTTTTGTTCCAAGCCAGCCAATATCTGGGAGGAGAGACAGCTCTTTAGCCTCCCACCCAGCGTGTTTCTGTGGTCCCTGCTTCCTCACAACATAACGGCATGAAAGGAGCAGGGAGGCAGCTCTGCTCTCTGCCTCTTCTCTCAAAGGCTCGGCGACTCTTGTGTCAGCAGAGCTGTGGTGAGCCACAGGCCGCTGCTTCAGTTCAAAGCATCTTTCCCGGGATGATAGCCAGCAACATCCCAAATTGAAACCACACACTTGATAGCTAGCACCCTAATCAGCTACATCTCAAACTTAGCACATATTGGCTCGTTAAAAGAAGAAAACTATATAGAAAGCCAGCGAGGCTCCTTCCTTGGGGGCCCAGTTCAGCAGGTAGTTCAGGGCATGCTTAGCTTTACTATCAGGTGGAAACCAACCACTTCCTAAGGGCCAGGCTTGCAGCATAGCACAGAGGCTCCTGCTTTCTACCAAATTCTGGGGTCTGGAGAGTCCATGTCCTTCACCAGAAGACACCCACAGTAGGAAAGATCTCTCCATACAGGGCTGCACGTGTTCTCCCTCTTGGGTAGGGCAGATTTTGGCTGTCAGGTCACTAAGCAGTGCATGTGCGGCGTATTAAAGATGGAGTCTTTTTCACCTACTCAGTTCTAGAAATTTTTGAAATAAAACATAAAAGCCCTTTTCATTTTTATCTAAGGTCTTGTGGCAATGTGCCAACAGAGAACAAAACACAGGTGGCATACAACGAACGCTCTGAGAAATGACTTCTGGTTTATGAGATGTTTCTTAATGGAGCCAAGCGATGCAGATTCGCTGTATGACATACTGCCCTCTCCCCTTCAAACAAAGTGGGGCTGGAGCTGAACACCCCATTCCTCGGATGCTGGCAGAGCAGCAACCTGAGTACATATCCTTCAGGCAGAAGCGAGAGGGGCTTGGAGGAGCTGCACGGCGATATGGGAGGTAGAAACACACCAGCTGTGAATTTGAATGGAGCTGCTTTGCAAGAGAGCAGAACGCTGCTGCTATATTTGGCTAGTCCCTGAGAGATTTTGCTGGGAAGGAGCATCTGTTTCATTTGATGCAGTGCCCATCACCCCCTAAAAGACAGCATCTTGCAACCAGCCATAACCAAGGGCAGTACAAAAGGGGACAACCTGTTGCCAATCTAAGGGAGCCGACTGGGACCACCTCTCGGAGAACAGGGATGCTCTTGGCAAGATGGGGAAGCTTGTGTTTGCATAAACTGCCCTTCCACCTACTTGAACTGGGGGGATCACTGCAAAACAAAGCAATACACTGCATCACATCAGCAGTACCCACTAGGCAGGGCAGAAAATGCTGAACCGTGCCTTAGTTTTCACCTGGACAAAGACGTGACCTAACAGCAAAACCTGTTTTTCCATTAGCTTCGTGTTGTGATGAACGTGTGAGCGATATCATTCCCTGCTCTACCTATTTCATCTTGGGGTAGATCCAAGGTGCTAAGTGTCTTTAAATTACAGTAGAGAAGAAAGGAGCAGACAACCACCTACAGAAACCTGATAGCTGCTTCCTACAGTTGTAAACCTCCCGGCCAGGGCACGCCATGCTGCCAGGAGAGCAGCACACGCACCATGTGAACACATGGCTTTCCCTCTCCAGAGTCCACAGGTTTCTTTCCAGTCACCACGTTTTTTACAAAATCCACCCAAAATAGCAATGCAGATCCAGTGCAAGGGACCAGATTTTTTGGAGCATCCCAATTTAAGATTGCTTGCTTCCAAATACTTTCTATCCATCCAATACTTGTTACAATCACAGGGCCATTCCTTTCAGCATAAAACCACCATGACACCACAAACCTAAGTATTATCAAGCAACGCTGTTGGTGCCTCAGCCTGAACTGCGCTGCCAACGCTTGGGAGTCCAAGAGGGCAATTTGAGGCTACCGCACAATTCACAAAGATACAAGGAAAGCAACGTGTGTAGAAAGGGCATGCCCTAAACCCCTCCAGGT
This sequence comes from Aquila spilogaster, assembly GCA_024606505.1. Classification (NCBI taxonomy): domain Eukaryota; kingdom Metazoa; phylum Chordata; class Aves; order Accipitriformes; family Accipitridae; genus Aquila; species Aquila spilogaster. The sequence goes on from JANHGO010000027.1 coordinate 49,832,870, forward strand.
TGAAGAACACACATCAAGGTGGTCGTGGCACAGGAATACCTCCACGCTCACAGCCGTTGGGGCTGGAAGTCCCATGCTCTTCCCGAAATGCGGCTCCGCCGGGGAATCGGGGGGAGAGCGAGCCGATTCCTCCCAATAGATGGCAGCAATGGATGGAGACACAGGCACTTCTCCCAGTCCTCCTCCGGCCTCAGGCACAGGTGAGCACCCGGGGAAAAGGCGAAGGGCTCAGGCAGCATCAGGGTGCAGAGCAGGACCCAGGCACCCTGGGCTCCAGCCTCCGGACCACCCTGCCTTCCCTCTTTTGCTGCTGCTGCTTCATTATTTGTGCACTTGAATGCAAGCGGCTTCCTCCCCCCCAACCTTCCCCTCGCTCTCCCCTATTCGGTCCTCCGCTACTTTTGTTCGGTGGTGGAGGCTATTAAATGCCGAATGAGGAAGAGGCCTGTAGCGGCGAGCACAAGCACTAGATGTACTCTGAAAATAGACCATGTCAATGGAGCTGAGGTTTTGTTACCAAGTGTCCCTAATCGAACTCTTTGTGACTTAATCACGCTTTTGGCAGCGGCATAAGAAACAAGTAATGAATCAAGTTATTGTATTTCCTGGATTTTACTCTGCTATTGTAGTGTGCGACCCCAGTGAATATGCCGATTCCACTTCTTCCCCTTGGTTAATTCCTCCAGCCCTCCAAGGCCAGCCAAAAGGGCTTTTTTGGAAAGAGCAGTTTCACTAACACTATGCGGTATATAATGGTTTAAAAATCTCATCTAGAACTGTTAAATCTCTGCAGAAGGAGCAGGGGTGAGAGCAGAAAGGGAAAACGGAAAGGGTTCAGACATGTTGGGAGCCGGGAAAATGGGGAAAGAAAAAGCCGTAAGAAGTTGCTTTACAAATACAGGCCTCCTACTTTGTTAACACATTTAAGTAATGTTAATTGCAGTGCACTGCAGTATAAAGAGGCATTTGTAATTGATTAATCTATGTTTGCCATTTTCTAATTAAAGAGAAAAGAAACCCTAATTATTCCACTCTGTACTAGGCAGCGGAACAGTCATTATGGAATAAGCAATTTTCCCTCCTCAGACAGTGGGTTCCCCTATTCTCCCACGTTACATAAAACCCTCACCACACAACCCTCCCTGCAGCATGGCCGATTTCTGCTTGTTAGGCACTACCAGCATTGCTGAATTTCACAGCATCCCACTGTGCGGGAGCAGGGAGAGTGGATTGCGAGCTTCAGTTCAGCCTCTAAACCTTGCAAATGATGACTGTGTCATGTTTTCCAGGCCCTCCATCCCCTTGGAAAATAAGACTGGAGAAAAAGATGAATTTTGGGACCCAAACCCATCACTACATCTGTACTGATGCTGGTAGCTTGGAAAGAAACCAAGGCCATTGGAAAAAGAAAAAAGCCGGCCCTAACAGAGGGCTTGTGTCAGATGGAAAGAGATGACACCAAGCCTGAGTTGCTGCTGCTGCTTTGTTCTGCATCACTTGAACAACAGAGAAAGGCAGAGAGGGCATTTGCTGTCCTCAGGGTGCAAATCACAATCCGTGGTCCAGGGTGATGGACTTAGCCGGGGCTGCTATTGCAGCTCCCGACATTCTCTCGGGAAAGAAAAAAGCCCAGCCTGACTCCAGCTCCCAGTGCTGACACCTCTGAATTGCTCTACATCCTCTCCCATTCCCTCCTCCACAGCCCAGACTACTGCAACATCTCCCCTTGCTGGGGGTGGGCAGTCTGTGGTCCAAGAGGAGCAGAAATGGGAAAAGCCTCCCAACAGTGTTGGAGAGGCTGAGCCTCTGCTCAGCCTGAAGGGTCGATGTCTACAATGAAGTTGGGCAAGACAAATCCAAAGCTACGTAAATTTATTCAGTGACATAGAGGCTAGCTGATGGAGAAAGCTGCAAGGAAAACAGGCTCCCTTTTCCCTGGCTTAAATGAGGCAGGATGGAACATTTTCTCTTTAATTTGGAAGACATGCTGGTAACGCGGTTCCTGCTGATAAATCACACGCCACTGCCTGACTTGAGAAATGGCAAAAACTACAGTAGACTAACTTGCTACAATCGCACGCCTGGCACACAAGATGCAGTCACTTCAGAGCTGTTCTCCAGAAATAGTTAAACTGCACCACATGGCACTTAAAGCGAGTGTTCAGGGTAGGTGATGCGACTCCCTGATTTTATTCAAGTGCCCAGTGCAGTGTTTCTATCTCTGGTTTCTGTAAAGGAGCAGCTGGTGATAAGCTGCTGAGAGAAGATGATACTGATCACATGCAACCCAACTCAGAGCAGAGTTTGGAGTTCTTGCTGCAGAGGTACTGTGGGGTTGGATCATAACTTCTTCACTTTTCACGATTTAAAAAAAGCTTTGAGAGAAAAAATATTTCATAATTAGACAGTGGGACTCATTATTCCAAGATATTGTTGAAGACACGTAGGAGGATTTTTAAAAAGAGCTCAGACATGAATAAAGATAAAGAATATGCAGTTTTAAGCCAGGCAAGGGTTTAAAAGAGAACATAAAACCCTCATGCTTCAAACTGAGACCCATTTTTAATAACCGGGGGTTGAGAGGAGTATTATTTTCTGCCAAGTGCCAATGTCCTCCTCCTTGCTAGCACATCTTAACCGGCAGAAGAAAGTTGTTCTCAATCTTGCATAGAATCATTATTCCCAGCCTCAAAGCAGACCCAATGTGATTACTTACATTACACAAAAACAACAGAAGTGACAGAATGTGAGGGTTTTAAAGTAAAGCCCTTTCAGGGTAGATGAATAAAATGTGGTGAGAGTAAGTTTCTGCCCCTTGGCTGAAGCAGATCCTAAAAAATGAAACTTCAGAGACCCCAGAAGTGCAGGTAGATGACAAGGATGGAAACAGCACAGCTTAAATGTTCTTTTTTTCCTGTACTAGTATAGCAGAGGCCCCAGATAATTGGAGGGATCTGTTGTGCTAGGTGCTATACAACCCCCTAGACGTTGCTGATAAGATTGTTTTGGTATTTACTATGCGATAAAGTTACAGGAGCATGGAGATGCTTCCAAGTTAGAAGTGGCCAATTCACACACAGAAAGACTGAAGATCCAGCTCCCCATATCCATACATGTGTGTTTAATTTTAAGCACAAGTAATCCTTTAAATCACAGACTTTAAGGAACCACTCATGCTTAAAATTAAGCACAGGTGGATGTTTGCAGGGTCAGGTCTGGAAGATCATTTGCCTCGGTTTCCACCTGTTAGGGGACAGTCCTTTTTCACACTGCCATTTTTCCCTTTTTCCCCAGTTTCATCTGCACACTGTAATATCTGGGCCTGTGCTCGGTACAGCAGTTTAAAGACATGCTGGTCCTTACACTGGGGCCTTGAGAGTTTTCTTTTACACAAGTAACAAAATCAGTCCATTATCAGAAATCTGGCAAAACAATAAAATAAAAAATACAGAAAGATAGTCAAATATAGCCTTTGCCATTCTTATTCAACGCCAAGGGAGCTCAGAGGTGAGCAGCATGTTTTTCCCCTCATCAGCGGGATTTGTCTGTGTTGTGCACAGATGGAGCCCATGGCATCATCCCATGGATGAGGATGGAGCAAGTCAAGGGTAAATGGGCAAGGCATTAAGCTGAGTATTAGAGATACATGGCCTATTTCTAACTGCACTGCACAACCTTGGGCCAGTTATATCATTTTTTGTGCCCCTGTTTTTCCCACCTTTCCCTTGTTTGTTTTGTCTATTCACAGTTTGAGCTGTTCAAGAGAAAAATGTATTATAACAGTTCTTGGGAGATCCCACTAGAGCTCACAGCTAAATTATACCAGATCCCAGACAAGGCAGCAAGCAACAGAAGCACTACCCAGCTATTCTGGGGCCCGAGAGTCCTTCACAACAGCAGGACAGCCAAGGAAAGACCATAAACAAATTATTTTGGAAATAATCTTTTTCGTTATGTGAATCAAACCATTCAGTGTCACAAACACATAGCAAATCAGATGCATCTGAAATCCTCACACAGAGCTGTGCATATCACTCAAAACCACTCCAAAGCATTATTTTTGAGGGCCTACCCTCTTCTTTAGAATAAAAAGGAGAAGAGCAGTCATAAAAAATACCAGGAACCCCCCAAACTTACCAGTTAGAAGGTATATAAGCCTATAGGAACCAGGTGGCAAACAGCTACCCTAGCAGAAACACACCTTCTTCCTTTCCCACCTCAATTTAAAGGGCCAGAGGGCAGGTAAACTGGGAACTGCAACTCAGGCTCAAATTTTATTTCTGTAATAAAAGTAAAAATAATAAAATGCAAAATTCGGAACCTGGTAGATCTTTCACTGCACCTTGTGAGACTATAAATTAGTATTTTGCCCAGGGAGTACAAGACAAGTTGAAGTATGATAGATACATGGCTAACAAACCTGACTAATGTAAGTGAAGGAGGAAAACTTTATAATAACAGGGTATGTTGGTAAAGAAGATCCTGGAGATAATTTTTGTGTATGATGCTTGTTTTAGTATTTAGGTAAATGCACATACACACTGCTCTGGTCTGTTGAGACATTGCATTGATCCTCGAGTTGGAGTTCTTTACTGATACTGCCATGGCTTGGGCTCAGCCAATTTCTCAACGGAGATGTTGGTCCTGCCTAGGTGGATGTGCCCTCCTGTCTTTCTAGTGGAATTTGTGCTTCCACCTCTGGACAAAATGCTTCTGAACATTTTTAGAAATGAAACAGATTTCGTTCATCCCAGTGTCATGCCAGAGCTAGCTGTGTTGGGATGTGTGATGGAAATTTATCTTTGTTCTGTGCCCAGTTTGTTCTTTTTACTCTGCTCACTACAGGAGAATCTCTGCCTGTCCTTGCCTTATCCCCATGCTAAAGATAAGAGGATGCAGGAATGAGGGGGGAAAAATAATGGAACTAATGTCTTCTTAATGATTTGGAGAAAGAGCTAAGCTGTTGAAATCTTCCCATTGTTAATCAGGTGATTCATCCCTTATCCGCCATCACATTAAATTTCAGGAGGATTTTCTCCTACCTGGCGTTTATGTTCAATCCGATGACCTGACAGTCCTCCTGAGTGGATGTAATCCCCAGGTACAGCACTCTGAGTTGTTGCTCTCAGCAGGATCTGTCCATGACTCTATTTCATAGTGCTGAAATGTCACCAGAACATAGTTCTCTGCAGAGCGAACTAACTGAAGGAAACCACCAAGAATTTGGCTCCACATTATCACCCAAATCACTAGTAAATTATCTACTTTGTTTTAAGAAAGGAGTACTTGGAGCAAAGAAAGACAAGGAAGTTCATCCAAACCCCTTGATCTGAATCCCCTTTGGGCACAATAAAAATATGTTCTGGCTTTCTATTCCTTTATAGATTGGAGGCAATGAAAGCTTCAAGTTCACCAACCCTCCACAGTGCTTGGCTTCAGTCAACACAGATGGTATCTGGGGCTTTTGGAAAAAAATTAAAAGGGTTGGAAGATGTCTGCAGCTCTGACACGATTATTTATGGGCCTTCAATGAGTGTTGGCTGGAAAAATAATCACGAGTGGGAACTGAGGGGAAAAACAAGACAATGAGGCTCAATAGGCTTCTTTTTGCTAATATAGAACCCCACAAAATAAAGGGGCTTCTGAAAATCTGTAGCTGCCCACAGGATTTGCTATAAGAGCATTGCAAGAGTTTAAATCTACAGAGACAGGGCCAACAGCTGACCAAACGGGAAGATCTCAAGCAAAAAAAAAAAAATAATCATTGGTCACGTTTGGAGAACAGTTACTTGAGGCAGCCTGGCTTAAAGCCCTGAGCATGTGTGTGTACAAAACTCCCTTGACTTTCAATTTAGATGCTTTATAGCCTGAAATGATAGAAAGGGTTTTATCAGCTATAGAACCGAAACTAGCACTTTTACAGCTGCCTTCTGCTCTGCAAGGGCATAGCAGGGCAGAAGACTGATCCATAGTATCCCTGTTTTGGTGCAGTCAAAGGTTTGACCAGGCCAACATTACCTTTGCTAAAAGCACAGTCCCTACCGTGCAGTGCAGAGAGCTTGAGTAATGGCAGTGCCCAGCAGAAGCTCCATCTAAAGCAGGGCTGAAAGGGGACAGACACAGCCTTGTGCTGTTCTTCTCCCCAGAGATGCATGTACCCATGGACAGAATGGCATCCAAAACAGCAGAAGAAATCTTCCCATGGTCTCACAGCAGATTGGTGGTGGAGGAACAATTTAAAAACTCAAGATTTATGGCCTCTGCTTCAGCAGCCCTTTGGTGACTTCTTGTTGAGTCTCAGGCAAACTTGTTCTGAGATCATGTGGGAGTGCTCAGAGCAGCCTCACATATCGGCGAGGCTGAGCGCAGAAGACAGCGCAGACCAGGGTAAAGTGACAGAAGCTGAGACTACTATAGACAGGATCCTCAGAGTCTACAGAGAAGGTGGAGCTGACAGTCCTTCCAGAAAACTGAAAAGGCTTCGGCAAGATAAACAAACAGTAGTTATTCACTTCTTGGGAGAGACTTAAATGGGATTCAAGAGTTTTCTCATGGTTCCACAAACAACTGTCATTATCCATAGCTCATCTCTGTGTCAAACCGAGGTTTCTCCTCCCCCCTGCCCCAACATGTTGAAAGGAGAAGTGAAAAGGTTACACATTTATCTTATTTCTTCGTCTCCCAGGACCTGTCTTTACTTTTCTCCTATTTCCTTAATGCAGGGGGAGAGAGGGAGAAAGAGAGAAAAAGGAAACAAAAAAGTTCTCCATGGAGAATTCAATTCAGCAGAATTACACTGCTCTTACGTCCGCTTCGAGGCTCTCTCCCACGCACAGCCTGTGGCTTCCAGCACAATATCTGCACAGCCCCAGCACTGTGTCAGCTTTGATAAGAGCCCCTGTGTAATCAGTGCAGTACCAGTTATCCGGCTACAATACTGTATGATTTCCTCTTGTGGCTTCTTCATTCCTGTTTATAATTAAAGAAGGACTTCTTGCCATGCCAAAGGCTATATAAAAATAAGTAATAAGTAATAAAGTGATGGCATTGATCCAAGAGCTTGCTGCTGCCGCTCTTATTCTTGCAACACAGTAATATCCAGCAGTGGTTAACAGCTTTAAGGTTTTGGTGTTTCATTCAACTATTTGCATTTAGCAGTTATAGGAGGATGCAGCCAGCCTAGGTGAAGAAAAGGGCTGATGTGGTTTAGGATTACTGGATATTTAGCCTTTACATTTCGAAAAAAGTTGAATCATTTGCTGGGTTTTCTTCACGGCATTGTGTTCACTCTGCTGCAATCAAATTGGCCTAAAGTCATAAGCAGGGCAGGTGGTTAGAAGCTCAACCCTGGAGCCAGAACTTGTTCCATCCATTAATTATTTGTGTTGGATAATTAGCACAAGCGCTATGGAAATCGTGGCCCCATTGTGTAAATACATATGGTGCCCCCAAGAGCTTCAGATTTAAATAGACGGGAGAGACAATGGGCAAATTAGCCAGTGCTACACAACAGGTCATCGAGAGCCAGCGGTCCCACCCCGACTTCCCATTTTCCAGGACAAACTGTTCTCTTCATCAGCCCATGTAACTTCAAAGTGCTCCAAATTGCAGCCCCATGCTTAAAAATTCCTTATCTCCCTCCAAGTGCCTTCGCTCCCTGTCCCTTAGTCAAAGGGACATAGGGATAAGGAGGAGGTCTCCTGTGTCACTGTATTTCTTTTCCCTGCTCGAGGAGAAGCTGTGTCATACAATCTCCTGCACAAACCAAACAATCTTGCTCTGTTGCATGTGGGAGAGAAATTCTCTTCCTAACCATGTACATTTGTGGGGCGTAACTATTGAGCAACATACTGTTATTTATTCTTTGTTCTTAAGTAACTTATGAAGGCTCTGTGAAATCAGCACAAGGCTGGGGACTGCAGACACCCAGGCAAGTCACTTCTCCAGGGACACTGCAGGTGTTGCCATTTTACAAATGAGGGTCTAAGGTGGAAGGACTCAAGTCATGCAAGATGTCTGCAGAAGAAAAGGGTCCTGGATTAGCTACCTCTGTAACCACAAGACTATTTGATTGCATTCAGCGTCCTCCCGCTGGCAAGAGAACCAAGCTGAGAACAGACACAGCACAGGACTAATCCAAGCAGCACTGAAGAAGTATTTAAAAACACAAGTGTTAAAAAGCCAGGGTGATTTCTTCACCTGTCTCCGATATGTTTTATCCGCTGACCTCACTGGTATGAACTCACTTAGGGAGTTGCAAAGGTTCCCAAACAAAGGCTCCTACCCATTCCGGATTACACATGAAAAACATTGCTCCCCATCACTCTGAGTCACTCCTCAGCTGCTGAGCCAAGCCTAACCAAACCCAACCAGCCCAATAGCTTGGGGAGGGGGCTCCCTGCCTTTGAAGTCTTTGGCTAGAAACAGTCTTACCCTTTCTTACACCTGAGAAAACATTCTGCAAAGAACCTCCTTTCCTTTTGCTTTGATGCTGTCTTTCACACTCTCTTTTCTTCTTTCACTTCATCTGCTTTCCTTAATGAGAATGTAAATAAGGTACTGCTGTGTAACTCTGAGGATCTCAAAATGCTTAATGAAGATGGATCAATTAAACATACAATCCTGGATGAGATAGAGAAGCACGGAAGTGCTTCTTGGAGCCACCTTCTATTGCTCTGAAATAGAGCCATTTCTCATGTGCTGTAGGCATTATGTGGGTTACGGAGAGCCCTCAAATGTGGTAAATCTCAGCCATACCTTAGTGCCCTCCTCTCATGAAGTGTCACTTTATCTGAGCAACTTACCTAGAACTTGGGGTGTGTAACACACCCAGAAAAATTTCACATTCCTTTGCAAATGTTTCCTATCATCACCACGAAAAAAGGTACTTTCTAGGTACATTCCCTTTTTAAAAGGAATTACAGTCATCCAGGGTGAACAGCAGACAGAAAGGACTGGATGAAACTGGTAACAGTTTGGATCATGCCTTTAGGATGGCTCTTATTTTATTACCATTATTATCCCTCTACTTCTGTGTTTAGGAGGCTCTGGAGTATCAGGTTGCTTAGAAAAGTTTCCATCATTAGGCCTGATTTTCTACTCGTTTAGGAAGACACAGTGCTGAAATTGTTGGAGCTACACTTCTGCAAATCCTTCTGGAAATCCAATTCGAAGCCTGTTGTGGTCAAGGCCTCATCCACTGAAGCCCACTGACTTCAGCTGGCCCTGCATTAGACCAGAGGTGTGATGAGAATCTGCCCTGGCTTTCCCTTAAAGGAAGCCCCGTATGGCGACTTGTTTCCTGTCCTTGATTCATCCTGATGCGTATGTGCATTAAAGCGCTCAGCACCTCACCAGTCAACCCTGTCCTCCTTAGTGCAGTGCTGGAAATAGGGGCTGTTCTCTGTCGTTGGCAGACCCTGTGGGGAAGCTGTCAGTACAGGCTGTTTCCAATTTCTGCACTTTGAGCAAGACTTTCTACTCCAGTGCATCTAGCTTGGGCTGAGAAGATAGATGTTAGCCACAGAGCCTCCTTTTTGTGGTTTCCTGAATGCTTTGGTTTGAGACTCCTTTTCCTCCTTCCCCCCACCATGGATGCAGTTTTATTCTGGAGATATGGAAATCTGCAGTGCAAGCTTGTTAAAATACCAGATGGTTTTTGGTGGTGATGGTGGTAGAGCAGAACAGATACTTACAGGCTTGACTGAAGTTTTCCCAACTAAAGCCTTCCACAAATATGCAGTTGCCTTCCTGTGAGAGCGATCTAAACAAGACTGGATGTGTGGATCCGGCCACTGAACATCCTGAACAAACAGAGGGCTTATTCACTGGTCAATGACAAGCAGAAGTTACATACTTGGTTGCCCACTTCTCATTTGTGTTTACTCTCCACTTCTCTCCCAGCCAGAGGGCAGGTGATGGCCAGATCCAAACTTCACTGAAATCAAGAAGAATCGCTCCCCAGATTTCACTGGCCTTTGGGTTAGGACACAGTGGTTTTTCAACCAGCTATTTTATTCTGTTTCCCACGTTAACCTTAAGAATCCAGCACATCATTGAAAGAGATTGTTTTAATGAAAATAACAACCCAAAGCTCCAGGTGGGATTTATCTGTCACGTGGATTTACGGACATGCCAGGCTTTAGCCATATCTATCCTCACATCACCCAGACTAAGGCTATGAAGCCCTGCTGCCTGGAACTGCCTCCAAGACAGGCTTGAGGTCAAACTTGCCCCCTAGCCTCATTGCTTACCTGGTGCTCACCTTCAGATCTGATGCTGGTGTGGCTCAGCTGCTATCCCTGAGTGGAAAAGCCCCAACAACACCTTTGCAAAGGTCCCCAAATTCTACTTGTGGTTATGAGTAGATGAAGAGAGCATCGTCACATCATGTCCTCCTGCAGATATGCTCAGTTTAGCTCCTCCTAAACATAAAATGGACACACAGAGACAGAGTTATGGCAAGACAAACTGTCAGCAAAGACAAGACTCCTGAGCTTTCTATTGCCACTAAAATTTAGACATAATCAGACAGTCCTGGCAGACGAAGTAGGAGTCCAATGAGATATTGTTGTTTGCAACAAGGAGTAGTAATACTGTAGAACTGTAAAAGCACTTCTAACAAGACAAGCTCTGCAAGGCAACATGATGAAAGCCGTGTCAGGTGAAGCTACAGTCTGGCCTCAGGCATTTTGACTAATGCAAAGGCGAAGACACGTACTTGTCTTTTTGACCCGGTTCCTTTTAAGTCCCATCCAGCTGTGCAGATAAAGATGATTTATGGAACATTTCATTACTAATATCACTTATCTCATATTCCAAGAGATCATACTGTGTTATCTTAAGCCTTTTTCATGCCTGATCACTGTATCTTTCAAACAGAAGAACTAATGAAGAGGTTGAGGCTGATGGGTATGTGCAGCGGGTACCGGCTGACTCAGGTAAGTATAGAAAAAGCAGTAATACCAGAGCACAGGCTGCAATTTTATACTTTGATTGAAAAAGGGACATATTTTATTAAAAAATCAGGAATTGCCTGGAACAAGAAGAGCAGAAGGGTTTGTCACCACTTGCACTGCTTACTAACAGGATTTTGGAAAGATTAGAGGCTTGATTCTCTTTATCATGAAATGCCTTCCATGTACCTCTGGTTTCAACAACTGTGTTTTCAGTGATGATGAAACCAAGTGTTACTGACTAGAGAAAAACAGAGTGATTATGGAGCAGGACTATCTACTCTGAGTCTTGTGCAAGTATGAATAAAATTTGAACATCTGCTACATTAATCCTGACCACTGTGTAGGCATTTTAAATGAGACAGACATCACATCTTGGTCTAGCACTACCATACGTATGATAAACTGAGAGTAGAATGAAAGACGTAAGACAAATCTGACTCTTCAACACAAGTGAGATGGGCCAGAAAGGCCATTTTAATTCTTTTGTATTAAACATGAAACAAAATGCCACTTATATATCACACTGACAGAAATTAATTACAGCTTCCTCCAGCATGATAATAAAAGAATCTAAATCACAACAAGGTCCCGTCTTACAGAGTGACTTTATGTTTCACGTGTGATGTTACAAATTACTTCAAGTGGCAGTATGTCAAAGTGGTAATTAATTTGATGAGTTTAAATTATATTCTATAGAGGAAGAAACCATGTTCTTACACATCAGAATTTTTTATATACTATCTCCTATGGGAAAAGCCTCATATAAGAAGAAACCTATTTGTGTCTGGCTTTTATTATTTATTGAACAATGCTCCATTGATTCACAGATCCTTTCCAGACAGCTCATAAACAAGGCCTGTAGCACAAAGTTTAGACAAGGACAAAGATTTCTGAACTCTGAAGCATTACTCTGTGATTACCCACACCGGAAGGAATGGACAGAGCTGGAGTTTGTCAGAGAGAAATGCAAGAAATGCAAAGATACTTTGCTGAAGGAAGAAGTCAGATTTCTGTGAAAACTGAAGTTTCATGGCTTTTTCCCTCTGTAGTGTGCTTTTGGGTACACTTGTTCCAGAAGTGTTTTCTACTGAACTCATTAAATACTAGTTCTTCCAAAACTTCTTGCCCCAAGGAACACCCAGCAGATTTATTTTGGGCAAGCACACATTTTTCTCAGGCCTTTGGTTAAAAGCTCTACCTACTTAAAATGCATACTAACAAGGAGGGTTTCGTGCAGTTTGGGATTTACTAGTTTATGTAAGAAAGGCCATGGTTAGAGGAAAAGGCTACCTAGGCCACTATCCCGTTTCACTGTGGTCTGTGGTGCTACAGAATGTTTAAAATGGTATTTCTGCCACAGCGTCTCCCCAGAAGTTCAAATGCAAGCAAAGTGTGAACACGACAAAGTCAATGTCATCAAAAGCATCTTAAAATCACACCCTCACTTCCCTGGCTGCATGATGGGGCTGGCTGTACCTCCCTTTCTGAAAGGGACCTTAAGAAGATAACTGTCCCAAACTGGTGCTTATATCTGGGGTTCCCACAAGACACCATATATAATCTCCTAAATTGGCTCAATTGCTTGGAAGCCAGTCCAGCTACTAAAACCAATGGAGCAACTTCAGTGGCAGTCACATCTCCTTATATCCAGCTGTTAAATCATTTAAAGGCAGCTAAAGCTACATTCAATTCTCTCCCATTACCGTCACTTCCCACGTAAGCAACTGCTGAAGCTCTCTCTCTTTCCAGTGAAAGGAGAGGTGGGGTCCGTGGGATCATGTTCTCAGCAGAGAATCTCAGTATTAAAACATCATCCACCCTATGAAAAGGGTTGAGAACCCCTTGGCCTCTGTGAACCCTGAAGGAGCATTTCCAGCGCTGTCAGAGGGGCTCCCTCTGTTATTGCAGGCAGCCCTGTCCTACCCTGGCTCTCGTTCTTGTTGATGATTGTCATTTCTAATCTTTTGGCAACACACAGAGTCAAGAAAAAAAAAAAAAACCCAACAAAAAAAGTTCCTCTGAGTTGGCTGCATCTCAGCTTCCTGGCTTGAGGGATGAACTGCTCTGCCCCAGATCCAGCTCTTCTTAATATCCAAAATATGCTGCAAGAAAGGTCATTGGAAGGGAGTGGGCTAATTCAAGGCACAATTGTATCACACTTAAAAAAACCTGAGCCTGATGAACCTATTTTCCACCTGATGAGTAGTACCCTGAGTTTGTACAAGTATTCCAGTCCCACTGAGGATTCAATAGAGACCTCATAAACTTAATGACATATAATTTACATGTCACAATTAAGACTTAATATTCCAATTTTTTCTATGCAGAACTGACATGTTCTGCCTTGCTTTCTATTCCAGCCTGAGTATTTCACCCTCTGGTGTCACCTAGACACATTCTCAGCTGGCATGAATGAACACGGACCCCTTGACTCTCATGACGTTACCCACCACGAGACCCTGGCTGACAAACACGGCTTGTTAAAATGGATGCTCCTGCCTGACGGGACATAAGGCGCACAGGGACTGAGAGGAATTTGGTTTAATTACTTTGTTGCATAAGTTTCCTACTTCTGCTCTGGGCTTCTAATTAGAAGCAAATTCCCTTTGAAATCTCAGTAGTTTCTGTGAAATCCAGAAGGTCATTCCTTTGTATGACACTGAGAAGTCTGGTGTCAGCTTCATTTTCAGACCAGCCAATGTTTTACCCTGACATGTTGGGCTATGAAAGATACACTTAGAATCAGCAGGAACTTCATTTCATGCCCTGACAAATCCAGAAGAGGCTTTTGTAAAGCCTTCAGGGCCAAAGATTTCTTTCATATCAAGTAATAACGCCAATATGTGATGATATTTGAACCCAGAGCATCTATTTCACTTCCTTTCAAATGCAAAATGGAGTGTGGTCATATCTGTAATTGATGCAATTATAAAAACTTCCTAGTTATCCACTCTTCTAGCATTATTGTGTCTCCCTTTGGAAATGGTTTCAGTTACATTTCCATCACTGGATTCAGAATATTCTGGTTTCTCAGCTAAAAACTGTAATACTGAATCCTACCAGAGTCTCTAGAATTCACATTAGCATCTGGGTTGTGTTTGGGTTTTGGCTTTCCCTTAATAGAATAGCAAATAGCAGCTGGAAGGAGAACGAAAATCATTGGGATTCAACTCTTGCTTCAAGACAATGAAGTTACATAATAAAATAGGAGGAACCTGTGTGATTTAGCAGGCAAGTTAAGAGAAGTAGAAAATCAGTTTAAGTGCTAAAAACTATGCAGAGGGCCAGAGGCAGATACAACAAAAATAGCAGCGTATGTGGTGTCATGCCTTTGGGTCCACTTGCTGACTTAGCTCCATGGATGTACATCAGCCAAAGACCTCACCCGCCGCTGCTGATTTGTTGTTGTTAATTAAAGCTGAAACACATCCCTCATTTTTCCGACTTGTGACATCCGCCATGGCACTGTGTCTGGGCCCCTCTTCCCCCTCACCGAGGACAGCCTCTCTCTGTCTTTCCTGTCCCATTCAGATTTGGCGAGAGCCCCAGTAAAGGAACCAACACTGAGGGGAAGAGGAGGGAGAAACTTCCCTGCTGTAGTAAGAAGGTATTTTCTAGTTTGGGAAACACTGTCCTTTCTGGAGAAAACTGTTGTCCAACAGAGACTGTAAAGACACTTGAAAATCCCAGAGAAGAGAATTCAACCATGGGCCTATTATTTTTAAGAAGCTGTGGCTGGACTCTTGTGGTTCCTGCCTAAACATTATCCCTAGGAGGACCATCTTCCATTATGTGGGATTAAAACTGGAGGGTTTTTAATGCTTCAGCAACATAAATACCTAGGATGTAACTAGAATGGGTATATGTTTTCTATTCTCACATCTGTTTATTTATCTTAGCAGGAAACAACTTCCACTGAGACTGGAAACTGAGTGTTTGGGTTTTTTTTAAGATTTCCTTTCAAAAGGCAAAAAAAGGAGATCACAGAAACCAAATATTTAAGAGGCACACTGTTAGTTGCAGTCCTTTAAAATTCAAGAAGGAGAACTATGTCCCTATAGTTAAAACAGACAGCACACCGCATTTCTGAGTTAAAACACCAATACTGGGAAAACAGTATGTCCCAGCAGCTCTTGATGAATGCATGGTCCAAAAAACTGTCTAACAGCCTTCCCTGGACCACAGTCTGAGGAGGGACATGAGGATTCCTGCAGGAAAACAAGTTGCATTGTCACCATGCAAGGAAATTAAGTCTTTAATTTGGGGGATCTGGCATATGGCAGTTACTGTAGGTAACTTAATCTGTTAACCATATGCTTGGGAATAGTTCCTGTGAGAGTATTCGGAGCCTGTATGTAGGTATGAATGAGTGCATGTGGTCTTTGACTCCCCATCCAGAGGTGACTATGACACCTCCGAACAGAAATATTTCTGTCCCAACAAGGAGAATTTGCGGTCTACCAGCTCCTGTTTTCTGTTCCTCTTCTAAGCATTTGTTGCTATCTTCGTGGAGTTTAAATCAAAAAGTTTATATTTGCCCAGCTACTTTGATGCCCAGAGGTGTAATCCTGCTTGGCGTGGTATCTATGGCAAAGTTCCAATGCCACTAGGTGAAATATCTATTTATGCAGGGAGCTTAAATGAATCGTTTAAAGCTACAAGAAAAGGAGTTAATTAGGACATACAGGGCTTGTGTTGACGAGCTGGTTTTAATCCTTTCAATGTAGAAAGGATAATATGTAATAGGAATTCTTCATTTAGTTCTTTAAAGCTTTGAAAAATGTTAGAATAGTGATGCTATTAATGCTGTTCCACAGTCCAAAAAAATGTCATCTCCATTTCTACTGCTAAAATAAAACAATGTGCTGCTGAAATGAAGCTATATTTAGGGGCATAATCTGTTATAAGGACTTAAGCTAACATCTAACAAGGGAGTCTGGGAAGGAAATTCCCTGAAGGTAGGTTATTTCAGAGCTGCTCACTGCAGAACACACTTTCTTTCAAAGCAGCTGGTACCAGCCATTACAGGAGAGAGCTCAAGAGAGCAATTGGACTACTGAACCAGTGTGGCCCTTTCTCTGTTCTATTTATACATTTATCTGCCTTGGCAGACCTTGAGAGACTGAAGGACTTTGCTTGTGTGCATCACACTGTAAGATGAAGGTTTGTTTAGCTCAAACGTGAATCTGCTCCATGACTTGAGCGTGCCTAGTGCTTGTTATCAAGCCTCTATCATGCTAAATGTCCTGCAATAACTAAACTTTCCATGGAAGGCTTTTGTGATTGAACCTTTCTCATGCACTGAACCCAATGCCCTCCCTAAAAGAATGGCTTTTATGGGCGCTGCTCCTTTCACCTTCAGGACTGTGTATTTGGAGATATAGCAAGCTAAGAATTTCCTTATTGCATATTAATGCCCTTTAATGTGCTTTGAACCTTTTCATTTTAATTACATTAGTTGCCATTCTATTTAAAGTTCCTACAATCTGGTTACTCTTATTCAAATCAGGTTTCCGATTCTCCACACTTAGCTGCTGTTTTTCCGCTTTGCTAAATGCGGAGCTCTTTTTCCTGTGACCTTAAAATCAGCATTAGCACCTTGCAAAGGACAAATAGGAAAAGAAGACCCCCCCTTCTTTGCAACCATAGGACCCAATCTTACTCCCACTCAAGCTAAGCAGGTGAGCAAAAGATTTTTCCCTCATGCATTTTTTAATTTTCATTTTCCTACTATACAGTCACTTTTCTGGATGGGTGAAATTGAGGTAAGGATAAGACAAAAAAGCTGGTGGGAGCTAACACAGTCATCTATCCTTGCCTCAGTTTCCCAGTGGCAGGACCTAAGACTACAGATCACTGGAGTTTTATCCTGCTGCTCTAACTGTGACACTGTATTGGACTTGGTAGAAGAAAATGCAATTAAAAAGGATCAGCTGCAATTAAGCAGGATCAAAATAGTTCCCCTCCCATTTAAACAAGCAAATTAAGGACAAATTTTTTGCATGTGCCCATTTATCAGCTGTTTCTATGGTAACACTTGTTTTTCTTAATACTGTGCCTCATTTGTATCATGGTAACACCCTGTAATCCTGGTCCCATTGTCCTGGGTTCAGTGGAAATGTGTATAAAAGAGAGTCCTTTCCTCTAAAGATCTTACTGCCTACTTAGAGACCTTCACACTGGTTAACTTAAACTGATACAAATTCACAATGGTCACTTTTATTTCAGTTGCAGTGGTTTATCCCAGCATAGGCTAAATATTCTCCTCCCTGGCTTGAACTGAACTGAAACAAATCTGATTGAAGTTGAAGAATCAATGTTTACTCAGCAATTTGCAACCCTCTAACTAAACTAGTTTGAAATCACAACTTCAATAAACCACTTAAACTCCCTTGAGTGGACTGAGGCTATTCCTCACTGTCAGAAACTTTGTGGGGTTTTGTATTGAAATGCCTCTTTCAGTGTTAAATTCCAGCAGTCATAAGACCCTGTTATTTTTACCTGGATGCAGGTAAAAAATATCTGCCATTGCAGGGCTACACCATCCTATCTAATCTACACATTTTCATAACATTCAAGTCATCATTTTCTGCTTTTTGTTACAAACCCTGCGTTTGTTGAAGGCTGTTGGGGCTGTTTTGTGGTGTGTGTGATGAATGACCTGGAGATGTTGCAGAGCCTTCTCCACCAGGAGCTGTTACATGGCTGCGTACAGGCTGCGCGTCGTTGTGTCTTTCTGTAAGACCGACTCTCATGGTTGATCTTGTCTAATCACTGTGAAGTGAAAACTACCTGTCCCCTAAAAAACCAGGATTTTGCATGGAGAAAAGTCTCTGCTGAACTAATATTCTTGTTTCTCTTTCACAGGCAAAAGGATTTCAAAGCATCTCTGCAGAACTCTTGTAAAGCCGGGGTGTCAATTCTTTGGAAATATGGGTCCTATTGATTCACCCATCCAGCCCATAAGTCAAAGCAGCAACCATTACCACCAGGAACAACCTTCCCTGCAAATCTCTCAGGCTCTTTGAAGCACACAGGGATACCTGGGTATGTCCTAAGGACACATCTGATTAATGCTTAAAGGTGCCTAATCTGCTATACACTTCCTGAAGATTAACGGAGGATTGAAGGCCATGTACATTGATGTTTCCTGTTAGCATCTCTCAGTGAAATTAATATCACAACAAAGATTACACGGATGCTTTCAAATGACAATTAATTATATTCAGAGGCCAGAAATAGCTATGTGCTATTTCTACTGTAGGCTGCCTTTGATCTGCTCTAGTGAATACATAAAAGTTTGAGGAGTCTCTGACAAGCAACCTGCCTCTACAAACTTTTTCTCATGCGAGGGGTTGAGCACCAACTAGCAAAGTCCAGAGAGCAGTTCTGCAGCCTAAGACTGCCTGCATGGGTAAAGATTTGCAGAATCAGGCCCTTCGTGGCCTCTGCTCCCTGCTTAATTTGCTGTTATTTGTTTAGCTCCTGTACAACAGAGGTTTCCTTAGCAACTGCTGTATCCTTTTACAAGTCATTGTTAATGACACACATTGACGTCGGCTGTGTACGAGGATGCTAAAAAGGATGGCACCCAATAAAAAATAACCTTTGTGATTACCCAGTTTCCTTAAGTAAACACCACTATTATCCATCAGGAACTTGCTAGAGGGACTTCTCTTTTGAACAATAATGTATGTTGCCTTTAGCATTACCAACGGGAGCCTTTTTAAAGCTTGCAAAGGTCAATAGGAAAATCTCTTGTCCTTTTCTCTTTGTGCCTAATGCCAACACTTACTGGCATATGTCTGGCCAGGAGAGAGGCAATTGCTCTCTAGACTGTCTTGCTTCTAAAGACTGAGATCCAATTTCCTGCACAGGGAAAATATCACTTTGTTGTTAAGTGATGGGAGGTGGCGGAGATCTGGGCCCCGTTCTCAGCTTTCCTCACACGCTTCCTGCCTGATGGTCTGCAAATCAGTCAGGTTCAGATTCCCCAAAACAGGGACAATGGCTGCTCTTTGTTACAAAGCAAGCAAAACCGGTGGTTCGTTTCTCCTGCAGATTCTCTGCAGATTCTCTGCACTGAAGAAGCTGCAGAGAAGAGATCAGGTGCAGAATAAAGCTCCCCAACAGGGTGAAAAACGTAAGCTTTCTTCACTGGCAGTGTTCTCCCTCCAACTCCATATAACATCTGGTACTGAAGACAGAATGGGACATGATTAACTAATTTTATTACTGAGTTCATTAATGTTTTTCTGAAGATATTGGCCAGAGGCAAAGGAAAAGATGGCTCAGAGCCACTGTCCAACATGGTATTAATAGGAGCTTGTGCATGTAGCTGATTTCTGTTGGAGAAGTGGGTAGAGTAGTCTATGTTGAGTTCATACTGCCAGTACTAAACTCTTACTGGTACCGGAGCGAGCTAGTTTAAAGCTTGCCTGTATCTGTTTTATTCATCTAGAATGCTGACATGCCCTGAAATGGAATTTGGAGGTTTTCCCATGGAAAATTATGACTTTGCATCAAAACCTGATTATTTTCCAGTTTGTGATTATTATTTTTTGACAAAAAGTTGACGCTATTTGTTTGCAGATAAAACTGGATTTGCTGTTTTCTGGTGAAAACATGAGAAAACTGAGGCAAACATGCTTTCCGTGAATGTTTTCAATTTAGTTTGAAAACTCAAGTTTATACAAGAAAATGAGAGAAGAAAGTTTCAAAAGAATTTTCTACCAGTCCCAAAGCCTAGACTTCTCTGGTTTAGCACATTACATGGGTGGGGTACAGATTGATTTGAAACTGGATCCAGGTTAGGAGACCAGGCTGTGCCTCTCTTTTCACTTTCCCCTCGACATCTAGGGGTGCACAGATATGGGGTTTGGTTCAGGCTTACCTCAGTAGGAATTTCATCCACAGGCTAATTACATGCAATATCCTCTTGCTTTTCTCTCCGAATTCAACAGAATTTTGGATTCAGTATGAAGGAGGTTTTAGTTGTTATCTCAATAAATTCTTGATAAGCTGCACACTAATACCAGGCTTAGATACATAAGGAAGGTAATGAAGAGACAGTCTCTAACTTATCCGAGGTGAGAATCTCACCAGCATCCCGGGTGATTAATGGCTGAAACCCAGTTCAAAACCAGCAGCATTTGTCTTAATTTCAAGTTCCTGAATACCAAATGATGCTAAAACTGGAGGAGCACAGTGACTATAACCTCAAAATGAGAACAGCGCTCTTGAACAAAATTTGCTATTGCAATCGGTTTTTATCTTGGGCATCAATTATTTTCAAATGAGTGGTAACTACTAACACTGCAAGGACCAATATTCCCTTCTAATTCTTAACTGCTCAGTGTATAGGTTTTGCATTTACAATTATTTTTTTGGAAGCGACCAAAAAATTCATAAAGAATAAAATAGATTTTATTGGCTTGGAAAAAATTGCAGAGGACAAATAATTTCTTATGTTTAGGCAGCTCCTTTCTGCTATCACAGTGCAAATTGCCTAAAGCTGGTGTGACCTAGTACTGCACAAATGCTGCACACTATCCATCAAGCAAGTACAGGTGAAATGACCCAGAAACAAGCATTCCTCTGGCTATCCATGGGTACTCTGATCCATACAAGGAGATTTTGAGGGGCTAGGATAGAAGGTAAGTTGGTCTGGATAAGTTGGTCTACTCTTGAACTGCAGGTAAAGATTCCTTTCAAATACGTCTGAAGAAATGCAGGAAAGCCTCGGATTGAAAGGCAGGAAAAGCCTGTAATGAATCCATTATTTGCTTTTCTTTTTTTTGTTGTTGTTGTTGTTGTTTTCCCTCTTTTTTGCTTGCCCCCACAGAGAAGAGACCTAAGTTCTACTTGCAGTTTTGCTTCATGACGTTGGATATGGCCTTTCACTGCTCTCTGTCTTCGTTTCCCATGTATAAAGTGGGGATATTCATAGAAGCAGAGTCAAAAGGGAACTCCAGGTCAACATCCAGTACCCTCTTCCAAGATGGGAACAGTTTTGTCCATGTCATTTCCAAAAGCAGATTTTGTTCGGCCTGTTCATAAGGCCTGCTTGGGCTAGAAATTGCTCTTGGAAAGCAATAAATTTTTTACAAACTTATGTGAAGTTTAAGCTCTTTTGAAAACTTCGTTTCTTTATTGCTAGGATGTTTTTCCTAGTATTTAACCTGAGTCACTCTTGCTGCAGCATAAGCCTGCCCCTTCTCACTTTGTGCACTGTGGCCCTGAAAAACAAAGGTCTACGGCAGCAATTTAAAGACTTTAAATGCAATATCAAACACTTTGAAAAGTACTTGTAGGAAGCAGTGTCTACGATCCAGGTATTATCATTACTATTATTATTTCTTCACCAAAAGGCAGCTTTCTATACAAACATTCAACGTGCCTAATCTAAGGGATTTGAGTGCACAGCTCCCAGAACTGGAAAACAAAACCCAGGATGTGATTAGAGACTGATGGCATCTCTATGACCACAAACTTAATTGAACCTTTAGTTCTCACTGTGGAGCAAAGCTGCCCATGATGATGAATTCCAATTTCTTCTACCTTACAGCACAAGTAGGTTTGAGCCTTGTCGTTAACCTCTGGCAGGAAACAGGCCGTCAGGCTTATGAACACTAAGTGGGGACAATTTCTACTCTAATTATAAGGCAGCAGTTTTCATGAGTACTAATGACTCTATACAATGTGAAGCAACAGGGAAGCAGGTTCTTTTGGAGATAAGTCACTGGTAAAGCTTCTGTGAGTTACTGCTCAGTATGATACGAAAGAGGACTACATGGTCGTGCTCTAAATCCCGAGATGTTCAGATCTCTTACCCATGGATTTAAAAGCAAACGCTTTTCATTGTCTAGAAGTTATAAGGAAATAAAAAATAGGGTGCTATTCAGTCCAAATACATAAATAAGCACATAAACTTGATAGTAACCAAGCTTGGCAGCTGAATATCTCATGAAAATCCTGCTCGTGGCTTTTTAAGTCCTGCATTAGCTATTAGTGACCATATTCTGTAAAACATACAACACTGAAAATGTGCCGGGCTAATCAGCCCAAGCAATCTTGCCCCTCTCTCGCTAAGGGCAAGTTTACGAGAATTTTCTTTGGATTATTAGAGAAGACCTTTAAAAGGATGCATAAAAAGGCTATGAGAAAATTCACTGTTTAGTTGTAATAATAAACACGACTTTAGGGAAGGGGGAGTAGTCATAAAAATGTTTAGCCAAAATAATGATTGACAATGTGTGTGTGCAGGGGGGAAGTAGGGGTAAACATCCATTACAGTATTTGTTATTTGGAGAGATGTTAGCTGGAACAGTTTCAGACCGAAATATCTGAAAAAGCAAGATTCTTTCTAGGCAGGATGTTTATAACAACTCTGGGCCTGATGGTTGTGTCCACTGTCCATCCCTCCGTCTGTATACACTCATGCTTTGTTTTCTGTTGCCACCACTGTGTCACCCTCCTGGTCCCTTGCTGCATCATCCCCTTATTCTTTTTCCTCCCCTTCTTAATCAGTCTCTACTTAAAAGCCTGCTGCTTTCTCAGTGCACACAGCTAGACTGTCCCTCAACTCCCAGCCACGGCAATTTGTTGGCATGTCCGATAAACCAAGTGCTGCAGCCCTGTGCCATTTAGACCTGCCCCCGTACCTGGCAGTCTCTCTCTTCTCCTCTTTCTTTCCTGCTCCTTTTTTGGCTCTTCCATTACTGTACTCATCTTTGATCTCTCTCCACCTCCCCCACTATTTTCTACCCATTCCAGGTTTTCACTCTCCTCTTCTCAGACTTGTTGCACATTTGCTCCACGCTGCAGATACTGCCTGCTTCAGCATCTGCACTCTCCTTCACCTCAGCCCTTTTAACCCTCTGCCTCCTGTTTCATGACTGGATATGAAAACACTGGTGCCTGGTATCCAAAACAGATCAATAAGAAGAGACAGAAATCCCACTCAAGTAGACTAACCCGAATGGACTTCCCAGCTGACTGCTGAGAAAGTGCATCTGAGCTGTTGACTCAGCCCCCACCCCCGCCTTGCTCTTTCCTGGGGGCCTGGGAGCCGGCGCGGGGGGGACGCTGGCCCAGAGCCATGCCAGCAACTTGTTCGAATTAAAGTCTCATGCATTTACTTGGGTTACTCTGCTCCTGACTCC
This sequence comes from Aquila spilogaster, assembly GCA_024606505.1. Lineage (NCBI taxonomy): Eukaryota > Metazoa > Chordata > Aves > Accipitriformes > Accipitridae > Aquila > Aquila spilogaster. The sequence continues at coordinate 49,855,992 of JANHGO010000027.1, forward strand.
CAGGGGGAAGAGGGAGGATTCACACAAAAAGGCAGCAATGCTTTGCTTTTCTAGCCTTAGCTTTCCGAATTTTTCTCCTTTTTTTGTCCCTTTAAACTCTTGTTTTAAAGAAAGGCTTCACGCTGTCATTTGGGACCTGGCAGGGCTCCTGAACAGGGAGGCAGGATGGGAAGAAGACAGCACTGGAAAGGAAGAAAAGGGCTCTGATTCAGCAGAGCAGGTCTATGACTCAAAGGGCTCCCGCTCTTTGAAAGGGCAAGCTTTTACAGTGTTATCATTATTACAAATGAGGCGAGCGAAGGAAATCACTGGCATGATAAAGACGAGAGTGCCAACAGACAGAACACCACAGGCAGCAGAGAAACCTTGCTGTACCACCTCTAGCAAAAGTCCTTGACCCCCTTTGACTTGACCTTTGTAGGTCCGTGATCCAAGAAATTCAGAATATGAACCATGCCTGTAGTCCATGACTTTCTCCCAGCCTGGCAGAGCCCTTGGCTCCTCCTGCAGATACCCTAACACTTGACTCCAATAGCTGCCACTATGGGACAAGAGGACCAACCTGGAACATTTGCTGACTCTCCAGACACAAGGGCAGGATGAGTGTTTTGCCACTAAGAAATGCCCCAGCAACTTCTTCAGCCCTCTGCTTAGGGACCTTGTGATTCAGGAGCTTAATAAACCTGAGCATGTTAACATGTGATTAAAACAAGCTGCAAGGCTGAAGTGGCAGTGAAGAGGGAGTTCTGAACAATGCACTGGTTGATTAATGAAGTGGGGAGATGGAAGACAATTTTTCTGGCACGGGCCAAGTCAGAACAAGAAGAAGTTGTATGCATTCTTCAATCTTCAAAGGCGGTGAAAGACTGATCAGCAGCCCCGTGTTGAAGAAAGCATCTGTAGTCATTTTGGCTATTCTCAGCAGACCCGCAGAGATGCCAGTGCAAATCTTTCTATCTACATGAATTAATCTCCACATTAGTTCCATCTGTCCGATGCAAAAGGGAACAGGTTCATCTGCTCAGAAATTTTAGGCTTCTTTTGGCACTGTCTACATTAGGCTACGTGTATGCTACTAAGGGCTAGCTGGTTCTTGAAAACTCAACTCTGCGTTGTAGAAAGTGTCTCTTATCAGGTTGATTTTTATCCCAAGCATTCTTCGAAAAACCGAATGCAAAAAGCATACCCTAAAACTACAAAGTGCTTCATCCAAGGCAGTTTGCAAGCAGGCCAACATTCAGTTCAACAATCTGATGTACCAGAAACAGTCTGCTTTGAAAAAATGTCACAATTCCTTGAGATATATTAGAAATCATAGTCTGAAAATACCATGCAAAAAACAAGAAGGGTTTTTTGTCCTCTAAAACTGTACCTTGAAATTTCTCTTCAGCTTAGCAATGTTATTTCATTTATGTTTGTTTAAATGAGTTTTTAAAGTCTTTTTAAGGAAGTGTATTATCCTTATCCTAAATGTCTGTAATTGGTTTGGAGAAAAATGTTTGAGATTTCTCATAATTTATGCATATAATTACCGGTCTTAGAGAAAATTGAGAGTTTAGTTCCTTTGTAAGACAGTAACATGCAAAACGGGAAAAAATAAGGGAAAGCAGAAATCATTTGGATTGAATTAGAGTCTGGCACAACGCAAAATATTCCATAAAATTAACCTGGGAACTGAAAAGCAGCAACTACTGATCTGCAATGTTACTGAACCCGAAAATCTAGTTTGCTTACGAACCACTGTAAAATTCCACTGTCTTCATCATCATATGTTATTTACATGGAAAAAAAGAATATTATGGTGGTTTGGTCATCCAGCTCTATGTCAGAAGTTCTAGGCTCTGGCTCTTCAGTCACTTCCAGTTACTGCTCCCCTCTGTTCCCCAACATCTCTCTACAATAATTACGTCAACTGCAGTATTTGTTTGAACTGTACAAAACCTGAAATGCCTTTCTGCAGCGCAATAGCTAACTTGACTTCATCCAGTTTGTCTCTCCAGATGCTGTGCTACGCCTCAGACTCTCTCAGTGCTGAATTTATTACAGCATTATTTTAAGATGCCCGATAGGGTTCATCAAAAGCATAAGGAGAGAAATGTCCGGTGACTACGAAACTGCACTCAGCCGGAGAAGCATAATGTAACTGTGTCCCTAATACAGGCATTGCACTTCAGAACCTAAGTTTAGTTATTAACATGGAACTTGAACAACATTATTAAAGGACTCTTCTGAGGTATGGTTGGCGGAATTTTGGATGTAGGAGAAGATTTAAATCAGTTAGGTACATAGAACCCACAAGGAGTTGGGATCCTGGCCATCTTTCCAAATATTGCCCTTGAGGCTTTTTTCTTTTTTATGTTTTTTATTTTATGTTTGTAGAGTATTCGACGAACATCTTTCTGACACTTTCAGTATTTTATTTCAGCTTGCTGGCCTAAGTACTACTGTGAGATGCATCAGTGAGCTATTAATTTCTGGGTATCACAGGAAGTTTTATATCACAGTCACTTCTTACTTCCCTGTTGCTTTTCTGACCTTCTGAGCAGCTTTCCATTGGAAGAAACCAGAGAGGGCTTTCAAGCAAAAGCATTGCTTAATGTCCTCTCATTATCTTTTTGAAGATAATAGCCATCAGTAGAAGGACTAATACTCAGAACTTCCAATATTTAACAAATTAACACAGCCTGAATGTGTCCGAAAGCTTACTGTATCTTCAAGAAGGTGGTATTAAAACGAGTTTCCATACAGAGAAGACTGAAAAGAACCAAATTCAGCCAACTTCACCTAGTGTGAGGATTTTCTTCAAGGCCATATGAAAGTTTTCTTTCTGAACCATAAGAGTTTTACTCCACTAAAGGGGAGTTTGCCAGCTCTGCTGAGGATCTGTAAGAGGATCCACACTGAGGTCCAACCCAACCTAAAATGTACTATAAGCATTCCAGCCCTCTATTTATTTGTGAGAGCTAATTAATTAAGTATTTAGTCAGGATTCAGGCACAGACATTTTACTGTGTGTTTGCCTAGCGCTGTCCCGCTGCAGTACTCGGCCTTGTTAGCATCACTGCAATAAAACTAAATAATTAGTAAAGCCTGTAATGATGGAAAAGCCTCATTCAAAACAGCCTCTAAACAAGACAGTGGGTGAACAATTTAGACTCTCCAGTCGCCTAATATATACCACGGAGTCTGGTGACTGGAGTCAGATTTATTAGTCTTCAAATGACAGTCTGTAAGTGAACGCAGTTAAAAAGCAAGAAACCATTGCAATAATCACCGCAGCTTAGGGAAGATGACCTATGAATCACTTTGCAGGAAGTCCATACTGGTCCCCTAATAAAAACGTACATTGAAGCAGCTAAACAGAAGGTTGGTTGTCCAGGCTGGTTCAACTCCAAGGGTTTCATAACGAATTCAAGCCTGAGGTTCCCCTGTTACATGTTAACATGAATGATAGCTTTGATGGTAAGTACAGAGTGAGGAAGTGAAGCAGGTCTAATGCCGGGTGGCAGCATGCCTTCCATGGAACAGTTTGCAATGGCCTGTGCAGACAGTGGTTCGAAAGCGTGGTTAGAGTCCTGCGGTCTTTAGTCAGGCAACACTCAACAATGATGCTGCCATTAATAATATTTGGTCGTCTTTTTTCCAACAGGCCGATAAAACCTGACTACTTCGGCATCCCTCACATTCTGTCCCCACTCAAATTTTGTTGCTCTCCAAGCCCGTAACCTGAGTTGACTGAAAACCCATTTGAGACTCCAAACTTCTACTTTATAGAGGTATATGCCCTTATTTCCTCTGATCTTCTGTTTTAAAGCACTGGGTTGAGACTTGGGGGATCTGGGTTGTCACCCTAGCTATACATGATTTTTGGCAAGCCACTTCCTCATCCTCTGCCTGCTTTTCTATTTGTGGAAAGGAACTAATAATTCTTCCTCTGTCAAACTGTTTCCCTGGCCTATTTAGGCTCCTTGGAGAAGAGTCAGGCTCTTGCAAATTGTTTATGCAGTGCCTAGCGCAAGGGAGCCAAGACCTTGACTGGGACCTATAGAATGCACCATAAACATATACAACAAGCTTACTCCATCTATATGATACATCTGCTTTTCAAGGGCTTAGCTTTCATCTTCAGCGCAAGTTTTATTCTGGTAACCACAAGCACGAACAAACGTACGCAAATAAACTTGTTATTTCCAATGAAATTTGACATCCTCAAACATCCTACGGCCATCATATGCATTTTACTGAAAGACAGCTGCTATTTGTTCAGCTTCTTTTCCTCATCCTTGAGAAAAAGGCATATTGACTTAATCTATGGGTTATGAAAAAAATGCCCCCATCAGTTCATAAGTTTACAGAAAAGAAAGAAAAAGTGAGCTTTTATCTAACCAGTATTTGAGCTATGTGGCAGCTACAGTGTTTGAAAATGCAAACCACAGGCAAATGTATTTATAGGAACAAATATAACTCCAGTTAAAAAAGTGAATTTTTATGTTTGACTGTGAAGACAGATACATACACCTACATGCACAGAAGTACAGAGAGACAAAAACATAATGATATGTATATGTTTGTGGTTATATCTATCTGTCAAGGTTACATACCTGTGAGTATTTTTATATGAAATTTGCAGCCCCTCTCCAACCCTAAAGGTATGCACATGGTAGGAAGTGGATAATCTTTGGGGGGGGAAGAGGGAGTTAAACATGAAAGGACGTGTTTCCTTGCATGTTCCTCATGCCACATGAGCGGCCAACAATGACAGTCAACAACGTGTCCAATTTGTTATTTGAGATATTTTCTAAACCACAAAATAAGTGGATTACTAACCAAAAAATCACAACTCCTGCCAAAGCACATTTAAAAAAAAAAAAAAAAAAAAAAATGGAAAAAAAAAAAAAAGATTTAACCCATGGAAAAAAAAAAAAAGGAAAAAAGGAAGAGAATACAATAAAAGTAGAGCAAAAGAGAGAGAGGCTAATCTGGTGGGTAAACTAAGGTGTCAGGAACTGTAATTTTTCTTTCCTGCTCTGCCAGAGAATTCACCGAGTCAACTAAACTTTCCAGTGTTTCCTTTTTACCATCTCTGAAACAGGGACAGGAGAACTTTGCAACCTCACAGTGCTAATTTAGGTCTTAATCTGCTTGAAGCAAATTGAGTCTTACAACCTAGATAGTAAACTCTTCGACTACTCTGTGCTTGAGCAACACCCAGAAAGATAAGGATATAAACGTATTCTTGGTTTATAATTAGCAAGACTGAGGAAAGAGGGGTAACAGTTATTCCAGGTTACATAACAGTATTAGTATTAAAGAAATACTGGCTGGATTCTTAGCTAGTAGAAGTGGATGTTGTGGTGCTGCCAATAGAGCTGTGCTGGTTTGTACCAAAAGCAGTCCTTTCCTTCATGAGCAGTAGCATTGATCTTAAAGCTATTTTTGGTGTGAGAGCTAACCAGTGCAAGTGAATCAGAGTACAGCTGGTTGTATTATAATAGCTATTGGGAAATATTTTATATCCAGGTTATGGTTCATTGCCTATACTTTAAAGAATTGTGATTAGCTTGGCCTCCAAAGTTTCTTCATGTTAATTCCTAACATAGTTCATATTACTTTAACCGTGAAATATAAAATATAGCCATATGTGTTGTTCAGTAAAATTCTTCAGTGAATACTTCATGCCATGTGCCCCTCCATCAGTTGGATTCGGCTGGGATGTCAGTCAGAACTGCTAATTCACAGTAACTCCAATGGGATAACACTGCTGCTCACACAACGTTACTCTTGCCTCGGTTTTCTATGACTTCCATGCTGTCATGCAGATTTGATGATCTAAAAGGCCATTTCTCGTCTCTGACATCTATGATCCTCTGACATTTAAACAAAAGGCAGTCATCCCACGGCTTCAGTTATGAAGAACTGGAATCTTGCCATTCACAATATTACCCTCATCTTTCCACTGACGTGGTAAAGACTGCCTGCGTGCTTCAAAGGAGTGTCTAAGCAGGATAAATCCATAGTGCTGATCAGTAAAAACTGAGCTATAGCTTCAGTCAAAGGCTAACACAAGAACGGCACAGTTGCTTAATCTACAGCTTGTGGTTGACAATCATTACAGCTGATTGCAGACTGTTAGAAATAGTTTGTTAAAAATCAAAAGTCTTAATGGAAAACAGTCAGCTAGGGACAATATCCCCTTTCTAAACAAGTCCAGAAAAGCAGGCTATTATTTACAACAAACTGCATTTAAATGTCATCATATCCAAAAGCTCCACTGGGGGGGTGGGCTGGGTGTTAAAATAAGACCCGGATTAGAACATTAAAACTCACCTAGAGAAAGAGGAGATACAGACCTTCCAAAACTACTTGAGCAAAGTAATGAGTAAATTATTCAGCGCTCAACTTTTTGTCTCACCTTTGGAAGAGGAAATAACTTCTACAACTCTAAAACTCTCGTAGGACCAAACAACTGTCTTCTGGTTTTGTCATTACCACCAGCAACACTTTCTTAGGGCTCACTGAGTTCCCAGAATGCCTGTGCCACCAGTGTTACAGAGGATGAGATGGTGGAGATAGACTCCATAGACCCAACTCCTCATGCAATGGATGGTGATTCATGTGCAGATTATCCAGCTATGAGCTAAGCCTGTTCGTGGTGCTTAGGGACATGGTTTAGTGGTGGACTTGGCAGTGTTAGGTTAACGGTTAGACTTGATGACCTTAAGGGTCTTTTCCAACCTAAATGATTCTATGATTCTATAACTGTTCTCTGTCCCTGGAGTACTCCCCTCCCTTATCTGAAGGGTTCTGCTATGCCAGCGATTACTTCTGTTGTGAATTTTAATTTCTCAAAAAGGAGAATGAAAGACATAGTGGGTCACTTACATAAAGGAAGGAATATATTGTCATCATCAAGCAATCAAGAATAATGAAAAAGGTCATAAAAACATACATGAGGCCAACATTACAGCTAGTGGAAGTAACAGAGCTCCACTGGTGACACTGGTTCATAAATTTTAACGGCATGATGCAGTTATACACCATTTGAGGCTGTGGACCGCAATTTGCAGATGAATAATTTGTGAATAGGAAAAAAAGGAAAACAAATCCCAAAGTCCGGCCAAACCTAGCAGATACATTACTTTCAGTACATGGTTTTCTCTGATTTATTCCCCAGCCTCTAGCTGATGAAATACTCCTTTTCAATACGTTCTTATTTTCCTCTTTATTGCACAACTGTTTCAAAGTATTGCAAAGCTCCAAGGACTGCTAGGGCTACTGGCTAGATTTATTTATTAAACTGTTCCCTGAGTCCTACATCATTACACTGACAACTCCAGATGGCACAGACCAAATGCCATTCGCTTCGGCTGACTGCTCAGTGGCCTACAGGGAGGTCCTACAGAACCTGCATATGGATTGCAAAAGGCAAATGTCTGGTGTTTTATTGGCACCTTAGTCAGCGTAAAGACATCAGTGGCCCCTCTTCTCTACCCTCCTCTTTCCCTGTGGGATCCCTTAGACTCAGCACTGGAGCAAACAGCAAAGGGTGCCATCAATGTCCTCACTGCTGGTTTTCAAGGCTTGGCATGCTTGCTCACTGAAAGCCAAATCTCGAAGCATTTAGTCTTACAAACCCTTCCTACTCCCCTCCTCCACCCCCTCTGCTGAGGGTTTTCCATATGTAAGAGCTAAGATATGAAGGAGAGAGGACTTGAGAAGTTGGCTCTGGATGCACGGAGAATTCTTGTCTCCAGGACTGTCATCAGTAACATGCACTCATTATTATTTTGATGTTGGATATTTTTCCAAGCCAAATTGCTGCTTTCAAAGCTGACTAAAAGTTCTTCCCTGGGATGAATTTGTCCCCATTTATTTATTGCATAACCAGCCCTCGAAAAAAATTCAGAAAGGTTGACTGTGAGGCAGGCTTGTGCTGCTTACACGCATGGGATATTCCCTTTATATTAGTCACTGAACAGATGTGTCTTGTCATATGATGCATGAAGTAGCAGTGGAAAGAAAAAAAAAAATTAACTCATCCCTCTGAATTGGAGAAGTTCCATGCAAATTTGCTAACCCAGGCATCAGATCTACCTATTTATCCTTTATCATTAAGAACACACAGGCAGAAAAGAAATATCCCATGAACCTGTTATAATGTAGCTGTCCCTTCCAAGCAAGCCATGAGTTGGATATCATATGGAAATCTTTGGAAAGAAGGCTAAAACATTTCTTTTCCTGAAAAAGTTCTTGTGATAGTCATTATTTCAGTTCCCTTTTTCAGTCTTGGAAATTATTTTGGGAGGTGGCAAGTTAGATTTAGGCGTTTCTTTCCCTGGGTGGTGATGACACACAGCAAAGTTGTAAAAGAGGTAGAAAGAGTCATCAGAGCATTGCAGTTTTACAGCACTTAGCCTGCTATCACCTAGTTTTGTAGGATTGATAGAAGCATCAAGTCCCCATATTTTGTAGAACTGATGAAGCTTGTACATTGCAAAAGCCATTTATTGATAGCTGTTGAAGTTATGTCTTGACATTACCTTTCAGACTGTGCATGACGTATATTGCCCTGGTGTATTAGTTCGCAGTGCAGGATCCCTCTAACCTTCTTCGAGTTGAATGTTCAGATAGATGGTTGTGATTCCTGGCAGAAATGAAAATGAGAAACAGTTCCTAGTTAGTCTGGTGAAGTTGTTTAAATCCATAATGCAAACCAAGAGAAAGACTGTCTTTATCTGCAAACAATACTGTTGAATGGAAACAGTAGGGTATTTCCCTGATAGAAGCCAAGTGTTGGTGCTACTGTTAAAAGCTGAAGAGTTGAAAAGCTAACTCCATTTTCACTGATTGAAAAACACAGGAGCTGTTAATAAATGCAATACAGGTCTAAACAGGTCTACAGAGTGCTGGTTATGATACCAGTGTTTAGAGCACTGGTGGGAGCCACAGTTTTACTTCATACGTAAAAATATAAGAGTGCCCGTGTTTGAAAGCAGCAATAAGCACATGTGGCAACTTACTTTACAGTTAGCTGGGGCTCAGATGCAGCCCTGACTCACCCAGTGAGTGCTTTTCATTGCAAATGAAAGAAACTTTGCAGGACCAATCAATTTTTCAGATACAGTTTAACTAGAAAAAAATGAAGGGAGCACCACACCTTACAAAAGGAGTTTGGTGTTGAATCTGCATGTCACAACCTCCGTAAGATTTTGGAGAAATCTTCTCCCCATGTCTCACTTACACGTGCCTCCTCACAAACTCAATGGTCGCTGTCATTAAGCCACTACAACTGCACCCTGTTTAAAAACGTGCAATGTTTCCTATTATGCGTAAAACCTTAACAAATACCTTTAGTTGGAGGTTTTTCAGTTATTTTCTTCTCTCCAATGAAACAATAATGTCCTGCTTGCGAGGCAGCATCCCTTCCTTTCTCAGAATTCAGGCTATAATAGATTTCCATTTAAAAATTACAGATTCATATAACAGTTTGGCTGGGACAGTGTGCATTTACCATGTCTCCTTCAGGTTAAAAACTTAGGAAATTTGGCTTTCAGCACGTATGGGAACATAATGGAAAACATTTTTATTACGTTTCTCCTCTGGTTTCAAATCTTTTCTTAATTTAACTTGTCTGAAAAACACAATTTTTGAATTTTCTCTTTTCAGTTTTTCAAACTGAACATAAATTTCCTTTTTTCCAGAACTTGAGTAATTTACTTGTGAAATGTTAATTTCCACTAAAACAAATTTGTAAAGCTTTTACTATTAAATCAAAGCAAGATATTTCAAAATGCTTGAAACATAGTGTTTGAAGTGCCCCAGATCCAAATTTTTTAATCTCACTGTTTTTTCCCCTTTTTCCTTTCAAATGATCAATTTATGAGCTGCTGCTTTTTTGTCTGAGAGAAGAAAGTAAGTGCTGAAATCATGAAGGAATAGGAGAACTGTGACTACCAGTTAGAGGTCAGTTATTGAGGGTAGCCCTTTCTTTCTACACCTCAATTGTTTCTCCCTCACACATCAGAGCAAAAGCTAATCCTTGCAAACCTGCTACACTTCTGGAGAGTGTGAGAGGTGCAGCTCTTGGACCTGCTCACTGCAGATATTGCTGTAGATCAGAGTTAGCTTATACGACTGTTTAAAATCCTTAAAATAAGGCCCCAGCTCCCTGCAAGCACAATGTAGGGGCCCATCTGGCCTTCATAGTTTGAGATTAAAATGGGTTGGAACAGTTTTCCAAGGCATAATCTTTTAAATGACATGAGCAAAAACTGACCAATCCATTCTGGGTGGCACTGGATGGAAGAATAAAGATTCTGGCAAAATGTCCTTTTAATGATGAAGGACAGCCGCTGACAGCCATTTACAGCCCTAGCTGTGCATGCATGCAAGCTGATTTTTTTGTAAGCTGGGAATGCTCCAGGACTGAAAGGATTTGTCAGAAATGGAAGACAGACCTGAGTCCAGTCTATTAGTTCTTCTTATCCTACCCTACCCTGAAGCATACAGCTGCAACTTGGGGAAGGGAGAAACGGGATTTCAGCTCCTAAAGCTGTTTCTGAATTTCTTTGCTAGGAATTGCTCTCTGATCTTGCTTATCCTAATCGGAAACAGGATTGACTTAACCAGGCTCACTACCATGGATCCAAGTGGAATCAGAATTGAGCACCTTTATCCTAACATATTTAATGCTGAAACGCAAGGCAAGCTCCCATTGGCCTTGGTGGAAACGAGAAGGGAGACCTAGTTTTTACCCTTGTGTCATTGGTTCTGCATGCTTTGTCCCTCCCTACCCAGTTGAAGCATCCTCCAATACCACACAATTAAAGCCAGCTAAGTGCAAGACGTCAGTCATACCACATATAACTCCAGATTTACGAAAGCTTATCTATTTATTCCAAACAAGCTCTTCAGTCAGGATAATTAGTCAGAGCACCCATCTCCTTATCAGCTGGAGGTGAAAATATACCTTTAGTAGTTTTTAACTCAATAACCCCAAAATCTTAGATAAGCTTCAGTGGACCAGCTTTTCTGCTGGCATAAGACACCATCACATCATCAGCTCCTATAGGGAGAATGTGTTCCAGATTCCCTTAATTACCTTCTTCTGCTTTCTTGCTTGTCCAGTAATGATGCTCCAATCACATCTGTCTGGTACAGTTGCATGACAGACCCGTGGCTGTTCTGTATCACTTGGAGACATTACACTTCATCCTTTGCATAGAATACAGATAATGCACTGGTCTTACTTCTTATTCTAGGGGGGATGGTTGGTGTAATTTAAGAATAGATTTATACACAAGACATTAAAACCTACTGCAGATAGCCGGATGCTGCTGTTGGTAATTACCAGGTGTATAAGAACTGCAGAACCACAGAGCTGCCTGGAGCAAGAAACACTAATTAGTTACTTGTGTGGGAAACTGTGCTCGCAAGAGCTGCAAAGGTGTAAGCTGACACACATAAAGCAACAAATCCCACAGAAATGACCGTCACAGCACAGTAAAATAGAGATTATTCAGTTTTCAGAGGCAACAAAACCCCCCTCAAAGTTCTGGGAACAGTCCCACCACTGTCCCTCACGGGGAGATATCAAAGCACAGAGACTTCTTCTTCCTGAACTCTCAAGGACAGCTGGCTCAGCAAAATAATAGACTTTACTAGGTGATGGTAGCCAACAGGCCGAAGCTCAAAGGCTGCCTGTGTCTGTAAATACAGCCACAAGAAGAATTTCTCAATGGAAAGACACTCATGGGAATGAGCTGTATTAACGAGTCTGCAACTGATTAACTGTGTGACTTCATTTCACCATAATTGTTCCTCTCCCATGTTATACCTATCTCACTAACCAGAGTGCTCCCTCTATGTAGTTACATAATGCCTTCTGAGATAGGAGTTTTATTTTTCCTGGGAACTCTATTATTGTTTATAAATATCTCCTAAAGTGGAAGAAATGTGTTTTGAATAGCTTGGTGTTTTGTCACATGCAAATTCCTAAATAACGTGGTGGTAAATAATTATGTATATATGTTTGTTTATATACACTGACTTCAAAGCAATTCACAATTAACTTAGCTAAACTTTCCAGCAACTGATTTATACTCACTGGCTTTTCTTAAATTTGTTTGGGAAATCTCAATCTATTTTTGTGGTTAAATGTGCATTTAAGCTCTTTTCTTCCACTGGCACTAATTAGGACCCTGGTTGTTAGTCCTAGATGAGACACAGAACAAAAGAAATGAAGACCGAGGACTTGATTCAACATTATCATGTTCCAAGTTTGTGGTGTAAGGTGTCTTGCCTCCCTTTGGGTTTCTACCATACTGTGTAGCTCAGAAATGGATATCAACAACCCTTATGTGCTCGGTGACTGGTTGGTGCAGGGAATCCTTGGAAAACAAGACTGGAATTTGGGCTACATTGCAGCCAACAGAGCAATGTATGGATGAATCAGACTCTAATTTTTCAAGCCTCAAGGTGACCCCTGGGGCATGCTGTTAGGCCATGACAGCAAACCATTCCCCTTATTCTTTGTATAAGCAGGTAACTCTGGTCATGTGGCTACACTCACCAACGCTTACCACAATAGTTGCCTTAATCTCCTACCTCATTTCTGTGACTCTCTAACTCATCATTTAAAAGGACTGTTCAAATTTCCTAGCCTTGCCCCTATAACTAAACCAATCAGGTACAGGATGATCTCGGACTAGACTTGTATCTCCAGCCCAAGCTGGCGCAAAACAATTCACTGCTGGGAAAAAGATGGAGAGCAGCCCGGCCCCTTCTCAACACAGACAGCTTGGCTGGAGAGGGCAGCAAAAAGCTGAAAGCCTGGCAGAGCTCTGCACTGTTTATTCCCTAGGAGTATAACTCAGAGCAGCTCCAAGGCTATTTTAATTACACACACAGAACCTGTGAGCATTAACAAGAGTTCTGGTGGCAATGAGGTGATGTTGGGCTGAATTAAACCCATACAGCTTGGTTCTGGACTATATTCCTTTTAAAAATAGGAAGAGGTTACAAAACAACAATCACAGGAGCCTCTTTTCCTCCCATCCCCACTTCTGGTATGAATAATCGTGTGGCAAGATAAGTGGGCGAAGTATTACAAGATGACGTTTCTGTCGACCGTGATTATAAACAACAACAGCAAAGAAATGTAAGACCTCTTGGTTAATTTTTCCCATTATAAAACCACTTGGTATTTCAAATGAATCTGCCAGGGAAATGCTTGTTTTAAAGTTCCACTGATGTAGCTACAAATCATCTCATTTGTAAATGTTGGTTGGTGGTGGTGGGAAGGGGATGCAGAGGAGGGAGAAAAGATCTTGTTTACTTTATGTGCTGCACATCCAGCCTGGCTGAGGGCTCCAGCGCAGTGGTTTTCATGCTGACACACTGGCTCCTTACATCAGCTGTGAGATGCACACTGGGGCAGGGTCCCAGTGGGGGAGAGAGGATGCAGTCTCCAGGCTGTGTTATGACTGTGATTCTCAAGCTGGTATGTACAAGCCTGCAATGGTATCTGTGTGAATTTGCCGTTCGCTGAGGCTGCTGTTTAAGTGAAGAAAACACGCATTAGCCTTAATAACACTCTGGGAATATTTAATCCCAAGAGAGGTGAAGGGATAGGACCATGTATTTATTTGTTTTAGGCTTTTATAAAATGCCTATGGTAAAAAACATCTGGATTGTTGAACAGAGCGAGCCAGACACAGACTGAAATGGGCTTGAGATACCAGCCATTCTCATAACCCGCAGAGAAATGGGCAAATGAAAATCTGATCCACAAACCACAATTAACAAAGGACATAGGTTAAAATGACCTAGAACGGGCTGATCTGCTTTAAAAGACACATGCCTGGTGCTCCATTACACTAACTATACTTTTTAATATGCTGGGGCATGTGGAGTCTCTAAAATGGATACCAATTTTCTTATCCTGTATCCAGAGGCAGTAATACAAAAGAAGCTTGGCAGAATTCAGATAACCCCTTGTGTCTCCAATACTTGAACAGTTCTTGGATCTGCACTGTAAAAGGGAGCTAACAGCTATTTTGATGCGGTCAAGATGAAATTCTGTGTGTGTTGAATTCAAACCTGCAATGAGGTGTTTAAGGACATAGAAGAGGATGTTCTGCTTGGGAATGCAGGAACTTGAAGTCCGCCAGAAATAAGCTGCCATTTATCTGCGTTAGAGGTTCTGATTCAAAATGGAGCTTTTCCAAGCTCCATGTTTAAGCAGCAGACAGGCTAAGATGTTCGTCCCAGACAACACGATGTTTTCTTTTCCCTTCTCCTCTTGATAATGTATTCTGCATCAAGAAGGACTGGGGAATTTAACCAACGCTGTCCAGTAATCCTGGCCAATACTACTCTCTAATTACTAGGGAATGGGAAAAGTCAGAGAGAACTTGAGGTTTCAGACTCAGACCAGACTCAGAAATTGAACAAGGATTAAAACCAAAGCCAGTTATGGAAATGGTCCAAGACTCATTCATTAACTACCACTAGAGTGGACTATTCTTTATGGGTGCAATTATTATCTTTGTGGAGGCCCAACAGAGGAATCACAAACGACTGAAACCACATCTAACTCCTAACATATAGGGTCACACACAGCCCTGATATGCCCTTCATTTGCAGAAGGGATGCGTGAAGGGCAGAACAGCAGAAGTGTAAATAAGTTTCAGAGGAGTAAATAGGTTCTGCAGGCTTGCAACCCTGGGAGCTTTCCGCTGGGGTGTCTGGTTTTCATATTCAGGCCTGATTGGATTGCATGCCTATAGCTCATTAGCTGCCTTGTGGATCAAGTTAAAAAGCATATTGTTTTCAGAGAAAACTATAAAATTAGTGATGTTGTATAAAAGGAAATAACTCAAATTGGACCTCTGTCCTTGACGTCCTATCTGTAAAGAGAATGTTGCCTTTTGCAAATGCGAAGCAAGTACTGAGAAGGGAGGGAAGTCCCTTTAATCCTCAATCCAGACAACTGGACAAATTAAAAATGGCACATCATCTGACAGCTTTTTTTTTTATGGATCTTAATCTTCAGTCACTGCCTGGTCCTTTAATCAATGGCATTTTGAAGTAATGAGGTCTATAGGATTAAAAAATTTACTCTTACGTTTTGTTCCCTTTGGACTGAACATGCTTGTAACTGAAGTAGTCACAAATTGTCCCTACCATAAACCACAAAAACACACAGAAGAGGGCCCGTTAGACAGAAAATCTGGCTTTTGCTTATGACACTTCTTTCTCTGGACCTCAAAGGTACCTCAGTCCACCAGATGACCAGTCAAGGTCATCCTGGGTGAGCTAAAGTACACTACTGTGTCCTGTCTCACACTCTTAGCAGTGTTTGCAGGATAAATACCTCCAAGCAATAGAGAAGAGTTCACCTATAATTCAGATTATTATTCAGACACTAGATGGGAGAGCATGCATACAAGACTGTATGCCCAAAGGATACCTGTAAGTTTTCATATGCTTCTCCTGTAACAGGATCCATGATTTGCTTTAGATACAGCAGTACTTACACAGCCTCAAGCATAAAATGGCTCTTCATTTTAAGAGGTACGAGATTACAGGAGGTTCATGGCATGACATATGTCAAAGGACAGGAGTTGTCAGAGGCAAGGCATGGCCATTTTTAAAAAATGGAGTGATTCAAGGTGGATGCTTTAGCCTGACATTGATAATATCTCACATTTTAGCAGAAAATTTTCAGTTGCAGTTAACCCATAATGACTGCAAAGATCAGCTGACAAATGACATACTAAGGACATACCTTTGTTGCTACAGATCAAACAGACTCAATGCAAGAGGGTGACTGATGGGTTATACAGGTTAGGAGTTTGAATATCCACCTCAGATGCAAACAGTGTAGGTTCAAGTTCCTCATGTACTGCAGACAAAAGAGGGATGTGGGTTTTCTACATCCCAGGTAATCTAGTCGCTGAGCTATTTTTTATTTTGGAATCTCTCTCAGTTTTTTCCATGAAATACTTCAAAAGATCTCAGTTTCATCCTGTTGCGAAACAGAAAAAGTTTGAAATCTTAAAAAATTTTGCAGAACAGGAAAGCTATTTCCTCCCCAGCTCTATTTCTAGATGTGCCCTGTGTATCCAGATATAAATCTGGAAGGGGGATCTTAGCCCAGCAGCAATAAGTCTGGTTATATTCAGGCAAGTGGCACTGCTCAGGGCCATTCATATTTATTCTTCCTCAGTAATTCCAGATCGCCTTGGTTTAGTTTACGAATCAGATAGCAATTTCATCACATCCTCCCCGTCAGAGCAAGCATTGCCCAAGCAGAACAGCCGTCTTTCCATCTCTATTGTTACTAAATGAGAGCGTTTGATGATCAAAACTTTGCTGACGCTGTTTGTCAGAGAGGCATGAACTAGAACAGCCTTGAGGGGTTCGCTCTCAAGTGAAGTTGGCTTTGCAGGACTAGTGGGAGTGAAAGCTTCTTTTGCGAAGGAAGGCCTTGACCTTGCAAATACAGAAGCATGCAAGTAGCTCTTCTAGAGCCAGCCAGACAGCTGTTGGGCTGAGACCACTGTCCATCAGACCGAGCACCAGTGCACAATTGTTTCCTTGTGTTTTTCTGTCTGCTTGTATCCATCTGCCATCCATTGTTGTAGCTAAACTCCCTGGCATGGAGGCCACTGCCTTGATTTACGTTCATGAAGTATATAGCACATTGAATTCATGCTCTGCAGTGAAGACTTGCAAAGGCAGCCACTGTAAAAAACAAATACTGATGCACTGGACATGCTATAAAAATTCACAGTGCTACTCACATAAGTGAAGTTCCTGATGGGCTCTGAGTGTCTGGGAATGGGGACTGAATCATAAAGGTGCAACAGAGAGCAAGGTAGTGTCTCTTGAGAAGATGCCATTTTTGTGTCATTGCTTCCTGTTAGACTCTGCCTACTGTACACAGACTTTCAAAGCTGATGGTCCAGCTCACTTTGTTTCCTTTTAGAGCTAGAGAGTATGCATTCTGTTGCTCTAATGCCACTGGGAAGAAACTGGGAAATAAATACTTGTCTATGTATAGCAGATGAGATGTAAAAATTAGTCAAGATGTAGGCCTGATCAACAATCAGATTTTTTGGAAAGGTTTACCAGCTCTCAAAAGTGCACAGATAGCCCCAAACTGAAGGAAGAAATGGTCTTACTGACTTTTTTCTCCTATTTTGGCACAGCCCCAGTATTCTTTCTCTAGCACTTTAGGAAAGGCACATTAAGACCTAAAGCCTGAATGCCATTATTCAGATTGAACCACCTGGGTACAGCACTTCTGCACTGTCTTTTGGCTGAGTTAGTAACCAACACCTTTGTGAGCTCTGCTGGTGAGCAGTGTTACGATGGGCCCTGATTCATTCTACATGCTTGAGTTGTGACATTGTACTTTAAAATCAGTAGAAGAGCATAAATTCTATACATTGAACTCAGTTAAAACAAAGGCCCTACCAGTTCATCAGAAAACTGAATTTTTTTAGAAAGGAAGGAGGAAAAAAAAAAGAGAGACAAAGACAACACATATATATCAGGATTTAGTTCTGATCCTGCAAGACATACAGGCTTTGAATTAATCCTAGTAAATACAAGGCACAACTCACTTAGCAAAGGTAAGCACATGGAGAAACATCTCCAGTTCTACAGGACGCCAAGTCCTCAGTCCATAAGCAAGAGAAAGATTCAAGAAGTGCTGAAGCACACGTTTACTGAATGAAGCTCGTATAACCATTGGAAGCCCAATACCCAAGTATGTTACTGAGTGCTTACAGCCCTTACATGACTGAGCCCAAGGTACCGCAACAAGGACAGATGATCTCAGAAAAGTAGAGAGATATTTGCCAACTCATGAGATTTCAAACCCCCGTTGTTATCAACAGTGTGTGTTAGGAATCACTAAGCTGCTCAGTGTTAATTTCAAACAAGTGGTGTGTTCACTTTTGGTTTGTGATTATTTTTAGCCTCTTGGGCTCTTTTTAGGTTTCAATTAAATGTCACTAGGTAATTAGCTAACAGATAAAGTCAGCTGTTAGGGCCAGTAAATGAAAAAAACATATGTTGACTCCTGAATGACTGGAAAGCTTTTTCCTTGGCAGATACTTTTCAGAGACTTTTTTTTAAGGTCAACTTTCTGTGCTCCTATTATAGGAGAAGAGCTTTGAAAATATAAATTAATTTTACGATGTATCTTCTCCGCTCCTCATTCCACACCCATAAGGAAGAAACACACATAAGCAAGTGTATGTAAAAGCGATCACAATAGCTCTACACCAGAACTTTTTTTTTAACCTTAAGTAAATGTTTAAAAAGTTCCAGAGCTGAACAACTCCAAAATCAAATTTACAACTTCCCTTCCTCAAAGCCAAAGGAAGCGGGGAATTCTTTAAAAGCTCTGTCTGACAAAACAGAATATTTCAGCTCGTCTTAGGACATATTACAGGAGGTAATTTTGACTGCAAATTATTTCAGCCATATTTTATATTACAGTTGCACGTATAAGTGGTTTGCAAAAGGTTAATAACTGAAGATGAGCCCATTAAAGATAGCAATATACATCACATGTTAAGAATCCCTTCAAGATGTTATTAATGATCATAAACACATTGCTGCGAGTATTGCCAGTAGGCGTAGGTAATTAATTGCTTTACAGGATTAAGTCTTTAGAAGTAATTGATCAATTGTTAGCATTCCTTTAACTCTATAAGCCCTGTATAAGCAGAACCTCAGTATTCAATGTTACCAAGCTCTACATGACAAATATACACTGTAAGCATTGAGCCTGCAGAGGCTCACAAAAGTAAAACATGAATTATTGTATTTTTGTAACTCAGAATAGCGTAGTTGTGATAGCAATGTTAAAGACTGTGACTGCATGAGATACTAAGTAGACATGGCACAGGAGCATCCATAACCTGAATGCAATCAGGTGCAATCAGAGAGTGCAAGCTAGCTACCCTAAAGCAACACACATGAATCAAGGTTTGCAGATATATAATCCACCAAAAATACAAAGTATGACAGCCATTATTTAAAACTACTTAAGTCTGTGAAATGAGTACATAATTGTACAGTGCACCTTTTTTCTGGTAGCAAACACAATCAATTCCTAGTGGGTAGAATCTAAAGTACATAGAAATAATTTTTGAAACAAAATAATCTCCTAGGCCTGCTGGAAAATGTGGGATCAAATGTTTGGCTGGTTCTGGCAAGGATTTCTACTCCTACGGCCACAGCTTTGGTAAATCTCATACCACTCCTTTTTATTGCACTCAGGCCTCTCTTAGGTTCTCAGCCGCCTTCTCTTCCTGGGGCTCCTAAAACCATGCCTTTAGTGAAGTCTTCAATGGTCTCTCATTTGATCTGAGATGATGGAGTAGAGCAGCAAGAGCTGCAATGAATCATCCAGCTCTTGGGAAGCAGAGAAAAATCTGTCTTAAAATATATCATCTCGCACTGCAAAGCCTTCCAGGAGAAGCCTAATGTCTTCCTGTGAAAAGCTCTGACTTGGGAAACTGGCTCTGAGTGATCAGACACTAGCCAGGTTTCAAGATAACTGCAACCTTCATGGAAGAGGCTTTGTCCCTAACTGTATGACAGTTTTCTCATTTGAAGGACATAGACTAAGCTCCCAGTGTAACGCTTGGCTCTAACTCTAGGTAACTTCGGCCTGTTAACTGCACAGTAAGATTCGTCAAGAGTTGGCATCTTCAGTAAGAAATACGTACATTTAAGAATAGCACTGAATGCTGGAGTTCAGCTATGTGGTTTAGGTCTTACTGTGATCATAAATCACTGCCTGAGCTTCACAAGACAAGTGTCACTGATCAGTCAAACCAGATGGAGGGCACAAAACCAGCCGACCCAGGACCAATTACAGAAGGAAGGAGAACCCGTTGGTCTCCAAAGAACATCAAGGCAATTCTAGAAAGGAGTTTAGTACAGGGATTTTTTAGTCTGCAGTGCATTTGTTATTAAGAAATTGATTCACAAATTTACACATGGCCCCATTACACTGGAAAAAATTTAAATACTCAGATCTTTTTGCAAGAGCCTGTAAAAATATTCTACCACCTACAGTGAAGAAAGCTAAGACTGCAGCAGATTTAAAATAAACAAGACAGTGAAAGAACATCTCACAGACTTTCTTTGTTCCAACTACATGTCTCTATCTGAAATATCCTCTATTATTAGCCAAAGCCATTGCAAATATGATGGAAGTTTTATAGCCACACTAATAACTGTTGAACAAATTTTACTGACTCTCTTTAAGGTTTGTGATAAACTATAGTGAGTAGAGCCTATGATTGGGAATGAGAACAGCGACTTCTCTCAGATATGTGCTAACTTACTCATCTGTACGAACAGTTGCAGCAACATCTGCACTCTCAGCAACTTTGCATACATTGGGACTGAATACACCTGATATGTCTGAATCACTTGGAGTTATTAAACAATGCTGCATCCATTAATGAATGATGGAGAAGAAAAGGACTGACTCTCAGCTAGTAAATCAGCTGGAGGGAGGGCCACAGAAGCAGCGATGGTCAAATCATGGTGCTTCCTGCATATGGCTCCAATTAATGAACAGGGACAGCTACAGCTACTCGAGCTGAAGGCAGGTTAGCAGATGTGCTTCCAGTACAGCTCAGTTGCTCAGCTAGTTCATACGCAAGGAAAGAAAGGTGGGAGAAGGAGCACTGACCTTACGCTGACTGTGCCAAGCAGTAAACTGTGGCCATTCAGTAGCAGCTCTACAGGGAGTTGAGACATCCATGCAATGAAGTAGGAATGCGAGTGGACAGACAGATGAAAGGAAGGACCCACACCACTGCCCCAAGATAAGCTGTTGCTGTTCATAAATTAAAGCCTCGAGCCATTGCTTGGAGCAAGCAGGACTTCTGAATCTTGGGCCATGTGAAGCTCTTAAATTAAGATATTAAGACAAAACACTGTAAGCATCAACGATGCTTTATTCCATTCAAGCCTAAAGAGTCAACATCTGTTCAGAGGTTGATTTTGTCCCCCGGGTATACTGCTAGTTTTAGGGAAATTAATATTGTGGCTGTCTGGGGAGCAGAACATATACAGTGTGTCAAGGGAATATTGTTTAATTCCAGCTGATGCACTGGGTTGATGTTTTTTAGTGCTAACATGGCGTTAAATGGTTGGGTCATGCAGACTGGTTGCCTAAAATAATCTCAGTAGAGTATCAAGATCGCACATAGATCCTCTTTACTACATGCCATTACATCAAAATGAATTTGTTCAAGTTCCAGTTGTCAAGAAGACCACAACACGGTCAATGGATAAACTGAGGAGGAAAAGACAATTATGTGACTTCACTGGTGATCTCACTAAGCGCTTTCAAATGACAGTGAAAACAAGCTACAGATTTTCACTCAGCCACAGGGATCAAAAATAATCTCATACTTTGGATGCTGAGACCTTTTGAAAGGGTAACAGAGAAACCGATTACTTCCCATAGACTTTGGCCTTCCGGGGTAATAGGCCTTTGAAGGAGAATCTGATTTCATAATTAGAGCTGGTTCTAATAACAATGTGGGACTACATATTGTAACACCTTCCTTTAAACCTCTGCATTTTGGAAGAGGGAAGATTAACACTTCCTTATGTGGTCTCCTGTGTCCAGCCCTGCAAACACACAAACTGAACGTCCAAAACACCAAATCTGTGCTTTCACTACAAAAAAGCAAGGGTATATTTATAAAACTGCACTAGGTAACTCACATTCACAACCAGAGATAAAAACCTGGTGAACACAAAGCGGTTTAATAAGCATTAGCTCATTGATTTCAAGGGTACTGGGATTCAGGGGTGTGCTGCTGCTTTTTCCAGAATACTTCCAACGAGAATGGCACAAGTTTCAAAACCTCCTCAGTTTCAGGAAAGGAAACCATTTCTATGTATGTTCATTTCCCATGAAAAAAGGTGGATTCACGCAGATATTAATAGCAGTTACCATTTGGCGATCAAAACTAACTTCAGATTATGTTAAAAAACATTAATCTAATTCTTCAAAAGACTGACTGTAGCAATTTCCTGGCAGTGTATGCAGCAATCATTACATACACATTTACAGTAAATCTGTGCCTGCTCTAGTCCTAATCTAAAACTGATGGGCAGAATTATTTTTAGTTTAACCTTGGTATTTTGCTAAAAGGAATGCAAATGTCATTGCTAAAGGACAAAAGGAAAAAAATAGAGAGACAGAAATAACAACTTGGTGGAAAATTAAAGCACAGAGTTGACTATGACCCCAGCAATTAGATATACACAGGTAATTGATCTTTAGTTGCCTGGGTTCTAATGTCAGAAAAGTGACGTTTTTGACTCTCCCATAATGAAGCCTTAATGCGGGTTATGTTCCAGCAGCCCAGATAGGAATCACCAAGGTAGATATTTAAAGCAAACTGCATTTTCTTTATGTAGATTTTAAATCTACTATTAGAGTACTATTACTTTATTTATTTCCTTCCTCCCTTCCACCCAGATACTTTACTTGCCACACAGTAAGTATTTGCTTCCAGTTTCAGCACAGCAGTGACCAAGCTCATTTTGCTTCCACAAGGGAAGCCGGCAACAGCAAATCCATAGATTGTTATGAACAGCAACACCGATTCCAGTGTCAGGCCAGGATATATATGCATTCATAATCTCATGGGTTCATTAGCCTTTTTCCCCTTGTCTTGCTCCTTGCAGGACTAATGGACTAGATCCCCCCATTGCTTTCTGTCTTCTGCGCTCATTTACACCAGTTTAACAGGATTCAAATGCACCTTCCTCACACTCATTTTGTGCTGGTTTATATAGCCAGGCAGATCCTTGAAAATTCTCTTCTATTCTTCCTTTTTAAACATCTGTAAACAGCCACAGAAATACCTTGCTCTTTAATAAAAGATTTAGACAGATAAATCAGTACATTAACTTGAAACTAGTGACTCCACTATAAGTTAAAGCTATAGCACAAGTCATGCCAGTCACATCCAAAACCAAGGGAAATTCAAAGTTTGAATTTCAACCTGACTAACTTTGCAGCTTGTCCTTCTTTGTGCAGAGTGTGGTACTAGAGACCTACACTGATCCCTTTCCACCTGAATTACTCAGTGATTCTCAGCAGAGGATGCTCTGGGGCACTTGATAACCTTTGAACTGTAAAAAAAAAAAGCTTTGTTCTTGCATTAGCATTCTCTGCCCACCAGCACCCCACCCCCAAATTTCACCAAAATACCCAAACCAAACATTTTTTCCCTTAATTTAAAATGTCTCCTTTTTTCCAAGGGAAATCTAATAAAAAACATGTTTCGTTGACTGAACAGAGTACTCTGGTGTGTAAACAATAGAGATTCTTCTGTGAAAGTCAATTTTGTCTGGCTTCTAGGAATTCCACAGGGATAAAATTAGAAAGACCTATATGCAGTCTAGGACTTGTACTTGGTGGGATGAATCCTGAAGTCAGTGTTAGTAACAGCCATCACAGAACTGGAACCACTGCAATTTCCCAGCGCTTTTCTTCCTCTAGGACTCAAAGGTCTAACAGTCACTCACAAGCTACATCACAGATAGAACTCTGCTCTCAGAGATGAAGTTGGAAAAACTTAAATGATTATAATACCAATACCTGAGTGCCAACCATCAGCCACGATGCTGACCGAGTCTGTGTGACTGCGTCTGATGACGGAGCCTGTATGCATAATTCCCTCTATCTAAGAACAGCTTTGAACGTGCAAATGAAATGAACAGTCTTCCTATTCATTGCTCCCAATTTTTATTTACATTAACACTGTGTAATTGAAAGTTGGGCACACTACAGTATTTTGCTTTTTCATGGCATCAACTCCACTAATGGGTAGCAATGTTCTGCTCTTGCTGTTGCAGTTGAGGACAGCTGTAACACTTGTAAGCAATCGTCATGCTCTGAGCATTTCCCACTCTTCTCACCCTTTTACTTTGGTTTCTGCCTGTTTCCTTTGTTCTTTTTTCCCCTTACTACTGTCTGCATAGGATAGTATATCCCTCTCCATTTTCCTCTCTGTCAATTCCTCAACAAACCTCCATCAGCTGCGTTTTTGTGACTGTTAGTTTAGATGAGACCACGTGTCCTGGTTTTCAGCTGGTGTAAACCCAGTTTTGCTGGCTTCACTGGAGCAATGCTGATTTACATGAGCTGATGATCTGGCTATATATATTTAAGTGTATATTTATCCAGCAAATCTGTCCATGATGCTTTCAACCTTCCATTCCTTATTCATTCAAACTCAGCTGGCTCTTTCAGGTTGGGAATAGGGCTCGTCTCCCTTCTGTGTTGTGCCTCTTGTAAATGAGCCAGTTGGAAAGTGCACCATCCGCCGTGCAGAAAGATTACACTCCAAGGTTATGTATTACAGCACGATGGGTGAATTGCTGAAGGCTTCAGAGTGCAGGATCAGACCAGAAGCCTGGTTGTTAAAGCATAGCAAGAATATCTGTGCTGTGAGAGAAGTGCTGGACAGAGACACAGAAATGAGTTTTTGCATCCGTTTGAGCTCTACATATAGGTACAGGAATGAGATAGCCACATGCAGAGGTTTCTAATTAATGTTTCTAATCTCCAGATTCCAGCTCTGAATTCTCTTCTCCTTCCTTAATTCTCCAACTGGGAAATTGCTGCGGCTCACTGCAAATTTTAGCAAAGAATTTGTCCCGGATCTAGACATAATGATTTTGGCCATTTCTCTGACAAGTAGAAAGAGGGCCCCCTTCCCAGACATGGGACCTCTGGATCCATAAACCATAAACTCTCTCTCTTGCCCCATTAATGCACCTCCTCTATCCACATGCAGGAAGTTTATTGAAAACAGTAGACCAAAGGAATAACCGCAAGAGTACCCACAATCATTTAAACTTAATTTGTGCCAGTAGCGTACAAGTGCCCACTCCCATCTTTAGCAAGACATCTTCTCAGCTAACAGAAATTGGGGATGTCTCTCAACCTCTAAGCTGTGCAAATTGAGTTAGCCGAGGAATTGCTCCCTTGAGTCCTGAAGTCAAGGCCTTCTCTATTCCAGTTCTTTCATATTTCATGTAAGTGAATACCACATTACCCACTGGAGTTCCACAAGTACTCTTCTTTCCTGTATTATGCTTGACAATTACCTACGTAAGCTACATTTGATCTACCTCTAAATTTTGTTTTCCTATGCAGAAGGCTAGATCTCTTCCCCAGCTCATTTCATAATTTTGAATCCTAATTCATCCCCATCCTCTGGGAAGAATGCATTTTTTGCAATACCTATGTTGTAACTTTCTAGAGCACATGCTTCTAATTTGAGCATTATTTTCCAAAGCTCCTAGCACTTAACCACAAAAGTTCTTCATTTATTTTCCTTTTTATTCTCCATTTAATCCATCCTCTTATTTTATGCTTTGGATCATCTTTATATCTTACATTATGGCCTCTAGTATAAAAGCTTTTTGTTTTAACTAAGTACTTAAAACCCACAGAGAAGTATAAAAATTATACTGGGAGATTTAGACAGAACTACCCTTTCCTCTCATTTACTTTTCACCCTCTCCCAATCCCAAATTCTAAAGC
>JANHGO010000027.1:49881712-50063418 GCA_024606505.1 Aquila spilogaster
GGGGGATGCACTGGCCCGCAGCCATGCCACCAACTTGTTCGAATTAAAGTCTCATGCACTGACTTTGGTTATTCCACTCCTGCCTCCCGGGAGGGGGGAAGGGAAGGGGGAGGATGCACACAAAAAGGCAGCAGTGCTTTGCTTTTCTAAGCCTTTGCTTTGCTGGCTTTTGTTTTGTTTTTATTCGTTTATTTTTTTCTTTTCTTTGTCGTTTTAAAGTCGTGTTTTAAAGACAGGCCTCATGCTGTCACTGGGGACCTGGCAGGGCTCCTGAGCAGGGAGGCAGGATGGGAAGAAGACAGCACTGAAAGGGAAGAAAAGGGCTCTGATTCACAGAGCAGGTCCGTGACTCAAAGCACTCCCGCTCTCTGAAAGGGCAAGCTTTTATAATGTTATCGTTACTACAAATGAAGCAAGCAAGGAAATCACTGCTGTGATAAAGACGGGAATGCAAAAAGAGAACAGCACGGGAAGCCCAGAAGCATCTTCAGCAAAACTCCCTGACCCCCTTGTTCAGAGGTCTGTGACCCCAGAGATATGGGCTATCCCTATAGCCCGAGACCTCCCCTCAGCCCCTGGCTCCTCCTGCAAACAAATTCCAACACTCCAGCAGCTGCTATGGGAGAAGAGGAGCAACCTGGCGTGTTTGCTCTTGACATCAGTGTTTTGCCCCTAAGAAATGCTCCAGTCACTTCTGGAGGCAGTCACCCTGGAGGCATTCAAAGCCAGATTGAATGGGATCCTGGGCAGCCTGATCTGGGAGTTGGCAACCGTACCCATGGCAGTGGGGTTGGAACTGGATGGTCTTTAAGGTCCCCTCCAACTTAAGCCATTCTATGATTCTATGAGTCTTTAACACTCTGCTCGTGGACCTTGTGATTTGAGAGCTCAATAAATATGAGCATGTTAACGCGTGATTAAATCAAGCTGCAGGGCTGAAGAGGCAGTGAAGAGGGAGATTCTGAACAATGCGTTGGTTGATTGATGCTGTGATGAAGTGGGAAGATGGAAGACAATTTTTCTCGCATGGGACAATCTGCAACAAGCGGAAGTTGTGAGCATTCTTCAGGGAGAGAATAAATCATTTGTAGTCATTCTGGCAAATCACAGTGGACCTGCAGAGATATCAGTGCAAACTGTCCTATCTACAAGTGTCCATCTCCAATGTAGTCCTATCTGTCCAGTGCAAAAGGGAACAGGTTGGTGTGCTCTCACAATTTAGACTTCTTTTGCCACCATCTACATTTTTGAGGTCCCTTCCAACCCAAGCCATTCTATGATTCTCTGGTTCTATGATTCTATGAGCTACATGGATGCTAGGAAGTGCTGCTGAAAACCCAACGTTGCATTGCAGAGAGCTTCTCTATCAGGCTGATTTTTACCCTAAGCATCATTAGAAAAAGAAAGGAATGTGAAGAGCGTATCCTACAAGCACTAAGTGCTTCATCCAGCGCAGTTCACATGCAAGATGTTCAGCATCAGAAGCTGATGTACCAGAAGCAGTCTGCTATGAAAACACACCACAGTTCCGTGCTACATATTAGAAAATATGGTCTGAAAACATCATACAAATAAGAAAACAAACAGGAAGGCTTTTATCTCCTCTAAAACCATGCCCTGAAATTTCACTTGAGTAGTTTAACTACGTTATTTCATTTACTTTTACTTCAATGAGTTTTTAATGTAGTTTTAAGGAAGTGTATTATCCTTATCCTAAATGTCTGTAATTGGTTTGCAGAAAAATGCTTGAGATTTCTGATTACTTATGCATATAATTACCGGTCTTAGAGAAAATTGGGAGTTTAGTTCCTTTGTAAGACAGTAACATGCAAAAGGGGGGAAAAAAATAAGGGAAAGCAGAAATCATTTGGAATTAATTAAAGTCTGGCACAACGCAAAATATTCCATAAAATTAACCTGGGAACTGAAACAGCAACTACTGATCTCTGCAGTGTTACTGAACCTGAAAATCAAGTTTGCTTACGAACCACTGTAAAATTCCACCGCCTTCATCATCAGATGTTATTTACATGGAAAAAAAAAAGGATATTACGGTGGTTTGGTCGTCAAGCTGCACGTCTGAAGTTCTAAGCTCTGGCTCCTGAGTCACTTCCAGTTACTTCTCCTCTCTGTTCCCCAACATCCCTCTACAATAAATGACGACAACCACAATATTTGTTTGAACTTCTCTGCGGAACCTGAAATGCCTTTCTGCAGCACAATAGCTCACTTGACTTCACCCAGTTTATCCCTCCAGACGCTGTGCTGTTCGTCTGACTTTCTGCACACTGAATCTAACCCAAAACATTTAGTATAAGATGCCCAGTAGGATTCATCAAAAGTGTAAGGAGAGAAATGTTGAATGAGTAAGAAATGGCTCTTAGCTGAAGAAGCAAAAGATAACTGTGCTCCTGATAGAGGCGTTTCACTTCAGAGCCTAAAATGAGTTATTTACATGGAACTTGAGCAGCATTAGTAAAATGACTCTTCTCACGTATGGCTGGCTGAATATTGGGTGTAGGAGATTTAAATTCTAAGAGACATTGCACCCACAATAAGTTAGGATGCTGGTTATCATTTTGAATATTGCCCTCAGGGCTTTCTTTTTTATCTTTTTCCAGTATTTGAAGGGTATTTCTTGAACATCCTTTTGACACTTCCAGTATTTTATTTCAACCTCTTGGCACCAGTACTACTGTGAGCAGCATCGGTGAGCTATTAATTTCAGGGAATCATAGGAAGCTTTTTATCATAGACACTTCCTACTTCTCAGTACTTTCCTGAATTTCTGAGCAGCTTTCCTTTGGAAGAAACATGAGAAATGGGGATTCAAGCAAAAACACTGCTTAAATCATAGAATCATAGAATCATTAAGGTTGGAAAAGACCTTTAAGATCACTAAGTCCGACCCCAACCCACACCACCATGCCCACTGACCGTGTCCCTCAGTGCCACATCTCCACAGTCCTGAAACACCTCCAGGGACGATGACTCCACCACCTCCTTGGGCAGCCTGTGCCAATGCATTACCACTCTTTCTGAGAAGAAATATTTCCTAATATCCCCTGCTGCAAGTTGAAGCCATTCCCTCTCATCCTGTAGAATATCCCTCTGTCATCTGTTTGAGGATGATGGCCACCAGTGAAAGGACTAATGATCAAGACATCCAACAGTGAACAACTTAGCAAGACCTGTGTGTGTCCAAAAGCTTGCTGTATCTTTGAGGACTCACGCTGAGGTCCAACTGAGTCTAAAATGTCCCATAAACATCCTAGTCCTCTATTGGTTTGTGAGAGTTCTCAATGTATTTCAGTATTTAGTCAGGATTCAGGCACAAAATTTTACTGTGTGTTTGCCTAGTGTTGTCCCACTGCAGTACTGGGCCTTGTTAGCATCGCTGCAATAAAACTAAATAATTAGTAAAGCCTGTAATAATGGAAAAACATCATTCAAAACAGCCTCCAAACAAGACTGTGGTTGAGCAGTTCAGACCCTCCAGTTGTCTCATGTATACCGCAGAGTCTGGTGACTGGAGCCAGATTTATTAGCCTTCGAATGACAGTTCGTAAGTGAATGCGGTTAAAAGCAAGAACCCATTGTGATGAGCGCTGCAGGCTTAGGGAAGACGACCTATGAATCACTTTGTAGGAAGTCCAGAGTGGCTCCATAATAAAAATGTACATTGAAGCAGTTAAACAGAAGGTTGATTGTCCAGGCTGGTTTGATTCCAAGGGTTTCATAATGAATTCAAGCCTGAGGTTCCCCTGTTACCTGTTAACATGAATGATAGCTTTGATGGATAAGTAGAGGTGGCTGAGTGCCTTGCACGGAACAGTTTGCTATGGGCTGTGCAGACAGCGGGTCGAAAGTGTGGTTAGAGTCCTGTGGTCTTTATTCAGGCAACATTCAATAATGATGCTGCCATTAATAATATTTGGGCTTCTTTTTTTCCAAAAAGCTGAAAAAACCTGACTACTTCTACATCCCTCACATTCTGTCCCTGCTCAAATTTTGTTGCTCTCCAAGCCCCACAACCTGAGTTGACTGAAAACCCATCTGAGACTCCAAACTTACACTTTATGGAGGTATATGCACCTATTTCCTCTGATCTTCAGTTTTAAAGTGTTGGGTTGGGACTTGGGGAATTTGGGTTGTCACTCTAGCGATACACATTTTTTGGGAAGCCACTTCCCCATCCTCTGCCTGTTTTTCTATTTGCGGAAAGGAACTAATAATTCTTCCTCTGTCACACTGTTTCCCTGGCCTATTTAGGCTCCTTGGAGAAGAGTCAGTCTCTTGCAAATTGTTTATGCAGCGTCTAGTGCAAGGGAGCCAAGATCTTGACTGGGACCTATAGAGTCTACCATAAATATATACAACCAGCTTCCTCCAACTACATGATGCAGCTGCTCTCTAAGGGTTTAGCCTTCGACTTTTATTCTGGCAACCAAAAACATGGACAAACGTATGCAAATAAACTTGTTATTTCCAATGAAATCCTCAAACATCCTACGGCCATCATATGCATTTTATTGAAAGACAGCTGCTATTTGTTCAGCTTTTTTTCCTCATCCCTGAGAAAAAGGCATACTGACTTAATCTATGGGCTATGAAAAAAATGCTCCCGTCAGTTCATAAGTTTACAGAAAAGACAGAAAAGAAAAAGTGAGCTTATATAGAACTAATATTGGAGCTATGTGGCAGCTGCAGTATATGGAAATGCAGACAACAGGCAAATATATTTATACGGGCAAATATACCTCCAGCTGAAAAGAAAGTGTATTTTTTATGCTTGACTGCAAAGACAGAGATATGCATCTACATGTATACAAATACAGAAATAGAGGGATAGAGACATAATAACATGCATATATTTGTGGATATATCTGCCAAGGTAATACACCTGTGTTTTTATATGAAAACTGCAGCCCCCCTTCAAACCTAAATTATACACAGTTCAATACATGGTAAGAAGTAGATCGTTGCTTTGTTTTGGAAGGGGGGGCCGAACATGAAAGGACGTGTTTCCTTGCATGTTCCTCATGCCACATGAGCAGCCAACAATGACAGTCAACAACGTGTCCAAGTTGTTACTTGAGATGTTTTCTAAACCACAAAATAAGTGGATTACTAACCAAAAAATCACAACTGCTGCCAAAGGACATTTATAAAAGAACACAAATTTAAAAAAAAATAAATTAACCAATGGGGGAAAAAAAAAGAATAAAGAGAAGAATACAATAAGTGGAGAAAGAAAGAGGAGAGAGAGGCTACTCTGGTGGGTAAACTAAGGTGTCAGGAAGAATAGTTTTTCTTTCCTGCTCTGCCAGAGAATTCACAAACCAAGTCAACTTCACCCGCCAGAGCTTTTTGCAATCTCTCAAACAAGGACAGGAGAACTCTGTAAGCTCACAGTGCTGATTTAGGTCTTAATTTTGCTTGAAGCAAATTAAACCTTGCAATCTAGATAGTGAAATTTGACCACTCCGTGTTTGAGCAATGCTCAGGAAGGCAAGGTTATAGAGGTATTTCTCACTTATAATTAGCAAGATAAAGGGGTAACAGTGATTCCTGGTTATGTAACGGCATTAATACTAAATAGTGCTGGTTGGATACTTGGCTGGTAGAAATGGATGCTGTTCTGTTTTGCCAGTAGAGTTCTGCTGGTTTCTACCAAAAGCAGTCCATTCCCTCATTAGCAGTAGCTCTGATCCTAAAGCTATTTTCAGTGTAGCAGCTAATCAGTGCGAGTGAATCAGAGTACAGCTGGTTGTATTATAACAGCTATTGGGAAATATTTCATCTCCAGGTTATGGTTCATTGCCTATACTTTAAAGAATTTTGATTAACTTGGCCTCCAATGTTTCTTCAAGTTGATTCCTTACATAGTTCGCATTAGTTTAACCATGAAATATAAAATATGGCCATATGTGTTGTTCAAAAAAATTCTTCAGTGAATACTTCATGTGCCCCTCTACCAGTTGGATTTGGTTGGGATGTCAATCAGAACTGCTAAATCAGAGTGACTCTAATGGACCTACAGTGACGTTCGCACAATGTTGCTCTCCCTTGGATTTCTATGACTTCCATGCTGTGATGCAGATTTGATGATCTAAAAGGCCGTTCGTTTCTCGTCTTTGACATCTATGATCCTCTGACATTTAAACAAAAGGCGATCGTCCCACGGCTTCAGTTATGAACAACTGGAACCCAGCCATTCACAATATTACCCTCATCTTTCCACTGACGCGGTGAGGACTGCCTGCATGCTTCAAAGGAGTGTTTAAGCAGGGTAAATCCATAGTGCCGATCAGTAAAACTGAGCTACAGCTTCAGTCAGAGGCTAACACGAGAGTGGCATAGTTGCTTAATCTACAGCTTGTGGTTGATAACCATTAGGGCTGACTGCAGATTGTTAAAAATAGTTTGTTAAAAAACAAGAATCTGTTAATGGGAAATGGTCATCTAGGGAAAATTTCCCCTTTCTACACAAGCCCAGAAAAGCAGGTCAGTACATACAATAAATTGCATTTAAATGTCATCATACGCAAAGCACTCCATCTGAGGTAAGAAGGGATGAGGGGGGCTCTCAAAGTATCTCCCAGATTAGAACATTAAAACTCACCTAAAAGAAGAAGAGATACAGACCTTCCAAAATTACTTGAGCAAAGTCATAAGCAAATTATTCAGTGCTCAACTTTAGGAAGAGGAAAGAACTTCTACAGCTCTAAAACCCTTCCGGAACCCAACAATTGTCTTTTGCTTCTGTTCTACCACCAGCAATACTGCTCCAATGATCAATGAGTTCCTGTAGTGGCTGAGCCACCAGTGTTGCAGAGGGTGAGATGGTGGAGATAGACTCCATAGATCCTATTCCCCATGTAATGATTCATGTGTGGGTTATCCAGCTATGAGCTAAGCCTGGTAACTGTTCTCTCCCTCCCTTGTCCCAAGAGATCTGCTACGCCAGTGATTACTGCTGTTCTGAATTTCAGTTCCTCTCAAAAGAGAACAAAAGATGTACTGGGTGACTTACATAAAAGAAGAAATATACTGTCATCATCAAACAATTAAGAATAATAAAAAAGGTCATAAAAACATACACAGGGCCAACATTTCAGCTAGTGGAAGTAACAGAGCTCCAGTGGTGACACTGCTTCATAAACTTTAATGGCATGATGCAGTCATACATCGTTTGAAGCTGTGGACCATGGTTTGCTGATGAACAATTTATGAATAGGGGGAAAAAAAGAAAGAAAACCAACCCTAAAGCCAGCCAAACCTAGCAGATACATTACTTTCAGTAGATGGTTTTCTCTGATTTATTCCCCAGCCTCTTGTTGATGAAATACTCCTTTTCAATACGTTCCTATTTTCCTCTTTATTGCTCAACTGTTTCAAAGTATTGCAAAGCTCCAAGGACTGCTAGGGCTACTGGCTACAATTATTTATTAATTTTTTCCCTGAGTCCTCAGTCATTATACTGACAGCTCCAGATGGCACAGAACAAATGCCATTCACTTCTCAGTGGTCTACAGGAGGTCCTACAGAAACACTGTATGCATTGCAAAAGAAGTATGTCCGGTGTTTGGCTGGTGTTCGTAGGGTGTTGACATTAAAGGCCACTTTTCTCTACCCTCCTCTTTCCCTGTAGGATCCCTTAGGTTCATCATAGAATCACAGAATGATTTGAGTTAGAAGGGACCCTTTAAGGCCATCTAGTCCAACTCCCTGCAATGAATAGGGACATCTACAGAGTCAGTCAGGTTGCTCAGAGCCCCATCCAGCCTGACCTTGGATGTCTCCAAGGACACATTCACCCTTTTCCTATTTGTTCATCACTGGGACAAATAACAAAGGGTACCACCAAGGTCCTCACTGTTGGTTTTTGGGGCTCGGTGTTTCTGTTTGCTAAAAGTCAAATCTCAAGGCATCCACTCTTACAAACCCATCCCACTCCCTTCCTCCACTCCCTGAACTGAAGGTTTTCCATAACTAAGAGCAAAGATATGAAGGACAGAGGACTTGAGCTGGCTCTGGATGGATGGAGAATTCTTGTCTCCAGGACTGTCAGCAGTAACACGCACTCATTATTTTGATGTTGGACATTGTTCCAAGCCAAAGTGCTGCTTTCAAAGCTGAATAAAAGTTCTTCCTCGTGATGAGTTTGTCCCCATTTATTTATTGCATAACCAGTCCTTGAAAAAAATTCAGAAAGGTTGAGTGTGAGGCAGGCTTGTGCCGCTTACACGCATGGGATATTCCCTTCGTATTAGTCACCAAACAGATGTGACTTGTCATACGATGCGTGAAATGGCATTGGAAAAAAAACAACGAGAATTAACTCATCCCCCTGATTTGGGAAGTTCCTTAAGAATTCGCTCACACAAGCACCAGCTCTACCTGTTTGTCCTTTGTCATGCAGAACACAAAGGTAGAAAAGAAGCAATCAGTGAATCCATTAAAATGTAGCTGTGCTTTCTCAGTAAAGCATCCGTTGGATATCATTTGGAAATCTTTGGAAAGAAGGATGAAATGTTTATTTTTATGAAAGTATTCGTGTGAACGTGTGGTTATTGCGGTTCCTTTTTTTTGGTCTTAAAAACCATTTCGGGAGGTGGTAAGTTCAATTTAGGTTTACCTTTCCCTGGGTGTTGGTGACACACGGGTGAGTTGTAAAAGATGTAGAAAGAGTACCCAGAGCACCGTAGTTTTACAGCACATAATCTACAGCACAGGAATGGTTGATACACAAAACTCACATACTTTGTACACTGCAAAAGCCATTCTTCGGTGTGTGCTCAAGTTGTATCTTAACATTACCTTCCAGACAGTGCACGATGTATATTGCAGCAGTGTTGCAGTCCATGATGTGGGATCCCTCCAGTCTTCTTCAGGCTGAGCTTTCAGATAGATGGCTGTGATTCCTGGCAAAAGCAAAAATGACAAACAGTTCCTACTTAGTCCCATGAAATTGTTTAAATCCATAATGCAAACCAAGACCAAAACTATCTTTACTTGCAGACAATGCTGTGGAATGGAAACAGCAGGGTATTTCCCTGATATAAGACATGTGTTGGTGCTACTATTAAAAGCAGAGAAGTTGAAAAGTGAATTCCATTTCCACTGATGGAAAAACTGTAATAAATGCAACACAGGTCTAAACAGGTCTACACAGAACAGGTTATGATGCCAGCACTTTGACCATTGGTGGTTTTATTTCATATGTAAAAATAAAACTGCCCCGTGTTTGAGAGCAGCATTAAGCACATATGGCGACTTACTTTAAGGTAATTGCATATAAAAACTTAATAAACATCTTTTTTGAAGTTTTTTCTGCTCCTTCCTTCTTCCCATTGAAAGAAGAATGTCCTGCTTGCTAGGCAGCATCCTTTTCTTTCTCAGAATTCATATAACAGACTGCCTGGGACAGCGTGCACTTACCATGTGTCCTTCAGGTTAAAAACCTAGGAAATCTGGCTTGGGATCAGAATGGAAAACATTTCAATTATGTTTCTCTTCTGGTTTCAAATCTTGCCTTAATTTAAGTCCTTTGCCTAAAAAAACACAATTTTTGAATTTTCTCATTTCAGTTTTTCGAACTGAACTTTTTTTTTTGAGAACTTGAGTAATTTACTTGAGAAAGGTTAATTTCCACTAAAACAAATTTGTGGAAGTCTTACTATTAAATCAAAGCAAGATACTCAACATGCTCGAAATGCACTGCTTCAACTGCCCCAATTCACAGTTTTTTATCACACTGTTTCATTCAGTTTTTTTTTCCTTCAAAATCATGAAATCATAGAATCACTAAGATTGGAAAAGGCCAATAGAATAATCCAAACACGAGTTGCTGCTCTTTTTTTGTGACAAAGAAAGTAAGCATTGAAATCAAGAAGGAATGGGAAAAAAAGTGACCTACAGCTAGAGACCATTTATTGAGGGTAGTTCTTTCTTTCTATACCCCAATATCAAGGTGTCAGACATTTCACACACAGCTCAGTATTTACAAAAGCTTATCAGTTTATTCCAAAGAAGCTTTTTAGCTGGGGTAATTAGACAGAGCATCCATCAGCTCATGGTGAATATATGTACTTTTAGTAGTTTTTAACTCGATAGCTCTAACATCTTAGACAAGCATCGGTAGACCAGCTTTTCTTTTTCACATCACCAGCTCCTATGGGGCAAGTCTGCTCCAGATTCCCTTAATTACCTTCTTCTGCCTTCTTGTTGCCCACTAATAATGCTCCAGCCATGTCTGTCTGGTGCCGTTGCATGGCAGACTGTGGCTGTTCTGTATCACTGCAGACATTACACTCCATCCTTCGCAAAGAACACAGATAATGCCCAGGCCTTTCTTATTCTAGGGTGGATGGTTGGTATAATTTCAGAGTAGATTTATATACCAGACATTGAAACCCACTGCAGATAGCTGGACACTGCTGTTGATAATTGCCAGGTGTACAAAAAACTGCAGAACCACAGAGTCGCCTGGAGCAAGAAGAACTAATTAGTGACTTGTGTGGGAGCCTGGATGCTTGCAAGAGCTGCAGAGGTGTAGGCTGGCATGTTTAAAGCAACAAATCTCAGACAAATGACCCTCACGGCACAGAAAACAGAGATTACTCAGTTTCCAGAGACAACACAAACCCTTTGGGCTCTGGGAACAGTCCCACCACTGTCCCTGAAGATATGAGGGCACAGTTCTTTTCCTTGAGCTCGCAAGGTCAATGATAGATTTCAGTAGGTAATGTTGGCCAACAAGCTTCAAAGCTCCATTCTGCCGTGTCTGTGAATGTAGCCACAAGAAGAATTCCTCAGCAGAAAGACACTCGTGGGAATGAGCTATACGAATGGAGCTGCAGCTAATTAGCTTTGTGACTTCATTTCTTCATGCGTGCTCCTCTCCTGTGTTGTACCTACCTTGCCAATGTGAGCGCTGTGCTTTTTATCTAGTTGTGATAGGGGTTTGATTTGTCCTGGGAACTCGAGGAGATATTTATAAACAATAATAAAGTGGAAGAAAATATGTTTTGAACAGCTTGGTGTTTTGTCACATGCAAATTCCTGAAGAATGTGGTGGTAAAGAACTACGTATATATGTTTGTCGGCATCCACTGACTTCAAAGCAATTCACAATTAACTTAGCTCAACTTTCCAGCAACTGGTCTATACTCGCTGGCTTTTCTTAAATTTGTTTGGGAAATTGCAATCTATTCTTTGTGGTTAAGTTTGCATTTAAGCTCTTTTCTTCCGCTGGCACTAATTAGTACCCTGTTCATTAGTCCCAGATGAGACACAGAACAAAAAAAAATGAAGGAAAAAGAAAACTGAGGACTTAATTTAACATCACCATATTCCAAGCTTATGTTGTAAGGCTTCTTGCTTCCCTTTGGGTTCTTAATGCATTGTGTATTAACATCCCTTATGTCCTCAGTAACTGGATGGTGCAGAGAATCTGGGAAGGACTGGAATTCACAGACAACAGAGCACATATGGGTGAATCAGATTCAATTTTCAAGCCTGAAGGTCACCTCTGGAGCATGCTGTTAGGCCATGACAGCAAACCATTCAATTTACTCTTTGCAGAAGTAGGTAACTCTGGTCACACTCTGGACACAGCATTTAGTACAACAGTCACCCTTATCTCCTAGTTCATTTCTGTGACTCTTGAGCTATCATTTAAAAGGACTATTCAAATTTTCCAGCTGTGCCCCTGTAGCTAAGACAATCAGCTATATGATCGCCTTGGAGCAGACCCATATCTCTAGCTACTGCTGATGCAGAACAATTCCCCAGTGGAAGAAGGTGGAG
The DNA here is from genome assembly GCA_024606505.1 of Aquila spilogaster. NCBI lineage: Eukaryota > Metazoa > Chordata > Aves > Accipitriformes > Accipitridae > Aquila > Aquila spilogaster. Next base: position 49,893,527 of record JANHGO010000027.1, read on the forward strand.
AGCAGCCCGATCCCTTCTCAGCATGGCTGGAGAGGGCAACAAAATGCTGCCTGGCACCATTAATTCCTAGGAGCATAATTTCGAGCAGCTCCCAGGCTGTTTTAACATCATGCACACACCAAACCTGAGAGCATTAAGTTTTGAGTGGCAATGAGGTGATGCTGGACACCATGATCCTTATGGGTCCCTTCCAACTTGAGATATTCTATGATGCTGGGCTGAGGTAAACCCATACAGTTTGGTTCCGGACTGTATTTCTTTTTAAAAATAGGAAGAGGTTACAAAATATAACAATCACAGAAGCTTCTTTTCCTCTCAGCCCCACTTCTGGTATGAATAATTGTGTGGCAAGATTAGTGGGTGAAGTATTACAAGATGACGTTTCTGTCGACCATGATTATAAACAACAACAGAAAAGAAATGTAAGAGCTCTTGGTTAATTTTTCCCATTATAAAACCACTTGGTATTTCACATGAATCTGCCAGGGAAACGCTTGTTTTAAAGTTCCACTGATGGAGCTGCAAATCATCTTATTTGTAAATATTGGTTATTGGTGGTGGGAAGGGGATGATGCAGAGGAGGGAGTGATTGTGTTTACTTGATGTGATGCACATCCAGCCTGGTTGGGGCCCCAGGCTGACACACTGTCCCCTTACATCAGCTGCATGACGCCCACTGGGGCAAGGTCCCAATGGGAGGGAGGATGCCAGCTCCAGGCTGTGTTATGACTGCAATTCCCAAGCATTGGCGTGTACGGGGCTGCAATGGTGGCTGTGTGAATTTGCTGCTCGCTGTTGTTTAACAGAAAGAAAACATGTAAGAACACTCTGGGAATATTTAATCCCACGAGGGGTGAAGGGATAGGGCCGTGTATTTATTTGTTTTAGATTTTTAGAAAATGCCTATGGTAAAAAACATCTGGATTGTTGAATAGAGAGAGTCAGACGCAGACAGAATTGGGCCTGAGATACCAGCCATTCTTACAGCCCGCAGAGAAACGGGCAATGAAAATCTGATCCACAAACAACAATTAACGAAGGACGTAGGCCAACATGACCTAGAGCCAGCTGATCTGCTTTGGAAGACACATGCCTGGTGCTCTATTACACTACCTGTACTTAGGGACAAGGTTTAGTGGGCAATATTGGCAGTAGATGGACAGTTGGAAAAGATGATCTTAGAAGTCAACAATTTCATTCTGTTGTATCCAGAAACAATAACAGAGAAGAAGCTTGGAGGAACTCACCGTATCTCCAATACTTTAGCCGAATAATTTGTGGATCCATAGCACAAAAGGGAGCTAAGAGCCATTTTGGTATGGTCAAGATGAAATTCTTCGTGCATTAAATTCAAACCTGCAATGAGGTGTTTAAGGACACAGAAGGGGATGTTCTGCTTGGGAACACAGGAACTCAAAGGCTGCCAGAAATAAGCTCCCATTTGTCTGCATTCAAGGTCAGGATTCAAAAAGGAGCTATTCCAAGCAACAGACACGGCAAGATGTTCATCCCAGACAACAGGACATTTTCTTTTCTCTTCTCTTGATGATGTATTCTGCATCAGAAAGGGCTGGGGTATTTAATCATTGCCTTCCAGTAATACTGGCTAATACAGCTCCCTAATTACTAGTCAATGGGAAAAAGTCAGGAGGACCTTGAGGTTTCAGACTCAGACCAGACTCAGAAATTGAACAATTAAAACCAAAGGCAGCCAAGGCCCATTCGTTAACTACCACTGGATTGGACTACGCTTTAAGGGTGCAATTATTATCTTTGCAGAGGGTCAACAGAGAAATCCCAAACTACTGAAACCAAATTTAATTCTTACCATACAGGGTCATACAGTCCTTATATGCCCTTCATGGGCAAAAAGCAGATGGGTCAAGTGTCAACATAAGCTCCAGAGGAGTAAATGGGTTCTGCAGGTTTCAAATCCTGGGAGGCTTCCACTGAGGTGTCTGTTTTTCGTATTCAGGCCTGCTTGGATCTCATGCCTATAGCTCATTAGCTGCTTTGTGGATCAAGTTAAAAAGCATAGTGTTTTCAGAGCAAAATATAAAATAAGCAGTGCTGTACAAAAGAAAATATCTCAAATTGGACCTCTGTCCTTGATGTAAAAGGAATGCTGCCTTTTGTAAACTCAAAACAAGCACTGATAAGGGACGGAAGTCCCTTTTATCCTCAGTCCAGGCAACTGGACAAATTAAAAAAAAAAGCAAATCTTCTGACAGCTTTGTTTTAAGGATCTAAAGCTTCAGTCACTGCCCGGCCTTTTAACCAACACTATTTTGAAGTAATGAGTTCTATAGGATAAAAATCTTACTCTTACATTTTGTTCCCATTGGACTGCTCGTAACCAAAGTACTCACACATTGTCCCTACCATAAACCACAAAACACATGGATGACAGAGGCACAGTTAGAAAGAAAATCTGACTCTTGCTTACAGAACTTCTTTGCCCCGAGGTAGCTCAATCCACCAAGTGCCAGCCAAGGTTATCCTGGGTGACCTAATGCACATTACTGTGCCATGAGCACTTGCAGGACAAATACCTCCAGCAATATAGGAAGGTTTAGACATCATTCAGACCATTATTCAGATACTGTTTGGGAGAGTGATTGTACAAGACTGTGCGTCCAAATGATACCTAACATTTCTGCTTAATACATTTCATAGAATTTCATAGAATCTGAAGTTGGAAAGATCAGTAAGATCACCTAGTCCAACTCATGCCTGTGACTGCTCTAGATCATGTTATGCAATGTGACACTGACCTTCCTCCTGAAAACCTGCAGGGACGGTGACTCCACCACCTCCCTGGACAGCCTGTTCCAATGCCACGTAACTTTTCCCTTCTGCTACAGCAGAAGCCACTGATTTGCTTTTGCTACAGCAACAGATTCTTACACTGACTTAGGCACAATACATTACAGGATGCTCATGGCATGACATGTGTCGTGCGTCGTTTTCCAAGAAGTATGGCCAAGTTTTGAAAACAAAGTGGATTGAGGTGGGTGCTTTAGCCTGGTTCAGGATAACTCTCACTTTTAGTAGAAAATTTTCAGTTGCAGTCAATCCACAGTGATTGCAAAGGTTATTACCTGAAGTGAAGTGCTAAGGACATGCGTTTGTTGCTGCACATCAGTAATTCAATACTAGAGAGTGACTGACGGGTTAAATACATGAGGAGTTTGAACATTTACCTCCAATGTAAACAGCACAGGTTCAAGTTCTTCATGTGTTTCAGGCAAAAGAGGGATTTAAATGTGGGTTTTCTGCATCCCAGGTGATGTAATAACTGAGCTATTTTTATTTTGGAATCTCTCAGCTTTTTTTTCCATTAAACACTTCAAAATATTTGTTTTATACTGTTGCGAAAGACAAAAGCGTTTGAAATCTTAAAGAATTCTGCAGAACGGGAAAGCTATTTCCACCTCAGCTCTATTGCTGCATGTGCCCATGGAACCAGATATACATCTGCAAGGGGGATCTCAGCAAACAACTCTTAAGTGTGGTTATAGTCAGACAAGAGGCACTGTTCAGGGCCATTCACATTTATCCTTTCTCAGTAATTCCAGATCCCCTTGCTTTAGCTTACAAATCAGATAGCAATTTCATCACATCCTCCTCGTCAGAGCAAACATTGCCTAAAAGAACAGACATCTTTCCATCCCTACTGTTACTAAATGAGAGCAATGAGCAAAACTTCCAATCCGATCCATTCCATGATTCTATAATTCCATGGACCACTTGGATATACAGCACTCCTAATTTTGCTCTTTCTTTTAGTTACTAATTGAAACCTTGGTGAGCTCTGTTGGTTAAAACAAAGGTCCTACCAATCCACCAAAAAGCTGTATTTTTTTAGAAGTGGAGGAAAAAGAGACAACAAGGACAGATTAACTCTGAAGAGCAGAGAGAGATTTCCCACCTTGTGAGATTTCAACTCCTCGTTGCTATCAACAGTACATGTTAGGAACCACTCTGCTGCTCAGTGTTGATTTCAAACAAGTGGTGTGTTCGCTTTGGGTTTGTGATTATTTTTAGCCCCTTGGGCTCTTTTTAAGTTTCAATTAAGTGCCGGTAGGTAATTAGCTCACAGATAAAGTCAGCTGTTAGAGCCAATAAATGAAAAAAACATATGTTGAATCCTGAATGAATGGAAAGCTTTTTCCTTGGCAGATCCTTCTGGGGGACTCCTTTCTTAAGGTCCATTTTGTGCTCCTGTTACAGGAAAAGCTTTGAAAACGTAAACTGATTTCATGGTGCATCTTCTCCGCTCCTTATTCTCTACTCAGGAGGAAGAAACATACTTACGCAGGTATATGTGAAAGCAATCATAACTCTACACCAATACCTTCTTTTAAAATCTTAAGTAAATGTTTTAAAAGTTCCAGAGTTGAACAACTCCGAAGTCAAATTTACAACTTCCCTTCCTCAAAGCCAACGGAAGTGGGGAATTCTTTATAAGCTCTGTTCAACAGAGGAGAATATTTCAGCTTCTCTTAGGACATATTCCAGGAGGTCACTTCAACTGCTAAAAATTTCAGCCATACTTTTTATTACAGTTCTATATGTAAAGTTAATAAATGAAGATGAGCCCACTGAAGATCGTGATATACATCACGTTAAGAACACATCCCTTCAAGATATTATTTACGATCATAAACACACTGCTGGAAGTAACGCCAGTGGGTGCAGAAATTGTCTTATGGGATTAAGTTATCAAAAGTGTTGATCAATTGTTAGCATTCCTTTAACTCTATAAGCCACCTCAATGCCCCCTATGACAAATACCTATGATAAACATTGAGCCTGCAGAGGCTCACAAAGACACAACATGAACTGTGGCATTTTTGTAGCTCAAAATAGCACAGCTGTGATAGCAATGTTGAAGACTGGGACTGGATGAGATACAAGGAGATACAGCACAGGAGCATCCATAACAGAATGCAATCAAGTGCAATCAGAGAATTCAAGCAAGCTCGCCTGAAGCAAAACACATGAATCAAGGTTCGCAGATAAATAATCCATCAAAAATACAAAGTATGAAAGACATTATTTAAACACAGCTCCTCTGTGAAACCAGAACATAATTGTACAGTACATCTTCTTTCTTTTGGTAGCAAACAGAACCAATTCCTAGTGGGTAGGATACAAAACACATAAAAATAGAAATAATTTTGAAACAAAAATGTCTCATAGGCCTGGAAAATGTAGGATCAGAAGTTTGGCTGGTTCTGGGCAGGATTTCATGTCCTATGGCCATAGCTTTGGTTAACATTGTACCACCCCTTTTTATTGTATTCATGCCTCTCTTAGGTTCTCAGCCTTCTTCTCTGTCCTGGGGCTTTACAAACCTTCAGCTAAGCCTTCAATAGCTTCATTTGATCTGAGATGATGGAGTGGAACAGCAGTAGCTGTAATGAATCATCCAACTCCTGGGGAGCAGAGCAAAATCTATCTCAAAATAGACCATCTTGCACTGCAAAGCCTTCCTGGAGAAGCCTATTATCTTCCCTAGAAAAGCTCTGACTGAGCCAGGCTTCACAACAACTCCAGCCTTCATGGAAAAGGCCTTGTTCTTGTCTGTACAACAGATCTTGTTTGAAGGATGCAGAGTAAAGTGGTAACTGGGTGCTGATAACTACTCAGTAAGATTCCTCAAGAGTTGGCATCTTCAATAGGAAACATGTACATTCAAGAACAGCACTGAAAGCTGGAATTCAGTTATGTGGTTTAGGTCTTACTGTGATCATAATTCACTTTACAAAACAAACGTCACTGATCAGTCAAACCAGATGGAGAACACAAAGCCAACAGACCAACTACAGTAGGAAGGAGAACCCCTTGGTCTCCAAAGGAGGTCAGGCGAATCTGTAGAGGAATAAATTTAGTACAGAGATTTTTCAGTCTGCAGAGCACTATTTATTAAAAAATTGATTCACAAATTTACACATGGCCCCATTACACTGGGAAAAATTTAAATACTCAGATCTTTTGTAAGAATGTGTAAAAATATTCTACCACCTACAGTGAAGAAAGCTAAGACTGCAGTAGACTTAAAATAAGACAGTGAGAGAACATCTCACAGACTTTGTTCCAACTATATGCCTCTATCTGAAGTATCTGCTGTTATCAAAGCAAATAAAATGGAAGTATTACAGCCATGCTAATAGATGTGAATGTTGAACTGATTTTACTGTCTTTCTACTAGGATTGCAATGAATTATATGGAGTAGAGCCTGGGCCTTTATGAGAATGCTGTATCCTCTTGGATACACAATCTTACCCAACTGCAACATTTGCACTCTCAGCAATTTTACGTACTTTGGGTTTGAAGACACCTGATGAGTCCGAATCTCTTGCAAGAATTAAACAATGCTGCATTCATTAACGTATCCGGAAGATTTAGTCTTTGGGTAGGTGAAGAAAAGAGGGATCACTGCTCAGCTAGTAATCCAGCTACAGGCAGCGATGGTCAACTCGTGGTGCTTCATGCATATGGCTCCAATCACTGAGTAGGGACAGCTACAGCCACTTGAGCTGGAGGCAGGTTACCAGATGTGCTTCCAGTACAGCTCAGCTGTGCAGTGAGTTTATAAGTGAGCAAAGAAAGGTGGGAGAAGGAGCACTGTCTGTGCCAAAGAGTAAATTGTGGCTATTTGGTAGCAGCTCTGCAGGGAGTTGAGTCCTCCATGCAGTAGAGTAGGAATGCTTATGGAAGGGCAGATGAAAGGAAGGAGCCAGAGCCATGGAGCATGATACACGATTGCTGCTCATAAATTAAAGCTTTTGGTCTTCACTTGGAATGAGCAGAACTCTTGAATCTCAGACCATGGGAAACTCTTCAAATGTAAGACACCGAGGCAAGAACACTGTAAGCATTAATGATGTTTTAACCCACACAAACCTAAAGAGTCAACATCTGTTGAGCGGCTGGTTTTGTCCCCTGCGTATACTGCTACTTTTAGGAAAACGAATATTGTGCCTCTCTGGAGAAAGGAACATGCACAGTATCAAGGGAAAATTATTTAATTCTAGCTAATGGATTGAGTTGAACACAACACAACTGAGGAGGAAAAAACAATGCTGTGACTTCACTGCTGATCTCACTCAGTCCCTTCGAACGGCAGCAAAAAGTCCAGCTTTTATGTCAGCAATAGGGATTGAAAATAATCTCATAGTTTGGATATTGAGAGCTTTTGAAAAGACAACAGAGAAACCAATTACTTTACATACACTTCGGCTGAATGGGCTAATGGGCCTCTGTAGGAGAATGTGATTTTGTAATTAGAGCTGGTTCTAACGATTATGTGGGACAACATATCCTATCACCTTCCTTTAAATCTCGGCATTTTGGAAGAGGGAAGATAAGAACCTCCATACATGATGTCTGCATCCACCCCTCCAAACACACAAAATGAACCTCCAAAATACCAAATCTACCATTTCACTAGCAAAAACCAGGAGCGCATTTATACAACTGCATTAACTAACTATAGTTCACGAGCAAAGATAGAATCTTTGCAAACAGAAGGCAGTTTTATAAGCATTAGCTCTTTGAATTCAAGGCTGCATGGGATTCAGGGGTGTGCTGCGAGGACAGCACAAGTTTCAAACCTCTTCTGTTTCAGGAAAGGAAACAATTTCTATCTATCTCCATTTCTCCTGAAAGAAGGTGGATTCACATAGATATTAATAGCAGTTACCACTTGGCGATCAAAACCAACTTCAGATTATGTTAAAAAACATTAATCTAATTCTTCAGATGTCTGACTGTAGCAATTTCCTGGCAGCGCACGCAGCAATCATTACATACACATTTATAGTAAATCTGTGCCTGCTCTAGTCCTAATCTAAAACTGATGGGCAGAATTATTTTTAGTTTAACCTTGGTATTTTGCTAAAAGGAATGCAAATGTCATTGCTAAATGAGAAAAAAAAAAAGGGCGAGAGACAAAAATAACAACTTGGTGGAAAATTAAAGCACAGAGTTGACTATGACCCCAGCAATTAGACATACACAGGTAACAGATCTTTAGTTTCCCGGGTTCTAATGTCAGAAAAGCGACGTTTTTGACTCTCCCATAATGAAGCCATAACGTGGGTAATGTTCTAGCAGCCCAGATAGGAATCACCAGGGTAGAATTTAAAGCAAAGTGCATTTTGTTTATCTAGATGTTAAATCTACTACCAGAGTTCTATTTTTTTTAATCCCTCCCTCCCTTCTACCCAGATTGCTTGCTATACCCTAAGTATTTGCTGCTAGTTCCAACCCAGCAGTGAGCAAGTTCACTTTGCTACCGCGAGAGAAGTTAGCCATAGCAAATCCCTATCTGAGATTGTTATGAACAGCAATGCTTACTCCACTGTCAGGTCATGATATATATGCATTCATATAATTTCTCACCTGGGGACACTTGGGTTTAGTGGCCATGGTGGTGATGGGTTGACAGCTGGATGAGATGTTTTAGAGGTCTTCTCCAACATTAATGATTGTATGACTCTGAGTGGGCACGATGGTGATGAGTTGGAGTTGGACTTGATATTAGAGGTCTTCTCCAATGTTAATGATTCTACAGTTCTGAGTGGGCTTGGGATGATGGGTTGATGGTTGGACTTGGTGATCTTAGAGGTCTTTTCCAACCTTAACGATTCTGTGATTTTATGATCATCTTGTAGGTTCAGTAGCCTTCTTCCCCACCTTATTCGTTATATGGCTAATGGACTAGATCCCCTCATTACTATCTGCCTTCTGTGTTCATTTACACCAATGTAGCAGGATTCAAACACACTTTCCTCATATTCATTTTGTGCTGGCAATAAAGAGTGAAGTCTGATTACAAGGGAGGCTTGAAGTGCAGACAACAGCTAGTTCAGATAGCCAGGCATATCCTTGATCTGATGTTGCATCTTGTCCTGTGCACAGGGTGGGTCTAGAGACTTCCCCAGGTCTCTTCCCACCTGCATTACTCCATGGCTCTCAGTTAAACATGCTCTGCAACACTTGATATCATCTTTGAATTTTAAAAGAAACCTTCCTCTTGTATTAGCATTCCCCACTCACCACCATCACCACCCCAAATTTCACAAACAAAACAAAAACAAACAAACTTATTTTCCCTTAATTTAAAATGTCTCCTTCTTCTTCTTCTTTTTTTTTTTTCCAAGGGAAATGTAATTAAAAACATGTTTCACTGACTAAACAGGGAATGATGCATAAACAACAGAGATTCTTGCATGAAAGTCATTTTTATCGTTGCACGGGGCAAGAAAGAAAGACCTATAGGCAGCATAGGACTTGTATTGGTGGGGTGAATATTGATGACAGTGTTGGCAACAGCCATAACAGAACCGAAAACACAGTGATTTCATAGTATCATAGAAGAATACAATTGTTCGGGTTGGAAGGAACCTTTCTTTTGAGTGCAACACCTACACCTGAATGCCAGCCATCAACCACTTTGTGTGACCACATCCGACCAACAACTCTATGCGTAATTCAAGAAAAGCTCTGAATGTGCAAATTAAACCAACAACAGTGCTCCTGTTCATTGCTCTAATTTTGGTTTACATTAACCATGTGTAATTGAAAGTCAGCCTCACCTATTTGCTGGGCAGTTGCTCAGCATCAGAGCACTTTGTGTTTTCATGACATCAGCTTCACCAAGCAGCGTGGCAACGCTCTGCTTTTGCTGTTGCAATTGAGGACAGCCATAACGCTTTGAAGCAGCAGTCGTGTTCTGAGCATTTCTCACTTTTTACCCTTTATTTTGGTTTCTGCCTTTTTTCTTTGTTGTTTTGGTTTATTTTTTTTTTCCCTTACTACTTACTGTCTTTATATGATAGCCATTTTTCTCTCTATCATTTCCGCAACAAACCTCCATCAGCTGCATTTTTGACTTAGTTTAGATGAGAACGTATGGTCTGGCACAAATCTGGTTTCGATGGCTTCACTGGAGCAATGCTGATTTACACAGACTGTATATATTTAAGGGTATATTCATCAAGCAAACCTATCCACAAAGCTTTCAGCCTTCCACTCCTTGTTCGTTTGAGCTCAGTAGGCTGTGTCAGGCTGGGAAGTGGCTCACCTTCATGTTGTTGCGTCTCTCCTGGATGAGCCAGTTGGAAGGCACATTGCAGGAAGATTCCACTCCAAGGTTATATACTGCAGCTTGATGGGTGAGCTCCTGAATGCTTCAGAGCACAAGAGCAGACCAGTCAATGAAAGAAAATATCTCAGGAATATGGCTGTTACAGCACAGCAAGAATATCCTGAATATCTGTCTCAACACTACTAGAGAAATGCTGGACAGAGGCACAGAAATAAACTTTCACATCCTTTTGGGCTCTGCATATAGGGATAGGGATGAAACAGCTACATGCAGAAGTTTCTAATTAATGTTTTTCATCTCCAGACTCCAGTTCTGAATTCTCTTCTCTTCCTTTATTTCTCCAGCTGGGAAATCACTGCAGATCACTGCACATTTCAGTGAAGAATGTCCAGATCTGGACATCATGGTTTTGGCCATTTCTTCCATATGTAGAAAGAGGGCCCCTTGCCCAGACATGGGACATGGATCCATGAGCCATAAACTCTCTCGCCCTGTTAGTCCGCATGTAGGGAGTTTGCTGAATGCAAGAGGCCAAAGGAATAACCATGAGAACACACAAAGAAATAGCCACAATAGTTTAAGCCTCTTTTGTGCTGGCAGCAGAAAAGCACCTGCTCCTGTTGCTCTTACCTTTAGCACAGTATCTGTCAAGGTAACAGAAATTGTGGATGTCTCAGCCTCTAAGCTGTACAGATCTGGTTAGCCAAGGAATTGCCCTCTTGAGTCTTCACGTCAAGGCCCTGTCTCTGTTCTTTCACATTTAATGTAAGTGGATACCACACTGCCCACAGCACTTCCACTAGCACTTTTCTTTCGTGTTTAAGCCTTAAAATTACCTAAGCAAACTTCATTTGATTTACATCTAAACGTTGTTTTCCTGATGTGGGAGGCTCGATCTCTTCCCCAGCTCATTTCATAATTTCGAATCCTAATTCATCCCCATCCTCTGGGAGGAATGCATTTTTTGCAATACCTATGTTGTAATTTTCTACAGCACATGCTTCTAATTTGAGCATTATTTTCCAAAGCTCCTAGCACTTAACCACAAAAGTTCTTCATTTATTTTTCTTTTTATTCTCCATTTAATTAATCCTTTCTTATTTTATGCTTTGGATCATCATCATATCTCACATTATGGCCCCCAGTATAAAAGCTTTTTGCTTTAACTAAGTACTTAAACCCCTCAGAGAAGGACAAAACTTATATGGGGGAATTAGACAGAATGACCCTTTCCTTTCCTCATTTACTTCCCAGTCTTCACCCTCTCCCAATCCCAAATTCTAAAGCAGAAGAAAACCTCCCGAACAGCTCTATGAGCTTTAAAAAACAATTTCAAGCGAAAGAAATGTAACTAGTTGCTACCACTAATTTTCTGAGTGACTTTTGCTAAGTCATCTTCAATGTCCATTGGGAATGGGCAAGTTTTGTCCTTGTCAGCCTAAAAACACTGGGTTGGGTGGTAAAGACCCTCAGGCAAAATATATTTATTCCTCAAAGTTACGAGGTCCCTCTATTAGCAGGTGTAGATTATGAGCTGCCAGAGTGCATAATGTATGAGACATAATTTTTGATGCATTTCTAGCCTGAACCATAGCTAATCTTGAGAGACAGAAGCCTTGCTGTGTGAATGTCACACTAGCTATACCAACTCTGCAGTAAAATTCGTATTTAGAGCAGAGCAAGGTCCCAGGATAGATGCACAGAGAGGGGAAAAGCTTGAGGACCCCTGAGCCAAAGCCTCTCAGTTCTACCGACCCATGATGGGGGGGCCAGAAGCTTATCTCTGCCTCACCCATACCACTGCAGCTTCCTAAGACCAGTCTACCCCTTTCAACACCAAAACAGATGCCCCATTTCTGTATGCATTCTACAGAAAAGCACACACCTCCAGCAGTAATGCCAGTACCTGTGAATGCTAATTCTAAAATTCAGCCAATAACTTTCCTTGGGCAACTACAGCTCAAATCTCTTCCTCAGCTGTGACCACTGTGGGGGAAAGCTACTGAAGACTGCAGACAGTTTGCCATAGAATTGTAGAATAGTTTAGGTTGGGAGGGACCTTACAGATCATTTAGTTCCACAGGCAGAGTTTCTACCCACTTCATGCTTCATGCAAAGGTTATGATTAGAGTCGAGGGAGCAGAAGAGCTGTAGTTGTAGACCGCTTCATCTTGCTCTGTGTAGTGGTCAGGATGCACAGAACAACTATACAAGAGTGTGCAATGCCCTCAAAGTTTGGTTTTTAGTGTATTGCACAATATCTAGGCCCAGGCAGGTCTCAGAGTTCTTGCCCTGGGACAGTATCCAGTAAATCCTATAGCAAAGTGGGAAGGTGGCTAAATTTTCTTGCTGTAGCACATAAAAGATTGCAGTTTTAGAAGTGCAGTGAAATAACTGTTTTGGGCTTCAGTACACCTTCCTAATCCATGAGCTGGTTGTGGCTACAACATGGCTCCATGGCTCAACAGAGTTAGTACAAATTAATCTTTGTCCTATTTGTTCCTGCAAGGACAGGACGTTCTCGTTTCTATACACAGAAGAGCAAGTGTTTGCTTTTTCTTGGAAAAATAAAATAAAATAAAAGCAACCAAAACCAACAAACCAACAACACACCAACAAACAAAAAATCAGAACAATAAAGCAAATGAATTACAGCATACTTCAGTTTGCTTCAAATAACAAACATGACCTCATTCATATGAATATGATTCCCTCTCCAAGTCCATGGGTATGTAAATCATAACAAGATGGAGACTCCAGGTCCTGCAGATTTACAACGACACCTGCATTTGACTACTTTGCATTTTAAGACGTGATTTTGGCCTTGCCACTTGTATTGGCTTTAGCTTTCAGCTGGGGTTATCTATGCACATGGACCAGAAGGTCACATTTCCCTGAAAATTTCTGGTACTACACAGTTGTTTGGACAACTCAATGAAGAGTTTGGCCAAAAGGTTCACAAATTCCTCCTCCTCTTACTCAGCTCTTTCCTTTAAAGCCTGTCACTTTTATCTGTTGTCATAGTAAAGACTCAATGTTATAAGCTCTGAGTCAGACAGCTGATTAATAACAAGTGAAGGACAGTACAGCAGATTTCATTAGGAAGATTCCATTTAGCCAACAGAGTAAGATGCCAGGGTCCCAGAGGGACTATTCAGCCCATGGTTGAAAATACAGTATTCCCCTCTCCAACCAGCTCAAACCAACCAGAGCAAGGTTTGCCTACAGGGAGCACAGGAATGGACGTTGCATTCATGTAGTTGTCCCTGAGCTCACATTGGAAGTTATCTCTTGGTACTGCTGTAGAGTACGGAAGAGCTTTGGATAAGGAGATGCTACCTGAAACAAATATAAACTGCTTGCACTGACCTAAAAAAATAAGAATTCCAACCAAATTACACACACTTTTTTCTCCATCACAGTACAAGGCAGAGGACTTCTGGGACTTAAGGCACCAGAGATTTATTATCCAAAGGTTTAACCCGCAAACAGAACCATTATAATGGGACTTGAGCACTCTGGAAAGTCTGACCTTCTTTGAGATGCCCCAATAGACATAGACTTTCTGAAAAATCATTCCATTATCCTCCACTGGGTCTGTTGAATCAGACAGTGGAACACTACTGGTGCCAAACTGGAAGAGCAACAGTAGAGAACCAGTCCAAGGCACAGCCACCACCAAAGGATCTCAACAAATAACCCTGGTTTATGACTGTAGGACTGTGGTGTCAGGGGAGGATGTGGCCTTAGAGTTAAGTCCTTCTTTGTCACAGTACAGGTACAATGACTACAGTAAGTCAGTGTGGTTGAAAGATTCTGCACTGGCCACCACTGAAAAGATGTGACCCATTTACAGTATTTTTCCTGAAGTCATCTATCAGTGACAGCGGTGTTTTAGTTAACTTTTACATCTGCAGATGCAGGGTCCTGCTTGGTAGCTCTACCTTACAGCTTTGGGTCACTATTTTGGTCTCCTCTGTTTCGCCAAAGACAGCCCGTGTCACATCAGGACAAAGCTAAGCAATTGCTTCCGTCCCTTGCAAGACTCACAATCAATTACTGTGAATAACAACGTGTATTTCATGAAAACTCAGTTCTGATGTTACCAGATTCCATCCAGCTTGGGGGTAGAGGAGGAGGATCCATCTGACACTATTCTGTCAGGGATTTAATCTTTGGATACAGTGCATTAGATGGATTAGAGTAAAGACGCAGGCTATCCATATTTTTAAAGCCTTATGACCTTTAACTATGAGAAATAATAAGAGGAAAAACGTGAACTCTGACAAATTCATAACTACAGCACAGGGGAAAGGAATGTATTCTTCTAACATATGAAAAAACATTGCAAATGACATGTCTATTTTCTTTTCAGTCCTGTAGCTGTTATGAATTATATACCGTGCATTTCGCCATCGTTTGTTCTTGTGCCTTTTTGTGGAGGGCACTTCGGATATTCTACATTTTTTCCTTTATCATTGATCACGTAATTGTACGAAATGCCATTTGTTTTGTCTCTCCAGAATCCTGCTGCTGCGCTGTGTTCCCGTACTGCTGATATGCAAGAGCTTGGAGATAGTGTTTTGCAGCTAACCAGCATCACCCACACAAGGGGCACACAGAAAACTGGCACTGCTTATTAGCTCCTACTAGGATTATACAGTAGTGCCAGGGAGAGAAAGCACTGATATTTCTCAGCAACTTAGGAAGGGAAGAATCAGGTTTGCCAGCTTCCAGTCCCCAATCTCAACCTCTGTTAAGGTCAAACAAACAGCAACAGGTCATTTCTTGCATGAGAGCAGTGGATTGGCAGGATGTGTTGTCTGTTGGTGTTACCATTTTGGGATGCAGATAAAAGGAACCAAGCTGCAGCCCTCAGTGAGCTGAGAAAGGTCATTCTGTCTCAAAGCAAAAGCAAATGTGCAAACTACCTCATATCCCAAAACAATGTCAGATGTTAGCAAACAGCTCAAAAACCCACGGAATCTAACAAATACCAAAAATACACTAATAATGAATTATTTTTAATATGGAAAAGTTATCCCCAGTGTCTCTGATGAAGTTGAAGATGAAGAAATCCCATCCGTGAAATTTGTCAGCATATTTATAAAAAGCACTGTTTATTTTTAGTTGGTTGAAAGCTTTCTTTTCTTTATGTTTTCCTCATTCGGCAACAGGCCGCATACCAAAGCTTTGTTTAGAGGGGAAAAAGAAAACAAGACAGGAAGAAGTTTGCAGATCCAAGGCTGCTTTCCCTGCAAGGGTACATACTGCCTCTGCAGCGAGTCTGCAAAGGGCCCAGCTTCCTTAAAGAGGGTTTTCCAAATCTTTTGCTCCTAAAGATATTCATTGCCTCCCCCTCTCTAGGCTCCGTGATGGGTTTGTGATAAGGGTTGGGGAACTAGAATCAGAGAATCACAGAATATCCTGAGGTGGAAAGGATCCAGTGGGATCAATGAGACCAATTGCAATTCCATGCAGGACCACCTAAACCCCAAACCCTATGTCTGAGGGTTGGACACCACTCCTTGAGCTCTGGCAGCTTGGGGCTGTGACCACTGCCCTGGGGAGCCTTAGAATCAAAGAATCATAGAATTGTTAAGGTTGGATAGACTTCTAAGAGCCCAAAGTCCAACCCCAATCCACGCCCACCATGCTCCAAATCTGGTGGCACATCTCCACTGTTCTTGAGCACCTCCAGGGACAGTGGCTCCATCACCTCACTGGGCAGTTCCAGTTCCTGACCGCTCTTTCTGATAAGAGATTTTTCCTAATATCCAACCTGAACTTCCCCTGGCACAACTTAAGGCCATTACCTCTCATCCTATTTCTGTTACCCGGGAGCAGAGGCTGACTCCCACCTTACCACCACCTCCTTTCAGAGAGTTGTACAAAGCCATAAGGTCTCCCTTGAGCCTCCTCTTCTCCAGACTGAACAATCCCAGTTCCCTCAGCCACTCCCCGTAAGACTCGTGCTCCAGACCATTCACAGCTTCATTGCTCTTCTCTGAACACACTCCAGGGCCTCAATGTCTTGTTCCATGCCTGACCATGGAAAGCCTGTGCATGCCCACTACCCTCTGGTGCAGAACCTTTTCCTAACTCCCACCCAATCCTCCCCTGACACAGCTCCATGCCATTCTATCGGGTCCCTTCACTGTCACCACGCTGGATACAGCCATCATGTGGCTTTTTATCCAGAACAAAAGGGAGAAGAGGAACAGCCTCAGCTCTCCATATTACAGTGTGAGAGCAGAAAAATAATTGCATGAGACATTTCTTTCAAGCAGATCTACTGCTAGCCAAGTCAGAGAAAAGGATCTTCTCCTTGTGAGATGCCTCCATCATGAAAAGTGGTTAGCACAGCCTTCAGATACATCTCAACATGACATAGAGTCATAGTACC
This sequence comes from Aquila spilogaster, assembly GCA_024606505.1. NCBI lineage: Eukaryota > Metazoa > Chordata > Aves > Accipitriformes > Accipitridae > Aquila > Aquila spilogaster. The sequence continues at coordinate 49,910,054 of JANHGO010000027.1, forward strand.
ATTAAGGTTGGAAAAGGCCACTAAGATCATCAAGTCCACCCACTTCTTTTCAGATAATCTGGATAGGTTTGGGTTCCCTTTCTAATGACTCAATGAGCCACTACTATGTATAGACATTGCTATTGGTTCTCCCTCCTTTTCATACAGCATCAGCTGATAAAGACACCAAAGTCAAAGGTATTTTGCTGAGAGCAATGTATTTGGCTCCCTCCTGTGGACACAACATTGCTAATCTTTCCAAACTTCTGACTGAAACAAGAGAACAATACCAGCTCGTGCTACAGCCACCCTTCCCCTGGCTGAGCCCTGTGCTACTTTGGCCAACAAAGATTTTTCTAAGCTTAAGCACTACCAGCAATGTCATAGAAACAAGATGACACACAGCAGTTTTAAAACACGAGAACCATTGCAGGAATGAGCCAAAGAGTGTTTGAAGCACTCTTTGAAGAGACAGCTCAATGCTGTATTGCCTGGGTAAATGCAGATTAAGTGTCTACTGGCTTTGAATTTTACTGTGTAGCTCTCTATTACCTCTCAGTGTGAGTTCAGCTCGGTACCTTCCAGGCTTATTTCCCATCCACGATCCAACTACTGAATGCAGGAAACTCAAACTCTGTTTGTTAGCTGTTCTTACTAATTACTTACAAAAACAACAGCTGGGAAAGGGAACTCCTCTCCACAGAACTAGAAATCAAAGTTTCTGTCCTGTTCCTTTCTATGAAAATTTCCCACAGAGCAAAAATTCTAGGTCACTGCAAGGCAAATGTATCATGCAAACCCTAAAAAAACAACTTAATTCTGTCTCTGTATTGCTTAATCCTTACAAGTGTTCTTTCATTTGTTTTTTTTCCCTAGGATTTATTGCTTGGGTTGTTTCAGTTGCCAGCCAGTTGGTTTTTTTTGCAAGCACGAAAATAAGGAGGGTGCAGGTTAACAGATACCTCTACCCTGGGCTTCTTCGGAGAGTTTCCTCCAAACCTCATTGCTTTTCTTCTCTGTCAATGATTTGTTATAGGGGACCGTCTGTGCCCAGTTCCAGATTCATGGTTTCTATAGTCAGAAGGGGAATTTAGGGGATAGTGGAAAGCAGACTGCTGATGCCACCTGAGGATGTAGGATATTTACACGGGGCTGGGAAATAATGGCCCCTACGCAAAACCACAGCCTTCTGGAATGGGAATTGAAGCAGCATTTCATAGAGGTTTTCCAGGACATCTTGGACAACATTAACCATCTTTGCCCATGCAGCTCAGTCCCACCTGAACAGTCCTTCTCTTAGAGAGATGGAAGGAGCAGCCAAAGATTTTTATGCGCAACAAAAAAAAAAAAGCTTAGGTGTTTTGTCTGCCTGTGGGGCAGCAGGGAAGGAGGGAAGTGGGGAACTGTTCTCAAGTTTTCCCAGACCATGCCTCCATGGGAAACGTTAAGAAACACTGCTTCATAGTGGTTTTGGGTGCCCAGACTCTGCTCCTTGTGACGTACAGTGTCTTGCAATTTAAATGGAAGAGAAATGAGACAGCACTAATCACTCTACAATTGCAAATGAAGCAGAAAACCAGATTGTCTTGCCATGCTGGGAACATCAGCCGAGTTACAAATCATTGACCTGTGCTCCAAAGACACAACTGCACTGCTTCAACACAGCAGTGTCCGTCACACTCCATTAGGGCTCTGCTTTGCCTTCCCCACATTAACCCAAGGCTGAGGCTTTCTGTGCAGCTCCCTCATGTCCAAGCAGAGCAACGAAAGCAGCTTCCATGGCTCCTACCACCTCGGCGAGGGGTTAACCACTTCAAACAGCAGAGCCTGGCACGGCTTGGCCGGACACATGACGAATGAGTAATCCATGAGTTCACACAGGTAGTGATTTATAGTCTGGATTTGAGCTGGAATATTGCTAGAGGGGAGCGTGGAGCTTTCAAGTAAAGAGCTGCATGACTCATTTTCTTGGTATTTGTTTTCTTGTGCTCCCCATGCCCCATGCACGCCTCGCCCGCTCTCCAGTAAAGCAGCTGAACTTTCTCTTACACCAGATGAGTAGTTTTAAAATTAACCAGCAAGCCTCAGTAACACTGCAGGTCACAAGTGCCTCTTTGTGCAAGTACAATCAGGTAATGCTCCGAGTAAACACCCTAGGCAAGATCCTTGGGTCACCTGTGTGGATTTCAACAGAGCCAATGCCAGCCAAGGATCCACGGAAGCCAATTCTTTCATGTGGATGGGGTGGGGAGAAGCAGCAGAACAGAACACAACTTTAAGTGCACTGGGTGAAGAGGGATTACAAAAGAGCATGATCTCCACTCCCTAGATTTAAAAACAACACAATAAGAAAGAAGCAGTATGAATACATCTCCTGAAAACCTAGACTGGAGGAGAAGCTGGCTCCTTCCAAACATGTTGGACATCGCAAGAGCTTGCAAAGGTGCCCTGGGGCATAACCTGCCACCACTGTCCCTGCTATGGTTTCCTTCTCTTCCTTCTCCAATGCAGAAGGGTATCTTGACAAATGGCCACGTTTCTGACAGCTTGTGGCAACTGAAATGAAGGCCACAATGCAATTTTTCCAGGGATTCAACTCACACGTCTCTCTTACGTTACCAGACAACACTCTTAGAAACTAGAATCCAGAAGGCCTTATACAGTAATGCAAGTGATAGATCTGTGCTTCTCTTCACTTCTGATACATAACATCACAACAATAACCAGCAGCCAAAGATACACCTATATTCTCTACAAAGCTACCAAGAGTCATTTAGGAGTAATTCAGGAGGATTATAGAAATGCTATCTATGGGCACTGCAGGTTCTTTTGAGGCGATCATGTTCTCCTCATTGAAATCAGCCTCTGGGGGAAGAGAGAATGGACTGAATACGAAATGAAAACAGACTTGCTCCAGATGTGGTAGACACAGCTTCCAGTTCTCACTGGAAACTGAAGCTGTTTTGGAACATCATCCTTTATTTATGGCATTTATTATTTATTGCCTTTTACCTTGCATGACTGGAACTTGCAGAGTGTCTTCTCCAGATGCACCTTACTGCAATGAGCTCTGGATGGCAGCAACACACAACTGAGAAGCACTGGCCCCAATGCTGATGATGTATATTCATATTCTTTGCCTGAGCAATGGGAACATACCCCAGCATGAATTCAACCAAATGAGACAACCCTGCCTCTGTGATGGCTTTGAGGCTGCCCAAATCTTTCTGGTGTGATGAGAAATGGGATCTAAAGTGTAACTGAGAGCCTATGTTAACTCAGCCCGGTGAAAAGCTGCTGTTAAAAAAGCACAACTCACTGACATCGTATGCGCACTATAAAAAGCAGTTACACAGAATGCGTGGCAATATGAATCCAGCCCTCATACCTATACTACTTAGTTGTAGCCATACGAAAAGAGGTTTTCAAGCCAGCTCCAAGCTCTAAGCCTCACCTCCCAGTCACATCACCTGTCCCCAAAAGGAGTTGGACTCAATGATCCTTATACGTCCCTTCCAACTTGGGATATCCTATGATTCTATGATAATGTCCCAAATAGAACTTAACAATAACCTGCAGGAGTTCTGTATGATCACAAAGCCAATGGCACAGAGGGAATATTCTCTGAAATAATAGTAAGTGCTTCAATGAGGAAAGACTCCTGTTACATTTAACTAAAGTTTATATCAAAACTCATGGATATACTTCAGTTGCTTTAAGGTAAAATCCATCCCCCACAAATCTATTTCAGTTCTGCTCTTATGTAATGGTCAACATTTTGCCCTTAGTGAATGAATCCATCACTCTCTGCTTGAAATATCTTAATGAGAAGTGACCTTTTAAGAACACTTTAAATATTCGTCAGTAATGTGAAACTCAGGAGCACCCTGGGAAGTTTAGAAGAAACTTATCTGACATCAGTTGTGCTCAGTTTCCAAAATGCAGCTGGTTCCAAGCAGAACGGAGAGGGCCCCAGGTGCTTGAGTCTTCTGAACAGAACTGATTCACTTGTCTCTAAACCTGGGGGCACAAATATCATCTTCTGAATGACTCACCCCAGAGAAAATGGAAATGTTGCCATAGATCTGAGTAGGTGCTCTCATCTTTTGTTTTGAAGGATTTTTTTAAAGGTAATGATCCAAAGTCTCAGGAAAAGCTCTGAGAGTCTCCCTCACATCTTCCTTCTCCTCCCACATCCTTCCTCTCTCCTGACTATTCTATTTTCAGTAGTCACAGAGCGTTTCCTTGTGCTTTTTATTATTCTCAGTCTTGCTACAGGTGGCACTTGTAGAGTTGAGCATCAGAGCTAATGAGATAGGGAAGAGTGAGGTGTGAATGGAAATGTACATTCCTGAAAGCATCAGAAAAAATAATACACAAGGGTAAAAGAATGGCATATTTTGAGAACTGAGGGTACACTTGAGTGTAATAAACACTGAGAATTATATCTTCTCCATTAAAAAAAAAGATGAATTTTCAGCTGAAAATCTTTACAAGCAACAGGACAGACAAAAAGAGAATTACACGAACCTATCATACCACTTTCTGCTCCCCAACAGGAAAACAGCCTGTGGCTGCAAGATACCCAGAGAGAGGAAGCAAACGGCAATTGCCTAAAACCTTGCGAGAATGAAATAAAGATTCTTCATGCCATAATAACTGCTGACTTTAAAAGGGTATGAAAGACTTACTCAAAACCCAATTCATTGCTACCATTCAAGAGGAACCATCAGGTGTAATGGGGACACCGTGGCTGGCATCCCTTGTTCCATGTCACCAAAAGTAATCCTGCTCGACTACTTGGGCACATACTTATTAGTGGTTTGGAGTTCGCAGGTACAAGAGAACATGAATAAAGACAACTTAGAAAAGTGAAGTAAAACAGAAGTGTCTCTTCCTTTTTGTAAGGTCTTCCACTGAATTTTTTTTAAACATTAATTCCTACACACATATTTAGTTTGAGTGCTTTGATGACGTAAATGTAAAGTCATTGGCTTGTAACAACTCAACTGCATTAGTCAGCGACGTGAAACCTGGCAAAGTACAGCCTGACAGAGTGCCTGGCAATAAATCCTTATCTCAAGTACTTCATAAAATTGTTTAGGGCTATAGAGAGCGGGGAACTGGCTTTGTTCACACTCTTCAATCACTTCTAAGTCTCAGTCTCCACTTTCCCTCTCCGTATTTATTTGTCGTGTTCCATACTGAAGAAAAGCATACATGAAAAGAAAGTTGCAGCATCTTTCAAGAGTCTCAAAATGGGGTGTGAATTCCAGTTTTGCAAAACTGCTCCTCCCTACAGTGCTTGAGTTTCACTGAAAATCCAAAAGCCCATAGGTTCTGAGGGTAATAGCGATTACTACTATAGCGATGCGTGACTGAGAAGCCTACATTTCTACTGTCACTTTGCAGAGAGGGAAGCATGACGTGTCTCTAAATCACTCTGAGAAGTCCCTCTCATCTCTCCCCCCAGGTCCTGACAACCTGATTTCTGTTTCTTTGGCAGTGAAACCATCAGTGAAACCTGTTCTCTTGCTCTTGGCTCTGAACATGGACCCATAATTGAGAAGTTCAGAAGTGCTCCTAGAAAGTTATCATAAAACATGAGATCAAACATACCCTCCTGAACAGAAGGAGAAGAAAAGCTCTGTTTATTTTGTTTGTACTGAAAGTTAGATCTGTCTTTATCAAGATTTACACCTTCTCTATGTCAACATACATAGGCAACCACTTGTCTCTGTGCATCTGAAGTCCCCAGAGCTCACTTACATTACATTCCCTGTAACCCACTGTGGCAGTGGCTGTATTAATGCAGAGCTAAGGAAGAAATTATTGTGATTCATGCTCACTTGATTTCCTCTTGTAAACAGAGTGGTGCAAAGAGGCTTAGTTTGTATGAGAAGCAGAGCACTGTGCGAATGAATAAGTGAGCAAAGGTGTGTTCATGTATATGTGCATTGCGGTAAGCAAGAAGTTGAAAGGAAATGGTCAGGAAATGCATCCCAGCCAAAAATGGATTTCAAAGTGCAGAGCCGCTTGACTTGCATAGGGACTGCTGTTACCATGCAGGCAGGCATATCTCTGGGCAGTATTTATAAGGGCAACAAGAAGCTCTTGTATGGCTTCATGCTCCACACTCATCCTCCCTCTTACCCAAAGCTCTGGAAGCACAAAGTCATCAGGTTTAATTTAAATAGGGCACAATTCTGGGGATTAAACTGATGTTTAAGATTTTAACAGCAAGACTGATATCCTCACTGCATTGGCACCTATGGCAGGATTCTAATTTCTTATCAGATTACCAACACCTATGGCAGAATTTTAACTTCCTATCAGAATCTTTTTGATCACGAATGTGATGAGACTGATGAGCACGAATAACAGTGATGCGGCTGAGATCTCATAGCCTCAAGTTTTGGCAAACACTGCATTGTAGAAATTTGCTTTCAAGGCATTCATCAGCAGGACAGATTTTCTGAAATGTGCTAAAACGTGCTAAGTAGGTTTCAGTTTTATAAATAACATATTCTAAGGATCAAATATGCTTTGATTTGCATAGGGAGATACATGGCAGCTGCCATGTAAGCTATGTTCCATGTCCGGAATAATTTCCCATCAAATTTCATTCGGACAGGCCAATTTACTGAATAAATTGCAGAATAAACAGCACTGTTTGAATAAGCTGTTATCTTGGCAGTTGTCTTAGTGACCTGGCTCCCAATTTCTTCCTCCCATCAGAAGCTGGCTGGCACTCCAAGGTGAGGATTGATAGTAAAATCTTCCTACAATGAAAAAAGAAGGCACCAGAAGGGCTACAAGACTGGTGAGCTCCATGTCCCCTGTCCCATGCCTACTGGTACCTACCAGTGCACGGTGGGATCATGGGATAGAATCACAGAATCATAGAATCGAGTTGGAAGAGACTTTTAAAGGTCATCTGGTCCAATTCCAACTGGGACGTCTACAGCTCAATCTGGTTGCTCAGAGCACCGTCTAGCCTGACCTTGAATGTCTTTAGGGATGGGACATCCACTACCTCTCTGGGCAACCTGTTCCAATGTTCTGGCCAGTTCTGCCATCACAAGATAGCAACGGGTAAAAATGATCAATAGTGCAAAATGAGCCAAGATCTGCAGGCGATTTTCAGCCCTAACCAGGGTTAGAAGATCTCACCCCAGCAACGCTCCTGCTTTACTTTGTTTATGGGCTGGGCTGCCACATATTTTTACCTTCCAAATGCCACCACAAGCAAAAGATTTTCTCACACACACGACAGGGAAGCTTTTGTTTAAATTTTGCAGTTACTAATGGGATATTGAACATAGCATTTTGCAAGGTGCATGACAGTACTCATTCTGCTAAAGACTATATTTTCCACAAAATAAAGGTGGATTGCCAGAATATAGGATTATATAAAATTGGCTAGTGACACCAACAAGAAGGGTATTATTATACAAGATTAGAAGTAGGTGAGTAGCCCTGGGCTCATTTTTTTCCCCAATATATACTCTTGCATGGTCAAAGAACAATGGCAGACAAAAGTCAGCTCCCAGTGAAATTCAAAACTGCTCCCTCTGAGCAGAAATGCCCTTTGAGATTCTGGTTTGAACCAGGCAGAAGCTGCTGCAAGAGCTGTTTATCACACCAAACTTCTTCTTCTGGCAGTAATTAGAAAAATCTCCAAAAATTTTAAAAAAAAAAAGACTCTTAAAGAGATGTATTTGAAATTATATATCTGGCTTTTGCAGAGAGAAATGGGAGGCTGGGTACCTAAAAATCACAGGATATTTTGGTAGAATTATAGAATCATTAAAGCTGGAATAGACCACTAAGATCATCAAGTCCAACCATCAACCCATCACCACCGTGCCCACCAAACCATGTCACTCTTTGTTTTATCCCCTCCAGCTCTTCCAGTCTGACCCTTCCTTGGATGTCAATCCAAACAGATGGAAGGCTGTAATGATTAAGTAAGTCCATAGAAGTTTATGCAGAAGAGAGTAAGAATACACTGTAGTTCAATAAAACGTAATTTCATTTTGTTTTCCCCTTTTTATTCACATCCCTATCGGATTCATCCTGAATCTTTTGTAAAGAACTGTCTTTAAGGTGAATAAACATAGAGATTTTTTATTCAGTTTCTCACTCTGTTCTATAACTGACAAAAATCTGTAAAACTTAGGGTGTTTGCTTAAGAGAATACTTGGGCAACTGTATCCTCAATCATTTCATTCTAGAAATCTTTTAACATGTCTTTCTCGTGAATTTTTACGACTTTATGGTAATAGTGAGCTTGGAAATGCTGCAAAATCAATTTTTCTTGGGGCATTCTGGCACTTTTTGCACAGAAATGAGCAAGGCCAGGATGCTCAGAAGAAAACAATTTAAAAAAAAAAAATTCCCCAAAGTTTTATGAAACTTAAAATAAAATGGAATAACAGAATCTGGCTCCAGATTAGTATTTTAACAAGCTTGAAGGTTACTGTGCCCTTCCCAAATTCTTATGACTGAAAACAAAGAGAGAGAAAAAAAAACACATTAATTTTCCTAGGCATCAGATCAGAGCTCCAAAATGTCCACCAAACTTATTTTAAGAGAGGAACTTGGAAATGTTTAACTCACACCACTGGAGAAATTGCCACGCACACAAAAGCAGGGATTACATGGGTTATTTACTTAAAGATCTTACAATCTCCTCTATACCTCTGCATGTTCCCCTTCTCCCTTTTCTACACATACAGACGCAAAAAATCAAGACTCTAAATGCTAATATTTATAGGAGTGAGAGGCCACTTGGTCAAATATTCATCAGAATTTAAGTTTTTTTGTGTGTGTGTGTGATATGCTTGTTTTAGTCTTTCTTCCTTCATGAGCACATGATCTAAAGCCCATAGCTCTACGCCCAAAGGCTGCAAGACCAACATTGGCTGTGTGTGGAAGACATGTGCTGGTTGTTCACTGTCAGCACTATGAAGCCACTGAATGGCTCCATTTAGGGACAGTGGTGTTGGCAGCAGACAGAACATGGGGAAGAGGTAGAGCTCTCCAGCAAAATGCATTGATCATTCTCAAGAGCTTGTGAGGAAGAGTGGTAGCCTACCAAATGCCAACCAAAGCTGGGAGCTGTGGTAATGCAAGACCATGACAACAACAGCCATTCTACTGCAACTGCCTGTTGGCATTAACCTTGGAACTACTGCCATGTTAAAGATGAAATATTTCATACAGCCTTGGTGAGCTGTGCTAAGCTGAAGTGCACGTTGTTACTGCTATCTGAATTCCTTATGAAGTATTTTACTAAGTTAATTCTCTTATTAAGAGTTTTCATTATTTTCTGAGCATTACAACAGCAACAATAACTGGAAAATGTGGATCAGCAGATAAAAAGTACTCAGCTAATAAATGTACAGTATTCTGAAAGTGTACTAACTTTCAATTAAAGGCATTTGGAAGTTTATTTTACTTGATTTAATTTTCCGAATTTTACATTTTGCAGGTAATAATTTGAAAGAACCTTTTCTATTTAATGTACCTATGTATGTTTGGGTTGGCATTCAGCAAATGTACTTTTTAAACAGGATGGTTAAAAGCTTCTCCTATACAAATGTAATTTTAAAGCAGTCTTTCCTTCATCTCCAATTAAAATACTCAGATAGGCCAAAAGTCGCACAGAAACCAGGAAAAGGCGGTAAAGAAGTTTTGGCTGAATGACATCAATTAAAAACTGGATGTGTTCCAGCTTAGAAAGAAGAGTTAGCGAATTCTTATGCACTGATCATGGACAGGTGAGGGCAATGGGCTGATCCGTTGTTTCTATTCAAAGATGCGGAGAGGGAACACACAAGATTTAGTCAATGTACTGCTTCACCAGAAGCACTTATGGCCTTGACTGTTTGTCCCTTGCATCCCTCTTGTATCCAAACGTATGAAAATATGCCTACAGGTCGGAGGCACACCTTGGAGCAGGAGGAAACTAGAAGGCAATCTCTGCATGGGAATCACAGCCAGTTCCCCATCATGTGACTTGATGGAGTAGGTACATACCTGGGACAGAAGGAACCTGAGAGGTCTGCTGTTTGTCTCCCAGCTTGTGATCTCATGTTTTCTGGCTGATTTGTGTCTGGAAATGTTCCACCACATGGCCACAGGCTTATCTGATGGAAGACGATAGCGCGTGAAGTAAGCAAACAGCCGGGGCGGGCTGTACAGCCACACCAGCCTTTGCCTTTGCTCTCTCCACCGTGTTTAGTGCTCTCACGGGCATGCAGAGGATGGCAAGAGGAACACAGTGCACGTAAAACAAGTTCCTGATCACAAGAAGGCAGCTGGTGGGCTGAGATCCCTGTTTACTGAATTGCACTTTGGTGCTGGGAACTCTCCTGTTAGAACTGATGTCGCCATGGCCCTCAGAGGATCTGAAATCAGTTCTTCACGCCACTACAGACTTTCCAGAGACCTTGAGTCGTTTGTCTCAATCACTTTAAAGCAGTATCTGATCTGTAAAGTATGATTAAATATATGCTTTAATTCATCTTTTGTCTTTTTGTGGCTCTCAGTGTCTTTGGAAAAGGGGAGAACTCAGAGCTCAGATCAGGACTCCAGAATGCCAGCTTCAAACATCCAAAACCATCATCTTAAAAGACAGCCAAAAACCCCACCAACATGAGATTAAAAAAAATGCATTTGGAGTTCTTTTTATTTGCTTTCTCAGTTTTACATTGCCTAGCTTCATGTTTTCAAACATTTCTCTAGATCCCTGAGACCCAGAAAACTGCTTTCTTTTTAAGGAAAATAATAACGAGTGAAAACTGAAGCTGTGACCTATTCACATGACTCCAGGGATCAAGATTTTATGAAAAACAATGAATGTACTGAGACTCATCATGAAACCTGCTGAGCTGGCAGGCACTGTGTGCCTCATGCCTACCAGGACGAGGACCTGCTGAACAGAGACATTTATATTTTCTATCTTGCTATTGTTAGATGCGGTTCTCCCTTCTTAGAAGGATGATGCATCTTCATATACTGCAGAGGGCTTCCAGCACCATCCTCTCCTCTTGCACTGTATAGAATCATAGAATCATTAAGGTTGGAAAAGACCTCCTATTGAAGCATTGGAATGGGCTGCCCAGAGAGGTGGTGGAGTCACCATCTCTGGAGGTGTTCAAGAACCCTGGGGATGTGGCACTGAGGGTCATGGTTAGCAGGCATGGTGAGATGAGTTGGGGTTTTGCTTGGTGATCTTGGAGGTCTTTTCCAACCACAAAGATTCCATGATTCTATAGGCATGGTGGGGATGGGTTGAGGTTGGACTTGGGGATCTTAAAGGTCTTTTCCAACCTTAATGGTTCTATGATTCTATCAACAGATGCTGCAACTCATCTGTTGTTTTTTTTTTGGCCTTGCTACTTTTATTATATTTGTTCACATAAAAGCAGTATGAAAAATACAGCTGACAAATATCTCACCCAGAGTGTAAACTGTGTCCCTGTTCTCTCTTGGGATGTGATAGTTCACTGAGACATTGCAGCTCAGTTTCATACAATCCCAGAGGTGTACATCTGGTCCAGAAGATTACCACCAAAGTGGATGCACGTTCACAGCAAACAATCCAATTTGTATAGCTCAGGTTTTCCCACCTGTAAGACGGGAAAATATTCACCTTGCAAGGATATTGTGAAAGAGTATCTGGGGTCACTCACAACCAATGCCTGTTGCTACATCAAAGCCTAAAAAAAATTAGCAAGGCTATAGACTGTTACAGAAGACTGTGGTTGAGAGGAGAGGGGGCAGAGGTGTTGTGTAAGCAGACAGTCTTTCCCAGCACTCCAGGGTTAGCTGAGGGAGCAGCACAATGCCACCATTGTCATTCTCTTGGGCTGAGACTCAGCCAAAAACAGGGAAGTGGTAAGCACAGGAAACAAAAGGCAAATGTCACTTTGTGATGCATTCATCACGGCAAGCACTTCCATGAGGAAGTCATCAGAAGATGGTATGCAACGTGCCGTGTGACAGCTCCCCTTCTCACCAGTCTCCTTTCCCAACAGTCTTGGAACAGTTGCTTGTCAGAAGCCAGAGCAGCCTAAAGGTGCTTTGGGGGAAGTTCTTTGTTAGGATCAGGCCTTAAAAGGCAAAAGGCAGCTACTGAAAATGAACAAAACCCACCCATTTTTTGAGGCAGCAGACTGAGTCAAGAAGGATTTGGCTATAGATAGACGAACCGCAGTTGCTATTAAAGCCTAGGCTACTTGAAACACATTGTCTATATCACGTAAAGAAGTTAATTGGGGTAAAGAAAAAACTGCCATGCTAGACATGGCATCCTGATGTGGACACAACCATACCTGCACCCATCGAGCTTGTTTCATTCAAGCAGAAGGCACCTTTGCTCTGCTGGTCCAAAGCACAGCTTGGTTGGTGGACAGCCATGTCCACACTGGGAGCTTTTTGTCAGTAACTACATCAACTTCCCTATGCCAGGAAAAACCTCCTGCTGCAGAGGTAGCTTAGGTAGGACAGTTGCTTCTTTGTTCAAGTTTTTGCCTCAAGTGGAAGGATGGGATGACTCAATAAAATGTTCGCTATGTACTCTATGTGTGTGGGAAGCAATTGGAGTCCATCAGACTGGAGACACCGTGACAGGTCATCCAGGTAAAATAGTTCTGCTTCCCCTTTATTTGTTTGCCAGAATAAAGCCATGCATCTTGCCAACTCTCTCCAAATTCCCCAGGACTGAAAGCAGTGAACTGAAAGGCTTGATTGTGGCAGGACAGGCAGGTGCAAGGCATGGGCAACACGGGGCGAAGGAGGAAAGGATGGATGAGCAGAAAGGAGATCTCGCTTGTAGAGGTCTGAGGTGGGCATTCATTCTTGCACGCAGACATTCAGTCATGCACACTCATAGCCTTTCACAGGTTTAAAACAGCTTAGTAAGTCTACCCACAGCCTCGGGGGAGGTCTTCTTTCTAGAACTCAGTTCTAGGAACTGAGCCACTCATTGCCCTTGTGCAAAGCCCCATATGGATCCCTGCAAGAACAGTGCCGTAGCATGCAAGATTCCCCTAAAACCCTGGAAAAACGGAGCCAGACTTCACATATTACAAGTATAAACAATACCAAAAACAAAAGGAACGAAGACCACAGTGCTTAATTCACAATGATTTGCATTGTCACTCACGCAGTGCAGATGGAGGACATTAAGCAGCTCATACGCATACATACAACTGCACAGCACATGGCACAGTCGGAAATGGGGACATGTGTACTTTCTGACAAGTACTAACCTTCAGGAAAAGCACCTTACATCATGCTGTGGAATTATGAACAGTTACTGGATCTTGAGAAACATACTGGAAGTTCCTGTACCTTGACTTGGTTGTCTACTGTCTGCCTTAGGTTGCTAATTTACATTTCACATTACGCTGATGTGGGAGAATTAAGCAAAATGCAGCTAACGAAGAAAGATAAAGAAGGAAGATGAAGTAACGGTTTTTCTTCACTTATTTTGAAAAAAAAAAAAAAAAAGGAAGGAAGGAAGAAACTCGATGCATGGAGCATACCATGTATGTCTATAAACTTCTCCAAGGCACAGAGGATGACGGAGACGTATATGAAGTTTGCAGCTATGAATCAGATGAAAGTCAGTGATCCAACTAGAGCTTCTTAAGAAATAACTTAGCTGATGCTGTGTTACTTTCAGCTACAATTTAGGTGAATGCATTTTACTTTATGTTGAAGTACAACCTTAGCCAAGTGCTGCACATGAGTTGGAAGGGAGGAATTTTTTTCAGCTGCTCTGATTAGCAGCCTAATCTGATTAAGTCCTAAGGCAGCTATTTGATTATGTCCTTCAACAGAACCCACAAAGAAAGGACACAATGCTAAAAGCTGAGGAAAAAGAAGGATAATTCACCTTGGGAATGTGTGACACAGCAGAGCACAGGAAAATGCTTTATGTAAAGAGTAGGCTTTAAGGAGGAACTGTAAAGCTGATCCAAAGGCCCTGGAAAGCAATAGAAGGTCTTCTGTTGACTTCAATGGCTTTTGGATCAGCTCTGGAGATGGAGGGGAAGAGCCTGTGCTGGCACGGAGAGGCTGTGGGGAGACTGGAATGCTGCTGCGAATAGACAGAGGGAACAAACAGCAGCACAGGGCTGGAATGCAGATGCAAAAGCCACATGGTTCTATTTGTATGTCTGAGAAAAATAACCTGTAAGCTGGCTTGGGTTGAAGCTCCGGGAGAAGAAAATGGAGGAAGGCGGAAGGCAGGTTATGAGCTAAAGCAGCAGACCCATGGTTGGTCCAGTAGCAGCTGAGTGTGAAATACCACATTCCTTCCCTCAAAGCACTCCCAGGAGGAACAGGATGTGGACACTGCTCTGTGCTAAGAAGCAGGGCTGTTTGCTGAAGCAAGAGGTTAGATGGGGCAAAAGCAGAATGAAGCAAATGGAGATACGAGAAAGAACAGAGTAACATCTCTCAGCTGCTGATCTCCAGCTGTAGGGGTTGTATGGCTGTTCCTTAGTGCTGTGGTTGAACATACATCCATTGAAGTGCAGATGAAACAGACACCTACATTGCTTATAGACTCCTGAAAATTCTGCTAAGGTACATTAGCATGTTTGCAGACCTCGGTCAAAGTGGCCTAGACTGAGGACAAGGCAGAAGCAGAGCTCAGCCTAGTGCCCCCACCACGACCATCATTTTACTTTTAATACTCATTTTAATCACACATGGGAAGGATTTGCATGGCCCTTTTCCATTTGCTCCCTTTAATCAAGCAGACAGCACTTAAGTGAAAATTATCAATTCAATTACACAGACCCTCTGTGATGCTCACTGCAACTGACACGCACCTTGTTGAGGGTATGTCCAAACAACTGGATGTGAATTCTTTGCCTGAAGCACTCTTTCATAACTTGGGTTGATGACATGGTTTGGCATGGAATGTGGCTTTCCTTAAAGCAAAGTAAGCTCACTGTGTCTCCAAGCTACAGAACCCCAAAGACACTGCTACCAAAGCTGGCACCAAATCACTCCTGTTCCAGGAGTATCAGGTGGCAGCCACACCAGAGAGATAGCACAGTCTAGAAAAGGGAGAAAAAAGGTGAATATTGACCTGAGTTATGACAGTGTTGCTACAGCTCACCAGAACTCCTGGTTCCTACAGCAGAGGATTGAGTCTTGTCAGCAGGGCTCTAGCAAACAGATGTCCTCTTCCTCTCTCAGCCCATCTTTCTGCCAATAAACTGTACTCCTGCTCCTATTCAGCAGCAATTAACACCCATTATACAAGGACTTTACCTCACTGTAAAGGCTAAACAAAATAAAGAGAAGCAAATAACCAGGCTCTTATCTTAGAATCAAGTTTTACTATTAAACACCCAGATCTACACATTTATTTCAATCAGCACTGGACATAAATTGTCATTAATTGGTAAGATTCTATCCCTACAGCAAGCTCAGAGGCTATTTGTTGGCAGCACGCAAACCATCCCAGAAAATCTTGAGGTTTAGCAAGTGTTCTTATTCTAAGGGGAAAATATATATTTATAGATTCCGATTTCAATGTTAAATTACAGAATGATAGAATCATTAAGGTTGGAAAAGACCTCCAAGATCATCAAGTCCAACCTCAACTCGTCCCACCATGCCCACAGACCATGTCCCTCAGTGCCACATTTCCACAGTTCTGGAGCACCACCAGGGACAGTGACTCCACCACCTCACTGGGCAGCCTCGATGCTCCCAGAGCACTCTTTCAGAGAAGGAATAGTCCCTAATACTTAATCTGTGTGATTGGTTTCTAGCATAGA
Organism: Aquila spilogaster; assembly: GCA_024606505.1. NCBI lineage: Eukaryota > Metazoa > Chordata > Aves > Accipitriformes > Accipitridae > Aquila > Aquila spilogaster. The sequence goes on from JANHGO010000027.1 coordinate 49,925,848, forward strand.
CATTTAGAACAGGATTTGACAGAAACCATCTTGATGTCTCACTTGACTACAGCCCCCTTTAGTCAGATGTCGGTCACGTGAACCCAAAGCAAACATTACTAATACAAATAGAAGAGGCAGAATAGGGCACATTTAGTGTTTATAATACAGGTATGATTCACAGTCACAGAACTACCTGTACTGGTGCTCCAAACTCTCCCATTCTGTTCAGATTAAGCAGCCATCAGCAGAAACCACAACATCTGTAACTGCAGCCTCAGCATCTGCTTCATTCTAAACGTCCTGCAAACTTCCCATTCTTTATCCATCAGCAGTGCCCTCTGCTTGCCAGGTTCTGTCCCTGAGTAGTGAGCTGAAGAAACGATAATCACTCACAGGGTGGCATGCCACACAATGTCCTGTATTGAGAGCAGTTGCTTCTATTTCAGCTTTTCACTATAAAAAGACAACATTAGCACAATTCCAACCTCTCATCTTCCATTTGGATGAGCAGTTTTCAGGAACTTATAAATAAGAAGTAATCAGTCACAACTCGTGCGATATTAACTGTGCAGCAGGAACTTCCGCTTGCTGTAACTCTCTGCGACTTGAAAATTGTGCAACACCTTTAGTAAACACTTCCTCATATAGGAACTAGAATAAGCAGCACAACTCACTCCCTCTCACTCACTGCACAAGACGGAACGGCTCAAAGCACAGAGACGGGAACTCGGCTTTCCTAGAGCAAGGAATCCACTGCTAGATAACTGAGATGAGTAATATCATTCTCATTTTGGTTGTTTTGCTATGTTTTCTCCAACAAGGTATGTCTTTTTCCCTTCCCTTCCCTTCTTAATCTTTTTTCAGTGGTTACTAAGGATAATCTTAGATAACTCTGTATAGCTTTTATGAATTTTTCATTATTAGCTTGTGGATAATAACAAAGAACATTGAATTAAAACCAGTGAAGAAAATGGTATTACTAAAGTTAGGAGTTTGCTTCCTTTTCTCTTTCCATACAAAGACATTATCTAGTTAGGGAAATATTGACTCGTGTGAAAACTTGCCATAGATTGGCTGGAGACCACAACAGGTCAGTTTGGTGAGCCAATTAAAAAAGCACTTCCTCTGCAAGTGATCAGAGAATTGATCCAACTGGGACAAAGTACTACATGACAGTATTTTGGCCATAGAAGAAAAGACCTGTATTTGAATTCAATTACTTCTATTACCTGAAGTAAAATACTTACCGTGTTTACTGTCTGTGCCTTACTGCGGGTTATGAGTTGAGAAGTTCATATGGCTTAACCTTAATGCACCGCACATTTTTTTTTCCATGTGAATTGTTTCATTCAATTCCTGTCAGCAGGGAACAGATCCTTTCAGAGCTTGGCACGCACAAGCGTGCACAGGTTTTCTACACATAATTAGACATGCAATTTGTTCTCTGACAAGTGTCTTTCTGATTGCACTGGTTGCACAGAGTATCTGAAAACACGTACAATTCTAATGCTTTAGGTGTGAATAGTTTGTTCCTCGAGAAAAGTAAATCTTCATTACCAATGAAATCCTCACTACTGGCATTCATCCTGGGCTCTTGGAAAATTACTTAATTATTTGTTCTTTATTAGCAATTTTTCTAGCTATTATAGAAATCCTTCTTTCTTAAGGCTTAGGCTTACTGATTTAGGACAATGGATGAAACCAGACAAAGACAATATGGTAAGCTGATTAAAATAATGCCTCTAAGAAACTATTTGTTTCAGAACAAAACTGACTTGTTAGCTTTGAAACGCTACTTGCATCCCTCTGCAGGAGAAAGAGAAGTTTAGTTCTGGGTCCTTACTCAAATCCAGCCTGGGCTTCAGCTGTCTGGGCTACAGATAGTATTGTAAAGAGTCTCCATCAGAGAATGGGCAGAAAAAATTGGAGCACAGGACTCCGTTCTGAGAGGCCTACAATACTATTTTGATCACTGCATGAGAGCATACTTCAAACTCATGAGTTCATTACCTTTATACCACGGTGTCCTCTACAGCACACAGTTTTGTTCAGATACAGCCAAGTTTTATTGCAATTACTTTTTGAAAGGGCTGAATCAAATAAACGAGTTACGAAGAATTAATCTATCTATTTTACTGAAACAATTTGCATACGGATGTATTCCGTTGTTGCAGAGATTAAAGATTAAAGAAAATTACAGTAATTGGATGCCCTGCTGTTGTAAAACTTTGGCCTTGAGGCAGATAATTAAAACAGGAGTTTCACTCTCTCTTTATTAGTGTTGTTTTTAAATGCAAACTCTTGTGCTTGAGCCTTCAAGAATGCTCCATTCAGGTGAAGTGACCTTTTGTAGGAGATTAAAGAGTTTATGGAGCAAACAGACCTCCTGTTGCCTTGTTGGAAAGCAACACATTCCTTGTAGGGCCCTGTTTTTCCCAAGTGCTGTATGCCAGCTGCTATCATTAACTTCAAATGATGCAATGAGCGCTGACCACCCCTGCAATCATGCCACAAATTAACTTTTTGTCCTTACTCACTCATGCCTGGGAGCACACAACAGAATGAAACAGTGTTCATCAGCACTATGTCTATTGAAGTACTGTTGGGAAGTATTTAAGCGAGAAGATTAGCTTGAAAGCTTTCTAAAGGAGAAATCTAGGCTTGTTCCAGACCTGTGGGGAACTGTGTGAATTTATTTGCTTATACAGAGACAGTCTTAACTTGTATGCCAGTGCAGCAGAAATGCTAAGTTGTGGCCTGAACCAGTGATTGAGTATCTGGTGGGAAGGCAGGATCAACCCAGCAGAGCTCAGGTGCACGCAATGCTCCTGAGTGACCAAAACGGCCAGGATCCACCCCTTCCCAGACCTCATTTGAGGGTTGGCAGTGGAGGTGAGGGCATCTCATTGCAGATCCCTGCCTACCTGAGGCTTTGTAAAGGTAAGAAGCTTCTTTCCTTTGCTTCTGTGTCTGTGGCTGCTGCATTTGGGCTTGTCCTCATCTGCTGCAGCCAAAGACTGCCACCCTGCTATTATTGCTGTGCTTTCCATCAAGTTTTAGCATTTCAGCCAGTATGAAATGCAGGGGGGACTGCCTAAGAGTAGATGAGCACATGCCATAGCAGAGAATAGATCAGAAATGAGTGGCTATACAGCCCAGAAGAATCGGTCTTGGCAGACACGAAATATGGTGTTTAATAAGTTAATACTGTGCTTTCATAAATATACATCTGTTTCTCCCTAGGAAGCACAAGCAAGAAATTACCTGGAGTTGAGCAATATGAAATAGTTTATCCACGGAAATTGCACACAGTACATAAAAGAGATGTAGAAAGAAGCAAAGAAGAGGTATTAAAATAGAGAACTTTTGCTTTTTTGTTTGCTGGGAGATGGGAAAAGTTTGCTGGAGTTTGAGTACCGCTGCTTTTCAAGAGTAAGAAAACTGTGAGCAAGACATAGGATCTTGCAAAAGGAAAGAGAAAATCTGAAAGAGTGATCCCAGGTGAAGGCAGGCTGTGAGATGGACTTAATGGGCAGTGAGGTACCTGCATGCAATCAGAGCACCTCCTTCAGTACTTGCATCTCTGCAAAGATGTGGGTTTTGATGTTGCTCAGATTTTGAATAGCCTACAACCATCTTGATTTGAAGTACATGAAATTAAATGCTTAAAACTAAGCATTTCCATTCTTAAGAGCATTATGAAAAAGGCTGAATTTAAACATCCACTTCAGCACTTTTCTTAATAGGCAGAATATGTGCTTATGATTGTAGAAATGCATTTGCAAAGTTAGATTTGGTCCTCTAACAAAAAAAAAAAACATGAAAGAAAATGACCTTCCACTTATTCCATAACTGCCAGAATGCTTATTTTTGGTGGAAAGAGAGGGAAAAGAATGCAGTTGGCAACTCAACAGCCATTTAGCTCATGGTGAAGCCAGAAATTTATGAGTCCATATTCTAACACTTAAATCTGTTTACAGACAAAATATGACGATACAATGGAGTATGGAATCAAAGCCAATGGAGAGGAAGTCATATTGCACCTACAAAAAAATAAGTATGTTCAGTTCAGCCCTTTCCTTAACATTATTCTTCACTGTATGTGGCTCTGTAAAGGCATGCAGGATAAAAGCAACAGGACTTAAGCTCCTGTGAGATTAAGGTATTTTGGTTTCAACTCACACGAGAGAAGAGGGCAGAGAAAGCACTGTGTCACTGTTTTGGTAGTGTGAAATAACTATATATGCTCATTACTGTGATGGAATGACTTGCCTAATTGCTGATTTTGACATGGTTTAGTAAGCACAGTGGGGGAGAGTTGATGGTTGGACTTGATGATCTCAGAGGCCTTCTCCAACCTTAATGTTTCCATGATTCTATGGGCATGATGGGAGTGGGTTGGGGTTGGACTTGCTGATCTTAGTGGTCTTTTCCAACCTTAATGATTTCATGACTCTATCATTCTATGACTGTTCTCCTGCTTATTCCCAAGATGGCTAAATCGATGGAATGCATAATATCTTCATTACACTTCAGATGCTTTCTTCTCTATGGGTAGTCTCTGAGTTATATTTATTTGTTCCATGTTGGTAGAAGCTACGGAGAAGAGGAAAGTCCATGAAAATGTGGTTGTGTTAGCTCTATAAGCTCTTCCAAAAATGGTGAAAAAGAAATAGGGAATGCAACAGTCCTCAGACAAGGTTTCCAGTACCTGCTACCTTAGCACTACTTCTGCTGATCTTTGAGTAGTGTAATACACAAACAGTTGTAATTTTCTGCTTGCTGGCTGCACCACAACATTTAACACGGTATCAAACAAGTCTGCTTTAATAGGCGCTTTTCTAATGGCTGTGTAAATACAGTGGTACTATAATCAGCTCATGATAACTATATACTGTAATGTGTCTCTGTGTGCACATAGCTACATGCACGTAGGAGCAGACAAGGCAGCTTTCCCATTGACCCATATCTTCACCATTATAACTGGGGGGGGGGAGCTGGGAAGAGAGCACAACTGTACCACTGTGGAGTGGTGGAAATGTCTACACAAATGAGAGGCCAAAATAGAATCAATGCCACATATATTGTCATATATTTACTTTCAGATCTACCAGGAGATTACTTTATACTAATGAAATAAGTAGACATTAATTGATTTCTTATTTTAGAAATGTCCTTTTGAGTAAGAATTACACACAGGCAGAATTCCCCACCCAGGTGCTTTTCTTCCTTTGTCTTCTGATACTAATCATAACCTGAGTAATCATCTGAATTCCTTAAATGCTTCACTTGTTACACAATCGTCTCATTTCTACATGACTACAATTATTTGAATAATAACTGTTTTTAATCTTTGCAGGCATCTATTAGCTGGGGACTACACTGAAACAGTTTATTCAGATGATGGTCAGCAGATAACCACGAGTCCTCAAATCAAGGTAATAAAAAAACAAAAAAGGTTTATTTCCCCTGTACTGAGGTCTGAATGAGATTCATAGGTGCATGAATTAATAACGCAAATCAGCCTGGGTTTACCTTTGGCCACTTTTCACCTCTCAGCTGATGAACACATATCTGAGCTGAGTTTCTCCCTTTGTCAGAACAGGGAGCGGAGCCAGGACAGACCAAACCCTCCCCTACCTGCCTGACTTTGCTCATTCTGTGCAGCTCAGTGCCTTGCTTTTACATCTAATCTCAGTGAGATCACTGACTGAGATAAGCGCAGATTTCCTCTGTCTCACCTTATCGCCCACGCTCAGAGTGAACACACTGCATGTTACTCCAGGTGGTTTCTCTGAGCCATGACCAATCACTTATTCAGACTCAAAGGAAATGGTTGTTACATTTTAGTTATTTTTTCTTAATTAACTGTCTGCCCTCTGGTTTCATCCTCAACAAAGCTCTCACCTGAAGCTTTTTGTCCAATGTCACACTACCTGTTTTAATACATGCAATTTAGACAACAAAGCCTAATATTAATTTTTCATGGGGTGATTAGCAGCAAAGGGAGCTGAAATAAATGTGCATAGAGAACTCTATGACCCTTTTTTTTTTGCGAGGAAAAAAGAGGCAATTTCTGATTGCTCTAACTACTCTCACTCCCTGAATGGATCCTATGGAAAGCAATTAGCCCCTATACCTGGTTACAGGTCATCTCCAACAGACCTACCTGTGCAGCCTGCTGCCCTATATTGTTTCTTTTTTATCCTGAAAAGATGCATAGCACCTTGCCTTCTGTCTACAGTAATTTTTATGTTGTCAGTGGTTATTTTCTATGTGTTGTGATGGAAGGAAAATAGTGGGAAAGTGAAACCAAATATCCATGCAAAAAGAGAAAGCAGAGTGCATAAAGGTAGCACATTACAAGGGTTGATGATTGGACCAGATGATCTTAGTGGTCTGTTCCAACCTTAATGATGCTATGATTCTATTAAGAACTGTCTTAAGGAAAATGCTAAGGGAAAAACTTTCCACAATGCCTTTGTGGCTCTGAAGTCTCCTTGAACACAGATCTTAGATCTCTAAGTCAGTTAAGTCACGAACTGTTTCTTGTTAATCATGTGTATTAACAACATAAACATATTTTAATCTCATTGAAGTTAAAGCATTTAATTGTTGGGTTAATATTAAAGAGTGTTTCTCTGATTTCTGGCTGCAAAAGTAATTCAGTATGGACCTAATTTATCCAAGTACATCAGTTTCTGCTTCATTTTGAGCAGCAAATATTCTTATTTTCATGTAATGTTCTATAGGAACCAGAGCCCACCATGACTGGATTTACCAGCACTTGGGTCACTGTGTACTGAAGGATAACAATCATGGTACTGTAGCAAATGTAGAAATGATCACTAGCTTTTTTCATTTTAAGAGTCTCCCCCAATGGGAGACCTCCTCAGACAGCATAGTTAATTGCAGCATTCTAACTGGTGTCCTGTGTCTCCTGAAATCAATTTGAAAAGGTATTTTTCTGTTTCTAAACAGGATCACTGTTACTATGAAGGTTACATTCAGGATGAGGCTGACTCAGTAGCAAGCATCAGTGCCTGCAAAGGTTTAAGGTAAAGTGGAGGCTCGGTTTCCAAACGGTACTGATACCAGAATATGAATGACGATAAGTTTTCCAATTCAAATAGAATCAGGTGCTATCTTTTATTCTTGTATGCTTATGAGTAAATAGGCTTTCATCTTTAATTCAGTTCTGCCTTTGAACTCACCAATGAAGCTGAAATTCACTTTTCAAGCATAAAACTCCCAAATGTAAAACTAATTCATTCTTAATCCACTTTCCTTTTGACTGACAGTCACCTACTCAAAAGACCTCACCTGATGAGCCAGAGCTTCCCATTCACAGAATGGAGTCATAGAATGGCTTGGGTTGGAAGGGACCTTCAAGACCATCTCCAACCCAGCACCTTTGATTCCTGCCTGCATGCTGCCAAACCATGCTCCATTGTGGGCATGGTGGTGATGGGTTGGTGGTTAGATTTGATGATCTTAAAGGTCTTTTCCAACTGTAATAATTATCTGATTGCATTGGGGTGCGCAATAGTCCCTACACATTGTCTAAATGCTATCAGAGAGAATGTTGTTGTCTCAGTCCCATGGATTTGAAAGTCTAACCTAAAGAAAATTTTTTTCACAGTGGGTATTTTGAGACCCGTGGGCAGAAGTACCTTATTGAACCCTTGGGAACATCAGACAGAGACAAACATGCAGTCTATGAGTACGTGGAAGATAACTCCATCAAAACCTGTGGAGTAATCAATAGCAGCTGGGAAGTGAATGCAAGTGACCCCATCAGTAACATCTTCAAATCCAGCAATAGCCCAGAAGTAAGTACAGAGCAGAAAAGAAGCCGAGGCCACAGCAGAAGTGGGTGAGTGGCCAAAGTCCCACTGTCTGCTGGCACCTCTGGGAGAGAAGCAATTGCAAGCAGTGGAGCATAGCCAAACCTTAAACAACCAGTGCGAGACCTCAGATCTGAGCTTTTAGAGCTGCCATCTGAGTTGAGCCCTCCTGCATGTGCTCATGTGCATTTTTAACCATCTAAATGCTTAATATCTGGTCTACCTTTCATCATTTTAAAATGAGACAGTCCCATTCTAAATTACTTAGCAAGAGGAAGACCCCAATAATGAATACACTGGTGGGAAATTACTGAGACTGAAACAAGTCTTAAAAGTCACCAAAATGTATCTTCTCTCTAGATGAAGGCGTATCTGAAGGCAAAAAAATACCTGGAAGTTTATGTCGTTGCAGACAATACTATGGTGAGTATTGAATTCAATTTTTCTCATGAGACTGAGGTCAGCACTGTTCATTCTGGGCTCCTACCACAACTACAGCACTGCGACCACAAGCAGTCCCAGCTGCAGCCCAATTCCTTCAGGCTCTGCACTATATGCTCAGATAAAACTATAAATAGAAAAGATAACACCAGACCAAGCGTGGTGTCATTTACAGTGCAATCCTCTGTGGGGTATTTCTTTTCTGACAAACCACTTTTTTTTTCCCCTCTCTCATTCCTGACACCGTATATTTGATTTTTCAGTATAAGAAGTACAACAAAGATGTTAAAACTGTGAGACAAAGGATATTTGGAATAGTCAATTTCATCAACACGGTAAGAGTAAATACAGCAGAGTAAAAAAATTAAGTAGAAGTGATTTATACTTTTTCTTTTGTGTTAAGTAGTTAAAATTAGTGTTCAATGAAGACTTATATCTTATTTTCTTAATATCTCTTAAAGTCAGGGATTAAAATCCTTCAAAAAGAATGAACTGATTCTTCATTCTACCAAATTTCCTCCAAAATTTGAATTTTCCAAGTACTTTAAAGCCATTTTTATGGTTGGTGTACAGGTGGGGGGAAATAAGATTTCAAGCTTTGTCTTTTGTTTTGTTGCAACTTCTTAAATCAAGTTTGGAGTGGACCATATTGAAGTGACAAAAGTGAAACAATTATGCAGATAAATGTCTGTTTTGGAAGTCTTCCTGAAGTACTTTGTTTTACAGCAGAACTATTTCTCTACTGCAGGTTTATAAGGCCATCAATATTTACGTGGCTCTAGTTGGCCTAGAAATCTGGACAGACAATGATAAATGCTCCTTGAGTCCTATTGCAGGATCGACTCTGGACAACTTCTCAAAGTGGCGGAACTCAGATTTATTAAAGAGGAAGAGAAACGACAATGCTCAGCTAATTACGTATGTATCATCGCTTTTCCTGCTCTGGTCGCAAAGCAGTTGAGTGTCCCAAAGACTGCAATGTAGTCTAACAACACAAGGAGACATGGCATGATGCTTAAAGGCTGGGAAATGCAGATCTCCAAACCCAACCAGCATTTACTTTGCTACTGTAGCTCACATTCATTGGTTCTCATTCATCCAAGCACTTCATCAAGCAATTTGCACCCAACCAGGTGCTTGGGTCTCATGAATGGCAATGTAATTTAGGTAAAAAAAAAAAAAAAAATGAAGTGTACTTAATTGTTTTCTGATTTGCACTGATCTTAAGTGTATCTTCAAACACTGTATTAAATCAAGGATGAAAACCAGAGCTGAAAATGAATATATACTTTGAGATTCTGCTTGGTTAGTAAAGCAAACACTGACTTCAGATCTGCTTCATGGTAACATCGCTGTTTTGCACTGTCTTTCCACTTCCTTACAGAGGCCACGACTTCGAGGGGACAACGATCGGATTAGCTTTTCTAAAATCCATATGCAGTGATGTATATTCTGCAGGTATTATCCAGGTCTGATTTATTCTTGTTTATCTCATTTTTAAAAGCTTTTCTGGTTACTCACTCAACCAGCAAAGAACATTTGGGTTGAGAAGATTAGTGGTCTTTTCCAACCTTAATGATTCTTATACTCTATTAATGAAAATTATTAGATTTACAATGCTTCCAGTTCTTTGTCTGGTTCATATTGTTTTATCAGGCTGTAGAAGTCACAATCACAAATATTATTTTAAATGGAGTTCAGAGGGTAACAAAAGCACACATGAATCGTGGTATTTGTGTTACCTAAGTGCCCACATCAAGTTCAGACATCTTTATTTGGAGCACCAAACACATATACAGTCAAAGGAGAAAAATAAGTGATTTTTTGTGTCCAGTTTAAGGTTCCTCTTTTGAGTGGGGAACTGTGGAATACATGCATGCATGGATTGACCAACACTATCAGATTATGTATGACAAGGATATCATCACTTGAAGATCTGTTCTATTTCTCAGCCACATGGTTTCTTTGATGTTCCTACGTGCTCGACAATGCTCATAGAAGTAATAGGTTGTTCCTATTTCCACAGGATCATAGCAGAAATGAGATTGCAGTTGGAGCTACCATGGCACATGAGATGGGACACAATCTTGGCATGAGTCATGACACCAAAGCCTGCACGTGTCATTCTCAAGTTTGCATCATGACAGATACTGTTAGGTAAGAGTCTGGGAAAAAGGGTGAGCACATTAACGCACTGGGACTGAGAATGATGGGCTCTGTATAAGTTGCCAGTTTCCAAAATAGATCATTATAGTCATTGTTTCTATTTAGTGGGAATGGTAGTGAAGCACTGATGGTTGGACTGGATGATCTTAGTGGTCTTTCTAACCTCAATGATTCTACGATTATTTTTGTCCTTTAAGATTATTCCATTCAAATTATATATATAAATAAAAATGCAAATTGAAGAAAATCCAGAAAGTGGTGAACATCCCACTTTCAATGCCAGGATCTAAGTTATTATTTCTAAAGATTATGTTTTTGGGGTTATCCATCTAGTTATTTTGGGATAACCTTTACTTTGCACTCATGAAGGGGTCTATTGCTTCTCCTTGTCTACAACAACCCTAACCCAAGCCCTCTTGCTTTCTCAAAGCAGCTCTATCATCCCTAAGAAATTCAGCTCATGCAGCCTCCAAGATTTTGAGAAACACATGTTGAATGACATGCCAGAATGCCTAACTAACATCCCAGACATAAATGCCATTATAGCACCTTCATCCTGTGGCAATGGCTTTGTGGAAAAAGGAGAGGAATGCGACTGTGGTACTTCAGAGGTATCTGCCCAGCTGGGGATAAAATAATACTTAGAGGGAACTAGTTGTTCTCAGGCTGGTTTCTGAGGCAGTTTAAATCTAGCTGAAATACTTCCATAGAAACTGCAGTCATCAAACCGCTGGTCTGTGATCTAGACATCCCTATAAAGCGCACGCCAAGCGGTGATGAAGATGAGGGCATAGCATATGGTGTTGTATTAATGGCAGAACTGAGAATGGGGAAAAGCCACAGATACGGCAGTGTCAGGGAGGAAGTAAGTCAGTTCCCTGTACACTCTGGTCAGCACTTTGATGACTGCATTTGGAGATCTTCACACGCATTGGGTTCTCGTGACAACAGTTTTCATAGAAGCAAAGTCAGATCCCAGATACCCTTCCCTCCTCCAGTAAGCAATGGTTTGCTGGGAATGCAGCACAGAGGGACAAAAGCATGGAGCACTGTACAGAGCCCTGACAGTCTGTTCTATCCCAGGAGTGCACAAATGCCTGCTGTGACCCAGAGACATGCAAGCTGACAGCTGGCTCCATGTGTGCACACGGAGACTGCTGTGAGGACTGCCAGGTAAGACCCTATCTCCAGCTTCCATCACATCTACTGAGGCTTTCTACCTTTGTGAAAGCAATAATACATTTTACAAGAGAATCAGTCCTTGGTACGAGTAATTACTGGCATAGCATTGTAATTGGTATGTCAAGTGAAGCATTGCTTTCCTCCAATTCAGTACAAAAGAGCAGGAGCTGTGTGTCGAGAAGCCAAGGATGACTGTGACCTGCCTGAGATGTGCACTGGTTATTCTGGGAATTGCCCATCAGATCGATTCCGTATGAATGGACATTCTTGCAACAATGGTGAAGGCTTTTGCTACATGGGAAACTGTCCCACCCGAGAAAGCCAGTGCAGAGCTGCTTTTGGACCACGTAAGTACAAGCTGCCCGTGGAAAATATAAGGCTGTCAATGGAGAGAGACAGGGCAGGCTTTGTCTGCTAGCAAACCACCAAAGGCCTTTTAGAAATCAGGAACAGCATGGCAAGATAACTGAGTTTTAGCTCATTGTGTAGTTTATTGATTTTATATTTCCACTGTAAATGATTATTAGCACTTGAGCTGAAGTGCACAGCATACAATGTAATATACCTCTAGGGAAATGTGAAGTGATAATTTGGTTCCTCTTTCGCACAATGCTTTTAAGATAACTTGGAAACAGAGATGATATTTGCATGATAGAATGAGGAAGTGTCTGTGTTTCAAATTAATGCCTAAATTTGGCATGTCTGCATGGTTCTGAATGTGTGTTGTGGCTTACCATCCTCCTAGACCTGACTGTGTCCCTTCCCTTCACCAAGGTCAGATGCTGCTGAATGTACATGTTAACATCGCAGGGTTAATGCACAAAGTGCCAGGGAGTCATTTAGGTTCATGGGCAACTTCACTGAGAAAGTCCATTTCCTAAACAGATGAAGGAAATGCAATATTAACAGACTTCACAGGCAGAAGACCTAAACTAATCCTAGCTTCTCTCCTAAGCTCTTTGTACAATTGCATTTCTTGTTTTCTTCTTTAACAGAGGCCACTGAAGGGGCAGCATCCTGTTACCGGATGAATGAGAAGGGGGTGTATTATGGATACTGCAGAAAAGAAAGAGGCAGTCACGTCCCATGTAAAAAGAAGTAAGCACTGTTCCAGAATTTGCCACAATTTGGGAAGAGAGATCCATCCCATTCAAATTAAGAGATGGAAGCAGAGTGTACTACTGTAAATAGCACATAAGCCTACAAGTCCTTTTTTTTTTTCCTAATTCAGTTTGAATATTGAAGTAAATATGCTTCTAAGAAAACTGATTTCCAAAGAGTACTCCTGTCCAGGGAAAGCAGAGATGCAAATTGTCTCAAGATCAGTCTGTTTGCATATGTGTGTAAGACTGTTTGCATGTATGTGCATGCTAAGGGCAAGGAAAGGATTTTGAATAGAAAGCTGAACTTCTGGTGAACCTCTAAAGTAGAGCACAGCTCAGCTAAACACTCATTTCTACAAATTATTATGGTTTTCTAATGAACTTAAGAGGAGTTAAGAACTTGCCACTCAGAAACCGATCTAAAAACACCACAAAGCAAAACCTATCTGCAGTTATTCCTACAGAGTTCATACACAGACACAGAAACCCATGCTGGAGAACAGAGCAGCTTGGATAGCTTTGCTGTGTATTGTTCTAGTGACTCTTGTTCTCCTTCCAGAGATATCATGTGCGGGAAGTTGTTCTGCTCTGGGGGGCGGGAAATGCCCACCTACGGCAGCCTGGTGACCTTCGAGTCCTGCAAAGCAAGCTTTCCTAGGAACGGAGATACAGATTTAGGAATGATCCTCAATGGAACCAAGTGTGGGGATGGCATGGTTAGTAAAGAAAAAAGAACTCCTCTCCCTCTTCCAGTCTTGGTTACAGCATTAGATCTCTTGCCAAACAAGAAGGACTTTAGACAGGAAGACTGAAGTGGACATTGAACTTCCACTGATCTGATTTGCTGTACCTTCTGCCCTACGTCTAGCACAAACCAGAAGCAAAGCAAACAGGAACTGCAGTCCTTCTGAGTTCTTTGTGTTTCATTGCCATTTTACTCATTTTTCACGGACAAAACCATGTGCGGCAAAAGAAATATACCTTTGTACTGGTAGATTAAAATACTGTACATATTTTAATAATTTCTATAATTAATGCGTTAGGCATCACTAAGTACTATATCCAAATTCTTTGCCATATTTCTACCTGAAAGAGGTTTTCTGGGGAAAAAAAAGACTGAAGAATTGCAAATGATTGGCAGCCAGTGATATTTCTACATCTTTGTCACTACATTTTGCTATAAAATATCCAAAGGTCAAATTAAAAATTACATCCACATCTCAAACTTCTAATGTAGGTCTAAGTGATTTGCACACCCTTCTATGCCTCCTTTCACTCTTCATCACTTCACTCAATAACTGTCCAAGCTCTGCATGTTCTGAAAGCTATAAATCTCTTTTGTGACACTAGCCTTGTACATTGCAGGTATGCAGCAATGGAGAATGTGTCTACGCTGAAGATGTCTTCAGATCAAGCGACTGCTCTGCCAAGTGTCCTGGACATGCTGTAAGATATCAGCATTTGAAGCTATTAATTTAGGAAAAATCAGTGCATACCAACTATAGATCGTGTTGCTGATTGTATTTAAGTCATAGGGACAGGAATTTGCAAAAGTTGTGAAGTCAGAACTTCCTGTATTTTTAGGAAACCAAGTCTTACTTGATATGGCATCCACATTTTTAAGACCACAGGAGATGGACACAGATTCTGCGTGCAGCCCAGCCTCTAATGCAGTATCACAGCCACTCTTTCATTCATTCTGTGCAAAACTGCAATAGTCAGTGCTAAATTTTAGTCCACATGAAATGAGATGGGTTTCCAGCACCCTGTTCCACAGCTGCTGAAATGTTTCTACATTATTTGCACTCATACTTCCATCCTGAAGCTATTCCTGGCTTTGTGCTTCCCTAGGTTTGTGACCATGAGTTGCAATGTCAGTGTGAAGAGGGATGGGCACCACCGAACTGTGACAGCTCATCAGCAGTCACCAGTAAGTACTGCATGGCTACATATGGAGTACACTGCCATCAGCTGACTGAAATGAGACCTTTTGCTCCAGCGAAGCAGCCCTAACTTGTAAAATTGCATATCTAGGGCTCTGACTTCTGTGCATTTTTGAGTGATTGTGGCTTGTGTGAATGATTAGAGCAAGTAATCTTAGTTTCTGAAACTGTGAAGCCCCACTCGTACACTATGCCAAAGAGCTGTGCCCAGTTTTGGGTAATAGCCTCTGAGAAAGCGGAGAGGAACTACAGAGCAGTGATCTCTGAGCACAAATGGAATGGGTTGGGTTTGTTTAGGCAAAAGACAGCTTAAGCAAAGATCATAGTTGAGAAATATGGCCAAAGTGGCACAAATAAATTCCTTTTCATGATCATCTGTAACATAAGAAGCATCCAAAACCCTGAGCAACAATGAGGATAAAGAGAGTATAGATATCAAATGGTTTGCCAATGGTCAGGGTGGGCATCTGCTCATTATGTGTGCATCTTTTAAGAAACAGCAACTTGTGTTCTGTTTTTCTGACAGGCTTTGCTATCATTGCTGGTGTACTGGCTGTCCTTACTGTGATCGTAATTGCAGCAGTATTGCTTTTCCGCTTCCGAGTATTCAAGAAGAGGTAAGATATTTACTCTATTGAGAAAAGGATAACTAAACCCAAGCAATTTAAGCTGGGGTTTTCAAAGAAGGTGCAAGGAACTCTGGAGAAGCAAGTTGGTCTATGGGTTTTACTGAATTGAGAAGACTGAAGTCTTAAAAATGTAGTGCTCAAGAATAATCCCAGAGTAATTAAAAAAGGGAGGTGGATGGGAGGAAAGAAAAGATACGGCTTTCATAGGATCATAAAGGTGGGAAAAGACCTCTGGTCCCCAAGTCCAACCCCACCATGCTCACTGACCATGTCCCTCAGTGCCATGTCTCCACCTTTCTTGAACACCTCCAAGAACTCCACCATCACCCTGGGCTTTATAGTAGACCAATAGGATTAATGCAGGCGTTCAACTTCAGCAAGTTTGTTTTAAACTTCAGCTGGAGTAATATTTAGCATTATATGTGATCTTCACATAGCAGGCATACTAGAAGGGGACCTGGAGCCACCAATCAAGTCTTTGTGGACCAAGAACAAAGACAAAGAGAGCACCCTGGCCTGGCAGTACCCACCCAGAGGGTAAGTGGGGCAGTGCTGGGTCACTTCAGCCTCCCTAAGGTTTAAATGAGGGGCTGAATTGTGCTACATCTGCAGGAGGGCTTCAAAGCACTTATGTAGTGCTGAGAACCCCAACATGGGGAGGGAGGAGTAAAGCACGAGGCACTAAGTCAGTCGTTGACTGATCTGTCTGCAGTAAAGGGTGAAAAGACAATGCACAAGATGAGGTCTCCATTAGACTCAACTGTTCCCTGTTTCAGATTAATGACAAGAAGCTTCTCCTTCCTGTACCTCCTCTACAGGAGAACAAACCACAGCTTCGGAGCGTAAGTGATTCTAGAGATTTTCTTATTTTCTCATGTTGGGTTTGGGGAACACAGCACACATGACATCACATAGAATCAGAAAGGTCAGAAAAGATTTCTAAGAACACCAAGTCCAACCTGAACCCATCTTCACCACATCTCCACAGTTCTTAAACATCTCCAGGGATGGTGACTCCTTCACCCCCCTGGGACAGCCTGTGCCAATGTGAAAGTGGAGACCTGTAATGCCAATCTGATCCCAAAGGCTGAGAAGTTACTGCACTCCAGAGATAAAGCCCTGTATGTTCTCAGAGCCAAGCAGAGTAAAGCATCCCTGATCTAATTCTGAAATGAATGCATTCATTTACTTCTATGGATGAACTTCCTGTATAAAACGCAAGCTCACACATTTCCATCAAATATGTAAATGCATACATACAACATATGCATATAGGGTTAATCTGTGTTCTACTCTCCTCTCTTACAGCCTGTCATAAGGCCAAAAGGTCCCCCACCTCCTGTCCCCTGCACCAAACCAGCCTTTTCTCACACACAAGACATGTTTGTAAGTATAACCTTGCAACTTTCCATGTCTTTCATCTAAGCTGCAGACGAATAGCAGATACCAAATACTATTTTCAGTTTCTGACTGTGATTAAAGAAATCAGACGTTCATGCAAGCATAGTGGTCTTTTCCAACCTTAACAATTCTAAGGTCACCTAGTCCAACCATCAACCCATCAAATCAATCAAACTACATTTTCTTTAGGGTAGGAGCGGTCTTATTTTCTATGTAATCCTAAATTGCATGTGATATTCTTAATCTGTGCAAGGGATGCCACTACTGCTGTTCACAGTTCTCCCTGCAGTGTGCAGATCTGGTAGGCACTAAGCATGGCACCTGTGAGAGGGACTTCATCAGTGTGCACATACGTATTTTTGAGCTCTTCAAAAATAAATGGAAAGCAGAAGAACATATTTGCCATTTATAATCCCTAAGTATCCTAATTCAATAAAAATACCCCCCTCAAACGTTTGACATCTCAGCTTCAGCCTCCTGCCCACCTTATGTGAGGGTGTAGAAACCATCTCCATACTTAGAAACCTCATTGCCTGCGTGAAGAATGATAGATGAGGACTGGAAAAAGAAAAGCATCTGCTTGATTATAAAAACCTTTATATCCCTGTCTTCAAAGATGCATTCCTCAACACGTACCTTGCACGTGTGACAGCTTCAGCTCCTTTAGCAGTCTATTTGAGCACAGGCACTTGATACAGATGAACGTACACGTTTAGAATAGCTCCAAGCTCTTCTGAAACAGGATATCTGTATCACTTGTGTATTTATTATTGTGTGTGGACAGATTAACCTGACTTGCCCTTAGCTCTTCCACTAGGAAAATGCTGTAGTAAATATATGAGATAACTGCAGAGGCAGCTGAAGGCTGAGAGGTTCTGCAGCTGCTCAGACAGGAAAGCACAATGACACTGTGACACTACATTCTTATTACAGGCACCAGAGAAAAAACCTGCTTGTCTCCCAGTTCCCAAAGGCAAACCTCCACCTCCACCAAAGGTAACCCAAGTTCAAACACAAACAGCAATTCTCTCAGGATGCAATTTGTTGAAACTGCATAGGACACAGTGATTTGCTTAATTCTTTTTTCACACAGGCTTTGAAACCTCCCATTAACCCCAGGGTATGAAGCTCCTGCAGGAGGGCTGATCGAGGTTCCTGGAATGCTGAGGGGCAGTTGGTTTGTCCTCTGATTCCCCACTCTTCCTGTTCTCTGTGAAACAGAACAACTTATTGACAGCTGCTTTGAAAGGAAAACTTTGGTTTTCAAACAGTGAGGAGCTCTTTGGTGATGATACCAAGCTGCTGTATGGAAGGAAACAAAGCAGAATTGCTGCTTGCACTGAGATGTGGATGGGGCACACTATGACAGCTGCTGGACACAGCTCAGCTCCTTAGCTGCCTCCACAACAACTGTCTGCACTGGGATTGCTGCATCTGCTCTGCTTTTCTCAAAAACAGACCTGAAAAGGTCAGGGGAAAGCATGGTGTACACTTCTGGATCTCTGCCAGCCCTCTCTTCAGCACCAGACCTCCTGCTTCACATGCACATTGCAAGCTCTGGATCTGAAAAAAATCCTTTCAGCCCTTTGGAGGAGAGTTTGTGTCCCTGAGGCCTGAAGGAACCTTGGACTAATAAAACTACAGACTGGACACACATTGATTCTGGAAAGATGCGTATGGATCAGATGCTTTCATTAATCCTTAGATTACCTCTTACACAGGATTCCTCTGTTGAGTAGATAGGACAGGAGTTGTGCTCAGAAGCAAAGCACACAGGACTCAACCTCCTGCTGCCTGCAAGCACCCTGAGAGCTCAGCCCATGCCAGTTCCAAAGGAACTCCAGCTGACACCATTGCACTTGGACAGAGACACTTGAAAAAGCAGTCAACAACATCATTAGTCATTAATTTTATTCACCCCTCAGCTTCAGAAATATCCAAATATTTCTCCCTTCCAGGATATACACACCTTGGTGTTTTCACTTAATTGCTCTTGAAATTAAATTGTGTTATTGTAAAGTTGCTAATGAGAGCTGGGCTGGGCACATGAGTTTGTTATTGTGGGACCACATTGCAGCAATGAGGCTTTGCACACTGGTTCATTACTGAGGGGCTCTTCATACATTCTGGCCTGCTGGCATCAGCACTGTTGACACTCCTGGCCTGCTGGCATAGATCTCTATGATACTGTTGGCATTGATGTTAATAATGCTGTGAGGGTACTGGCACTGATGCTATTGTTACCATTGGCACTGGTATCACTTGTGTGGTTGGCATCAATATTTTTAAGTTAAAGCACACAAGTGTTTTTCAAGGAATAAAAAAAATAACAGAAGAAGGGAAAAACAAAATTGCCCCAGTTGTAAAGTACTCAAGACTTTATGGAGGTTCCAGTATGAACTGGATTTGTGTTTGGAGCAGGATCAAAATCAGAGCAGTCCTTTGGTTTTCCAAATGGATTATGCTGTCCCTCAAGAAGGCAGTTTCCAGCCTTGGGGCATAGTGGCTAAAGAAGAGCACACAGCTGCCAAACTACCAAAATCTGAGGCATCCAGCCAGTGTTGTGCACGCTTTCAACTGGGTTTGGTTCTGACCAGCACATATTAGGACTTGAAGATAAACCTGATCCTCAGAGGGCATGAATTGCATATAAAAAAAAAAATCAATTTATTCTCTTAGGCTAGGTATGCTTTGACATTGCCAATTACTGCACACACTGTAAAACACATATAATGTAATTACCATCTTCAGTTTGAGATCTGAGGTAGTTTTGGAAGAACATGGCTTTTTCCACTTTGGATAACTGTTCCATTATTTTAGGCAGAAATGGATTTTAATCTATCTGTATTTGACTGTCATGTAAAGATTTAGAACTTTTTTTTTATGAACTGTAATTAATGTATTTACAATGTTTTCTATATTAAAAGTGTTTCTACCAGAAAACTAGATGATCTCTGAGTTCCCTTCCAACCCAAGGCATCTTACAATTCTATGAACTACCTCCAGTGAAACAATCCTCATCTGTACACAATATACATGGGATCATTTAGAACGCTGCCAACTCCCTAAAACTTCCAATTTGGACCCAAAAGACCATGAAGTATTGCAAAACCCTGCCTGTTTAGCCTGTAAAGCTGGGCTTTCAGTATCTAAATGGGGGCTATAAGAGAGAAGGGGACTGACTCTTTAGCAGGTTACAATAGGATGATGGGAAATGGTTTCAAACTAGAAGAGGGGAGATTTAGACTGGCTGTAAGGAAGAAGCTTTTTAAGATGAAGGTATTGAGGCACTGGCACAGGTTGCCCAGAGAGGTGGTGGATACCCCATCCCTGAGACACCCAAGATCAGGCTGGAAGGGGCTCTGAGCACTTGATTGAGCTGTGGGTGTCCCTGTTCATTGCAGAGTTAGACCTGACGGCCTTTAGAAGTCCCTTCCAACTCAAATGATTCTATGATTTACAGTTTTTCTTGACCTCAGCATCCACAGGACTGAAAGGGAATAGCTCTATCCATCCCAGCCTTGCACAGCAGCTCAGTGTTCCATTGTGCAAATGTGACATCTACTGTCAGAAAGACTCTACTGCAAGAGGAAAGAGAACTGAAGACACCTTCAATTGTCACTGAATCACAATGGTTGGTCCAGCTGCCCCATTATTTCTGGTTAAACATCCCTTGCTCAGCTTGCTTTGCCATACACATGTGGAAGCCCATCTGCTGGTATCATGTAGCAAGACACGGGGGCATCGTTGGCACAGTAAAAATCAGTGAACTGGCACTGATGGAATTTACGTTTTTCCTTTCACGTGCATGTATACATCTATAACAATAGTCACTCTCTCTTCCCTGGGGAACAAAAAAAGCTCTCCTTTCTGATTCTCTCCAATCTCTGGGATTACCACCCTCTCCCATTCCTCACTTCTGTCCCTCTATCAACCTTTCGCTCTTTGCACCCCTCAAAGCAATCTTCATTATTAACAGTTCTGGGGTCTACTGGCAGTAAGCACACACTGGACCATCACAACAGACCATATTCCTCAGCATCCCCTATTTGGCCTGTTTTGTCACACACTTTGCTGTGCAAGTGCAGCACTGGCCATCAGAGGGCAACGGGGCATGGAAATGAAGCTTCCCTTGCTGGCTATCGGATGACAGCTATCACCTCAAACAAATCAATTCTGAATATACTGCATCTTCTGACCTTGAGCTATGGATTCAGAGGCATTAGCAAGGACATCATCTGCCAGGAAGAGTGGGGAGATTGGAGCATGTTCATGTTTTCAGACACAGAGGCACCAGGAACTAATAAATTGCCTCAGCCCAATCCTGCAAATGTGACACCATCAGCAGCATGTTAATTGATTTTTTTTTTGCTTCCTTATAGTAGATCTCCCATAGCCTCATAGCATTGCATAAATCATTACCACCTTAATAAGTGAATAAAAGGCTGAAGGCTGAATCTACTGACATGTAAATCAGTCAAGACTTACAGAAACATTGCACATTTCCCAGCTGAAAGACCCTGAAAATGCAGACCCTACCATCTACCACCCAGTTGGGCTAGTGTCTCTCCAGTGCTATGAAATGAATGTCTTTTGATACAGTGTCATTTGTCACTGACTGATAATATCGGTAAACGTGAACCTCAGCCATCAGTACTTACTATTATTTACCACAGGCTGAGAAGTGCCAGCCTTTAATCATCACTTTATTGATAACTTCCCGAGTATATCGCTGCTGGATGCTTCTGATCTTCCTCCGGTGCCGAGGAAATGGGAGGCCCCAGGGAAGGAGCATGGATGTCTGTCGGGTCGCCAGCAATTGCCACAGCTCCCGGATCACTTTAAAGCCATCTTTAGAACAGTGGCACAGATATTAATGGGCTGTTACTGACATTAGATCCATAAATAATTCCGCATAATGCATGGCCCTGGCCTTTTGAAGGTCTAGGGAAAAAAAAAGCAGAGACTGAAATATTGATAGATGTGTCTGCAAGAGCTATTAAAAAGGAGAGAGCAGTTTCCATGGGATTGGTGTAGGCTGATACCCAGGACTAGAGGGTAATGTTGGTCATGTACCCACTAAAATAGCTCTGAGCCCAGAAAATCGAACAGAAGGATAAATAAAAGGAATAGTACAACTTAAAAGGACTTCAGGAACAGTACTTTCTTTCTCCTCAGCAGCCAAAAAACATTGTGAAAGACTGAAGTCTCAGTACAGGTGAGGACAGAGCTTGGGCGCTCTCAACTCAGAAAAGGTCTCTTAGGCGTGTTCATGCATGTAGGAAGAAATGAACTGCTCTTCTGCCATAGACAGAATCTACTTTTTCATGTCCTGAAGTGCACTAGAGTAATGTATTTTCCATGTCAATTTTGCAGCTGTCACAGACGTGTCCCTGAATCTCATCAGTGAATACTTCCCGTTAAAGTGCTGCAACCAATTGCTAACCATGTTTTATAAATTAGTTCATCCAAAAAGCCCTGCTGCCCAGCCCTGCAATAAGGCTTTGTAACAGTAGAAAACCCATGAGACAACTTGAACAGAAGAGAAAACAGAAAAACATAGTCCCCTGTCAAGGTGCTGAAACAGATGAATAGGATTTATCCCCTGCAGAAATGCCAACTGAGCACCTACATCCTTTGCTATAGGCATCTGTTACGAGTCCACACCTCTCCACTTTCTGCATACAGTGTTTTTGCTTCTGGTTTACAGCCAGATCTCATGGCATGGCTCCCTCTTCGCCTCTCAGAAGGCGCCAAGGGACCAACTCCCACACCAGTGGTCAGATTTCTTGGCACTTAACATCTGTAGTCAAGAGCTGTCTTTTCAGAAGAGTTTAGCATCTTCTGTGTACCCAGTACATTAAGCTCACTCACCTGGAAACTCAGTTCCAGCCTTAAGTTCCCCATGCTTTAACTCCACGTGCTCAAAATAAGGACACCGGTTCCTCTTTTCCTCTCCTTGACAGTCTCTCAAAACTCAGCTGGCTGCAGCGGGGATGCCCAATGCCACGCTGGGCTGAGCCCACAGGGGCCACATACTGAGCCTTTGGTACCACATGTCTGTGCCTTTCCTATTCGCCCTCTTCTTTTTTGTGCATTAAATCAGCTCACACAAAAGCTCCTGTATTGGTTCATTTAACGCTATAGTAACAAGAATCATAGAATATCCCAAGTTGTAAGGGAACCATAACCATAAATCACTGAAGTGTTTATAAGAAACTTCTCACATAACCATCTCTCTCACATCATTTTGCCAAGAGAAATCTTTGAGAACCCCTATGAATGATACAAATAACCCTGCACAGGTCCCAACACACTGCAGCAGCGCAGCACTCAAAAAGGGTGAGGGACACCCAAAAAGGGCAAGGGGGAGAGACAAAGCACAGCAGGACCCCAAATCACCCAGCAACCATCAGAGAGTTGTAATTTACTGTGAATTTTTCATGCTAGAATCAGCTGTGTGCTGCAGGCATGTAGCCGAATGGAAAATATACCTGAAATATTAATGACCCACAGCAGAGCACAGGCAGGAAAAGCTCTACAAATGAGGACAGGGAACCTTAGGTAGCCTGGTGGAATTGCTCCTTCTTTTTTTAGTGTTAAACTGGTGAATTAAAGCACCTTGCACTGTCCCAGATGTACTGGGAAGGGAGAAAGGTGGATTCCAGGCCTGGGCCCTTCCATGGTGGGTCTGCATGCACCACACAGACAGATTTCTCCCTTTCACAGGTAAGATCTGGCCCCAAACTCTTTCAGCATAACACAAGGCCTCTCCGTCAGTACAAACAGGAGCTCTAATCCATACCAACCTAACATGATTTCATTTCCCTTGAATTGCTTTGAGCAATCTAGTTTAACAGGAGGTGTCCCTGCCTATAGCAGAGGGGATGGAACTAGATGATCTTAAATGCCCCTTCCAACCCAAACCATCCTATAATTATATTAGAGATTTCACTTCCTCCTTATCATGTTGCTATTTCCTCGCCTTAAAAGCCATCCTGACACGCAGTTAGACTCATTTACACAAACACTGCTATCACTGGGAACACAGCAATCAGAAGAGTCTTCTCATTGCTTATTTAAAATGTGCTGAGCAGCATGGATGTTTGAGATATATGCCAAATTACCCCAAACAGAAAGAGGAAAAAAAAGTAATTATACACACGCAAATTCTGAGCATCTGCAGAGTACACCACAGTGCGTAGGAGTAACACAGAAACTCCAATATTAGTTTTTAAAATATTCATGGACCAGCAGTTGCCTCTTTACACCAAGAATAAACCTGTTAGAAAGTGCTACTCAAAATGAAAAGAGAGGTGGTAACATTTGGCCTGCCAAGTTTCCACATCGTGTCTCGTTAGGAAAGTCACAATACGATGTTGGGTATAGGAAACCATCCGTACGTTGCAGAGCATCTTTCACTCAGATTGATTTTGACATGTTTAGCAAACTGTGTTGATGCAAACCGTATCTCAGCAGCTGCAGTGGAAGGCAGAAAGTGGGAGGCTTTGCAAAAGCTGGGATTTGGACCACCCTTCTTGCTGCGAAGTGAGAGCTGCTGGTGCTTGACCCTGCTGCAAAGCGTGGGTGCTGCAGTGTGTCCTGTCTCCAAGCTTGGGAGACACGAGACCCTGGCTGGAACTGCTAACGTTGCTCCTTTTCCAGTTAGCTGCTATTGCCACTAATGGCAATTCCTATCCCCTTCAGCCAGGATTTGCTTTGTGAATCAGAGAATCATTAAGGTTGGAATGACCACTAAGATTGTCTAGTCCAACTGTCAAACCCATGCCTGTGACCACTCCAGACCACATCACTCAGTGTCACATCTACATGGTTCTTGAACACCTCCATGGACAGTGTCTCCAACATCTCCCTGGGCAGCCTGTGCCAATAACGCACCACTGTGAGGAGAAATTTTTCCTAATATCCAACCTGAATCCACCAAGGCTGGAGCTGGTCTGATGCAAAGCTTTGACTTGATTAACATTAGCCACAAAAAAGCAACTATCACTCATTCATTCTCCGGAAAATTTTCATCCCCCTGTGTAGAACCCAACCTTATTTCTTCCTATCATGTGCACAACTTAATTTGTTAATACCTCCTTTATAGCCATCAAATATTTCTTACAGTCAATCCTTTGAAATCCAGCTACTGGAACCTGGTGTCTTTTGCACATGACATTTAGAAAAATCCTTTAACAAAATTTATTTTACATTATTCTGTATCTGATTTCTCTGAAAAACAAGATCTATAATCAGTTCTAAGCCTGCTGAGCAGCTCAAATAATTGTTAAACTTGAAAAACAAAGCAGTCAGAAGGTTTTCTTTACTTATTTTTCCCCTTTGTGTATGCTTTGGCTCACCGTACTCAGCTGGACAAAACTTACTTCACCTCGCAGTATTTCTGAAATTAACAAGGCCATGGATTTTTATCTAGGAAAATAAAAAGGTCCTTTTTTCAAAGTGATTGTTGAGGGATTTTTCAACCTTCGCAGAATTTCTCTGGTTCAAAGGAAGAATAAAAGTTGCTTTATTCCCTGTCTCAGGCTTCTGCATTTCCCTTTCTTTAGTGTCCATTTTCCTGCGTTCTTTTTTCACTTTACACCAAGAGAAGAAAAGGGAGGAAAAAAAAACAAACAACAAAACCACTTTCCCCCTCCATGAGACATTTGCTTTTAATTATATCGGTGAGAAAGCTCTAAATATTTCTGTGGCCACGTTCTTAAAAACTACATCTCCTAAATCTTTCATGCTTTCCCAACAAACTCCAGAAACTCTAAGATAGGACTGTTTTTGCATTACGTACAAGGAAGCAGAGGTGAGGGAAGAAGGCTGAGATGGCATTAAGCCACAAATCCATTCTCAGTGTCCATCTCTGCCATGCTCCCCCAGGTTGGCATCAGGACAAAGCACTTTGCCCCAGGTATGCGAACTCTAATATAACCTTGAATCTTAGAAATCTTAGTTTTGAGCACATACTTAGATACAATGAGAAACATTAATTCTCCGTTACATTATCTGTTATCTACCTATTAGTGGGCGTGGTGGTGATGGGATGGGGCTGGACTTGATGATCCAGTCTCAACAGTTCCACAATTCTATGATCTTTTTTGCTTGTCTTACTTTTCGCCCATCTTACAAGGCTCCTTCAGCTGTGACTGCATCCTGCCAAGCCAGTAGTTCTCAGCACAGCCAGGAAATCTATGTGGGAAGTGGAACATCCACATTCAGATACTCTTATCTCCAGGAAGAGCAATAAGGATCTTATTACAAAATACGCACACAGCTTTAACCATAACAAAAACCAGTTGTACCATCATTTTTATTGCTTCCCAGGCAATAACTGCCTATGAGCTCCATCTCAGTTCCACCTACAGGACAAGAGGGAATGGCCTCAAGTTGTGCCAGGAGAAGTTCAGGTTGGATATTAGGAAGAACAACTTCTCAGAAAGAGTAGACAGCATTAGAACAGGCTGCCCAGGGAGGTGATGGAGTCATCATCCCTGGAGATGTTTCAGGGAAAGGGAGGTATAATACTTAGGGACATGGTTTTGTGAGCAATATTAGAGGTAGGTGGATGGTTGGACTACATGACCTTAGATGTATTTTCTAACCTTAATGATTCTATGACCTCTGCCAAGGTCAGTAGCAACATTCGCATAGGTTTAATGAGACCTTCACAAACCCTATTTGTCCCCCAACCTTTTCTCTATTTATACTACAACACAAAAACTGCATTTTCTGACTAAGCTTCTGTTGAGCTGTCTGACAGACAATAAATATAATCACACTTAAGTTAATGGGCAGGACACCAAAACCAAAAGCTTTTATTTTCATTAAACTTCATTAGATGTGGCATGTCTTTTATCAAGTCTGTCTCCCATATTCACTTTATTAAGAAGTCCATCACCCCAGAATGCATAATGTAATCAGCAAGGACAGGCAGTAAATTTATATTAAACATGTTAGCAGGTGGGGACACAGACTCCTGAAAAAGTAAATATATCCAAAACCCATCTTCAGAAAGGATTTTGAAAGGATATGCAAAATGAAGGGAAATTCGTAATTCAGAAGTGTGTGGGAGATTATTCTGCAAACAGTAGAAAGAAATGAACTATTTCAGCTAAGAGAATGCTATGAGACTTATAAAACCCAAATCAAAGCCATTCAGATGAACAAAGAAGACAAAAAAACTAGGTATCTTTGAGTACTCAACCTCAGGACACATGTTATAACCAGTTTCCAAGCCTGCAACCTGCCACATATCAACAGGTTGATGTGCGATGCTGCTACATTCTGCTACAATTTTCATTCCTTGCTAAAAAAAACACACCCATATCTTCCCCTGTCAGTTCATCAAAAAAACCCAGACCCTATGAATTAAGAATTCAGAGCCCATCACACTCATGTCACAGTTTTTAATCTCTGAAAATCAGTTTTATATGTGAATAAGGATAATTTGTGCCAGCATCCATTTACTTGACAAGTTATTTGCTGTTTTAAAACAGCAATATTGGCATGGGAGCTTGTCAACCAGCCCTCTTCATTGAGCTCTTCCCAACTAGCACAGCAGCAGCCATTGTACAAGGTTGTTCCTTGGCCTGAGGATGACAGAGCTGCTGCAAGATGAAGTGTGATTCCACGGTGCGTAGAAAACTTCCTGGATGTTCCATAGGGAGGAGCATCCCTGGAGCTGCTCAAGAAATGTGGAGATGTGACACTGAGGGACATGGTTAGAGGGCATGGTAGGGATGGGTTGGGGTTGGATTTGATGATCTTAGAGATATTCTCCAACCTTAAGAAGTCCACAATTCTACCCTACAACACCTCTTTCCCTTCAGTTAAGCCTTGTCCCTGCATCCTGCCATGCACAACCTTCTCAGAAGGAAACTACGATCTAGGGGGTGTTCTGGTCTAGTCCCACCATGAAAACTTAGTTATAACAGTTACACGAGGATTTTAATCACAACTTCCAGATTTCCACTCTAAGAAATAAAATACCCCACCACTGCCTTTAACACACACAATAGCAATGTGGGTTTCTTCACATACAAGCTGGAACCCAATTTCCAGAGCCTGCTGTACAGATTAAGTGATGATTTAGTGAGGAGAAGCTGCCAAAACTGATCTGGGTCCTGCACTGTTGTTTACATCCTATAAACAGGAGTGTAAACTGTGTGTGAAGATGGAAATAGAAACCACTGTGCATCATGGCACCGTACACTGCTCCCAAAGAACAACTCAGCATCAAGTAGCACATACTAAAAGAATCAGACTATTGCTTGCATTTGTATTGTCTGACTAGCACCTGGGATTTACAAAGTACTTTGAAAGCATTAATTAACCCTCCAAATAGTCCTGCACAGTCAGCATATTGGAGCTTAGTGTTGCAGCCTCACTTTTCCCCATCTGGAAGACTGCAGCTCTACATGATCTTCCCAAAGTCACAAGGGAAGCAGCTGTCAAAGGCAAAATAGGAAGTTGTTAGAACTCAGGTTGCACAGAATCACAGAATTGTAGGGGTTGGAAGGGACCTCTAAGAGATCAAGTCTGTGCTCACAAGGCAGTTTCCTCACTTTTCATATACAGCCTCAAATTCTTGGTCCTTACACCTGCAGGAAGCAGTCTATTCCCAAAGCTAAACATCTGCTAAAAACAAGGAGGCTGCTGTTTGCTTTCTGAGTTTGATTTAGAGCTATTACCATCAGCCTCCAAGAAAAACCTCTGCTTTGCAAGAAAGAAATGCCAAGTTGGGTGTTCATACAGCATTGTGTTCACCTGCAGACACAGGCAGGAGCATGCTGTGTCAGTAAGGTCAGCTCTTGGAAGAAATGCTGACCTGCACAGCATCATAACCTCTCAAACCATCAGTGAAACGCCCAACAAACTGCCTACGGGGCTAATTCTGTGACATTAAGGGGGTAATTTTCTGTGACATCAGCTTTTGGACAAACTATCAACAGCATTCCCTTGTCTGGAAAAAAAAAATCAGTGCCCAAGAAATCCCATAATCAAGAAACTTTGACAAAGCCAGAGATATTGAACTGTACCTATACCAGAGCTAATTATCAGTACTTCATTGAAATGAGGCAACGGCAGAATTGCTCTTATCTCAGATCTGTAACAAATAGGCTGAACACATGCCCTATAACTCTTCAAAAGATCTCTCTTTAACAAAACACCTGTTGCAGAAGGGGCACATACATCTCAGGCTGCTCCAGCTCAGAGATGAAGTGTCCTCTGCTTAAACCCAACACCTTCAGCCTCTTTATTAATGTTTCAAAACAGCACAATTGATTGGAATCCTTTCACAGCATGTACTGGAGAGCAGCAGGCCGCTTCATTTCAAAGAATCCATCTTTTTGAAGTATATCATGCTGTGTGGCAGAGCTCAAGATGTTTGTGCTGCTCAAAGGTTGTGGTCCACCCTCCATTCCCTTTTTAAAGCAGGATTTTTAATCACAGTCACATGGGTCAGGACAAAACAAGAAAAGCTTTTCTGGTCATCATATAATTCACAACTCTGGCTGAAATGTGATTAGTTGTGAAGAATACAAGAGTATTTTAATTTAAAAACTAGGTACCAAATAAGCAAGCAATCCTTCAATGTCTAATGTAAATTTCTTTTTGAGGTACTCAGGGGAAAGAGGATTTCAAGGCAATCTTGTCCTTCCTATATGTAGGAAAAAAATACAATGTGACCTCAAGGCGTGCACTCTTATGTTAACCTCAGTATCTGCTTTATTTTCAGAAAAGCTGACTCTGCAGAAACCTTTGTTGGAACATTCCCGGAGGGTATTGTAGATTACACTGGGACGGCTAAAATGTCCTGCTGCCAAGAGAAGCAATTAAGGAAAACTAACAGGAAAAGGGAGAAAAGCAGCATCAAGAAACTTCATGTCAAGGTTAAAAATAACGGATGGATTAAGTGGAACCACACTCTGATTACTTCATCTGCAGAATTTATGGTACTTGATTTCACAGTGCAGAGTGACAGATGAAGAATTACATAGATAAGCACAGCAGGCTTATTTTCCCATAA
Source organism: Aquila spilogaster (assembly GCA_024606505.1). NCBI lineage: Eukaryota > Metazoa > Chordata > Aves > Accipitriformes > Accipitridae > Aquila > Aquila spilogaster. The sequence continues at coordinate 49,955,584 of JANHGO010000027.1, forward strand.
CATTTGTTTTAATCAAAAGCACGCAGACACAGCTGACAAATGGAGATGTTTCTTAACATTCCTATTTAAGAGACCCACTTAATTGGCAGCAGTTTTACTGCAATCCTGTCTCACTTCAGCCATGGTTAAAAAGCCACTTTGCCTACAACAAAAAGGCAAACTGTAGTGTGTGAATTGTCTGGATTGCTTTGTCTGTTTAGTTTAATTTAAAACTTCTGAACACAGTGCAGCATCTTAGCACAGATTCAGCTTTTAACTAAGGAGTGTCCTATCTCACCCACTCGTAGATATCCTTCACCCTGCTGCATTTCTCCCACTCCACCTCAACAAGGCAGAGGTAAAGCAATTCACCTGCTAAGTGATGGCATCAGCATTTGCCCCTAGCACTGAAAGGACAAATTATGTCACGTTTTCGGAGTCTGACCTTCTTCAGCTACCTACTGTACTTAGATACATAGAACAGCAACTCCTCCTCCCAGAAGGAAAAGTAGAAGGTGAGCAGTAAGAAACCTGCTGATGCCAAACCGTGCATTAATGTGAAGCAGACTGCATTGTAGATATAGGAAGACAGTTCAATGCAAATTAATTCTGAATAATACATCAAATCACAGATTTCCCCCTCCACACTGAGTTCTCTTCTGCATTGCAGCTGAACGCTTGCTGCAACTCACTACACTGCTGCCTGCAATTCAAGCTGTTCATTTAAGTATAAGTATTCTTAACAGGATTTAGAAACAATGCATTTTAATGAGGTCAACAATGATCAAGTATTAATTCTAACAATACACAAAAATAATTTAAAATTCATGAAACCACCTGTACTGTATATTCCAGAACACCTAAGAACAGACAGTGAAATTTGCAAGACAAAAATTGACATTTAACCTTCTGAATGTTCTTCACTAAGTAGGGATCAAATCATAGAATCACCAAGGTTGGAAAAGACCTCCAAGATGATCCAGTCCAACCATCCACCTACCACCAATATTTCCCCACTAAACCATGTCCCTTAGTACAACATCTAAACACTTCTTGAACACCATTAAATGAACATCATCACCTGCTCTGCACAGGGTCTGGAATCCTCCCACATGCATGAGTTCTATGGCAATGGCACACTCTAACCTCACTGCAAAATCCATGATTTGTACTTGAGTGTGTGTTCATTAAGTCTTTAGACATTGACTCTACCTAAATATTTCAGCCTCACTTTTATGTGAGCACCATGTTGACATCAGTATTTACCACTTGCGCTGGCACCATGCCTAGAGGCAACCTAGTAGGAACACTGCTCAAAGATTCCACATACACTGAAAATGAGAGCCATCTGCATGCTGGCATTTGTGACCCTCAGGTATTGGAGATCCCATTTCTCTGCCTTTTGCAGAGACTTCTGGGCTCACAGTTGCCCTCTGACTTCTGATTTTCCCAATGGATGTTTACTGTCAGACACACTAATGCTTTGTGCTGGGGTCAAACCACTACAGGTCTTCCTGTCAATCTGGTTACGAGTTTTCTTGCCATCACTCTGGGTGAGTGCAGGAGCAGCAGAGCGCTGTTAAATCAACATGTCACTGATCCTCCGGCTGGTTTTTATCCTTCTCGTCTTGATGCCTGACAGAAGGGGCTGTCGTGGATACTGTCAGCTTCAGCAAAAACACATGCAGTCAAAGACCAGCTCACAGAATGAGGGGGAGCATGGACTGGAGCTACCACACTGAACCCTAGATTTTCAAACCTTGCATTTGTACTACTATGCACTTTGGCCCAGTACAGATACAGAGAAGAGAAACTGCAATTATAGTCAATGAGAAGTGCCCTGCTTATTTTACGATACAAGATACATGCTCAGAAAAGGCACAAGCATTGTTGTGGCACGGTACTTACTGGTGCTTATCCTTCCCTTAGCTCAGAGTCAGCTGCCGTGTGCTCTGCTGCCCCAGCACATGGCAAACCCACATCTCAGCTTGTGACCTGCTCCCATGCTCGATGTCTTAGTTAAAAAGTGACTTAACCAAAATGCTTCAGTCTCTTAGCAAAAATAAACATTATTTTAGTGCAGTTCGTGGTATTTGGAAACAAAGCAGTTCTGAGCATCCAGCACAAGCTGCACCCATGCACAGAGTTTGTTTGAAGTGGGATTCAGATAAGGAAACACTGTCTGGACCTTAGGTTTCCTTTCAGCTCAACAGAAAGGAAGAATTCAAGTATTCATGTTCTAATTTTGCTGATTATCTCATTTAATGCTCAAACTTTTTCTCAATTATTTATAAATATAATGGGTAAGCAAATGTTATAACGTGCTTTAAGTGCACTAATTCTGTCATACTCTATTACAAAAGGCATTCCTGTAAAGTAAGAGAACATCACCCGAAGGGCAACTGCTGTGTGTCACATCAAGAAACTTGGAAAAATCTTTGCCATTGCACAACTGAGGATCTCCAAATCAATAGGAGCCAGAGTAATAAACTTCATTTATTGAGCTAGCACTACCTGAAGTTACTATACATTTCAGTCCATGAATGGCAAGCCAGCAAGGTCAAAGCCGTCTACAAACCTATTGAGTTATTTGCTCTGGCACATGAATTTCTAGTCTTGAAACTGAATTAATGCGAGAATCACCCCAACGATGACATTTACTCCAAACTCCTAGAAACTACCATGCTATTTGCATGAAACTAAGTGACACTTCACTACTATGGCTGCACAGAGATGTTTATACATTGGAACTGCAATTTAGACTGGCAGGAAACTGAAACCAAATGTTGCAACACATTACTAGGACATCACTCAGCTCTGTCCTACTTTCGGGTACTCTTGACAAGCTCTTGAAGGTTGAAGGGATCTGTGTTAGACAGAAGGTCTGGCCTTATGCACAAGAAGAGATGAATAATAATTACTGGCACAGTGGCAAGATAAAGTCTCACTTGCAGGAATAAAATCATTGCATATTGCAACATTGTCAAATACATTAAGTTATTCCATAGAAGTCCTCTCACTTGTGAGCAATCTGGCAATTTGTTAAAGTTGCCATGCAAAGCTGAGTTAACACATTCAAGCCAATGAAATCACATACCACTCCCTCTTTAATTCTCTTGTACACTGGTTTCATTATAAATGCAACTATATCTGCTAACTAAATATCAACCTTCAAGTCCGTATCAATATGAATGCAGGGGTATTGCACTAGCCAAGATATGGGTTTAGCTAGTATGGGCTCCAAGTACATCTCTACTACAGTACTAAGCAGAAAATCAAGTTATAATGGAGTTAAAACAGGTATCAGAAATAATCATACTCTGGAGAAGCTACACATAACCAGTAAGATTCCTTTTTCAAAGCAAACTCAGCTATCTTTGGCATCACATTGTGCTGCACAGACAATAGTCCTTTTGTCAGCAGCAGACCAGGAACAACAGCCATCCCTGCTAGGAAGGAAAATGAAGGCTGAACCTCAGAGATGAATTGAGCTATTGGGATAAATAGATGCGACCTCACTGATGACAGTGGCAGCGAGCCTGCAAATATCAGTGGTGACATTTGTTACGTTGGCTTTTTTTCCCCATCTTAAGAGACTGAACAGCTTCCCTTCTAAGGGCAAGAGTACATGGAAGAGACAGTGCGAGAGACAAGCTTCCTTTGCAGAGATGAGTAACGTTTTGAAGATGTAGACAAGTTAGATGACTTCCCATAGCATTTCTAGCTAAGAGATGGGGAAGAACAGAACAAAAAAATCTCAGCATCAGAAAACATTTTAAGCTGAGTGGGTTTGGAGACAGTTCTCTCTTTACAACAAACTAAGTCATTGAAACTGGGAGGTGAGTCAGCTAAAACATCAGCTTCATTCAGAGGAATTGGCTTGCAGCCTTTACAGACAGTTTTGTTCTGAGAGATGGGGCAGCAAAATACCAGGCATAGATATCCATTGATTAATGCTCTCCTTCTGCAGCTAATTTTAGTACACAGTAAATACATCAGAGATATTTATAAAACACCACATTACAAACAAAGGCTTAGCGTATTTACTGAGTAAGCTACAGCGTATGAGGAAATCGTTCCATCAAACACTGAAAGGGACAGGCATGTTAGAACAAAAGTTGTTCAATAGCAATGCTGGAAAATCAAGTTACAGCCAGAAATGAAAGCAAATTATATTCTTAGCTGAAACTACAGAATAAATGTGTTTCAGCATTTAGACCCTGCAATTCATTTTATCTACTCTTCATTTTAATATCTCCTTGGCCACCTCAAGGGCCACTTCTCATTCTCACTCATGCCAGCAGTTGCCCTTCTCATGACTTCAAGAAGGATCAGCTCATAGTTCTGAATTATTTTCCTGCCATAAAGCACTGTTATGAGTTCAAGCTCTTCTTTCCAGTTCTTCTTGCTGATGTTTGGATTGCATTACAAGTATTTAACTCAAACAGCCCTGAATTATATTTGAGATTTTTCAGAAGTTCTGAGGTAACTAACATACAAGATCATTTTTCCTCTGGTCTTGTTAGATTTTCAATTTGCTCACATTTAATAACAGAACAACAGTGCATTAGTGATGAAGTTAAAATGACTGCCATTAGTTAGTTATTGATTTACTATACTGAGTAGCAGGGTATGAGAAATAGACATTTTGCCTTCCATTGGCCCATAAAATTGCAGTAATAATCTGAAACAACATTGCTTTAAGCTTTTATCTATGTTCCTCAGTTATTCTCAAGCAGAGAATCTTCCCCATCTCATTTTGTCAATGAGCAGTTTAAAGGAAGCTGTATCCATTTGTTACCCACTTAACATCTGCCAATGCTAAGTACATACATGAATATACACATCCTGAAGTGGCCAGAGAAATCATTCCTGCTATCAAAGGCAATGCAGGGTACAAGAGATAACTAAAAAGATCTGCTCCTACTGAATCAGCTTTTGCATTACTACCAGAGCCTTTCACTTTATTAATTACAATTAGTATAATTTATATCATATTCTAATAAAACTAAAATCAATCATTACTTTGATTTAGTTGCCAGTTCAAATCTGCACTGCTGACAGCGTAAATAAAAAATCCTTTACCATTTAGCTGTATTGTTTCAAGATCCTTTCTAAGATAGCAGCAGGCCTGTTTTGTCACCCAAGCTGCCAAATAAAGTTTAACCATTGCTATTTTTCACCATTTTTCAGCCTGAGGGAATTTTACAATCATGCCCTCATGAAAACATTATTATTAAACATCCCTAGTACTTAACATGCATTTTATGGGGCATGAAAGTTGCATAAAGCAGTACAAGCAAAATTAATGTTGAACATGTTGATAACTTGGCTATGAAGAACATCAAACACTTAATCATGTGATTAATAATTATACCAAGCACATCATAAGATAGCACAGCATTTCTAATATCTCCCTAAACCAAACACAGATCTCCCCCCCTACACTCTGCTTTCATCTTCCAACACTTTAGGGGAGAGCTCTTCCCTGCACAGTTTGTGCAATGCCTATGGGTCCCTTAGGCATCAATTCATCTTCATTCACTGGGGTCCCCAGTCCATCACAAGAGGGTTTTTTTTAGCACTAGTTCCTTCCCTAGCCCAATTATAGAACCATAGAATGGCTGGGTTGGAAGGGACCTCAAAGATCATCTAGTTCCAACCATTATGTCAGAGTCAAAGCTTTGCCCATTGAGACAAACAAAGGAGCTGGATGTTTACGTGCCAGTGTTGGACTCCTGAGCTCATCAGCTGCCCTGCACACACACACATGCAACAGCATCTCCACATCCAAATAAACCAATGTCATTAACTGCAGCAGCTCAGAGGTTCCACAAAATATCTTGTATCACAAACTACCTAGAATTCCCTTATGTGCTGGTAGAAGATCCTATTTGAAAATGCAAAATTGCAAGAAGTAGTGGGTCACATACTCATGCAGTCATCAGAGAGAAAGTGTTCATTCAGTACATTATCACAGTACTCCAAAGATAAACTTGCTCAGGTCACAAAGGAATTCAACACATTTCCTGGATATTTTCCAAGCTTATCAGAAAAAAGGTCAGGACTTAATCTTATTCAAAGGCAAACCCCAGCTGAAGTTTTAAGATGTTATCATCATTTACTTCCTTAATGAGGCAATGTTTGTCTGGAAAGAACACCCAGTTCCAGGCAGCCTGACTTTCTCTGCAAGTGACTTCCACTGATCCCTGCAGCAAAGGCTGAATGTCAGCGCTCAGCAAAACATGTCCTCCAGCACACTGGCTTGCTGCAGGAGATGGGTCCATGGGCTTGGCACTCCACCACCCTGCATTGGTATAATTGAGTCATGCCAGCCAAGCCCAACTAATGGGAGAGCAGCTAGGCCTGTGTCGATTAAGAAAGATATGAAAGTCAGCCAGAAGACAGAAAAAGTTTAAGCTCAGCTAATCCTTTAATAACCGAGGAATATTAGCTATAGCATGGTGGTTCTTGCCAATTCGTATTCTACATACTGTCTCCAACATTTCATAACAGATGTAGCAATGTTATTCAGAGAAAAAAATGCATGAACTCCAGCAGACATTTAGCCTGTATGAATTACAACTATATCCCTTTACATCACTTACTTTTTTTCCAACACATACGGTTTCTTTTTGATCTTGGATTTTTACTAGATTCAAATTAATCTATCAGGTTGCAACCCAAAAGGTATCATTAAAACAAAGACTGTGTGCATGAATCAAGTTCAAGAATCCAGATCCTTAAAATCTTGTTATATTTTAAGCTCTAATAATTGCTAAATCATGAATACTAGCCCAGACAATCCAAAATATCTCAGCATGAATGAAACTACTCCCCCTTCACTTCCTAAACTTTGCCTCAGACTTTTGAACAGATGATAAATTAAGTTCAGAGACGAATAAGGCTCACACTGCTGTGCCTCCAACATGACATCCAAAGCAACTGAGATGGCAGCACTGTTTTAAGATTTGATATTGCCCTTGAATCCACAACACAGAGGCCAAGCTTGACATCAGCTGTTTCAGCACAGCGCACTTGTAACAAGTGCTGCAGTGATGAAATCAAAGCCCAGTGTAAACACTAATTAATGTCACTTCCAAAACAATCAGCCAAGTTAAGATTGCTGGGGCTTTGCTTATGCCTTGAACAAGAGCAGCAAGCCCTGGCCTCTACCCCTGCATGCTATGCTACATTTACCTTTACCTCCTTTATCTCCTCAGTCCTGCAGTTCTCTGAGGGCAGGGACTGTGTTTGCACAGTTGTGAGCACAGTTGGGGTCTCACTGCTTGATACTATGATCCAAAATGAATTATTTTTACCTCTAAAAATGCAAATAAAAATCACATGCTCAAAGTCATTCTGGTTGCAATGGGGAGCTGCAGGAAAAAAAAGCACTTTTGAATGACTGAAGCAATAGCGGCCACAGCTGGATGCTGTCATTTAGCACAACTTCCTTTGTTTGCCTGTGAAGCATTAGTGCAGCCTCTTGGGAATATGGGAGAGATTACCACATTACCTCAACTGGGCACACACCTCCCACATTTATATACCAATCCTCAGGGTCTGGGACATCATACTGTCCTTCAGATTGTAACCAAGCACACGTCAACCACCTCCTGCATTGCTTCCCTTTTTAAGAGACACTCCACAATCACTGTTGATTTCTTCGCCACAGAAAAAACAGTCTCACAGATTTCAGGCTCCATTTTTAACATCAGACTGCTCCAGTTCCCATTCAACAGTTCTTGAAGAAAAACAGTTAAACCACTGGGAGCTGGAGTACAGCATGGGAAGACAACACTAAGCTCACACAGAATTTGGAATTCCTTTGGCATATTTTCTATTTCTAAGCTTCGTGGTTGTTTTTGCTTTGCAGTGAGCGGGGTTGGAAATCACAGAATGCCCTGGCTTGGAAGGGACCTCAAAAATTATCTAGTTTCAACTCCACAGCAGCTCCTGGTGCAAGTTTTCTTCTCTCCACTGGCTCACTGAGCTCTTAGTTACAATTCCTCATACCAACTTGAGAGGGAGGTCAAGTACATAAACCTTCAAGATCCTGGGAAGAGATGGTTGCTTAATTCCCACCTGTGTACCAAGGATGTTCAGGACACATGCGCAAACTAGGAGCCCTGCTTGCAAATGCTTTGAAATGTCAATTTTCAGTACCTACTGCATCTCATCTTCACAAAACACTATTTGTAGGGGCAAGAAGACTCAATGTTCCCTCATCATCAGGGAAGCATCAGCTGACCTGCCAGTCTTGGAAATGGCTCATATGAACAGTCCCAGGACTTGAACACAGAAGTCCTTTCAGGGCATATTCAGCCCAACAGCGTATTGGCCAACTCAAAGTCACAGATCACTTATCTAAGCCAGAGGGACATGACAGCAGCAAGGGAGGCAGAGAGAACTCCTTCTCCCTGCTGGTTACTGGCATGTAGTGGGCAGTGCATTGCAAAGAAAACACTTTTTTTCCCTTACAGTCACACTTAAGGGTTCCGCTGACCTCCCCCTTCTGATCCATCATCAGAAAAAAAAGTGATTAAAAAAAGCATTAACGTGATTTCGTAGCTGATCATTCCTATCTTTGTCGTGTCCGAGTGGAATTTTCAGAAGGCAAAGAAATGACATAAATGTAGTGTACCACAATTATAAAGCAGAGAAACAAGTATTTCTAGAACAGGAAGGTTAAGGGTTTTAGAGAGACTTTTTTTTTTTTAAGAACTCCATCCACGCAGCTTTCCGGCTTTCCATGCCAATATACTTCATAACTTAGAATTATGCCCCAATTTGTTCTCTAAATGTCATTTTTACCGCATTCAAGCATTGGAAGGTGTTCAATTCAGGAAAATAATAAAAGAAAGTACTCAGTTATCTCCAGCAGAAGACAAAGTCTGCACTGAGCCCTCAAAGACAGATCGTTATGCCCATGGGAAGCTAATGGGACTCTGCAGGAGAACAAAGTCCCCTCTGGCCAGCAGTCCAAGCACGCCACCACTCCGGTGATGGAAGAGCACTGTGTCCATTGGTGGCCTTTGGTTAAGAAAAAGACATCCCATCTGGCTTAAATTCATTACTTATCCCACTATCAGCATAGCAGCTTAAATCTGGCTCTGCTAATCTGTATGTATCAGCAGGAAGAGACACAGCTACTACTAGATAATTGATACTACAGAGATAAGACAGATAATGCCATTCTTATATCACAGGCTGAAGTGAAGTCTGTACATGAGCACACTCCAGTTTACTGAGCCCACAGTTCAGGTATTCAGGTGCAGGGTTATTGGCCCATCCCAAATACACAAGGTCACTGGGAAGGCAGGCTGGTTTGGCAGCTTGGTGAGGGCACACATTCACTGGGTAAGACATGTGGGAAGTCAGGTATAATCCTGCCACATCTCCTGTAGACTTACTATACTGAGAAATAATGGTTTTGCATTAGAAGGGAAATGCTACCTACACTGTGCTAAAGCTCCCAGTGGAAAGAAAAAGGAATTTCTTCTAATAGGAAGTGTGACTCGGACCACAAAGACGAGTTGCATTCCCACTGACCAGCTTCCTTTCCCTCCACCCCCTCCCAGACTCCGCCTGTCAACTGCATTAAGCAATAAGTTGGCTCACTCAACCTCAGTCCATTTTTGGATGATCTACAGTGGAAGTAAGTTCCCATTCCATATGAAATACAGACATCTTTAAGGCTTCCCTCTCACTTAAAAGCAAGCTGCTAGTGAATACTTCTATTCCCACCTGCTTTATTAGCATCCTTAGAGACCAGTTTTGTCCCAAGGTATAAAGTAGTAAATTAAGGTTAATTCCATTGAATTACACTGAAGTGTACCTGGGCTCAGAGAACTTGAGTTTGGCTTTACCCTAGTGGAATTACTCCTATTTCTTAAGGTCAGTATAATTAGAATGTTATAAAAATAGCACAAGGATGGAAGAGGCAGAGCCTGAGGTTGTAAAAAGTACAGGAAACTGAAGAACTCAGAACTATATCTTAATATATGAACGTGGGGGGGGGTACATAGGCAGTGCCTGCTTGACAGCAAACACAGAAGAGGGATTTTTACAAAGATTTGTCAGCCTGGGACATATTCTTTTTAGAAGCAGATGCAGCAGCTCAGTGGAAGCAGCAGAGCACATATCATCAGACAGCAATGCAACCAAGCCGAGTCTGGCCGTCAGTTCTGCTGTGAGAACTCTTACTATCAAATAACAGTTCCATTTTTCCTTTTTGCACCATCCTCAGCTTTCAGCTTCCTTCCTTTCACGTCCTCTCTGCCACGTTTCTGATTCCTAGTTAATACTGCATTAGCAAATACACATTACTGGATTATATACATTCTCTACGCACAAGGTATAGGAGGTGCTTCTGATGCAGAGAAAGGCATTTTGACAAGAGCATCCATAGAGGCAGTTTAACATTTCTTAGAATTGCCATTTGAGGATAATTTTCACTTAGTGCAAAGAACAGGGGGAGGCAAGAAAAACAACTGCAGCACTGTTGATTGTGGGCATAATCTGCAGGCTGATGTCAGATCTGCTCATGCTGACCTAGATGTCCCCATGGACTTCCTAATTCACGCTGCAGATACTGCAGAGATATGGGTGGGGTTTTCTACATGGGGAAAAAAAAAATCTTCTGTTGAAGGAAGAGATTTAAAGATATAACCACATGGCTCAGCCTGAGAACTCCTGGGTCTGCTATGTCTCAGGGAAAGTGACTTAAATCAGACCTGTCTTACATAGATTCATTTTTAAAATAATTCCATACATGTGCCTATATCTGATTTCTGTAAACCAGGACCTAATCCTGAACAGAGTGCTTTCATACTGATTTTTTCACTTGTTGGGGTTTTGTTTGTGTAAAACAGATAGGGGTTATAGAAACATGGTGTGTAGGAGCACAGAGCTGGGAAATTGAGAGATAATGAATAATATCCAGTTTTGCTGGCATGATGAGCCCAAATCTTTGTACTCTGGGGTATGGAAATGAATGGAGCACTCAGCCTTGGGTCCAACAGAGTTGTATTTCCTCCCCATTTATAACCATTATTCTGCCATCCCACCTGGATTCTCAGTGGTCCCACCTACACAGTACATCTGACTCCTCAAAGCCCAGACTACGTCAGACCAAATCCATTAACCAGACAGCAGACTAGGCAAAAGGCTCTTGCCTGTTCTTGTTTTGTCAGCTTCATTCGCTGGCCTTAAAAGCACTGCCCTATCGCCCCCACATATTTGCCTCCATTCTGTATAAAGAGCATATTTGTCTCCCTTCTTGTCCTTCATTTTCCCAGGCTAAGGAAGAAGGAATTTCACCAGCACACTAAGACCCCAGTTTCCCCACTGAATACAATCTCCATTCCTTGGTTTACTTCATAGCCCTTCCCTGAACCTTCTGCATTTGGTACATGGAGTGAAATGGAAGCAGTCAGTGTACCACAAACATCCACGACTGCGGGCATAACATGGAATTTGTCAGCACAAAGTCCCATTGCTTTCAAAAGGCACTGAACGAAGTCCTTACAGTCCTCTATGAACACCCAACTGCCCAGCACAAAGGCGCTACCAGTAGAGATACAATGAGCAGGTAAGCAGGGTTTGCTCCTTCTTGTTTGGGCAATAGCAAACTCCCATGTCTTATTCCCTGGGCTGGTGCTCCAGTTCAGGCTATGCAACCCCTGTTACTTTCCCACTGGCACCACACCCCACTGAGCCAGCACTGATTTGCACCAATGCAGAACCACAGCATCAGGCCCTGAGCTCATTTTACCAAACAGAACACCACTTGCTGACACTCAGGACTGATGAGAAGCCCATGAGAATTTCCTGGCAGGACTGCGCAGCGTTAATAACTGTGCAGCGCTAATTATAATAACTAATGGTCCGACACCACTTTGCCTTTGTGCTCCAAGTAAATTCTACCATTGCTTTGTTTCTGCCGCATACAAATCTACTTTGCATTGTTTTTTGAAAACAAAGCACAAGCAAAGAAACAGATCCAGAGCAACAGAGTAATAACAGAGTAAACACCAGAAAACACTACTTCACAGCAACAAGTAAATATGAAGCAATGCAGGAATACTGCTATTCAGTATAGTCTATTGTGATAGGGTCTTTGTTCCACTACAGAAGAGATTGTGCTGGAGTGATGCAGCAGGTGCAGAAAGAAGGTGGTCAGAATAAACCAGACTACCTCTCCACTTCATGTCTTGGGCCTCAGACAGGGCATTTTGAAAAAAACAGCTGTAATGATCATTGCAATTAATGCAGCTGAAGTGATTGCTCACTGCCTTTAGGACTGAACCAGGCTACTTCTGATGTCCTGATTTCAGGAGCATTGAGGAGTGATGTTTCATTCATTTATAGCTAAGTAACAGTAATTAAAATCTTCCACACCTTTGTTTTAATGTGGCCAATCACTGATTTAGTGTGTGGGGAAAAAAACTGGGCAGATTGAGGAAAATAAAATCATCTATGTTCACATTTCCTACCCCCAAGTGCAGTTAAGTGCAGTCTTCTTACAAAGACTATTTAAGAACTGCAATGTCTCAATCATCCCCACATTTAAATCTGATCTTGCACAGTACAGAGGACTTCTGGGTTTCACTGTCTACCCTGGAAGCATTAACTTCTCCTAAAGCAATCGGTGTAATTCTTGTGCTAACACAGCCAGCTTCCTCCCATCCTTGTGCTTCCCACCCTGGATTGCTTTTTCTGGTCCTAGACTTCAGGTACATAAAAAATTTAGGGCTCCTCTTGGCAGATGTATCATCCCTTCTGTTGGCTAATAATGTAAGGGCTACGAAGCAGGAGACTGCAATGCATTAGACCAAGGCTGGTCACAGAACAAATTAATTATGAATGACCTCAGACACATCCCTCCACGCTCTGGACAGAGCAAGTGCCAGATCTCAAGGACACATTTAAGGACCACTGCTGAGTCTCTGGGAGTTTTTACAATGATCTCAGAGGGAGACGGAAAGGGAAAGAATGAAAGCTAATGTAATGAGAAAGGTGACTTACCCAAGTGGTAGAGCTGGGAACAAACACAAGGTTCCTTTAGTTCTAAGGTCAGTGCTCTAGTCATCAAGTTACGTTGTCTATAGCTTGTTTGCACACCCAAATGAGCAGAATGCCATGGGGTCCATGAAGGACTGTATTTCTTCGCAATAAGTACGTCTTATAAATAGGTATCGTATAGAAATGCACATGACAGACTACCTCCATCAGTCTCACCACAAAGAAAAAACAGGGTTCAAGATCACCTAACTGGGAATCTTTCCATGCACTGCCTCTTGGTTTTGGCAGCTCTCATCCAGGAGAGCATTACATCACCTGGCTGGATCCCTCAGCCATCAGTATGGGAACAAGCACCCCATAGATCTGAAAGCCTGCAATACCTCTTAACAGTGCCTCTGAATATGCAGCCTGTTCCCTCAGACTAAAATTAATAGCCTTATTGGCAGGATGACTCAGGGAGCTGTAGTTAGGCATGTCTCGTCTCCCTGCATTTGCAATGAGATTTCCCTGATTTATTTTATCTGCAGTAATTAAGGCAGCCTTTCCTCCACCACTACACTGTGAAGATTTAAAAATAACGCAAGAAGCAGCAGTAGGCTAGACAAACAAGTCAGCAAGAAAATCACACCAGGCAGTTCAATTTCTGCTGCTTCAGAGCCCTCCTTGACTGTACAACACTGCAGAGCCCATAGCATGGAGGTGAAGAGTCCAACCAGGACCCAGTCCCACAAGTGGAAGTGGCCCCAGCCATGAGCAGTTGCAGTCTGCACTACTGCAGACTGAGCCCACTGTGCACTGCAGAATTCCACACCTCTTTGGTGATGGGTTTTGTCCTTGCAAAGGAAGGGACACTCCCTCTGATGCAGCTCGATGCTGCAAAGCTGGAGTTGCTGCAGCAGCTACCGCTGATTTGCTCTGGACTTTGGACATAGCCCTCTTTGGAATAGAGAACACAGCACCAGTCAGAGTGTTGCAGCTCTGCTGAATTCTGCATTGCACTTAACTCCCTGCAGCGATCTTAACCTTTTGCACACGATTTCTGTGCTGCAGAGCCGTATGCAATTCAGTGACAGGCTCACAGCCCTAAGGGTAGAAATTAGAGATGCATTTTATACAGCTGCCAAGGTTTCCTCAAAGCTTTGACAGATCTCTGCAGGGCTGGGTCCTACAAGAGTGAACAGGAGTGCTTGTAGCTATCGCACCTTGGAGATGGCTTGGGGATTTGTTTCTCTCAGTCCCTGATTTCTGCTGCTTTCCTTACTCTAAAACAACACTGGTTCATGCACTTAACAACTCAGCTAATTATGAGAAAGAGCCACAGTGCAATCTCATGCTAATGAAGGATTTTGTAATTTTCTGGAACTCCACTGTGAACATCACAGTATCCACTGTGATCCCACTCCGTGTGGGGTTTTTTTTTTTTTTGTGTTATATTCCAATATACAACAAAACACCAAAAACACAAACCATGTTCCTGGATACGTACCCATGAAACACACGCTTGCTGTTAGTCAAGTGTTAGGCAGACTGTAATAAAAGTATAATCACACCAGGACCTAAGAAGTAAGTACAAAGCAAAGCACCGTAGACTCTGAGTTAACATTGTCTCCTGCACTCTGCTCTGACTGATGTTCATGTACAGGAATAAACCACACTCAATCCTCCAAGGGAAAACAGCATTGAGAGCTTTTGCCTTAATTTTCATACTGACTTCAGATAGATCCAAAGTGTCTCAAGGAAAGAAACGGTAGTTTTCATTATCAACTCCTCTCTGTAGAACAGACTCTTCAATGCACGACACACAGTGCTGTCACACCAAAGCAATGTGCCACAGCATTAATTCAGCTCCCACTTACTCTCTCCCTGCACAACTGCATAGAGGAAGAGCAGCACTGGTACCCCCAGACTTGTGATTTTTTTTAACAGCTTTTTGGCTCACCATGTCAGAAGATGCACGTCCTGTTTATGTGACAGATGCAACTAAAAGTCTGCATTCAGCAAATCAAAGGAAGAGAGAGAACTTCACACAATTTTGGCTCATACTGACTCAGCAGCCAAGCACTTTTTGCTCCATTTATTGCACATAGCACTCAAATGCAGATTTAAGCAGCGTATTAGCTACATGGACCATCAGCTCCCTTGCTTCAAGGCAGAATTGCCAGGAAGGAAATGCCCACCTTAATAAAATTACATACAAAATGACATTCAGCACCCGAAGGTCTGTCTGCACAACAGAAGCAACAAATCAGATGCACAAGTGGGGTTTCACTTGGGATTGATCATTCTTCTGTGTCCTAATAGTTATTTATCTATGCACAGAGCCATAGTGGAATTGAGAAAACCCATGTTTTTCTTCTGGGCACTCAGTTGCACCTACACAGCAGAAATCAATTGGGAACTAATGTAGGAACTGGATCATAAATAGCTGAGTTAAATTATTTCAACAAAAGCATTCATAACAAAGAGCTGTATTGCATTTCATTAGTCATCAACTAAATACAGATTAAAGTATGACAAACTACAATAAGATCAGTATGCCATCAAGCCATCTCTCAGGCTGCTATAGGATTATTATTATCTATTCATTACAGCAATTAGCTTGATACATACAGTAACTCAATATCAGCATGTACATCACAGTTAAGGAAGATAAGTGCCTGGTTTTTCTTCTTTCTTCTTTGCTTTTGCCTTACAGATCGCATGTCAATTTATAGATCAAAAAACAAGGATCACAATGCAAGAAAGCATTTTTGTCAGAAAACTTTGAAGTGTTGTCTTCACAGATAGTGCAGCCTTTCAGAAACACAAACGCAGATACAACACTGTTCACTTGTAGATTCTGTGGCAAAGTCCATAGGGCCAAACCACAGGAGATGTCAACCTGTGCTGCAGGCCACATTTCCAGCAAAACAACTCAAACCTGGCTCACTCCTGGTTTGCTGCTTCCCATCACTAAGCAGCAATGTGCTGGTATAAGCTGATCAAAGTCCCTTGTGTTCGGCAGACTGACGCCAGCCAAGGAAACACTTGTCTATATTTAGCTATGAGATGTAAGAGCAGTAGGTACGGAGACAAGAGATTTACACTCAGCCATCAGCAAAGCAGCATACAATTTTTATAGCATCGATCCAAGCCTGAGTCCCCTTTAGTACCCTTCCCCTGAGCTTTTAAATTCTTTCAGGTTTTTCATAGTTTTTAATTTATATACTGCAAAAAGCACAGACACTTTCCATGAAAGCCACATCACATGAATTAACATTTCCTGAGATCACTAATGATGAAGTGAAGCATACCCCCAAACTCAAGGGAACAACAGCCTCAAGTCTTATTTCAAATTTCCATTACAAACCCTTCAATTAGTTTCCTGGAATCTTTTTCTTCCTCCCAGTACACAACAGCAGGAGTTATCCCACTTACTAAGAAGAATTTCATTGTAGCTTATACAACTCCGAAACCTCCGGTGGCAGCATTCATCTATGTGCAAGTGGGATATGTGATGAACTAACACATTGAAAAGTAAAGCAGACATTGGAATATCCAATAGTGCTCCCTAACTCTAAGAAATTATGGGGCCAAGACTTCAGACAGAGATATCTTTCTAATCCCAGTGATAAGAAAAGCTTTTGAGTCACCCTGAATTATTTTTAAGGCTTAGAGCTGATGGGTAACCTACAAGTAACTACACAGCTGGTGGTGTGCAATTCACAGTGATGTTTTGTTTAAGAATTAAGCACCAGACATAAGCTAATGGTTTGGATTAAATAAAGCAGACACGATCCTAAGAATGTGTTAGTGTTAACTGGTGTAGCTACATTGACTTTAGTGGGACAATGTCAATTAGCTGTAGTTGATGGTCTAAAATCCACATGCTGAGTTCCAAGCAGATGAAAAATAGAAATGGAGGTTGTCTGATCTGCATTTGGAAATGCATCTTTTGGATTAAGGCGGCAGACATATAAAAAATGGAGGTTCGTGGGATGGTGACATTCAAGTCACTACAAGGTGAGATTTGTGCCTCCAATTTAGGCCTATGTATTTGAAAAACGCCCTTGTTTATATCAGAGACTAACATAAATCACAGGATAAAAATATCCACAACATTTTTATCCCCCACAGCCAAATGAAATTAAACCCAAAAGTCATTTATTTACAGCATATGCTTATCTATAATATCTATTTATTATAACAATTACACCAGGGATTATAGTGCAACAAATCTTGTGCATTATTAAAGCCTACAGGTTTGCAATTTCCCTAAGTAAATACCATACCAACGCTTTTTGCAGGGGAATTCATTTGGGTTGTCATTAGACATTGAAAGGAACACTTTGCATTGGGATCTTTTGCAAAAGCTGATGAGGGAAGAAGGACAAAATAGAGGAGGAAAGATCTCTGGCAATGGTGCTGAATAGGATGCAACATCACAGCTTCCACCAAAATAAAAGAGTAAATATTCTGTCTGAAAATAGACACTTTAGGGATTAGTTAGTGCAAATCCACCCTTAATCATTCTGCCTATATGCGGATACACAGCAATGGGTTTTGAGAGGTGAATGTGAAATCACCTCAGAAAGACTACTAAAAGCTATTGAACATGCATCAGAAACATGAAATCCTCACCCCAAATCCTCAGCAAATGAGTGAAATCTTATTTGCCAGACACCAGACACCCACAAGGGAAGAAGCAGGAGGATGCTTAGATCTAAAAAAAAGCCAAAATGAAGTGTTGGTACGTTTAGAACACAGAATGCACAAAATGAACAAGAAAAAGAATTTAAATGCTACAAAAAACATGGAAATTCCTTTAGATTACTCCAAAAAAATTTAGGATCATGATTTTCATTCTAGGCAAGTCCAAAGAAGAAGAAAATACAAGCTTACACATGCACCAGTACCTAATACTTGCTTCTATTTTACACAGTATATATCAGATATGATCCTGGACTATAAGCAAGGCACATGAAGCATGACTGATAACAAATTTTAATGGATTTTCTTATCCATTCACCTTCTAATTGAAGCAGATTGTTGTATATAGCCCTGGCCAACAGCTTCACATCTATCTCACCTTTCTTCTGGGGAATATGTAAATCAGTCCATCACATTATTAAAAAAATGAAAATCAACCACACATCTATAGAGAAAATCTGGCATTGCTTTTTGTCTTTCAGCACAACCTTAAGTCTTTATTTGATATGACCCAAAGGCCACCACTTTGCTGTGAGTTGTTCCTACACATTACTGCATGAGCCATCCAGTATGAACTCCTGCATTCACGTATGTGAACCAAGCCCTTCACCACCTTTTGTTTCAGAGCATCTCCAAGAATCTACAATTAGTTCCCTCGTGTAACTGCCTGTCACATTTTAGCAGTAAATTTGATTGATTACATTTGCTTTGAGCTCTCAGATGTGATAAAGAGATGTAAAAAGCATAACTAAATATTTATAATTCATTCACCGCACATACACATACCCACTACGCACAGAGCCATGTAGGTTTTTAAATATAGAAAATCAACATCTCAAATTAAGATTCACAACTTATGCAAAGCTTCACATTATAAGAAAGCTACAATTATTTCTTGAAATAGTGTGGAAGAGGAGGATCCATTTTTTGAACACAGCAATTGCTGTCAGATGAACATTTTCTTGCTACACTCAGGTAAGCAAGAAAATGCTCAAGTGTGGCATCCTCCAGTCTTACATCTATGCCCATCCTTGGCTACTGTTAGAACTTGTGGGTCTGTAGGTTGACAAAAAGCGACACAGACATTATTTCTAAGTCAAAGTATCAGTAAAGGATTAAACAATGGGCTTTGACAGATCTCTACAGCAGTAGTAAGCAAAAAAAAAGACTAATTGGTTAATTTATGGCAGCACATGCAACTTTCCCTTTATGCTAATTCAATCAATGCAGAAACTTTATTTGAACATTTTTTTTTTCTTCCAATGATCAGATCATCAGCAAAATGCCCCGGAACAGCCACCTGACACTTGCTTTATCAAAAGGAAATGGCTACAAGTAAAACAAATTATTAAATGACAAATCCTTGTGGTGCTAGATCTAAATGAGAATGATTGAAGACATGTGGGCATAGAGGGCAACAGCTAGCACAAGATAATTAGGTATTGCTGCACTCCAGTCTTGAGGGAATCCATTTTCTTTCTCCACTGAGAAGCAGTCTCCATTGCTGATCAAATTAGTAAATTCCATTAAATATTCCCAACCTCCATTGAACTAGCATGAATGAATGATACTTGTCAAAGACAGCCCGGCTTCACCATGACAGCTAGCACTAGCCAGATGAGCACCAGCTAACCTGCTTTTCTGTGATGTCCCCATGTAATCATTTACCACCTACCCCAATTTCCTTCATCTGCTTTGTCTCAAAGTTACAGAGAATGACACAACCCCACCCAATTTCTTCTTCCTTGGAACAGAGACAATGAAGCAGAGCTAACCACAAAGGGAAAAACCAAGAGTGAATCTTTAGGATATCAACCATGACATGTTCACTCCTCCTGTCCTCCTATAATAGAAGATTACTTTCCTCCCCAGTGAAATCAAGCAAGTGTCCTCACAGCCACTGCAGGAAAAGCCTCTCATGGAATAGCTAAGACTACAGACTTACCCCACATAACCCACGCATGCACACCAACCCAAAGTCCCTATGGCCTGGTAAGATAATGCATTAATGTATGGGAGCCTCACTAGAAGCCTGCAGCAGGGACACACATCCCTATCAATTATACATCCCTGGTGCTGAACAGGCACTGAATGCAGACATTTCAAGTGTTGGTGCTGAGCACCCGCACGCAGATTTGCTGTCTACAGGGGACAGAAGCCCACAGCAGCATTTTCTACCTGAGCAGTTTTACTCCACCTATACAAACATGCCCTGATGCTGTAAAACATAAATGTTTTACTGCATAAATGAGTCAGAGCTCTAGAAAGAGGCAGTCACGCAATGTGCCAGAGCCACTTAATCCAGACAAGCCTGATTTTACCCTAGAAAACCCTGCTCGCTTTCTAAGCGTCAAAGTTTGCTTTAGCAGTGTATTTGTATATCCTCCTCTGGTTTGACTTCATATAACCTGAGCTCTTAATTAAGCAAATCTTAAAGTATAAATCCCACTGGGATGCAGCCCTCATTGCCATCAGACTGGGATACTTAACAGTAGTGAAGGGACTATGAGTTTAGGAAAGAACTACCTGCATTCCACAGATGAGGAACTGGCACAAAAAAATGATGTGAGAAGAGCTAGGGCCCAGAATGAGCCATCAAAGTCATCACTGAGTCGGCACCAGAGCCAAGAACATAGACTTGGCAAGAAGAACCAGATCTATAAAAGGAGGAGACCTTCCAAGTTAAATTTCCATTTGTGTTATTAATAAAAAACCTCTTAGCAAACAACTAGAAGAAAAATTGATTCCATCCTCCAGAAGAGGAATATCTAATCAAGTTACACAAGGTGACATCTCCAGAAGCCAAGCATTTGATTATAGGGATGGGTGCTTAATTAAAATGGCTGTATACTGCATCTGTAGCACTGTAGCTCAAGGAAGAAGATTCTGATCAGATCTATGGTCAAAATAACCTTCACAGACATTTCTTCTAGGATGAGCCATTTTCATCATGGAAATAACATGTGACTGCATTGAACAAGCTAAGTTCTTGACTCAGTTTCCGCTTGCAAAGTCTTGAAAATGTCCTCTCACAAGGCAAGTTAAGTGAGCAACTGGCAATACCGGATATTTTATTTGGTTTTATCTGTTGGACTTAAAATCGGATTATTTCTCTGCACTCTAAGCAAGTGTTTCAGCTTCCAGTGCTCCTTCCCAATGAACCATCCCTAAGTGTCTGGTGCCACTTGAATTTGGAGCATGGCCACTGTGGTGCTACTCTAGCATTTGCAAACCCAGCCCACACGACTGTCCTGAGAAGGTCTGGGTCCAGGGCAATATCCCAAAATGCTGCATTAATCTCTCTCCAGGTAGAATCATGCTGGAGAAAGCTCAACCAAGCTCATTCAAGTGATCTGCTGATTAAATTTACCAAAAAAAAAAAAAAACAGCCAAAAACACAACAACCTACCAA
Organism: Aquila spilogaster; assembly: GCA_024606505.1. NCBI lineage: Eukaryota > Metazoa > Chordata > Aves > Accipitriformes > Accipitridae > Aquila > Aquila spilogaster. Next base: position 49,976,693 of record JANHGO010000027.1, read on the forward strand.
CTTCAAAATCCAACTCCCCTTCCTTTCTCACATTCATTCCATTTCTTGCTCTCATCTTTGCTGACTATCACAGTGGCTGTTTCCCAGCATCACTGCTCTTTGGAATGATCCAGCATAGCATTAGGATAAAGCCAAGGATGGGAGGCACCTCTCAATGGCAATAGCAGCATCAGGACAAGGCTTGCTCAGTTGGTACCTGCTCCCTCAGGGTAAGAAATCAAAGGCAGCCAAATACAGCACGAGCCACGTCCCTGCCAGCTATAGAAAGTCTTACGCTTTAATCAGACTTCCCAAAAGATTACTTTCCCATTGGAAAGCTACTGCTTTTTTGATCAAAAGATTTGTAAGAGTCCTAAGGAAAAACCTGGGAGCTAGCTCAGCTATACATCATCTGACATCTTGACCTAAATAAGACATCCCCCGAAGAGTTAATGAGGATATAATTATATCATGTGCAGAGACACAAAAGCAAGCCTTTTAGAGATGGAGAAAAGACTGTCCCCAGGCTAGGCTGATGCTAATGCAGAAAACCTTCCTCATTCATTGGATTGGTGTAGATGATACTAAGTTTCTCCAAGGATCCCCCCAAATGCTGAAACTAAATGCACTATTTCCCCTGGAACAGGACCATTTTCAATTAGAGATGACTGTTAATCAGGATAGCTGAATGCATTTTTCATCCTTATTCACCACCTTCAAATCCAGGCAGAGGGTGGAGGAGCTATGGCTAGAAGGAAAGAACATTTTCATTTCAAAAAACAAAGAAAGATTTGCTCAAAACATCCCCATTCTGAAATATCCCCTTCATTATCACAGCAATGCTCTTCAGTATTTTAAAATGTAAAAAACACATTCTGAAGAAGGATGACTAAAGTAACTTCTGATGAAAGAACACTTTGAAATGAAACTTCTTCCCATCTTGAGTTGAAGCTTTCATGTTCTGAAGTTATAGAAGTAACAGTATGGGAAGTACAGGAGTGAACTCCCATAGCACTCCCACAACTTCCCACTGTCACTATCTCAATTAAATCTTGCTCCAGGAACTCAGGAGTCAGTACCAGGAGTACTTCCATACAAAGGTTTTACAGGATTAAGTGATAAAATTAATGGGAACGTCTTTGTGTAGGAAAATGTAATCCACAACATTCATTGAAACAAGCTATCACAGCATTTCTGCAGCCATGCAAAGTGAAATGAAATTAGAAAATAATTGGCTGCAGTTCAAAATTAATGACTGTTTAAACGTTATAAATGCAATATATAATCAAATCCAAAGGACACATTATTCAGCATGAAAAGTAACTACAAAAACATCTTTTAAAGCAGTAATCATTTGTGACTTAAACTATGAAGCAAATGAATACTGTTTTTGCTTACAGAGTGTTTTTCATTTTTAAGACAATTAGGTGGAATTGCTCAGGACTTTGCTTGTACTCAAGAGGAAATCATAAGTGTTTGGAAAGCAAATATTCTGTAAACAATGTTTTCTTTCATTACAGCCCCTCATCATAACCCTGGTTTAACCGCAAAGGAAAGAGCCGAGGAAGGGAAAGGACGTGAGGATGGTTTCATTCTCACTCTCTCCTCCTTGTAGAGATGCAGCTACAGCTGTAAGTGTGCCTAAGTTTCTTCTGAATTAGGACTTCCAGAGGTCTGGCCTCATTCACTCTTATTTTGCAGGAAAGAAGATGACAGCACAATACTATGCAGCTGCAGGAAAAATGTGAAGAATATGAAAAATTCATCTCTCAATTACTAATGCACCTTCACTATTTATTAATGGTGGCAGGATTTCTTCCGAAGAGGCAATTCGTTCTACCAGCTACGCATTGAGGAGAGCAGAACGCCATGTCATCACTTCTCAGTCACACATAGAAGGGCAGAACTGGAGCGTAAACCCAAATGGTGATATATCCACTATGTTCTATCCCATATATTCTTGACTTCAAGACCCCCATTTCCCTCTCAACCCCCATTACCAAATCTCTCTGCAGGGGCACTGTTGTCATTAAGCTTCACAAGCTTCATTGTCTGAAGGTCAGCAAATCCCAACTGATGCTGCCTCATACATTAGTACACTGCAGATTACAGTTATTATTTTGGGACAACAAGATTTTCATTTCTCTGATGATGCAATGAAATCAGCATAGCATGTCTTTACAGTGAAAAATACTAAAATTTAGCTGCTTTTGCAAAACCTACAGTAATATTTTTAAGTGGTTCATCTTAACTGGAAGCATCCGTGGATCTCACCTCAATTCACTTAGCTCAGGTAGTCAAGTCACACTTTTTGTTAGAGAATATTTGAAAACTCCTATGTCCTATTCTACTGCAGGCTCCCACCATGCTCAAAGGTACAGGAGGATGCCTTCACTGTGGGACTGGGTTACAGCTGAGATGTTTGGCATCTTGTGCTTCCAAATCAGGTACAGGAGGTACCGTGACCCACCTTTCCCTTATTCAAGATGAACTTCCCAACCAAAACTTGCATTGGCAGAGGGAGGTGGGCAAGTACAGCGCCAATCCCAAGGGAGCAGGTGGCAGCAGTGGGGAATAGAACATCTATTTGGAGAAGAGATGCAGAATTTAGCATACAATGAATGAGCTAATGGTGACTTCTCAGTAGTTTATCCTGAAGATTTAACCATCCCTAGTTCAGTCCTGATGTCTACAAGAAGTAGATTGTATAACTCCTCCATTCATTGTAATTAGGTTAAAAAATGCATTTAATACCACAGAGCCAGTTTACCACAGGACATGCTATATAACTATTTGCACTGCAGAATAATATTTAGTAAAAGGAGCTTTACATCCTAAAACATGATTAATGTGCATGTACCCTGCCTTACAGCTGCACTGGGATAGAAAAACAACTTAAAGATCATATAACAAATCACCTCTTAAGGACACAGCAACATACATTACTTCATAAAACACCATAGGGTGACTCTGCTTTTCTTAATAAACCATTCTTCTTCTGCAACCTTGGCTCCTCATGCACTTTAATAAGCTTCCTTCTTTCTCCTTCTGTGCTCCACATGTCTCCAAAATTACTTTCCAAATGCAATTAACAAGTGCATTAATTAAATTATTATGACTTCAGCTATTTTTTGGAATATGTGCTCAGCCATACAAAAACCAAGAGCAGCTTACGTCCCCTGAATGACTCCCTCTCATCTTTGCTGCCATGTTTTCACTTCCCCAAGTGTCATTACACACGAGCCAAAGATTTGTTTTTAAGCACATATAAATGGGTGTTATACTGCAGCATAGCAAACTGCACTTGTTTCTGCCAGCTCAAGATTGGCCCCTGAAACATATTAAAGAAAAACAGGAGGCTTCCACATGTACCAAGTCCCAGCTTCATCTGTTGTGTACCAGTGGCTATGGCAAAAGTCTCTTTATAATTCATTCTATGATGAGAAGTGCAAGAAATGGATGGATCACAGTCATTTCTTCAAGGCACAATAGAGCTGTACTATGCTGACCACTGCAGAGTAGATAAGGAAACAAGAAACACCAGCCCCTTTGTTCTCAGCCAACATCAGTCCCTGCTTAAAAGACTTATTCCAACTTACTGTGACATCACTCATAGTCCTAGAGTTGTTTAATTTCTTCTTCTAATTTACTGTACTGCCTACAGAAGTGTCCAAGGCTGTCATTCAGATATGATATCTACTGGTATACTGACTTGAAAAAAGGCCAGTCTTCTTTCTACATCCATGGCCATCTCCTTCGGGGATTAAGAGGGCTCTAAAGTAGGAAATACTTCTGCTAAAGGCAACCCAGAAAAAAAAAAATCACTTGAAACAGCTACTGCTTGCTCACCAAACTCTAGATGCATTCCCACTGAGTATTACAAAGGAAAAATCTGTCCTGCTTGACTGACTTGTGCCTATACTTGAATTCTTTGGGTTTCAACAAGTCATAAAGTAAAGCACAGGGTGGTTTCATTCAGCCAGCTCTCAAAGCTGTGTAATTTCCCTGTGCAGCTACTGCTGAGAGAATGAGTCACACCAGAAGAGAACTCCTTTTCCTTACATCTTCTCTCCCCCCCAGTTTTCCTTTTTTTTAGTTTGATATAAAAGGTTTTTCTTTTTAATTAAAGTGTATACTTCTGTCTCACAAGATCACATAGCTCTGATGTATTCTCCTTTGATTTTTTTCCCTTTGCCAGAAGAAACAAGACATTATTGAAGATTAAGTTACATCCCTTGCTTCTTACATACTCGTTGCTTAAAAACACATCATTGCTCTACAGCCATCTACGTTTCTTGAGGGTTTTACTGGACAAACATTAACGTCTGTTGCTTTACAGCAGTCCTGGATAACCCAGGAAAGGAAAAATAGCTTATTCAAGAGCCCAGTGCATGTAAAAATCAGCACTCTTGACTCTCAAGATTAATATCAAGAATTCCCTTCCCTGCTGTCATGCATCAGACATTACTGATGCTCAGAACACACAACTGAGGCCAGACCTATCTCCAATGAGTCATCTGCCTGCAAATCTGAATTCCAGCTGCGTTTGATGAGCTGCATACACTTGAGAAGCTGTCTCACCCAATCAGCAGATAGGCATCCATCTGAAAACACAAAGACATTAAAGCTTTGCCTTTGTGATTATTAACCATGGAGGAGGGTCAGCAGCATATAATCTGTTTATTGATTTACAGGGGTGTGAGGGCAGCTCCAAGGAAGCCGTGAACCAGCTGTGTTCTCCCCCACTTCTGCACCATGCAAGCCTTTATTGGAGAAAATTAAATACTACTCCTGCTGTAATGTAGAGGCTGCTGAGCTTGCACAACCACTGATTCTTGGCTGATACCCATGGCTTGGCCTGACAAAAATAACAGCATGTTCTGCTACAACGTCAGCTGAACAGCCAGGGCTCTATGACTAGGGGCAAAAACAAGTCATCTCCTCTGTGATTTGGAAAGAGACAAGACTTCAAATATGCCTTCACCGATGGGTTACATATTTGCACTTTGGAAGGCTCTTGTCCTTCACAGATCATAGCTGAGGAGAGAATGAGAGATAACTACATGCCCTGAAATTGTGAAGACATTAAGCACTTGCTTATCTTTAAGCAAATGAGTAGTTCCAGTGAAACATTCACTACAATCAAGGACTCCTAATAGAGTAGTTTAATTTTCATCACCGTCATTCATAATTGTATACAATGTGGTTAAAATTCCAAACAAGACAATGAGCTTTTGCCTCGCTGTGCTGATGATATCATCAGTCCCAAATAACTAACAATTCTGTATCCATTAACACCCTTCCTGTACCTTGTGCTCTACTATCCAAACAGCTACATATTGATAAAAATAAATATAATCCTTGGCATCAATCTTGTATGCCAGTCAGACAGCCTGTTAAGTCCATGGGAGAACCCTGTATTTCAGCAGTATTTTGTGCATTACAACTTTCACAACGACTCTGAGAGATTCGCAGCGTGATAGTTTGGTTTGGGCAAGGCAACATTTTGCCACTGTTGTGTGATGGGTTTCAACAACAGGATCACTGTCTTTACTAAAGAAATCGTTTTTTTTCTGAACCTGGTTAAAAAATAATATTTATGGCCTTCCTCAGCCATTCTCCTGAGAATTCCTGAGACAGTGGCATGACATTTAATAAATGTTTAATGAGTTCATCTCAGCTTTGAATTTTGTGCAAGCGAGCATTTCTTATGAAAGAAGAATAGTGCTACAAGAGCTGCTTCAAAGCCACAGCTCTGCTCCGTGGTCAGGAGCCTCTGGACTTGGGTTGAGACTTTTTATTATGTGAGCTATGGATGGTAAGAAGGTACTGTTCATCATCAGTTACTGATAAACAGCCTGTTGGTAGTGCAAAAGCTGATGACAGTTATCGAATCTCTTCCTTCACTAGCATTTCTATATTGCACAATTTGACCTTTATTGTCCTTGCAGAAATTGCCCAAAAACCTTCCCTCCACCTGGACCAGGCTGTACCATGAACATAATTCCCAATGAAAGGCTCTGATGGATGAAATGAGTTCCTTGGCCTCGCTCCAGCCTTGAAATGGTAAATGCTTTTATCCACAAAACCACTAGAATAATTAGCCCCTTTGTGCTGGTTGGAAACACACAGACCAAGCAAGTCACTTCCTCCTTTCCTCCTAAAGGTCATCCATGAAAAAAGCCGCTGGGAAAGAACCCAAGAGCAGCACAGAGAACCTCGCCCACTGCCTACATCGAGCATGAGAACAGAGGTACTGCAACCAGCCCAAACCCTTCTCCTGCCTTCCCCACTTCTCCCTTTTCAGCCGTATCACTCTTTGGTCATCCCAAAGACAGGGGAAGGCGATGACAGAGCAGCATCCATCTACACTGCAGCAAAATGTATCAATCAAGCATATCCAGCACAGAACCGTACCTCAGAACTTACTCAGGTCTCAGGGAGGTATTACATTATTTGACAGGAAACAGTATCTTGGGAAGAACTAGCAAAGGAATTAGCATGATAAGCTAACAGGAAAAAAATCATCCCCTGGAATATGATTGCATTAGGATGAAAACCTATTTACAAACAAAAAACTGTCTGCTTTGATATTCCAAGTTTGAAGCAAAAATTGTCTACTGACAAAAGTGATTTAACACGGGGAGCCAATTTGTGTCTCTCCAGCTAATAATGCACTTAGTGGAAGTCACAGGACCAATGTAAACATGTGGAAGATGGCTAGTACTGAGAGCAATACGCTTGAAGTTACCCTGTAATGCTTTTACACCATCACAAATAGGATGTTGGTTGGTCTTTCCTAGATTTTGGGTAAGCTATTTTGCACTTACCAAGGTAAAAACGTGCAAATGAATGTTTACTGAATTAGAATTGTGCTCTATCTTTACCTACTCTAAGTTGTACAAAACATCCAAGCTTAACACGCAATGAATTTTAGAGCTGAAGTCTCACTGGGTGTCATCAATATTTTAAAGAATAGACTGTCAAAGATGAAGAATGAATTGAGGCGTTTTCCACCAGAATTCAATAAAGTCAGTGAGGGACTGAAAAAATATTTAAGTTCTTACAGGTACAAATATATACCAAAGGAAACAGAACACCAAAATGCCACCGGAGGCCTTTGAAAAAAAAAATCCCTTTTGTACTTACAGGACACGTGAATTTGAGCTTTAAGAAATAACTCATGAAAACTTTCTCTCTCATCTGACATGAAGGGATTACTAAAGAGAATAGAACACAAGGAAAGCAAGCAAGGTCCTTACGTGCAACTCTGCTTTTGATGTACAACTGCTTTACTTGGCTAAGGGATACCCAACCTAGTGCAGGGACCCCACATGATGCCACAGAGGTACTGAATAAGACCAGAAAAATGGGGCTCAAGTCAAAGCAGCTATCAGATGCTTACAAATCATTCCACTGAACTGGGTTTTGTTCAGCAGCATAGTATTAAATCAGCAAGAAGGAGGTTCTCTTTTTTATTTCTGAGCATGTAAGAACAGAGTTATCCTGCACTAATCATCTCCCAGCCTACACACGACAATTTTTACATGACTTTAAGGAATCTATTTTCTGTTCCAGGAAATAAGCCCATTTGTGATAGTTAAAAGGTATTGTTTTGTCAGCTCTCAAATGTGAGATTTAACTAGGCAAAGTGCCAACTAGCGATGCTTCCAGGCAAAGCCATCTACTTAGCACCATGATGAGGATCTTACTGATCCTCCTGAACTTTGCTTTTAGTACTTTTTTTTATTTTTAACTTTTTTAATAAATCTCTCAAGTCTGAATGTGCTCTTCCTTCAGAATTCAGTTCACACTGTGTAAAACCGACAGATCAGAGCACTGAAACAGTGGAATCGCCACTCAGAGCTGTAAAGTCACATTTATTTTCAGCTGACTCCAACCTTTCTTCAGTTAAGCCTTCCTTCCTCTGTTTTTAATATGCAGTGCTGAGCTTTTATTATCAATAATGCAAAAGGTGCAAGTAAAGCAGAAGCTGGCCACGAATACCCATAAGCTGATACATTAAACTGCAGATTTACTACACCTCTGACATCCATGCATCACCATTTTACAATCTCATTGTAACAATGGGCCAAGAAATACAAGAAAGTATTCTCAAGTGTAGCACAGCAAAAAGACGTACTGAAACTGGATGAAACATGCCCTGGATTTAGAGTAATTAGTATTAAGCAAAACAGACAGAAAACAGAGAGGACTCATTTGAGATCACTTCTAAACCCATTTCTTAAAATGATGGAGCAACTTGGGGGAGCACTATGAAATAAAGATCTTCTCCACTATATCTTCAGCATTCAACTTCTAAGAGCAGGAGCTTACATTCAGAAATATCACCACTAAGAGGGGTTGTTATGAGCATCTCCATGCTAAAGCCACACTTTCCCAGCCTATATGGAGATCTAAGCTTCAGAACTCAACAGCTCACATACATTAAATTCCTCTTGGAAATTCAGTCTGAACAGAACAATGTTAGTGAAGTCTCCTTCAAAATTGTTTTTGGCCAAATCATTCTGGCTTCAGTTTTCCAATGAGGTTATTTGTTCAGCTCTATTCTGCAATAACAGCATAGATTCACATATGTATTTTAGTATATCTATTAGATGCACATCCCATTTTGCTTCAGGACAGCTTCCTTACAACAAGCTGCCATTATGTTTCTTCCAGCAAAAATGCACATGATTTAGATTCAAATATTGCTGATCTCACTCCTTTCTTACAATTCCTTCTTACAAAGAGGATTCAGCATCTATGGGGATGTATATGATCAACAGCACAGGATGGTATGTATATGAACCAGTTTTCAGTAAGAGTTAAGCTTATGCAGTATTCTCCACCCTCCCAACACAGACTATCTCTTCACAACACATTTATAAAGCTTCACAAATTCACATTGCTCATCAGAAGCCAGTTTAACCTTCATTATGAAAGGGGTGTGCTAGTTAACACAGTCCTTCAACACAGTCACATTTCCATTTAACCAGGCCACTGTGTAAATAAATATATTTCTTTCAGGGGGAAAAAAACACAATTAAATGTTTTACCTTTAAAAAACACTGTGTGAATTAAGAAATTCATACACTGGCCCAATTCTGCTGACGCAGCAGATCGCTGCAGTCATCATCCTTACAATCAATGATTTGATTGCAGTGCCCTTGGGTTTGACCACTGCTCTCCTCTGCTTCGCTTTGGACATTGACTGAACGCCTTAGTCCAGCAATGAGCAGCCACTCATTGATTATGTTTTAGAGTGGACATAAACCATGCCCGCTTTCAAAGTAAAATAGGTAAGGGAGCAGAGTTCCCTGAGAGTAATCCCTTGTACAGATATTTCTCAAAGGACTTGCTCCATTTCTTGCTGAAGCAGCAGATAGTGACCGCAGTCACAGCAAGGGTATTGGACTAGCAGGAGCACCACTTGGATCAATATGGCAATTCCTACCAGGCCGCTCATTTTACCCAAGGTAAATGCTCCACACAGCATTTTCAGATATCTTGAAGTGACAGATATTGCAGTTCATCAAGTTGGTAATTTTATCAGGATTAACAGTGAAACAAATGCTTTCAAGAATTAACAGCCATCTGCTGTCTGTCAAAAAACAATCTAAATGTAAAACAGAAACAAGATGCAATACACCCAAAATCTGCCCTAAATTTGTTTTTACACCTTTATAGATTACCTGAATATGTAGTATAAATATAAAAACATAAGCATAGCACCAACTGCCCAATTGCCTTTGGTGTATCCAGTGAAATTATATTACCAGTGCAAAAGGGCGTATACATTTGGACAACTTATCCATAGCTGATAAAGGGGCTGAGACTGAATAACCTGAACTACACACACAGCCCATTGAGAATTTATTAAGGGACACTCATACAGTTCTCACTAACACAGGGAATTTGTGGCAAGCCACTTTGCACAGTGCTAATAAAATGTTTGGGACATAGCATTACCTTCATTCTGTCCCTGAAGGTCACTGACAGGCAAAGCTTTTGTTCCCATTAACTAAATTCTGTTCTTCAGGCCAGGTGACAATATATTATCACCTTGCAGAGAAGACATTGGCTTGGTTTCTACTTCTTTCAGCTTTTCAGTCTCCCAGAGGAATTTTCTCCAGCAACCCCGTCAGAGTATGCAAAATTAGCTCCAAAAGCATATGGCAGAAAACCCTGATATTCTCTCACCTTTCAACAAGAAATGTTTTACTGATGCCAGTTTGCCTTAGCTGAGAAGTCTTCAAAACCCCCAGAACATCTCAGCTCCAGTGTATTGCAGAGCTGCTGATTAATATTCATCTTTCTTGTTGATAAGATACTTTATCTGTAATTCTGTTGGGTTATCCAAAATCTCTTAAGTTCAGCTTAAGATTTTTCCCCTTTGCAGCATTTTCATAAATAGTAACAAGTTAAGAGAAAATAGCTGCCACAATCCGCACAGCAGCATTTCAGTTATATACCTCAGATACGTGGCTGAGAACAAATGCCAAATAAGGCTTGGATGTACAATGCACACTGAGAGCACTGCGCAGGACCTTTTATACAGTGTGTATTTATGTGACTGTCAGAAGAAAGGGCTAAAACAGCACTGTCACACATCAGCCCACACTGCTGAGGGCTTTTAAACTCACTGCCCTGAACACAAAGAAGCACTGCAGGGAAAGCACTGCTCTGAGCACAGGGATATTGATCCCTTTTACTGGTTATCTACCAAAGCAGACATAGCTGGTCATCCAGGAGATGACTGACAGCAGTGACATGGGTAGCTCCTCACAGCCTACTTGCACCTCTAACACCTAAAACACACTTTTGCTTCCAGCTCCTTCCACGCCCAGCACGATACGCTATGAGGATTGATAGAGTGCCATCTACTGTCCCAATTCAAGGTTTTCCTGCAGTTAAAGGGATCCACCTGAGAAATAAAGCTAAAATCAGGCTGAGCTCCCCAGCAACGATAAGCTGGGCTGGGAGAGCTCCAGAAATGTCCCTCACTAAAGTGCATCTCACTGCTGGAGGTTGAAAAGTAGAGAGCAGAGGAAGGAGATATTCTTGAAGAAAGACCTATACATACATCAAGGCACCCATACAGTAAACAAAGACCATGTGTGATACAGATGCTTGATACAGTGTTCATGCATACAGGGCAAACTTAGAAAAGAGCTTAAACAGTGTTCTTGTTTTCAAGATGTATGTCAAGACCATATAACACAGATATCGTGCCAACAGCCCAAGTAAGACTACTTGCACAACAGCCTCTCAAGCCATTCTGGAGATCTGAGGCTAGACAGTTTGCATAATTTCTACCCACTGTCTGGTACGTTGCTTTACCTCCTTTGCTCCCACTTAGGGACAAAACAGAGGAGCAGTTTAGTCATAAACAGTTAAGCACTTAAAGCAATGATGAGCCCGACTGCCAAAAATGGGCATCTTGGCCCAACATGAACTGCTTTCAGCATAAGAGAGGATTGGAAGCCATGCATGAAGGCACTGTCCTCCACCCATTCTTATTAAAGCCGCTTCGTGCCTTGCTCAGATGTGCTCCATTTAATCAAATGAGAGTTAAATGATATTGCACTGCCAGCATCAGTCTGAGAGTGATTTGTGTGAAGAGATACATGGCTAAGGCTCTGAATACAACAGGGCAAAGTTTTCTTTGCCATACAGTGTGTCAACAAAATGCTTGTTTCCTGCAAAATTCTGAAGAAAGCAGAATTCTTCACTAAGCATGATAGAATTAACACCAGCAAGACATTAAAGATCCCCCTTCCACCAAGCCTTACTGCTTTCCTAAGGAAAGAGAATCCAGGGTTAACGTTTGCAGAGCTTACAGTCTAACTGGGAATTTGGCATTAATACAGTATATTGATTTGTGCATTAATATTCCATTACCTCCACAATATTAAATTGAAACCTAGACAACGTTCAGATTTATTGCTACTTTACCCCCCTCCCCCAAGTCTTGTTAAATCACTGTTTCTTCCATCTCCAGAGATAGCTAATGAACAAGCTTCAAGTCTGTCATTAAATCTTCCAGTCAGACAAAAGTTAACCGTGCAAAAACTACTTTTGAGAAAGTATATAATATTGTGATTCTTAATAGCCTCCAACATTGCCCATCTTTAGGGCTCTCTGTCATTAATTTCAGCTTGGCTTTGAAATCCTCAAGACTTCTGAAGATCCAAGAGCTGTACCAGCAAGAAAACCATGGGATATTTCCATGGGAAGATGGTAAGCAAATGGATCACTTATTGCATCAGTAGCTTTTTAGAAATACCACTGTCATGACTGACCACCAGTACACACAAAAGAATATTCAGACTCAAAATCCAAAAAAGTTCCAAATTCTTCACAGTATGAAGTAGAGAAGTATCTACACAAAGAACAATTTATACCACCTTAGGTTATGCTCCCTAGTATATTAGGTACAGATAGTACACGTTTCCAGTTCACCCAAGATATTAAATACAGCATTTACATTCTGTGCTTTCAACAGTTGTTATATTAAATGAGCATAATTTATAACAGATTCATCTATCTGCAAATTATTCTGCCTTCGGCCAAGGGAAACAATATTGGTTAGGTCCTCTTTGATATTAGTCTTTCCTACCACTACAGCCTGAGGTAGGATTTTTGGTAGTCTATTTCAAATGAAACTGCCTTTACACTGAAGGTAGTGTGTTTTCTGAAAGGACGCTGAGCTCTGCAAAAGGCAGAAAAGGTGTATTGGTTGGACTGGGGCTCCCAGCTGAATATTTTTCTATTCTGGTTCAAGGCTTCTGTTGAACAGCAAAAGCATACAATACATCTTGGTCCAAGAGTTCACATCGTCTTCCCATCTGCCAACAGCAATGCAGATACACCTTGCACAAAACATGAGCGCAACACATTCAAAACGCAGCAGATTTGGTGTGCAGGCAAGCAAGAAACCAAAGATCTGTACTTATCCCTACAAATTATGTAAAACACACTGCTGGTCTTACAGAATAAATAAAGGACTCAAAATCTTGAGGGTTTCCCTCTTAGTATGTTCCATCTTAATGTTTCCACAGACACTGTTTCCTCACAGCTATAGCAATTTTCAGACAACCTCAACAAAAAAAAGCCTTCCTGCCATTTAGTTATTCCAAGACACAGCAATTTCAACCCAAGAAAGCACCAGTTGGCTAATACACAGCAATCCAAGAGTTACCGAGGAATGCAGCATTTCGTGGAGGTGGGCTGGTGAGGTTGCATCTACGCACACGCAATGAGAGTAATGCCAGAAAAGGGCTGCACAGACTATTGATGCATTGCAGATAAAATGTAGATCAGCCGAGCTGTTTTGGCAGCAATCCTGTTGGAGTGGAGATCAGCATTTTTGTCTCTGGGGTAGAAACACATATGTTCCTGATTCTCCCTTCTTTATCCCACATTGACAATATTTTAAATACCAAAAATGGGCTTTAGAAAGTACAGGTGTGCAAGTAGCCTACAGCTGTTTCACTGAGCTCCGACGCGGATATTCAGTGCAGCTTTCCTTTCATGTTTATGCAAATACTCCATCTTTAGAAGAGTTATAATCATTTAATTAGGCAATACTCCTACATAATTACACGGATTGTCCGTTTTCACCATTTATATAGCAGCTAATTGTAGACTTCAGGAAACAGAATAGCAGTATCTTTAGTCATACAGTACACAGTGAAAACAAGAGAACGGAATACCAGTGACACCGCAGCCCCTTCCAAAGTGCCAGATCAAACAGAGCCTGAATGTCACATTACTGAATTAAGATGCAGAACTCACTGATATTGGCAGGAAGAATGTCATAGGAAACAGCTAACAGGACTCACATCAGTTTTTTCCACGTTGTCTCTATTGCCTGCCTAAGTGAGGGAAAAGCCACTTACTAAGTGGGCACAGACTTACCTTCTCTAGTCTTGCTATACTTGAGATGAAGACACATTCTAGCATCTTTTCAGGCCTTGTTCCTGCCAATGTATTTTTCTTAATTTTCTCAATCAGAAAAACACATTCAACCTCAGAAGTTTCGCAAGATTACAGTGTTTTCTTGGGAAAAATTAATTATCTTTAAGTCCACGTTCCTTAGTGCTCTCCAATGAATTCAGTGAAATTTTGAATCCAGACCCATAAGTAGCTGTGAACTCTGCATTTCATATGTAGCACCACAATGTGCTGAAACAAAACCGACAGTCTGAAAATAGACATAATTTTAATCTGCAACCAGAAATGCTTTTACAGAAAACCTCCACTCTTCTCACTTCACACTTGCTTTCATGCCTCATGAAAACAAATGAGAGAGACTGAGAATATAAGAAAACCATCTGCAATCGCAAGAATCTCTTCCATTTAGTGAGACTAATTAGCTATTGTTTAAGTCATCTGCAAAGGTGGATAACTAAAACCATTTGGATTTCAGACTGCTATAACTGGAAAGCCTGGCATGTTCTGAAATTGGCAGTGTGCCGATGGTGGGGAGCTTCTTGCCTTGTGTTACAGAATTAGATTTAAACAAGTTATTAGTGACCACAGAAACATTCAATAGCACTAACATTGAAATTCTGAACTCTATTTGGTATGCAGAGAACATAAAGCAAGCAACCTCTCCCTGTTTTATACCCTCATGAACACAGTGGTAGCTTTGATCCAATTAAAACTTCAGATTTCAGCTCCTGCGCTTCCCCAAGCTACTACAAATGCCATGCTCTGTGGATTGGACTCTATTCGTGTAGTGTTCTAACTCGAGCTCAATTTGAAAATGTAGAAATTGCCATGTCAACACTTCGTCTGCCTTTTCCAGTAGGTTGTGCAGTTTGTCATCCCAGATTCCTCTATCTGCTGCCATAAAAAGACCTTTGCTTTATTTATGTGCATACCTTGACACCAATCAACTCAAGACAAAGGTCTCTTGCTACGTTCAGACCCATCACAGAGCACACCAGACTGGGATCAGATTTAGAGCTCCAAAAAAAATCCATACTAAACTAAATCCAAAAACCTACGAAACAGCAAAAAAAAAAAAAGCTTTCTTTGAAACCATTTTCAACTGGCTGAGCATCAGCTTGCTGTAACAGCAATCGATAAAACCCTATCTCCAAATCCTGGCATTCACAGGGTAATAAAATGTAGTAACCAGCAGAGTGCTGTAAGAACTGTAGAGTCATGCTGCTGCAATACATTATGTAATAGCGATAGTCCAGTCTAACACAGCTTCTCTTTCCAATTCCTTTTTACCCAAAGGTTGTTTCTAACCTTAGCATGTAAAACTTACCTCCTGATTGCACGGCTCTGACAAGCACGAGGATACACGAGGATATTTTAATCCCCAAGCCTTCAGATGGTCCTGCTGCGACCCGAGAACTGGCGGATGTCTGCCCGCTATTGCACTGGAGAGAACTTAAGGTCAATTATCGTAACAATGAGGCTGTTGTGACGTTGAACTGCTGAGGAACGACCCTGCCATCCATAGAAACAATTGCTCCCCTCAGGAAAGGACAGGCTCAACAGGTCAGAGGATTACAGGTGGGAGGAGCGAAAACTATGAATTCAATTTTATAGATAAAGCATAAAGCAACTAAAACTCTCAGCCAAACTGCCGGAATTACCACTGACCTCAGGATTTTTATACCAAAGAGTTAATGCCCCCAAATCCAAAGCCCTATGTGCACCACAGTAGCATTGAAAGCCATGGAAGAGGAACCTCTCTGCACACTTCATAGATCTGGATTTAAGTTGCATTGGATCACAAGGGAAGTCTCTAGCAGAGCGGATAACCGATGCTTTGATTCCAGTATTGCTTGTCTTATGGATTTGATGTTCTCCAAACATTTGTTTCATAGCCTAAAAATCCCAATTCATGATATCTGGGAAAAGAGGACTAGAAGTCTAGTCCTAATTACTGGACTTAAACTCCATACAAAGACTCAATCCATTCCGTGGGCAGTGTACATTAAGGAAACTTGTCACTCTTAGCACTTTCCTCCAGAGACAAATGCCTTCTTGACACTTTACGAGGATTTAGAGAAAAAAAGATGGTATGCCAGAAGTTAAATCATTTTTTGGATGGCTGCGTTAGTTCTCCCCTATCCTCCTCTCCATGCATCCCTCCAGGCTTGTTAGCTCCTCTGTGACACTGCCTTTCAGCCACTTGTACCATAGCCAAATACAAGCATATGGTCAAAAAGCCATTCTGCTAGGGGAGATGCTGTGTCACAAAGGTTGTGGGTGCTCAGCTTCCCATGAACATTACCCCCATACCCACCTTTCATACCCGCTGAATTTTATGCTCTGCATACTGGGAACACAGTGAAAGGAATGACAAGAAACAGTGCTGGCAGCAGCTAGTGTATTTCCAGTGCCAGAGCAGTTCTTCAAACATGTCCAAGAGTCTGCGTTTAATCTCTTGGCTGCCCAAATTAACCTCCTGCCCCTGGAGATGAATGCGCAGAATGACAAGTAACATGGCATAGAATTTCAGTTAGGAGCTAAGGGCTCATCTGTGATATGGAAAAGGTGAAAGAAGTGCAAGGGACAGGCACCTTTATATCTCATACAATATTTGTTGACCAGTGTAGAAACTCACAGTGAGACAGCTGCAGTCTGTTGTTAGCATTAATTAGTATTTAACTTCAGTTCAACTACAGGAGCAGAGAAAAGGCCGAGTTGACATTGATGATATTACATAGATCCATCCCATTTTTGAGGGCCACACAGGAGCAGGTTCATTGATTATAAGCTATTGAAATTAGCACTCAGGAGGAGACAGGTCTTATTTCACACCAACTGAATGTTTCTCCCAAGGAGATTTATTGGTTGGGAACAGCTGTTATATACCTGTGCTTATTAAGACTGCTGGAAGTACTCAAAATATGCATAATCAATAATAATAGTTTTGGCTTGATTCAAGGCTCATCCTTATCAGTGATTGAGTACACAATGCTGAGTAAGAATTACATTTTCACATCAATACAGCTCTTTATGTTGGAGCTGGAAGTGTTATCTTCCACCTAAGAGGAAAACTGGGGTGAGAATACAATAGTCATTTCTCTATCCAGTACATTTCAGGGTCTTGAAAATCAGTAACTAAAGCATTTCTTAGTTCTTTGCATTAGATATATTGAAGACAAAGACAGTTTTGTGGTCACCTTCCCAGTCCTATGCAATCTTGCCTATCTCAGACTTTCTTAAAGATAATTTCTGGGTGTTTTCATCACTTCAGAACATCCCATACAGTTGAGAACCCGATTTGGAATTATATACCTCAGGTTATTTCATCTCCTTTTACCAGCACTAACACATTCTTGCCCAGGTCCTCAAAGGTATTAAGAGACCAAATCAGTCAAGTTTCTCACTCCCTGTTCCATATTGCATACACACACACACAACTAAAACTACTTTGCCCACGCAAAGAAATGCTTGCTACCAAATTCATCATAACTTTGATAGAGAAAAATCTCCTGTGTGCTAGCAAGAAAATTATTCTAAAGGAAGTTGCTTAGCCACCCCAAATACAATGCCAAAGGGAAAAGTAAACAGATTACAGCATAGCAACTTAAAACATATATATGAAATTCAATTTTGTTTTCTGAGTAGTAACTGCAAGATATAACAAGAAAAGAATGTGGCTGGTTACTGATGTAGACCAATTCTTTGTCACAAAGTACACCACATATAGTCAGTGGTAGACACAGTGACAATAATTCTGCAGAACAGCCTCTGAAATGACTATCAATCAGTGCACTGGAAGGTGTGCCCCGAGGAGACACAAATGCTGTTACTCAGCATTGTGCTCAGCCAAAACCCTTCAGAACAAAGGAACTACACCAAAGGACTGGAACTCATTAAGGGAGACCCACTCTCCCTTGCCTGTCATAACCACATTGCCCACTGGCTTTCTCATTTTGAAAAACAGTTATTCTCACCTTCCACACAAGAGGCATCATGAACATTCATTGAGCGCTCTCAGATCTCTGGCAAGATGATATTATTGCCGTATCATAATCAGTTCTGTAATTCCCTGGATCAAAGATTGAATTTCAAATCATTCCAATAACCAACCTAATGAAGCCTTGTCCAGCCCTATTAAAGGACAGTGCGTTTCCTTCGGGTTGTTAAAGTAGTCTGCGCTGTAATTGTACACATGACATTCAGTTCAGCCAGCCCATACCATGGTGTGGAAACATGATGGATTTTGATGAAATTTAAATTGCTGCAGCCCAGTAGAGTGACATCCATTTTCTAAGGCAATTGTGAGAAGAACCAACCCTAGAGGTACAGCTAGTGGTAAGACTAACTAAACTATTTCCACATTAGAACAAGCTTCTATTTTGCTATTGTCAATGTATAGATAAGAATTCCTGCCACAGAAACTAGGAGGAAATATTCCTTCAGCAAATACATCACATCACCTCAATCTTCCTATTACTCCAGCCTTTAAGCCTTTGACCACCGCTTGGAGGTATCTTGTTGTTTTCTTCCCAAATACTGCCTGAACAAGCCAGCAAGAGCACTGGAGCTATCAGTCATATTCAACTGATACCAGGTGATACCAGGCAGACAAAGCAATACCAATTATACCAGTTGTGGCTTAGCTCCTAGAATGAGGAACAATATTTTTAAAGCACAGGAGGCCCAGACTGACACTGTCAGAAGTGTCAGGTACTAAGTCTTATTCCTTAGAAAGGAGATCATAACACCAACCTGCTAGACACGCCCACATTGAAATTGTCCTCCATACAAAAGGAGTCTGAAGTCACAGGTACTGCACACTTACAGAGGCACAGCTGTTCCCTTTCACAGCTTCACCCTTCTTCAATGAAGTAACTCTTCTGACAGGCTCCAAACAGCCATGCAGGCTGGCAGCCAGCTCAGGACAGCAGATAGACACCTTTGCAATATTGTAAAAATACCACTTGCTGAACCAAGTAGGGCATGGAGCAAAAACACTGCCAGTTTGGCTGACTTAACACACATTACATGACCTAGGATCTTCTAATTTTAACGTTCCTATTTCAGGTGCCTTTAAAAACTCAAGGTATTAATGAAAGAAATCTGTACTGGTTGACAACCTCTCTTCCTCACTGCCTGCCTCATAAAATCTAAAGACAAGCTATCTAGAGGAAAGCAAGAGGTGAGGAAGATGAGATGGCAGTTGCCTGTTGAGCAGCCCTAGAAATGCTCTTCTTGGACTTTGAGTCAAGCAACTCTGTTGGGAAGGAAGTCTTCTGCACAGAAGTGACCAGTGAGTCAGAAGTGTAGGCTGTGCTGCGCTAGCAAAACTAAGCTCTGAGCAGAATAACAATGGGTTTTTACTCATCTTCCTTCCTGTACCTAATTAAAGCACCAAAGCACAACTCAGTGTGCCTACATCGCTGCCTCTCTCTGGGTACCCCTCGGGCCAGACACCTGCTCAGTGCTGTTCCGCACCTCCCTCAGAATTATTTCAGCACTTTTTTAGACAAGTGATACGTATTCCTCCAGGATCAGAATGCTCCCAACAAGTTCACATCTAAAACACCTTCAGGGTTTAGCTGTAGCAGTAAGAATAAATAAACTTGGTAGACAAGGAGAGAAATTATGCCTTACACCACAGTATCCCTAAGAACATCACTGAGCTGCAGTTCACAAAAACCAAAGAGAGAGCAGACACTTACATTCCAACTGCAGACAGACTGTGGGAATGCTGGAAGCACATTTTAGTGCTTTTCTCCATTTCACGCCTGGTCCACTTATAGATCAGCATTTTTCAGCAATATCTGCAGGTGTTAAGTACTCCAAAGATGCTGGGGAACAAACAGAAATTCAGTGGTGTTAGATACATCACACATGCTGAATTATAGAACTGTTAAGGTTAAAAAAAAATACAACCAAGTTCATCAAGACCAATTCCAACCCATCACCACCATCCCCACTAAACCACATCAGTCCTTTTCTTGAAAACTTCAGGGACAGCAACACCACCTCCCTTCAGTCCTGAAGCAGAGAATAGCTTACTTTTCTATCTCCAGCAACCAGTAACATAATTAAAGTAACAGCCCCAAAACAGGAAGAATAGGTGTTGTCATCCATCTTAAAGGCCTCTCTTTCCACCCCCTCACAAATAGTATGACTCAGGGAAAAAATATAGTTCTAAAAACTGACCCGAGGAAGAGCCAGCAAACAGGCCCAACAAAGGAAAGCAGCCCTCCACCTCCCCCCTCTTATTTGCTTAAGTGGCAATTAAAGCTTTAAATTGCTCTTTATTACTTCCAGGTGGGTGTAATCATTGGGCCTCAGTGCAGGTGAGTTAATTTACAGCAGCTGAGGCTCTGGCCCTTAACACCACAGTTTATAAAACACTCAAACCAGATAAGCTGGTAGTATTATGTAACTCGTCATCCGAATTACAAGCCCACTTACTCTGCAAAATGAAAGTAATCGAGGGAGATCAATCAGCAGAGGAATGTTTTCTGGTGAAGCAGTAACATCTGAGGTGGCTTCATCTAGCTGCAGCCATCTTGGAATAAATCACCACCCTGAATCTGAAATGCAGTGTTTGTTTTTTATCTGATTTATTAAAGGCAGAGTGTATTTTGTAAGTGGTTTTTGACAGCTCTGGTAATGAGTGCCTGCTAAGTTAAGGAATGTCTTACTGATTATAAATAAAGCAATTTAGCCAGGGTGGATAACACCAGGCCTTGGTGAAGAGAGCTTAACTGCCAGCTTGCCTGGCATTATACACAGGGTGATATTGTATTATTACAGAAAACAAAAGGATTGGATTCCAAGAGTGAGCTCAGAGGTACTGAGTGTTCATTAACGAGGTGGCTTGTGGTTATCCCACCCACCGTCCTGCTCTGAGGAGTCCCGTCAGGCCTGGCTCTGTGCAGTGCAGCCATCTTGTTGCACATTCACCCTCCACCACCACGCCTGGCAAAAACATTGCTCCTACACTCACAGTGAAGCTTTTGGATATGGCACCGCTCTGCTAATTAATGCTCCTGTGGGGTTTACATCCTGAGGTGCTGGCAGCAGAGGCCTTTACGAGGAGGGTCCAGGGCGGCCCTGTGCGATGGAGCTGCTGCTGGCTGCAGGCCAGAAGCTGTTGTGAAGGCATATTTAAGCAAAAAGCATGGAAGTATGAGGGAAAAAGATGTGCAATTAACAGCTCCGTGAACATCAAGGTGTGAGAAGGAGGGGTTCTGGAGCAGCGATTCCCCTTTGGGTGAGTGCCTGTTGGCCAAGAGCGGCCTAACTGATGCTGCAAGAAAGAAGCCTCCCTCTGCACAGAGAACTGTGAGCAACGCAGTCCTGAGCTTCAGTGTTCCACACATAAAACTGATCTATAGCAGATCTATTGCATGTAAGATGGCCTCAGCTTGGTGTCATCTGCACACTTACTGAGGGTGCACCCAATTCCCTCATCCAGATGGTCTATAAAGATATTAAACAGGACGGGCCCCAGTACCGACCCCTGAGTCATGTGCCCCTCTTTACATCTGGCCCGAAGGTACAACATCCATTGGCAAACATCCTACAGAAGAGAGATCCAGATCCCCACACAGTGGATATCAATTCCCAGACGTGAAGGACTGCAGTAATCCTCCTTCTCATACCCGGCCCTTCTCTTTGTTTCCCCTTTTCTATCTGCCATTAGTTAAGATCTCTAGGAAAGTCTTTTATGTGATTATTGGATTGCAAAACCCTTTGGATGAGAACTCTGCAGCTGAGTTGATCAGTTTAATGTCCATGTCATTTTCAAAGCAAATTTAGAAGCACATTAATCCTCTTGTATTGTGGTTTTTTGCAAGCTGCCAGCACCAATTCTTTGCTCATGTGAGTCCTTTGCTGATTTATCCTGGAGATGAACAAGCCCATCAAACTTAGTAGGTGGTGGAATGCATATCAATCTGTTTTATTTCTGTTATTAAAAAACCTCTTAGGCATTCCAGGATCAACAGGAATTGGATAAATTATCACTTCATTTTCTCGTATTTTTAGAACCAACACCGGGCATACAAATGAAGGGCTCTTCAAAATATTTATTTCTACTGAAAGTTTTACCTACAACAGCAATAACATCATCAGCTGCACTGGTTCCATTTAACGATACTCTTCAAATTATATCTTCAGTTATACTCAGAATGAAAGGTAGAGAAGGGAGGAGCAAGTAAATAAATGCATTTGGGCATGGCTAGGGATAGATAGCACCCAGTCCTTTCTAACTAAGTGTTGCAGTAAATGTATAACACTGGGAAATAATTTGCCTTAAGGCTGAATTTCAACTGTTTCAGATAAGCAATTGAGTTTAGATGGGTGAAGTTTTATGGCTCTAATAAGAAAGTCTAGTTTTCTGGCCCTGCTATGCACTGGAGACATATTACTTTTTATAAAGAAGAAAAAATTACGGAAGTCTTTGCATGAAATTCTACACAGAAAAAAAAAGCCTTTCAATAGATGTGCTTTAAAATGGCCCCTTTATGGGATTTTTATATAATTTATATATAATTCATTCTTATTTTTATATAATTTGTTATTCTTTTAGGTTAGGTGTAACAAAATCATCTTAACGCCATCTAACACAGCCTAAAATCACATTTTTCAAGATCTCTGCTCTGTATTTCCATGCCTTTTATCCTTGTCATCCCTCACACAGCTATGGGACCCCCCAGTCAGATCAGGACCCCACTAACTGAGTCAATTGTGCACTATATAAGCATCCATTTGCATGTGATGAGATAGGCAGTATGCAGAGAATGGGATGATAGCATCTACCAGATGAAGATGCTCCTAAGTGCTACAGTGATTAAGGTTATCGGTAGGGATCGCTGAGAAAAGTCATTCATACAAATCCGTATGAGAGCCCAATTCTGAAAAGAAGCTAAAAAAACAGTAAATCCCATACTGGTACAAATCCCTGTGCTGATGATTTCAGTGCTGCTGGATTTCCAGCAGCGGCACGTATCATAAATCAGTACAACTCAGCAGAACTTCCCTGATCTGTGCCTCCCTAATCTGAGCATCAGGCCCTCGATGGCCAATTCCTTCCCTCAGAGCATAGCAGTGTTCAAGACAGATGTGAGCACACAGGAGTTACTGGTGTGAGCAGTGCGGAAATTGCCTGTAAGAATGAGGGGAAAAGTCAGTAATCAGTCATTTCTCGCATCTCTTCTGCTGGCATTAATAACACTAACAGGGCTGATGGCTTTCTGCTAAGTGAAGAGCTATCAAAGAAAAATCTGGGTCACAACCGTCCTTTACAGGTACCTTTTCTTTAAGACTGTTTGAACAGTACATAGAGGTATGCTCCATTATCTGGGGAACTGCATCTGTGAAAAACACAGTCCTTGCAAAGCCTCTGGAATATCAGCTTTACTTCTTTACAGAATGAGGACACCTGATTCTTCTCACTTTCTTTTCTAGTTAAAAGGACACTGGATTTCATTAAGCTTGCACGAGTTGGGACAGCATCAGTTTGCAGTAAAACAGCTGAGGGCTTGAAATTCTAGTCAATTCTTAAGAACAATCCAAGTGCAGCACAAATGCCATTCAGTCTTTCAAGTGTTGAGTAATGCTGGCTGTTTTATCTGACTTCAATGGATATGCAGTCATTGTGAGAATAAAGAGCCAGAATACACGTCTCTGCCTCAGTCGGACTTTGAATGGTTCAAGTGGTTTTCAATCATTTTTGTCTCAGCGGCAATTATGTTTCCAGATCCAGTAGAGATTATTTGGCAGATATCTGGCACATTAGCACTGTTATACATTTAATATCCATGCATCAAAATTCAGCTGGAAAAAAAAAAAAAAAGGATTTCTAGCACTAAATCTTCCAAATTCACAGAACTCAAAAAGTCTCAGGATGGATTCCACTATCGAGCAGAAGAAAAAAATCATTCTGTCCTAAAGTGATACAATATCAAGTTGTGTTCCTTTTAAATAAATTTCTGGCTCAATGCATTACATTTTAGTGTCTTTAATACGTGTTTTCATCTTTGTTATTCTCAACTGATGTTATCTTTTCCTGACCATTTTTTAGTTGTCCTCTTCTCTGTACTTTTAAAAGATATATTTTGCTACAAAGACAATAAAGCAAGATTTATTCCCATCTGGGCCCCTGATTTTCCCTACAGCAATCCATGGCATCTCTAAAGAGCACTCATCACTCTTAGTTTGCTGTAACAGCTTCGAAACATTGAGTAAACAGAGTGGTTAGGACCAGCATTGTCAAATGCTGCAGTGATTTTGCAAAAAGAGAGAGGCATTTCTGAAGGTATTTGTACCTGAAAGATGGCTTTGTCGAAAAGTACCACTATGGTTGTTTTCTAAAAAAAAATAACTCAAAATTCACATTTTTGTAGAGGCCGTGTATTTTGTTTGTTCTGCTGTTACTACTCTTTATCAGCTGAAATACATCTTCCCTAGCGTCTTCCTGCCTGATGCATTTGAAGGTGCACTGGTAGCTTTCTCAGTCTTCATTTTACATGAACCGAAGCTCTTAGAATTAAAGTACAAGGCTAAAAATGCAGTGCACTTTTGTTTACTTAAATACTGTAGATGTCTGAGATCAGTGAGCAGTTGTTAGTAGCGCAGGAGCATCAGTCCAACTTCATGGTGTTAATGCCCATCTCACATTTAGCTGAAGTCTATAGAAGCTATTAATAAAATGTGTTCAGAGAGAAGAGCTTGACTTTGTTCATATTGGGTTTAAAGATAGTGAGGAGAAAATTAATGGTATGCATATGTGTAATCACCAGGAATTGCTACTTTTTCATTTCTTAAAGGGAATCAATGGTGATGGAACATGATCCTGAAAAGCTGCTTTGCATTTCTTGTTTTGAGCTCAGTCATATCCAGATTTCTACCTGAAAGCCAAATCCATCATCTGCTCTGAGGTGGTCATAGCTGTCTCCTTGGAAGCTGAATCAGACCGGTCTTATGGTGTGGAACCAGGAGTTGGACTCACTGATCCTTACTGGCCCCTTCCAGCTTGGGATATTCCATGATTATATGATTCTGTGATATAGGACATACAAAGCTCCTGCAGCTGGCACAGCATCACTGCTGAAGACCAAGGACTGTGGATCCAGACCTTGGGTCACATAAGACTTCTAAGCATATCACTTCAACAGGTGTGAATTAAGTAGAGCTCCACTGGGACATATGGTGTTGCTTTAGACATTCAGGCAGTGAAAAATGGTAATACCTTGGGGTAAGGAAGAAGTGAGAGACGTTCTCTACAGATGAAAATCTGTGAAATTCAACTGCCTCCCGTGGATGGTGCCATCCTGATGAAACAAATACTCAGACTTCAAGCTCTAGCTAAAAGCTCTGTCTAATTCTGTTTCTTGGAAACTTGCAGCTCTCTAGTGTCTGTATTCGTCCTTCTGTTCTCCCATTCTGTATGCATGCTGTTGATGCGTACCCTGTTATGTTACTTTATATTCAGTTTGCAGTTCCCTACCTCTGTACATTTCTGCAAATCAAATTCTCCTTTCACAACCAGAGCTATATTTAGCAACAGGCTTTGTCTTCATCGCATGGTTCAAAAGGTTTATTTTTCCTTCCTGTAAATTGTATACTCGTTCCGAAGATTGATCAGGTCTGCATCACCCAGAACACAGTTGTTACGTTGCTGAGCTCTCTTCAAAGACACTCTGAATAATAGTGGTCCAGTCCATGCATAGCTTTGCAGAATATTAGTCTCTAAATCAGTATTTGCTGGAAAACCATTATGAAATTACTTTTCACTTCATGGAAGCACAAAATTGGGTCCCTTGATGATGTTACCTATTTAGCACCTTTTTATTTTTCCTTCTTAATTCCAGCTGGTAATCCAATGGTTATTGTTAATCTCTTGTTGCCGAGGCAGGAAAAGGTCATGCATTTTGTGTCAGCAATTTTGACATTTCTTTTGAAAACTAATTCCCAGAGGCACCATTTGCCTCTATCACTTTAAATATATATATATATGTGTATAATTTTCTTTCCTGCTCCTCAGTATTGCTTTCCAGGGCTTTTATTTCCCCTGTATCAGACACAGATCAATTGAGTGGCAGCTAGTGTGTCTGGTTAGAGGAAAATCTGATCTTGGCAGCCTTGAAGTGACCTGTAAAAAGCAAACCGTACTTTCTCTTGTTTCCTGCTGACCAACACTCAGCCTTCCAATCCAGACAATAATTCCACTGTAGTATATTCCTGCTGCAAGCAGTGCAACTCACTTTGCACCCTACCTACTGAGCATGGTTGCACATAGTGGTCAAGGGTGTGATGTTTAAGCTTGCAGTGGACTGCACCAGACACTAGTAAGCTGCATCTTTGTACAGATACTGATTGCTTTTGGAAAGGGCGATAGTAATAGCGATGCTAAATTGAGGTTGCTGTCCCCTAATTGCTTTGCTCTTTGAGGTTTGTTCCCCTGACCTCCCCAGTTCCCCTTCCTGCTCAGTCAGAAACTGCTTCTTCTGCGAAACAAATAGATAGCTTCAGTGTGACAAAGTTTATCATTTAAAAACCTCATTTCGTTGCTTCTTTGATTGAGAATACAGTTGCATTTCTATTATCCCTTCTATCTGTCAAAGGCCATTAGCTAGAAATCTCATCATAATTCCTTGCATAGTCCATGAAATGAATTTCTTTTCATGGTTCTGCGGCCTGAACATTTTATTGTAGTTATGTGAGACAAAGAGAAAACCATTTTTGATAATACATCTTTCATTCCTCACTAGAAGCAAATGCAATTCTGCCACATCACATCCTTTTGTCTCCTGAATGCTCCCAGTTTACGCATACCATGAATGAATTTTGCAGCCAGGACTTTGTTCAGACTTCTTTGGGCTTTGCTACAACAGGAACATTAGTAGGGACAGCAAACAGCAAATCCCATCCAACATGTGATATGAACAAGCCCACAGCTCTTTCAGAGGTGTATGAACTGTACCACTATGGTCCTCAAGACCTAAAGGATGTGCCAATACTCCCAAATTTTCAGGAATATGAGGTTTTAGTGACCAGCTCTTAGTTCATGCATAAAATGCAGAACACAAGTCCTAAAGATTTTAAGTAACACTTTTAACCAAGAGCACTGAACATTTGTTGATTCCTAAGGAAGAGTCATATAGGCATAAAGAACTACTGCTATAAATATCACTCCATCCCCCAAATATTTGAAGGGTTATTTTTTGGAATGGAAATTAAACTCCTATGCAACTCAGAAAGAATTCTGAAGGATTACACAAAATTCTCCGCTGATACCAAGTCAAGACATGAAGTACTATTGATTTTCTTTTATTATTTATTTTTAAATAGCTTAACACAGATTTTCCTTCAGAGACCTCACCGCTATGCTTGCTATCTTATCCATTTTGCTGTAATAATCTCGAGCACTATCAGCCCAGTCACTCTGAATCACATCTCCAGACTGAAGCACTCCATGAGTTTAACTTGGAAGCCGAGGGGACCTCAAACCCTGTGCCTGAGTAGCACAAACCTGTGGATGCATCTGCATTATTCAGCGATGACTCCAGTTCTAGACTGCTAGAATGCTCTTGCTGTATTCATAACAGATACGCAATCATCTGCGAATTTCTTTGGTAGTTGAGATGCAGAATACAGAAGAACATTCACTGTAACCTCCCCCAGTATATCTTCTCCCCTTTTTCCTGCATTAGCTGGACGTTGGCATTGATTGATTTCATAGAGAATCTGAAACCAAGCCTTGGTTATTAAAAGCTGTCAAGCTTTGAGTAGGACTTAAGACATCAGGATCTGGTAAATTAATTAGTTTTTGCAGTTCACACATTTTACAGACAGATTTCGCCTGCCAAGTGTCTGATCGCATTTAAGAGCTTGGCTTTGCAGTGACTGAAAGCCATCACCAAACTTCAGAAAGGGTTTTTTTGGAGGTGAGCTCTTCTGAAGACCTCTGTATGTGAGGAATTCCACACATAATAGTTTCTCAAGGAAAACCTGCATAAATATTAAAAATACCACATCCAAGGCCAGCCACGTTCCAGTTTCATTTCCATCTGTGGTCTTTGAGAGGCTCATTGTTTCTATGTGTGCTCATATGGAAGTATTCGCAGTTGCCTGCTGCTTACAGACAGGCTTTGATGGCTTTTGGAGCTGTCATGTAAAGATACTGTCTACAGAGGCCAGAGAACAAGCAGGCTGTGTTACAGAAATGGACCACACCAAACACCAGATCTCCATGCAGAAGTTTAAGCAAACCACTCCTTTGTGTGATTCAGATCACAACTGAGCTCACATGGCTCTTAATTAGTCTAACAGCTACCTAGAAGTAAAGGAAGAAATCAAAAAAGAGTCAAATAGCATCCTACTGGTGTAGCTAAGAACTCTCGTTTTTATCGCAGTCTCCAGAAGCTACAATCATGTCCATGTAAGTAACCTTCCAGTTCTGTTTTATCTACACAGCCAATGTTTAACTCTGCATTGACTTGCTGACATCTCTGGGTGACAGCAACATGAAATCCCCTGAACAGTGTCTGCCTGACATTTTCCAGCAGATTTGTTAATTAGCAAAGGGCAAGGTTGCTTGCCATGCAGGGTTTGTTTCTGTTGTTTCATTATTGACGTGTTATCTATTTCCATGGTGAGGCATCTTTCAGAACTGCAATTAAAATACATGAGTTGACTTGCCCTTCTTTCTCTTTCCTTGTGGAATTAACCCGCTGTCTAGTGTTTTCCTGCTGCTTATACATGCCACTCACACTGCTCCTGCAAAAGAAAAGATCAAATCCATCCAGAAACAAAAAAAAACCCACACATTGCGTTCTGGCAGTATGGATTTATTCCATCCAATACTTATTTCTATGCTATCACTCAAGCCCACATGAGACCATGCTTTAGTATAAGGTCATAAAGGGCATCTTGTCCATATTTGAAGTTTCTGATGGACAAGATTAAGCTTTTCAGTGGAGAAGTGAGTGCCCATATGTGTACGAAAGCATGCAACACTGCTGTTTGCACTGGAGTGTCTGGGACTTTGAGAACTTCATTTGTACCCTGACATAAAAGCTTCATGTTTAAGTTGCATTTTATAATTAGAAATGCACTGCAGCTCAAACAAACATAATTACTGTAATTAATGAACCATATTACATTATCTATCTTGTCTTCAGTGTTAACAGTTTTTTCCAAAGGAGCAGACATTGCTGAGTCCCTTGCAGAGATTTAGGGCTGTGCTTCTCCTGAAGTTCTTCAGGAAGAAATATGACATACTCTGAGATTCCAGAATGCACAGAACGGTGCAATGCTTCCTGTTCCAACAAGCCAAAAAACAGTAGTTCAACAAATAACCTTTGTAAAATAGTCCCATAACAAATTGACTGGGATTTGCTCCCTTATACTGCTTTTGACCTCAGTTTGCAAGTAGAGGACAGAAAGATAACTAAATCACTTAACAGCCTCCAGATATTGCTCTACTTGAGATAAACATCACAACCTAATGCTTCCTGCTTGCCTCAAAATTAATGCATTCCTTACCTAATAAGCAAGAAGCAGTCATATCTCAAGACATCCTTTAGACTGCTGACTGAAGAGTTTCTGTAACTCTACATACCGTTGATCTAAGTATATAAAAGCCTTTCCTTGGGGAAGAAGCGTTTGTTTGCTGAGAAGTTACAGAAACAGCCAGAAAAGATCAATTTTACACTTCAAGGTCTGTAAGTGAATTAAGGAAATCCTTCCTGAGGGCCACGTCAAATAAAGACATCAGCTGTAAGACAGTTGAGTCAAGCGATGAACTGAAAGCACTCCACTTTATGCGTCGGTATATTTATGGCATCGTTCAACTATTAGCACACATGCCGAATTTTACATGTACTTTCACCAGGAAAAATAGTTGAGACTCTTGTTTCATTCATCATTTTGAGTAATGCTGCAGCAGTGTATATATTTTTGTATTGGCTGATGAGTTCTCGTCCCTGTTGGAAGTTAGGTTTGCATTTAAGCCCCCTGCTGCACTGTTACCTTGGTTGATACTGACAGCTCTTTAACACACTCATGCTTTTGTGATCCAGTAGTGCATTAAAAAAGCACCTAGAAAAAATACATCGCCAGTACACCCCAAAACTTCAGGGGGATTCCAACTTGAAGGGATAACTCGTGTAGGTATAAATTCTTAGACAGATTGCTCAGGTTGGGTGGGAACTCGTTTGAGAACAAAGCCCAGCACGTATACACGAATATTTTGCACGTGCTAAGTCAAGCAAGCTGAGAGAAACAACTCATCCATCCTCTACGTCAGTATGATCCAGAAAACAAACTGATGGATGATTCAGAAATAAAAAAACATCATTTATCAGCTTGCCTCAAGCCTAAGATTTTTAGGTTGCTTTTGCCTAGCTACTAATTCCTCCTGACAAGAAGCTTTTGATCAACTACTTTGACAACAGGGAGCCATTATTTGCAGTGTCAGCAGTAAAGCTGTTCTTGAGGGCCAACAGCTCGAAGCATATCATGACTGTAACATCCCCTAGATGGCCTTGCTGAAGAGTTATGTGCATCAGCTGTGATCACGGTTGTGGCTTTTACTTTAAACTGATGTTAAACATGTTTATAAACTGAAAGCACTGCAAGTTACTCAAGTTGGCACAAGAGAAAGCAAGTTAATATTAAGCAAGCTTCCCTAGAACAGTGTGCATAACTAGAGTGTGTGGCAGGAGCTTGTAATTTGGATCCTTTGAAGAAGCTGCAGATCACCACAAGGTCCTCAGCTGGTACCTTCTGATCTCATACTGCCTCAGACTGCCCTACAAAGCTGAAATGCAGAAGATGCCATTTGTCATGGCAGCAAGGCAATCCTTGGGCTCTTGGCTTCCAGAAATGTGTATATATATAATAATAATCACTTCCTCCCTTGAAGTAATGTCTTGAAACAGACTTAAGAAACAAACCCTTGATGATTATAATCTTAAACTGATGGAATAGAATAAATCCCTGGATAGACATGTTGCTTTTGTGCCAAGCAATCTTTTATTTTCAGTGGACTGAAAGTTTCAGGTAGGACCCATTCAAGCTCCCACAATCACCACCCATTATCTCCCAGGGCTACTTTTTAGTATCTCTCCAGGATATTGAGCAGAAAGCCACGCCAGCACTTCTGCAGTAAGTTACTGAAAGTAGTTTCAGAGCAGGTGAGAAGAAAGCACTGTCTGAAGAATGAAAACGATTTTATTCAACCTTCAGGATGTCTCACCTGAGGTGTGCACCAGGGCCTGACAAAGGCATCTTCACAAAGCTATCACCACTCTTAAACCTCACAGCTGCTCTTTCAGGGCGATGGCAAGACGAGGCTGTAGGAAAGTGGGATTCAGTCCCAAATCCAATGACTTTGCTTACTCAGATCTTTCTGCCTCGCTTCTCCAGCACCAAAGCCTGCTGTGATTACATTAGCACGTTTTCAGAAGCATACACCTCCCACCTTTGGGCACAGCAAGGCTCCATCTGCAGCGGGAGAGCCCCCAGCAGTACAAAGGAGCTAAAGCCAATTGTCTTCCCAGCAAGCTGATCCACACTCATGGAAGTCACTGTCTGTCAGCCAAAAGGGCAGCAGCTCATTAAAATATGCTAATGAGATCCTCTCTCTTCACCTTTAATCTAGGAAGGAAGTTGCTTCTGTTTTCTCAGTGTCCCTTGGAGTCAGTCACTCCTGCCTTGGAAAGGATTTGATTGATTATTGTATCTCTCTTGCACCATCTTTTCATTTCTTGATGTTTGATTTCTGTCTTTGTAAAGAAAGAAAAAGCAAGTTAAAACAGACAGTAAGTATTTCGCCAGTGACCTAGGGAAGAAAACTTAATTAACACCCTGAGCAATCCCTCACATCTCAGGATTGCTCAACACTTGTGCATAGGCTTCTGCCACTGCCATGCAGGGGATTAAATACCCCTGAGCAGAATGTAGCTGAGCAAGATTGGGTGGGAGGAAGAGCACTGGCTGGGTAGGGTTAGCAGGAATTATAGAATGGCTTAGGTTGGAAGGGACCTTAAAAATCATCCAGTTTCAACCCTCCTGCCATGGGCTGCTTGCCACTCACCAGATCAGGTTGCCCAGGGCCCATCTAACCTGACCTTGGGCACCTCCAGCAATGGGGCATACACAGCCTCTCTGGGAAACCTAAATAAAGAAGAAGAAGAAGGATAAAGGCAGGTGGTAACATAAGATGGGTTAGAAACACCTACCCCAGCTGCTCAAAATTGTCATCCTTCAGCTGAAGAGGGAACTGAAGCTCTTCTGCTGAAAAGTAAAACCATAAAGAATATCAAGGACTTTATATGAGCACTTGGAAATACTTTAAAATGCAAATGTCCTTGGTGCTGCTTAGTTAGAATCCAAATTTGAATTCTGCTCCTGGAGCAGGGTTGTTTTCAAGGTCAGGGGATCATTTATGATCTGAACCTTCTCAGAAGTGGGATTTGTTCTCTGCTCCATCTCTAATCACTTTTTTTTAAGCTTTCATGGTTCAGTTGGAACACGTTGTATTTTAAGCCAGACCAAACAAAGAGAGGGGATAGAAAAAGGTACATTTGGGAAATGACATTCATACAAATAAATAAACAGTGGAGACTTCAGCTGACGCTGTTTCATTTCCTTTTGATTAGTTTAGAAAACAAAATATATGGAGTATATACAAAGCCATACAGGCTTCGTAAATCTCTTTTCATTTCAGTGGTGTAGTAGCTTATGTCACGTTTTCCTTTATGATACTGCTTTCCTGTGGAATTATAACCTGGATAAAACAAGCAAATCCACTCAGAACTGAAAGCTGAATCTTGGCAGACAGGAAAGATCAGGCTAACGTTAAAATAAAGGATTTGGGCTCTCAGGATAAAAACAGTATAAATAGAATAGAAGTGAACGTTTCTTTATCTTCATTTGCATTTCCACAGTCATGACATGAAATGTTTGAGTTTTCCATTGGACGAATACAGCTGTACAGAGTCAGTTCACCATGGAACAGACAACCA
The DNA here is from genome assembly GCA_024606505.1 of Aquila spilogaster. Lineage (NCBI taxonomy): Eukaryota > Metazoa > Chordata > Aves > Accipitriformes > Accipitridae > Aquila > Aquila spilogaster. The sequence continues at coordinate 50,009,653 of JANHGO010000027.1, forward strand.
AGGCTTCTCCATTGAATTAGAAAGAATCTGAGTCTTTAAAACATTGAATTGTAATTCAAAGTCACCCAGAATAGTGGGTGTAATAACACAAATGGGTGAATAAACACAAAGCTTCTGGCAAGCTTCATGTTACTGTCCGTGGGATCACTGATCTGGCCTTGCATTGGCCCAAACGCACCCCAAGGACTGGAAGTCAGCTTTTATTTGATCTTGAACAGCTTAAGCAAGTGCACCTGCAGACACATCCCCGAACTCCCAGCTTCTCTTCCACTTTTCACATCCTGTTCACTTCTTCTTTTCATCTCTGCAAAACAGTTGAACCCCATCCCCCACTGTCAATCATGATTTTACTTTGGCCCCAAATTGTCAGGGATAAACACATTCCTTAGAAAGTCCCTGGGCTCTCATTCCAGCTTTCCAGTTGGGTTTGCGTGGGCTGAAATTGGGCTCTTCATATTATTCTAATTTTCTTCTTTCTGATATTTCTCCATCTGTGACTTGCAGATTTGTCCATCACACAAATGGCAGTGGGGCAGTGAATGGCATTAATAGAAGCAAATTATTATACAAGCTTCAAAAATTGCTGTGAATCGAACCCTGTGAGGTAAATTTCCACAGCATTCAGAGCACAGTTACAGCTGGGAAAGCGACTGTAAAAATGAACCTTTTCCCTCAATAGGTTTGCTCACAGAGGATGAAATTAATGCTCTCAGGGCAGCATCTCTTAGCACATGGCTTGTGTGAGGTTTTGTACTACGCCATCCTTACGCTGAAGCTGGTTGAGGACTCATTCTTTTGAATCATAGAATCATGAAGGCTGGAAAAGACCTCTAAGATCATCCAGTCCAACTGTCCACCTACCACCAGTATTGCTCAGTAACCACGTCCCTAAGTACTACTTCAAAGGTTTCTTGAACAACTCCAGGAATGGTGACTCCACCTCCACTTTGGTTCCCAGTTGCCCACTGTTCAATGGCCATGATTGTTACTGGGCTCACTGGGTTGTGCTGGATGCTCTTTAAATGCAGACCAGCCTCTGGCCAGACTCATCACTTCCAAAAAGCTCCTGACGGTGAAGTCTCAGTGTGTTTATCTGAGTTTTCTTGCCCTTTAGTGCCTTGCATTAAAACAGAGTAACTTTAATGCCCTTTTATGCTATAATCCCCCAAACTTCCATCAGGAAAAGGCCCACCATGGGTGGCTGCAGCCCCTGAAAGCAGCTGACGTGCCAGCATGCTGCAGGAAAAGGCCACATGGAAATCAGGTGGCAGCACGGGTCAGGTATGGATCATCATGCCATGACTCAGAGATAATTTTGCAGATGGTTCAGCAAGAAATACCAGCTTGAGTTTTTGTCTTCTGAGCAGGATCAAGACGTCAGTGTCTAACCCTTGCTGCTCCCACTCACATCTCAATTTCCAAAATGTATTGTGTGTACCAAAATACCTCCAGCTGCTTTTTATTTGTCTCCTGAACTCAACACATCAGACAAGTCAAGAGCAAATTGCCAAAACATCCTGCAGCTCAAACGCTGTAGCTCTTTTACCTCCGACTTCATTTCAGGAAGACAATAAATACTCTCCTATTCCCATCAAGCCTCCATAGAACAGCAAGGCTGATGCTCCATTAATCACTCGTGTGATGGTTAGTTGGAGAGCCAACATTTCTCTCCTCTTATAATCACTGAAACATCAGGGGACAAATGGCTAATTGTGAGGTTTACCAAATAGTACGAACCACTAAGTGGCTGCCTGTCAATTAAAACTCTAATTCCAGCTGAAAGTCACATTGCTAACAAAGCTGATTTTAACAGCAAAGGATTTAAGCTAACAAATTAAGAAATAGAAAATCCAATGGGGTCTGGTTAGGAAATCACAGCCTTCCACCTTCTGGCTGCAGCATCCAGCAGTCCCACACTGCTGACAGGAGCTGTCATAGCTCTCAATCCCAAACCATTTTACTAATATGATTGAGTGCTTGCAAACAGAACAGCGGATGCACAAGGAGGTGATGTTCTTCCATACGGTTGGCAAATAAGCTGCAAACAATGCAGACAGTGCCCGAGCACCAGCAGCAGATGCCAAGCACTGTTAGGACTTTATCATGGTAGCGATCTTTCAGTTCCTAAAGGGGGGAGGTAAGAAGGAAGGGGGCAGACTCTTTATCAGGGTCTGTTGTGACAGGGCAAGTGGAAATGGCTTCGAACTAAAGGAGGGGAGGTTTAGATTGGATTTAAAGAAGTTATTTTAAATAAGGGTGGTGAGGCACTGGCACAGGTTGCTCAGAGAGGTGGCGGATTCCCCATCCCTGGAGACACTCAAGGTCAAAGAGATGGGGCTCTGAGCACCTGATGGAGCTGTGGGTGTCACCATTCATTGCAGGAGATAGGGCCCAGATGGCCTTTAAGGATCCCTTCCAGCTCACACGATTCTATGGTTCATTATTCCAGGACAGGCGCTGAATATCAGATTTCTTTCTGCTCTCACATGACTAATGGGATACATACAGACTGCGGGGCGTTGGACAACAGCGGGGAACAAGTGGGAAACATTTGGAAACATCCCATCCACGCTGCCAGCAGTTGCACGGAGGTGTGGTCCCAGTGCGATCTGCTCATTTCTGGCAGAGGAAAGGAAAAAAGCAGCACAAGAAGCTGCAGTTTGACCTTGAGGATCTTCCCGAGGTAAGCAGCTCCTGTGATTGAATGTCAGCTGTCCCCATTAGATTGCCCTAGCGAGGGATGCAAGGACCAAGCAATTCTTTTCAGTGGAGTTCAAGGCGTCTCTGACCTCACCTTCCCACTCAGAAAATCAGACCGATTTTCGCACACGAAAGAAAACCGAAGAACACAAAACCCAGCACAAACACTTTCTAATCTCTTCACTATGACACCAGGCAGAATCCCCGCAAGAAGCTCCTCTCTGTTGGAGGCCTGGAGCCCAAAGCTGCACAGGAGCGGGCTTCATACATTTCCTTTTTTTCTAATGTGTGATATAAAACAACAGATGCAGCCTTCAAAGCACGGAGCACATGTTTTAGTGATAGGTAGAAACTTGCATACTGCAACACTCACCAGTCCTGACTCCAATCTCTTTATTCTCAACAACCAGCATCAAAATTAGGTTGCTCGTTTTCTAAATGCATTTATTTCTTTGTGCTTTATGCGCTCCCTGTGCTGAAGACTGAATCCAACTTGCATAAATATGTATGAAGACTTTCTTACTGATGTCAGACGTAGCTGGACCAGGCGCAGAGTTTCTTGACAAAAGAGATTCGCATTGATGTGTTATCCTATGCAGATATGCGACCTAAATAATATGAAATAGAGTGTAGAAATAGAGATAGAAATGTAACATTCCTTCTACATGAGCCCATATAATTTAAAAGTGAATATCAGTTCCAGTGATTAACATTTATTACTGAATAAACATTTCGATTACTGAAGGATATGGACTCTAATATATAACACTGACAGGGAATTTAACTTGGGGAACAGCTGCATGGAAACCAACATTTACGATCAGTCCTTTGCGTTGACATTTTGTTTTCATTCTTCGTCAGCATCAGTCTACGAAGCAAAAAGGAGAAAAGTCATTTGGGAGCGACTTTAATGCTTTCCTATAAACTGAGTTTATAATAAGAATAAGGAAACAAAACATATTTTGAACGGAGAATTTGGGATATTTCACCCAGAATGTTTCAATCCCATTCACTTCTCATATGCAGAAGAGGGAGGAGGCTCGAGTGCCCGATCAATACTCTTAATCATTGCTGGGTTATTTAATTACCTGGGGATGGGCTTGCTTTAAACCAGATTTTTTCAACTCAGGCTATTAAAAAGCTTTTCCTATAAATATCCATGCTGTACATCAGACCCAGGGGAGGGTCCCTGCACTCCTGTAATCTAATTGTGGGAGTGGGAGCGCAGCAAAGAAATGCGTCTGAGCAGGAAGCTCTTTGGGCCGAAAGCCACACTGAACAGGGGGGGCACACAACAGCCCCCACTTAGTGTCGGCCTGCAGGGAAGGAGCCCCTTCCGCCAGCCCCCAGCAGCCCAGAGCAGCGATCCATCTCCTCCCCAGGGAGCACAGCCCTGGAGGTTGCCTGGAAGGCTGTAAGGAGCCACTTTGGCTAATTGCAATCCTGGCTTAAAAGCATTGAGGGTGCAAGGCGGCAGCAGCCTAATGCAGGATCAAAGGTTAATGCACAATTACACGAAAGCATTTAATCTTATGGAAAGGGAAAGGTGCATTTCTTTGCCATTAAGGTGCATTTCTTGTGTTTGTCTCTTTAAAAGGGAAAACCTGCCCCACAACTCAGCACATTTTAAAGGAGGATCCCGCTTGCTCCTGTGCTCCCTTCGCTCTTTTTGCAGTGTCCTTGGTGGGGGAGTGGTCTCATCACACAAGCTGTCTTTGCCCCCAGCCCAGGGGATCCCCATGGCTCTGCATCTCCAACAAAAAAAAGCAAAAGGCAACGAGCCACCAGGTTGCAGCACAGCAGCAGCTGAACTCGTTTGATTAATGAGAGCTGATGCACATCCAAGCCCCGCTTTCGCACCAAGTGATGCCCAGTAAAGAAAACACCCTGCCAGCAATGTGTCAGGGCAGGACGGAGAATGAAAATAATACATCAACTCAGCAGCAGTGCTTGGAAAGGGCAGTGTGCCTGAAGAGAAGGCGAGACCTTTAATAAAAGAAATGTTTTCCTGAGCAGGAGCTTTGCTCCCATCACAGCCCACACCAGGGGGAGGTTTCCCCCTGGGTGAGGTCTGGTGGTGATGAAGGATGCTCGGTCCCAGGCTGAAATCCTGCTGAGGCTGGCAGCTCGCAGAGGGCAGTCCCATATGAGCTTGGTCTTCCCCTGGAAACTGGGAAGTCCTCGAAACCACAACAGATTTGCCAACTGACGCTGATGTGCGGCAGCTCAGCATCTGCTGCCTGCAGCAGCTCTGCACAAATGGATGCTTTCAGGGATTCTGAGCCTAAACACATGGGGGTTTCCCTGCTATCGCTGCTCTGTGACTTGCATTCATCCCCATGCCTTACCTGCTGTGCCCATCTGCTCCAGGCATCAAAATCAATACCATCAGGGAGCAGTGTAGAGTTTTGCCCATAAAAACTGTGCAGTCAATCAAATAGTTGGTGGGATTGCTTTTTCCACTGGGAGCAACAGCCACAAGCGCTGACCTCTGGCTCCTGCACAGCTGCTGCTACAATGGAAGGGGTTTGACATCCCAACACAGCACAGCACAGCAGTGCGTTGGGGATGGGGACAGCACAGGACAAGCTGGGCTGCAAAGAGGAGGCAGAAACCTTATTGATTTGACTTCAATCTGGTGCCTGTTTCATCCTCTCCCTGCCCTGCCGGCCATTGATTTGTGCTGCACGAGGACCCCCCCACTGTGCGCTTGCAGACAAAGTTTATCAGTGCCGGTGCCATCCCCGCAGCTGAGCTTTTCGTTGTGGTCAGCAGGCTGCAGATGACTCAGACGTTTCTGATTAATGGGAGAGGGAGAAAGTCTGCTCCAGCAAGCAATAAAACATTGCAGGCAGGAAAGCAAGCTTTGGCCTGACACAAGCTGTAATATTTCAGTTCTACAGGAATGAGATATACCATAAAGCTGTGCACAGAGGACTCATTATGAACCAAGCAGGACGTCTGGGGTCCAACGCTGCCTAATGCATTTCTCCTCCAGGGAACTCCCTAAGGAGAGAGTTACTGGTACCTGCATTTTGCAGACAGGGAGTTTAGGTTTGTGCAGGACCCCAAAGAACGCATCAAGCAGGATAGAGAACAAAGCCTCCCCCCTCCTTAACCGGAGTTTGGTGTCCTAAAGGCTGAGCCATCCATCTTTTGACAGGTGCATGCAGAGAAAGGCAAGCAAGCTGCGAGCAACCTTTGCATCCTCCCTCCATCTCCTTTGATCCTTTGTATCAAAAGCATGAGCAGTGTGTGGCTGTGATTTCCCAAAGCCAGGGTCTGATATGGGAAATGCAGCTTTGGTGAGCGGGGCCAATGTGGGGTGCTCAGGGTCTGACAGTCTGCAGGACAGGGTGCAAAATTCCCCATTCTTCTTTTGGGGTTGGTGTAACAGAGTGAAAAGAGCTGTCAGAAATGTGGAAAATCCAACAGATGCTGCTCATATGTACATAGCTCATCCTATGTTTGCCCCCTGTCTGGCATGAGAATCACTCAGCTAAAAGCCAGAGGCTGAATTCCCCTTGTAGCACCATGCTTGCCATTAGCAAAACCTCACCTTCCCAATAGCTTTCTCATCAAGACGCTGCTGCATCGATTGATGAGCGGATGGAGGGACCGGAGATGCTCCTCACCCCAGTCCCCAGTGATGCTTTCATTGGGATGCATGTGAGGATGCTGCAGGTGGGGTCCCAGAGCCACTGGGCCATAGCACATCGCAGCTGCGTCTATAAAGCTCCTTTAGCAGCACAGCTGCTGTCCCCTGCGTGGTAACCTGGGAATAGAGAGGCCAAGTTTTTGGGAGGGGTCAAGGGGGAGATCAGCTGGGCTTTCCCTCTGGTGCTGTCAATGGGTTATTTTCTATCAGGGCACATAGGGCAGTATTTCCCACTGGGAAGCCACTGAAACAAAGGCTCCTGCAGCTCATGTGAAAGGAGAAGCTGAATAAAAAAACATAAGGCACACTTTTGTGGTTAGTCTGGTGCTGCTCGAGGTGCAAAAGATAACAGCAGAGCCATTACACCCACACAGAAATATGTGAACCACCAGCATCTGCCAGGGGGAAATGACTGCCCTCTCCCCACCGCAGCGCGCTGCAATGCTGCCTGCCCGTATTTTTAGGCTCTCCATCTGAAACAGCTCAGAGAGAGACGGCTGCTGCAGGGAGGGCACTCAGAGTGCACTCAGAGTTCTTCCGTAGCTGTGGATACCATGAAAGGCACCAACCCGACCTTAGCCCTGGAGCAGACCCGAACCAAACCCATCAGACGGCTCTTTTAACCTCCCAGCTCCCCTCTGAACCATGGGCATGCCTGGAAAAAAGCAAAATGGATCAATGAGGAGGAGCAGGGTGACTCTGTCCTCTATATATAGCCCCTAAGTGGTGCCAAGCCAAATGTAGGTTACTATACCATGTGAATCATCCTGCTTTGAAGGATGGAAATAAGGGATGTGAGAAGGGGGTGGGGGTAGAAGTGGTTCTAAAATCCTGCCTTGATTGACTCCAAGTTGAGGTTTGCCAGCAACCTCTAGACAGGAACATGGAGCATGTGATGCGCCTGTTCCCACTATGCTGGAGAGGATCTGCCTGTAATTCCCAAGCAATGTGCCAGCAAAGTACTGTAAATATGCCAGCACTGACAAAAGAGATGGGAACAGCTTATCTGATTGAATATCTGTGGCTGATTCCCTGTAGAACAGATGGAAGTGTTTCCTAACGGGCAGGGCACGGGACTCATTAAGTCGTGTTTTTCTAATTCTTATTCTTCTCCTGGCTCGATGTCTCCATCTGTGGAAGAGTCTTAAAGTTACTGACCCCTTCTGCTTCCCCTTTAAATCTTTTTGAGGATGATTAATGGGAAATGCTAGGGAACAGCATCCCTGCCTGAACTGCATGGTCACACTGCACTGCATTGCCTCGCAGTGACATATCTACAAACTGGGGGATGCAGAGGGTTACTGGGAACATCAGAGGGAGTCTGGGCTCTCAGTCCCTGCTCTTGTTGAGTTTTTAATTCACATTATGAATAGTATATAGATCTGAGTGCTTTGTGTGAGTGTGATGCTTTTCACAGCAATAGCTCAGAGGTCCAGTGAGCTTTGGGCACTGCTGCAGAGATAGGAGAGAAAGTCAGCATGCAAGCAGAAAGAGTGGTGATAACCAGAGAGGAGAGAGGAGGCAGGTGGGGAGGGGAGAATTTGAGTGCTAATGCTCCAGAGTATAAAAGCAGAAGGAAAGGAAAGGTCTCTGTATAAGTAGTGATGTCCCCTGCAAGAGCATCTCAGTGTTTTTGGAGAGGTGAAACAGAGAGGTCTCCCTGCCCAAAGGGAAACATGCAGAAAAGAAACGAGGAGGCAGAATCTGGGACACAGCCCTCCCCTTTGGCTCCATGCCCTGCAGCCCTTAGGGACCAGTCACCCACTGCAATGCTCAAGCTAATTCTGTTCAGAATACATCAAGGAAGCTGTGCCATTAACGGTGCTGGGTCCAAGGGCTTAATTAGCATTGGCTCTGCAAAGCTGAAGTCATCTAATGCAGATGGGGCTGGATCGGAGCTATTATTAATCCCATCTCAAGCTCTGGTCTTTAGGGTCAATGCAGAAGGGGACCATAAAAAGCTGATGGTCGGAAACCTAATGGGAACCATCAATAGAGAGGCAAAAGGTCTGCAGAGTCAGATTCAGCCACCAAAGAGAAAAGCCTTTGGTTGTTACTCATACTGCTGGCTTTTCCTGGACCACTTCAACCTTCAGTTATTTGCATCACATATTAATTTCCATGCATACTAATGGCAGCTCATCAATGATCTTCCCCTGTGTGTTGGGCTCTGCACCTCATTTCGGTTCAGTGGGAGGGAGGAGGGAATGCAGTGCTGTGGCCGCAGTGCAAGAGCAGGGCAGTAAAAGTTCTTTTAGACATAATACAGTGCCTGTATCCTTAACTATAACAAAATAATTCTCTTTAGCCCTATCTGTGCAGCCCTTCCATCAATAAATAGAGACCACTGATGGCCAGCACACAGCCCCTTGAGAAATGGTACAAATTCTTTGCACCTGAGCTCGTTTTCGTCCACAATTCAATGAAATTAAAGCTCTGATGAATTCAACAGTGGAACTCTTTTCTCAAAATATTCTCATAAAGCTCTATGGCCTTTTTCCTTTTGAAAAAATAAATAAATCATGAGACGGCAGAATTAAAGGTAATGAAATGTTTGCCATAGTAGGGAATTTGTCTCGAATATGGTTGATGAATATTCATGGCAAGTTGCAAGCCAAGAGATTTTTTTGTGGGAAGTATACAGTGAGCATCAGTACCTGTATACCAAAGGAACACAAATCAAGGCAAGCAATAAGCACTGTGCAGCCTACTGCAACTATTTCGTGGTGCAGACACAGATGTTTCTCTCCTTGTCTTGTTACCAGAGAAGTAACACAACACATAGTTCATCATCTATAAATATCCGGAGGTACAAAGCCAGCAAGGGCAGCAGCATTGCACACTATCGCTGTGAAGAACTGTAGCATTACCGTGCTTGGGAAAATGATGTTTCCAGCTTAACAAATGCATCTGAGATTTCCAGCCCCAAGAGCCATCTGCCATCAGAGCCATCAGAGCCAGGGGAAGGGCTTCTCCCATGTTCTTCAACAGGTTCAGTCCCCCATGGTCTAGTTGCAATCTCCTTCCTGGGGTTTCACACCCTCTGCAGAACTCCTCCTCAGTTTTATTTGTCTTATCCGAGCTCTGTCGCTGGATTTCAAGGCACGAAACCAAATTAAAAACTGTTGTTTTGCCATATCAGCCTAAGGATACTGCCAAGTGGATGGAATATCATACATTTGTCATCATGGCAATAAAACCAAATTCCCTGTCCTCACAAGCTTCCAATTAGCAGAGCTTTTCCATAGACAAAATACATGAAATAACTGCATAGTAGTTCCTGTGTCTAGTTCTCAGAGTTTAAAACTCTATATCTTAAAAAAACCCTATTTTCAGGTCTTTCAGAACATGTTCTTTGCATTACATATAAATGCTATCCATTACCATTAATCATGCTTCAAGCCCATTATCACTTAGACACATCCATTATCACCCAGAACATCCTCCACACCTCTCCTCTCGCTGACGTCTGATGCTCACACATCTGATGCACCGCTCCTGTGCAGCTCAGCAGTGTTCCATCTTTTCTTAAGGACGACAAGGAGAAAATTCCCTCCTGCAACCAGGAGCTAAGAACATGCACACCTCTGCACTCAGCTGCCTTTCCTCTGAAATCAGAAGAACCTCAGCGTTCATAAACTACACACGAAGGGTTTCCCAGTTTCTGTCTAGATTTTGTGGATGGAACAAAAAAAAAAGCCTAGAAAGCAGAATAGTGGTGAGCGCCCTGATGAAGAGAAGGCCGGGACATGTTTAATTCATCAAGCAGTAGCTGGGATTTTTGGAAGGAACACTCCGGTGCAGCTCGTGCTGACTCAGGCAGGTCTGGCTCTGGAGAACATTTTAATTCTGCTTTTCAACCACTCCGTTTGCTCTAAAACCACCCAGCCTGACTACAAAGCAATGCACTATGCCAGGTGCTTGAATGGCCAAGCATTGGAGCGGGTTGCCAAGGGCAATGGGGAGTCACTCCCCTCTAGAGCCATGGAGATGTGGCATGGAGGGACATGGTCAGTGGGCATGGCAGGGGTGGGCTGGGGTTGGACTTGGGAAGCTTGGAGATCTTCTCCAGCATTAATGATTCTATGAGTGAGCATAGTGGGGATGGGTTGGTGACTGGACTAGATGGTCTTAGAGGTCTTTCTCAACCTTAATGATTCTATGATTTTAGTAGTTGGACTTAATGATTTATGGAGGTGTTTCTCAACCAAGAGAGTTCTATGATTCTGTGTTTCCTTTGTATGTTCTGAAGAGGTAATGCGGTTCCTATGGGTGAAAAATGATCATCCAAAAAGAATCCAACTATTTTTCAGTAAGTACAAATTAAAAGAAAAAAAAAGAGGGCCTTGCATGTGGCCATGTTTGAAGCAGCACCAGCCATCATCAGCTTCTCTCCTGCTAATGTCAAGAGGTATGGGGTTAGAGAATGCAGCTCCACAGGTTTTGGGGAAAGAAGCTGGGGATGCATTCCGACAATAAACGAACACTGTCATTAATCTGCTCTTATAATGAGGATTCAGTGCAAGATCCAAGTTGCACAAGGTCAGTCACCAACCAGGAGCTGAAGGCAGTGCACACACACGTTGGGTGGGAAACCAACCGAGCTGACCAGCTCAAAATGTAATGAGGCTCCTTTTGGATGAAGCAGAACAGCTTGGCATGAGTCCCAGAGTTATTTCTCCTTGCGACCAGTCTGCATCAAGACAAAGCATCAGAGAAGCCAGACAGCTGATGAGAATCATTAATTTTTCATTACAGCTTTTCATCTTGACAGAAATGTTCATATCGCACCTTTTGATTTACAGACCTGTTTGAACAATTAGTTGAATTAATTAAAACCTGAGACCAGAAAGAGTGGTTTTGGCTTAAGATGGAAACGCGCTAAAATCTCAGTCCAACAAATTTGTTCATTCCCTCCTTACAAAAGTTTCCAAAACCACTGAACTCACAGTGACGTTATTAAATATTGCTATAATTAGGATTAGCAAAGAGATGGAGAAGATTAAAATCTAATAAATGCACCATGCAAGTAAACAAATTGCTGTGCTGAATGCTGCGCGGTAGAGTTATTATCTCAGCAGCCCCAGGGGCAGCAATCACTGCTGGCAATGCAGAAAATGGAGCAGCGATCTCCCTGGGCTGGAGGCAGCTGGATCACCTTCACCTTGAGGAAGAATCTGCAGTACTCACATCTTTCTGTATGGAGTAATAAAAGGTCTGTTCAACCCTGTTTCTGGGGGGAACAGAGGTGATGATGGAATAAATGTACCAAAATATTCAGGAGAGGAAAAAGGTGTTTTTAAATACCAACTTTATTTCACAAATCCAATGGAAGCCCAGCAAACTCTTTTTTTCCTAAGATGGGAAGCACTGAGAGCATTGGTCTGTGTCCATAATAGCACTCATTCAATGGACACCATCATGGCAACCCCTTCTCACCGCCAGTAAAACCTGCTTTGTTGTGGGGAATTGAGATGAGACTGAGGCAGAAGGAGAGAGCTTCATCCATGAGTTGCTCTCATTACTGAGAGATGATAAGAAGGCCTGCCTTTAATCTAGCAATTCTCATCAGTGCATCTCAAGTGCATTGTGATGAGGACAGTTTCATTAGTCTCATTATCCCTGTATTCATTAGGCAGGAACAGGAGCACAGCCAGACGGAGTGATGCAGCTGCAGTTCCCCACTACCAGGTGGCCCATATTCAGAGTCCTGACTGACCACCATGCAGACCACGCCACTTCCTTACTACGATAAAGATTTTATTAGCAAGAACTGCAGTTATTGAGATAGCTGCTCATGGATAAAGATTGAAAGCAGGCTCACTGACTCTGCACACACAGAAAATATTCCATGGATTGCTTCTATGTTGTACAAACAATGCTCATAGCACAAATGGAAGGAGTTGCACAATTAATCTGAATTACAGCCTGATGTGCTGCAACCAAGCAGCTGCAGCATTCAGGTACCGCTTCTCCCTAATACACAAAGTGTGTGGAAAATGCTTGGATTCCATTTAGATTCCAGAATAGATTATTTCATTTAGAAAAAGCTGTTGGATGGGGGGAAGATAGTTAAGGAGAATGATCTATGGCGGTGCAAGGTCTGTTGAACCAGAGGTGAGCTGTATCAGTTGGTTTCTACTTTGGACAGGATCATTAAATCCCAGTGAAATCTCGCTGACTGCCCAAGCCCAACCTTAGGGAATCTCCCATTGAATCCCACTCAAAGCACAAGTGGTGTACAGCTGACGTCAGCAATCAATGCCGCTCTAAGGACAAAGAAGAGAGCTGGTGGCTCCAGAGAGCATGGAAGAGAAAAGCTGAGAAACATTACCATGGGCAGGCAGGATCCCCAGCTCACTGATGCTGCGTCCCAAGACAAAATTCACCATTTTGACATTTTTCAACATAGAAACAAGGGAACAGCAGCACCTACAGAATGGATGCGGTTCTACTATCAGTAGGAGAGGACACTGTTTTGAAATGGGAAAAATCAGTAGGAAAAAAACAATGTGAGTCACTGGAACTGCTTGTTGCAGTCGTGCCCACTGGCATAATGAGTGAGAAGGTAGTGACATGGGGGAAGGGATGCATGGATGCACAGAGAACAGAGTATGGCATATCAGAAGAGATGGAGTTATTAGATAAAGCGTCCTCTCGGGCTCCACAAACATTAAATAATTCCCATTGGCTATTAAAGAAAATCAGGTTAGGAGATCGGTTGGGGGAGTTTTGTTTGCTTTATTTTTTAGTTCTAAAACATACGGGCTGAGTCTGGCAAGATTTCAGACATAACCTGCAATGCCAACGCAAGGAGCAATTCAAAGGACGATGATGAAAATTGGAAGATGACCTTGAAATTCACAGGTGATAACTCACATTCTTTTAGAAACGTGTTTTCTAAACGCATTTCATAGTGATTGAGCCACTTAGTGGAGATATAAGGCTCATCTTAAAATTGAATTTAAAAAAAATAAAAAGCAATGCAGCAAATTCTGCCAAGTTTGCATGTCACGGTCTTGCAGCATCGCTGATCACAGCATTGCTGAAGATCATTTGAGCTTCTGTACACTGATATCTTTTCCATACCTGCAGGTCCTTCTCACACTCACCTGTAATGGGGGGAGAGAAAGAAAAGAAGTTGGAGTGGGGAATGTGCTGATAGATTGGCAGACAAATACACACAGAGCAGAAATGCCGAAGGCTCAGAGCAATGAAATGCTACAGGACTCCAACGAATGTAATTCTCCCAATGAATATATAATTACATTTTATACTGCCAAATTTAGAAAAACATGTTTTCTAAGACCTTTCCTTCCATCCCAAATGGGAAACAAGCTCCTGTCTTACCACAAATCTACAGAGTCACTGATATAATCAAATGATTGATCATCCAAACAGTCACCAGTGACAAAAAAAATACAACACTAAAAATTACCTTTGTTTTTTTCATGTTCAAATCACATTATGAAATCGTGTCAGAATTTCCACAGGCAGCTTCCTGTAAACCTCTCTCTTGTGCTCTGTTCCTTTGGATGGGGGCAGTGCACCTTTGGATGGGAACCTCTGGTCGTATTATATGCACAACCATCCTGTGCGTATATTCTGCACACTCCAACTTCTACTTGCTCTACATTGACCTCATGGCTTTTAAATCTGTTTAAAAACTTCTGAGCTTTAATGCAGCTGAGAACCTTGAGACAAGAAGGAGGATTGCTTCATCAAGACTTCTAAGGAGCTATATATAGATATATATATATATATAATTTTTTTTACAATAAAATGAGTTTGCAAAATGTATTACTGAAATTATTGATTTTCCTCCTGCAAGTGTCTGCATGATTTGATTTGATTTGTATTTATTGCTCCCCTCCTAATCAGCTTATAGATATTTCTACTGAGAGTATTCTTTAGATGTTATACGACTGGAGAAATTGAACTGACGTTCTGGCCAAAAAGCAGCTCAGATTTCTGTATGCAGCCTTAAAAATGGAAGGAATACCTTATAAAGCACGCCTGTCCCTATAACTCCTTATTAAATTCAAAGAGAGATCAGGACTTCGATATGCACAGTGCACATTTCTATCATGGAAGACACTGGGCAGTGTTCTCATTTCATGGGTGCATAAGGAACAGTTTCAAAACATGATGCAGTGAAATCTGGACAACAAATAAGAGTTGGCCCCATTGCTACAGCAGCCACCTGTAAGTGAAACCCTCGTGCAGTTGCACATTTGCAGACTGCGGTGAAGTTCCATCAATATTTGATGTCCAATGGCATTTGTTTAGGCCAGAAAGCCAAACAGGACACCACAATGAGTGTTAAGAGGTAAAATACCAACATGCTGTTGTAATTAGATGGAAAGTAGAATCACTGGATTGCTCCTCAGACAAATTGATAATTCATGCCATGAAATCCTCTGATTTTCCACCCATAAAGTCTTTGCACGAGGTAAGACCTCCAATCAAGGCCGTTTTCATGGTCCCTTGTTTCTTCATTTTGCTGTAAAAGGTCCTTACCTGAAAAACCTCTCCATCTCTGCTCAGCGTTCACTGTAGAGTTCTGCATTAAAAAAATAAACCATCGTTATGTACAGAATCTAAACAGAAGAGGCCAAAACATCATCTCTAGGAGATCTCTGCAGCCTTCCATGAGGCAGCCTCCTTCTTTAGGACTAATTAAAGAGAAAAGGGAGTCACTGCAGTCATATAGAGTCGTCAACATCATACAGCTTTCCTTTGGCTTTCTCTATGTGAATCAATTAAACATCCACCAGGAAAGCAATTAACCTAGATACAAATTAGACTAGCAGGGAGAACGTGTTTTTGTGCATCAGGATTTTTATTTTTAACATGAGAATCATCCATATTTCAGTGCACAAGTCAATAAAAGAAAGAAAAGTCAAATGTCACCGTGGAGAAGCAGGATGCAGCCATTGCTTTCTGCACAGAAAGTACTAAAGCAAAGCCGAGGGCAAAAGCTGATAGAACACATAGAGATAAACCCAAATGCATACAAAGGAGCCAATCCCACAAACAAACTGTAACAGCTGCCATATATAGTCTAGTGATTGTCTGCAGAGGGATGTCCACACACTCAGAGCATCACCCTTTAAGGTGACACCCTGGAAATGGTTTTGCCCTATGCTACGCAGGGCTTCAGGAAAAGTGCCTGTAGAAGGAAACAGCGGAGCCCTTTCGAAGTTATATTTTTAGAAAGGGGAGGCTAGGAAAAAACCTCTCAAATCTAGGTAGGAAGAGCTATTTTTGATCACTTCATCACCAAAAGACCGCTCCCCTGACCTGTGCTATTTTCTGTACGGCGACTTTCAGGGCAGATCGGTTTGAAGCGTCAGATAATAATACACAGAGGGAAAATGACCAATGAGCCATGAAGCCGGGCAGAGCATAGAAGTACCAAGGGAACAAAGACAAGTTATTTCCTTTGCTTTCCATCTAAGCCAATTCATATGGAGTTTTTCTTCGCCTGGGCTGCAGAACAGAGCTGTTCCTTCGCATCCTTGGGGCTGTTGTGGGCCTGAATCAGAAAGCAGAATTAGGTGATTTAATACTTTGAATACAGATTGAAGAGCCCGAGAGCAACCATTTCCTTCCTATTGATTAGAGAATATCAGCAGATACTCCCCATCTCACTCCCCTGTCTTCCTGCTGTCCTGTAACTCAAAGTTACGACTGCAGACAGCAGGTTCTTGCAGACTGCAATTCCTCATCCAGTTCCTATCAGAGCTGTGGCGTTTCAGAGATGTCACATGTGAAGTCCAGTACGTAGTTCAGCATGGGATCAAGAAATGGTCTGAATTACAAGCAGACAGGCAGGGCAGGTTAAGCTGATGGACCTCAGTTGTGATGTCAAGCCCTGCAGCTCCCCAAGCCCTGGGCACAGTGCAGTAATTCCCTGACTCACCCATCATGTACCCCCCACCTACTCCAGTTCTCTTAAACAAAATGGTTTGCAACACCCCACTGGCAATTGTTCTTAACCACGCAAACTCTGAGGATGCTTCTCTGTTACAAACTCTTTTGGGAGGATACAGTAACATGTTTGGTCTCATTGGAGGCTGGGCTGGACATTCACTGCAGCTGAAGGTACGTCTGGACCCAAATGTATTTACCTCACTCTGTATTATAACAGAGTCATAGCACCAGGGGTCATCTCTGCTGTGCTGATGCTGTAGAAGAGAACCAGGAGGGAAACTGAGGCTCAGTGCTGTCACCTAAGCTCATTCCCTTTCATTCAAAGGTGCACATTCGCTGTGGACTACGTCATTAACCTTCATCTCCAACCCTAACCCTAACCCTATCTCCTACCTAAGAAAAGCTATTCTAGGCAATCTTATTTCTGCTTTATCACATTTGGGCTTCTCTGATATGAGGATCTATGAATGATTCTCTGGTAGGAATCAAGATTTCCAATTTCTGTTTAATGTCCACGGACACTGCTTTAGAAACATTGTCACTATGAAAGGTCACAGCTCATTTATGCACTGGATCTGCATTTCTCATAGCAAGTTCGTTGCAGTTCTGCATTTGATTGGTCCAAGAGCAGTGTGAGAAGTAGAACTGAGTTCAAAGTCCAGTTGGATCATGGTGGGCAAGGCTGCTTGAGTCTGTTGGTGGAAGATGGATAGGTGCCATGGGGATGAAGGCACGAAATCTCCCTCTCATCCAAGTGAATGCCATCATGTCACACAGCACCTTAGAAAGCTGCACTGATTTACAGCAGGATCTGAAGCTTTACTTGAGCATCTTTCTGTTATTCATTGTAACACTCTACTGGAGTCCTCCATTGCAGTCTCCAGTTGCCATGCTGCTGCTTTGTGAATTCGCACAACCTGGAGAACTGGCCCTTAGAAACAGAGCAGGGAGTGGTCATGAATTTGAGCACTGCATTACAGAAGTTACAAAACAAATGTGCAGTGCAGTGTTTTAAAAACGCAAGGAAAACGTTGAAGAACGTGGGTGATATGGTCGAAGTTTGGCTGTTTTAAGTCAGTAAATCGCTGAAGGCACTCCCAGCTGTGAGATCATTCTTGGTATTGACATGGAATGAAACTCAGCTCTGTAAGTATAACTGCTTTTGCAGCAAATAAATCCAGGAAAGGGAATAGCAGCAATGATCTTAACGATGATCTGCAGAAATCTGTAAGGAATCTCCATAAACTGAATGTAAATGCTGCTTTAGGACTGTGCTTTCAGAAATTGATGACCTTCAAATGCAACACAGAGCATGAAGAAAATAATGCAAGCTTCTGGAAATGTTTGATTTAAGGCTCTGAAATGAGACCACTGTCTGAAGAACAGCGGAAAGCAGGATGGTGTTAGGCAAACGCTGCTGCCTTGGAGCTCTGCCTTGAGAAAGTCCAATGCAGAGCAGAAAGAAAATGGAGGTATAAATTTTTCAAAGCACAAGAGCTCTGTGCTTTGTGCTGTGGGCTGTTACCAAACAGCCTCCGCTGCATCACTTGGGCTGGCCTCATCCGTACGTCCAGCAAGACTGAGATGTGCCAAAGCAAAATGCCCACAGTTGAGTCCTTTTCATTTCATCCCCTTTCCTTCATTGCATGGCTGAGACTGAAGGTGTCCAGCACCATATATATAGGATATATCTGGGATTAGGCTCTTGTTGCATAAATCTAAGTGTTTTCTTTCACAGCTGTCGCTGTGTAAATGTTATTAGGGCACCCTCAGCCAGACTGAAGTGTCCTTGTTCTGTTGACGCCACTGGAACGGGACCAATTTATGGCAGCTGATTATCTGGGCCATTATTTATTCACAGTTTATGGTGATCAGATAAGGTGCCAGGACGCCAAGGTCTTTGGCTGACACAGATTGGCAGAAGTGAGAGTCGCTCTGACTGACACTGCCCTCTGCCATGGGATATAGGGGGGGACCAAACTCCCATTGCTTTATTCTTCCTTCTCTCGACACAATTCCTACTGAAGTTATACCTCTGCATAAATATCACTAATACCTATTTAGGTTTAAACTGCTTAAGCTTAAGCTTAAGTCAGACTTACATTACAAATAAGCAGCCATTTACTTAGAGAAACTCTCTTTAAACTGGTAACTATTTTTGATAGTTCCA
The DNA here is from genome assembly GCA_024606505.1 of Aquila spilogaster. Taxonomy (NCBI): domain Eukaryota; kingdom Metazoa; phylum Chordata; class Aves; order Accipitriformes; family Accipitridae; genus Aquila; species Aquila spilogaster. The sequence goes on from JANHGO010000027.1 coordinate 50,028,117, forward strand.
CCCATCTCCATTGTATGACCTCCCCAGTGCTCTTTGTTTTGTTATCACCCCATAAAAATAAATAAATAAAACCCCCTTATCTGATTTTATCACTTTTTAAAAGCTATTGAAGTTAGCCCACCATCGCTGAATACATTTTAAACCTCTCTATGTGGAAGCAGTCAGGCTGCTGTGCAGCTCCACCTCCTGTGCTACATTTCCCTTTTATTAAGGAACCTGCAGATCTCAGTGTCATCCTTCTACAGTATTTCTTTACTGCAGGTTTGTCAGAAGTGTATAATCAGGATGAGAATCAATGCAGCCGATCTCCAGCTCTGTGCAGTGCCTGCTCCTCCCGTGCCTTGCTCCATTGCGTTGCTGTTTGCCCCAAAGCAGCAGTGCCTGTTAAACTTTGAGGCAGAAAGTTCTCTGTGAGCAGAAATATTCATCTTCACTTGAAAATCTCCAAAAGGGATACAGATAAAAAGGAGTTGGTTGCTCATCAGAAGCAAGGCAACCTTTTCTGCTGGTTTCCCTGACTCATTCTAACCTTCAGATCACCTTCAGGATCACGGAGCAGGAGCACTGCCCACCTGCAGCTCATTACGACCACAAATGCATACGACAAGAATGTATTTTAAATGAAAGCAATGTACTGTGTTTCAGGATTTCTCTACGTGCTTGTAAATGCCTGCATGAATAAGAACTTTTCTCATCTGAATACCTTAATTTTTAGGGCAGTCAATATTGCGAATGTTATCGTGTTCTATAAGAGATTGCACTGCTTGGATTTCAGTATACAATAAATAAATCAAGTGCTATCACTGCTTGACTATAAAGCAACAATTCACTTTGCATACAGGGTAAATGGATTTAAAACAGTCCATGCCTCAATGTATTTAATTAAAGGGAGTTCTATTACTAAGTTCAGCTGCCCCTCCTTACTCACTGTTCAACTCCATTAATTTGTTTTCAGAGCATTAAAAGCATAATAAAAATTGCCAAGCACTTCTGTTAACCATATGTTTGCTTTTCCTCTAAGTTTTATATATGCAAAAAACAAGGTCTGCTTCCCCCTCCCCCCCTCCCAAATCCTTTCTTATCAGTGGAAAAAAAAAAGAGCAATAAAGCAGCTCATAACATATCTTCTTCTCTAAAATGGAAGAAAATGCAATGCCATAATAGACGGTATTTTTGTTCTGACTTCCAGTCAAATCAAAGGGAATGCTGCTTGCCTATGGAGAAAACTACCAAAACTATTGGGACAGATTTAGAATCCATGATTGCTTTGATTATAAGAAAACCTTTTCTCTCTGTTTGTCATACAAAACTCCAGTGAGGTTACACAGCAGATCTGGCTGCCCATGCCTGCAAATACAGCCCAGCAGATGCCTCGCAGAGTTCTGACTTCTCCACCGACTGCAGTGCTGCAGTCCTATGACAGCATCATATTAATGAGCCAGCAGAGGTCCGGCGCTCCATGTGGTTTGCAAAGTTTAACCCTGTCCCTCGGACTTCCCCAACTCTCCACAACAGCAGCAGCAACACCGGGAGCTGTGTGTGGCTAAAGGCAGTTTTGGGGAAGGATTTTGTCCATTAGAAAATCACCTTAAAAACTCACAGATCGCTGAACACCGGTAGACATATGTTTTTAGCACCTTTCCAAATGAGGAGTTAAAATCTAACCCCCTCAGCTTTGCAGCTTTGCAATGCAAGGGATCTGTAGCAGTGCAGTGCTTTTTCTAGCACCAGCATTTATTTATTTATTTATTTTCTCTTGCAGTTTACCGATCCATTGCCCATGTAGCTGATGAATCCACGAGGAGTTCAAAGTCTGGCTGTAAGCTAGTGCAAGTCACTGTATGCAGCCTGCAGAAAGTCTACTGCACCAAGTAAACGTAATTCTTAGCAGTGTTTCAAAGTAGGGGAATTCATTTCTAAGCAATGCACCAAGCGGTATGTGGAAACGTGCAGGGGGGGAGGAAAAGAGAGGATGAAAGGGAAAGAACCAAGAGCCAGGACTGCAGGGAGCGTTCCAGCACTGCCCCGCCTGCAGCCCCTACCCCATAGGGAGGCAAAGCGCTTGCAGCGCTGCAAAGCCGCCCGCTGCCCGCGCAGTATCCCTTCCCCGGACACTTTTTTGACCTTCAGATGTCAGCCACTACCTGAGGAGGGGGAACTGGGGAGGGCCCCCTTCACCCCTCCCCCGCCCCGTCGCCGCCGTCCCGCCCGGCCGCCCCGGCTCCCACCATGGCGGCGGCTCCGCGATCTCTCCCCTCGCTCCGCCGATCCCTCCGCCCTGCGGCCGCCTCCGCAGCGAAAAGGGCGGGCCGGCGGAGAAGGGGCCCCGGCTGGAAACGCTTCCCCCCCCCCCCCCCGCCCCCGGCGGCGCTTTGGTTCCTGCTGGCGGGGAGGCGGCAGTCCGCGTCCCCCGAGGAGCTGCGCGCCCGACTTGGCGGGGCCGGGAAGGGGACACGGAGTGGGGTGAGGCCGGAGCAGCGCTTTTTGCCTCCTGGGTCTGTCGGGGCGGGTCGGGAGGTCGGAACCCGGGGCCGTGAGGTGATGGGGCCGGCGGGGAGAGGAAGCGTGAGCGCGCCTTCCGGCGGTATGGCGGCTGTCCCGGCCGGGGCCGGGGCAGGCCCGCAAGCCCAGGCTTGGCCTTGTTAGAGCTCTTCCTCTGGAGGGAGAGGGGGTAAGGCGGGGGCCGGCGGAGTAGCGTGCCAGCGGTGCGTATACACGGCAGGGAGGGCAGTGGCGGTTTGGGGAGCGGCCGCCTGGGCGGCTTGTAATGGGACAGCGTGGGGGCACTGCTGCCGTCCAGCTCCGCAAAGGGCAGCGGCGGCTCTAGGAGACGGCCTGTGGCTCCTGAGGCGAGGGGATGGGAGTGGGCCGGCAGGCAAGCCTCCTTCCCTTCACTGTGAAACTCTACCCCGAAGCGCCGAGTCGCCGGCGCGCGATATGGCTGTCTCCTTAAATAAGCAGCAGCCAGCTAGGAATGCTTCTGGAGCCTCTGCCCTTGGGCTTTGTGTCGCAGTGGTTTTGGTGATGCTGAACAACTCGTCGTATTTAATGCATTCTGTTTTTTCTGTCCCAAATACATGCTCTTCCTGCGCCCTTTCCTCCTTCAAAATCAGAAGAGCTATTTGTGCTTCACTGGTCAGTAATCGGCACTCGGGAGCTTATCTGAGCATGAGTGTGAGCTCTGATGTTAATTTTTCTGCTTTATGATTTGCAGATTTCTTTGAGAGATCTATTTAGTGTTTGCAGGCATGCAGTTATGCTGCATTTTTAAGGCTTAATAGCATTACTTTTACAGATCTGACACCGATTTAACCTGCAAAGCAGTAACCTGGAAAATCGTAACCTGACCTAACTTGAAAAACTGTTAAGTTTCATGATTGATTTGCATGCAAGTAATATCGTTACCCATTTCCTGTCATAAACGTTTGGTTTACTTATCTTGGCAGGGAACAGCTTTAGAGATGGGAGCTACAATGTTGAGAATTACGAGGAAGTTTTCAGTGAACGCACTGAAGTCATTGAGTTTGTGCAATGAGGTAAACTTTTTCCCAAATTTTGATACTTCCTCTGTGAGCAAAAGAAATAGTCTGGTTACTCTAGTAAACCTTTTTTTTTTTTTTTTTGTCTTTCCTTTAAAAACTGGTATCCAAACGGAACGCATAATTTCATGTTGGAATTGGACTTCACATAAGTCAGAATGTGGAAGTTGAATTTGTAGTTTTTCTGTAAACTTTTTTAGTTATCAGTGATTTTGGTTACCTAACATTTGTCATTGTTAAATTTATATTTACACAAATAATTAGACGTATTTAAAATACTGTGGCTACAGCGAACATGTTTTGATGCTATTGTGGATTTTTACTGGACTTCCCAAATAATATTGGGATTGGACTTGGTTTAAACCTTGGTGCTACCATCTTCATTCTTCTGCTTCCACATAGCTGGTATTTTGAGCTTATATAAATACCTAACAACAGTATCGGTTCCTCTAGATATTTTTTTTTAGTTCAGTTTTCTAGAACTGGCAATAATGTAACTACAAAGTAATTGCTTATAATGATTAATATTCCATATGAGGTTTTTTTTCCTTTTTAGCATGTGTATTTCAGGAAGACAAAAATGAGAGTCGTAAGTGTGACAGAGCAAAACTGCAGTCTAAGAAACTACAGTTCTGCACCAGGTATAAGTTTAAATTATTTTCTTAGTAGTAAGGATTACTCTAAAAATGAGTAAGAATGCTTTCTAAGTTGTGTTTTATTGTATTCTTTTGGTCATTATTTATAGAATTTGGTGTATGAAGCGCACAGAACTTTAACAGAGCAGTTAAAAGGTTCAAGGACTGGAAAGAAGTGTTTTGTATTGCTGCTCTTTTCTCAGTAAATGTATTGTATAAAGCCTTTAGAAAATAAGAAAAGGGAAAGTTACAGATGTATAAGGAGTCAGATCAGTTGTGAAGTGTGCTGCAACCTCTGTCCAGTTGCCTGAAGTATTAACTGGTTATCAAGTAACTGATGATAGCCAGCATGTTGGACAAGGGGGGAAAGACAGGAATCTGATTAAATAGAAGTTTTAAGTTATCATTAGTGTATTTTCTTTGCAGACTCAGGATAAAAGAGAGTAAAAAGAATAAGATGCATAGAAAACAAAATTTCAGTTAAAGGCAATTTTTGCTGGCTTTTTGAGTAGCTACACTGAGATTGAATGGAAATCGACTGATATAAGGTAGTGTTGGGAGTCAGGGATGCTTTTTCTACATCAGCATGGAGATGGGAAAAAAATATTGGTAACTGGTAGGTAACCAACTTCTTTTTAAAAAAAAAAATTGTTAATGGATTCATCACTGTGTATCTTTGCAAAAGTCTTTAACCTGCAGTCATCTACATGAGAAGACGACTTACTCTTAATTGCTAATGTCAGCACAGTCTCTGTTGCTACGTATTACTGTTTCTATGTAGTTGTCTATGCAATGTCCTTGCTGTCTACTGTATTCATCCCCGGTTTTTCTGTGCTGAATACTTGACTGTGTCACATGGAGGCACAGCTTTATTCCGTACACAAGAAGATACCGTGACTTAGGCAAGCAAGACATCTCAAACATACCAATGTGTTATTTCGTGGGTTAATTTAGAAACTGGTTGGTTGGAGTTTTTATTTGGGGGAGGGGAGCAGTGGTCTTGTGGGTCTTGGTGAATTTCCAGCCTGCTACCTTGCTTCTCCTAAGATCAGTCTTCTCGTCAGGATGTTAACCTATAAGATGCCTCTTTAATGTCTCTCTGGTAAGAGGGTTGATCTGTAGATGGTGAAGGAATGTTAATTTAAATATTGTTGAATTCTGTTTGGCCTATGAAAGATAAACTAAAGTACTAGGAAAGTGAGTTCCTGAAACACAACTTAAATAGCTTGAGTAACTGAATTATGGATTAGTTTTATAAAAATTTGTCTTGGTAGCTTACTTTCCAACTAAATACGGTGTGAGAGAGGAAATATCTTTCAAGAAAATACGCATTTAAAACTCCTCAGTCCTATGTTTTCTTAACCTAGGTCAGTTTGTGTTTTCTCCCTGAGAATTATGCTGTCTAGCTTCAGCATTTAAAGGAGAAATGACTTTTGAAATTTGTTATCTAATAGTCGGTTCAGATGAATGTCAACATTACAGTTGTCTTGAACTGTGGCATGTTTTATTATTGCTTCTGCAAAGTAAGATTTTACTGTGCTGATGATACTTTTCTGTGTTGACTATTTCCTATTGTTTCTAAATTACAGCCGTTTTGAAGAGTTTCTGTTTTTTGAGAGAGAGATTTACTGAAAAGTACATATCTTTAGAAATTTGAAGTGGTGGAGATTACAGATTGTCATGGGTTGTGGCTCTGAATCTTTTTTTTAATAAGTTTTTTAGGAGTTTTCTTAAATATATTTAATTTTGTTAAAATCCATCATTTCTACATTGGGATCAGTCTTACAAATTGTTGTTTTGTTTTGTTTGTCTCCAGGGGATGTTAAGTCTCTGCGTTCTGTCATTAATCCTCATATATCCAGGTATGTCATGCTAGCTTATTTTTCAGATGCAGATGGCAGTCAGAGCAATTGATGTGATAAAAAGTCATGGGTTGTTGCTATGCCCATCACATGCATAGTTCGTGTGCATGTTCTAAATTAAAGTTAGTACTTTTACTTTACTTTTACCCTTCTGACATTTCAATATAGAATGGTTGTTGGTGTTGGAGAGGTCTTGGACTGTCTCTTGTTTACATCATCAGAACGAAAACTGGACACTTAGGGAAGCTCTGAATCCGTGGTGGCTGCTGGGAGCTGAACAAGGCGGGAGGGATGTCTTGGCAGCTAGACCACTGCTGTGGGCAGGGCTGTATACTTTGTGTTAGTGGGAGTACTCAGCGGTGTTAAGTGTGGGCCTTAGTAAGGAGGGCAAGGTAATTAGGGGCTCAGCTGCCGAAGAAATGGCTTGAGGGTAAAGTTCCCTTGGAAGACTACTTCTGTCCTGAGGGCAAATTCAGCTAGCATTAATGGTGAAATGGGAGCTGATCGCAAGCCTGTGATGCGCAGAGCTAGTGAAGCAGTTTTGGAAGCTGCTGGCGAGGCACTTCAGAGTGGAAGACTTGGCTGGACAGAATCAAGAACAACTTCATGGGAACTTGGATGTTATATTTGGGGCATAAAGGGTATATACGCAATGGATTGTTTCAGGCACCAGGAGTTAGGGACTGGGGTGGACGAGAGGGTGGAGGGGCTGCTTCTGTCTGTGGGGAGGGCAGATGGGTGCGGATGAGGCCAAGAAGTGGCCTTCCCCTGAAGTGAAGCATGGAAACCTGTTCCAAAACTCTTGAGTACTACTGATCTGAAGAAAATCCACCATTTCAATACTAATGTACTTCAGTACCAGAATGTATGCTGTATCAGATATGCAACAGAGGAAAAATGTTATTCATCTGGTATGCTATTCTCAGTGAATATTAATTGTTTATACAAGTAACAATATCACTGAATAAAAAAATGACCGCAGTAAAAGCAATGTTTTCACATTATGCAGAATCCGAAACATTGGCATTATGGCCCACATTGATGCAGGGAAGACTACGACAACGGAGAGAATGCTGTATTATTCTGGATACATAAGAACACTTGGAGGTTAGAAATACTTTTTCTATTTCAGTAGGTTTGAGAGATTTAATAGCGTACAATAACGTGCGAAGCATTTAGAGGTTGCTGGTGGAATACTTAGCATAGAAGCCAGTTGTTCCAAAGTTGTGCTGCAGTATGATGAAATTTTAATGCACATTCCATTATGTTCTAAGGCAGTTGTACTTTGAGTAATCATAGGTTCATATTTTTCTTTTACTTTTAGTGCATTGAGAGGTTCTCCTTGTTTTACTTGTTGCTCATTGGCTGTTTGGTAAAGCTGTTTCTTCAGTTCTCTTTTGACCTGTAAAGAAACCAGATTAACAAAAAGTAACTATTTCTTTTGAAAGCCATAGCACAGGAAGAATTCCTTGCATCAACAACTTTCATAGAATTCTTCAAGATTGAAAGGGTCACAGCAGCCTCCATTTGTGCTACCTTTTGACCTTTTAAATTTAATTCCCTGTTCTCTACTGTGTACGGGAATGGTAGAAGATGTTAGGCTTGTGGAGCGGTTAAACATGGTAGCCTGCTTGTTTAAAAACTTGGTGGCCTGCTTCTCTTTTTATAAAAAATAAAAAAAAAAAACCATGCAAAACCCAACCTCTTACTTATCTTTTGGGGGTTTTGTTGTTTGGGGTTTTTTTTAACTTTAACTTAATTACCTTTTAATTACTGAATTTTAAAATGTCACATTCCATACAATGAGTGCGGCGAGGTTTCTTAAAACTGTAGTTTGTTTGTGATTTTGGACTTTGCTTTAGTTTTTAAGTTTCTCGTGGTGTTACTAGGATTAAGAACAACAAAAAGGTTGTTGGAATTGCTTGTCTTTGACTTACAGAGCATTTGTTCTCTGGAAAGGGAGCCTGGGTAAATTAGCTGACATTATCATTTTATGAAAAAGGCTAGTTTTCATAGCTTATACATATACAAAAGGGACAGTATTTCCAGATCTCTCTCAGCATCTGTATTCAAAGACAATTTCAGCTTTTGAATTATTTACCTACCCAACTGTAATCCTGCTTCCTATTCACAGATGTTGATGATGGGGACACAGTGACAGATTTTATGGTACAGGAGCGAGAACGTGGTATTACCATTCAGTCTGCTGCTGTTACATTTGACTGGAAGGACTACAGAATCAATCTGATTGACACCCCAGGTACTACACTTTAGCAGTACTCTCATTATTAGGGGAGAGTAGATGAGGTGGGGTGTTGTAGAACCTAAGTCTTAGTTTTAAATACGATGCGCTATTTAATTGGTTTAATTGTGGCAGTAAAAAGGCCTATACTGACCTCTGTTTAGCTTTGCCTAATTATTGTTTACTGGTGCCTAATCTAGCTTGTTTAAATTGACCTCACACATTTCCACACTAAATTGCTCTCAGTTCTGGGATTGCAATGTAACAATCTTATGTGTTTCCAGGACTGATGGTTTTATTTCTCTGCAAGTGAAGACAGGGTTGTTCTGACATTTAAAAAAAAAAAATTGTAATGACTTGTTGATGTTGCCTGTTTGATTTATGATGGTATAAAAGGAAGATTGTTTTTTAGGTCATGTGGACTTTACAGTGGAAGTTGAGCGTTGCTTGAGAGTCCTGGATGGAGCTGTAGCGGTGTTTGATGCTGCAGCTGGTGTTGAGGTAAAAAGAATTGATAGATTTTATTTTTTTTTTCTAACAACTTAAATCAGACTGAAATAATAATAGTAGTACAGAGGTGTTGCTCTGTATTATCTCTTTTGATGCTTTGATAAAAATTCAGCTTCAGGAAGCTGAGTATTTAATTTCAAGTGCTGTTAGTATACAGGAATTTCCATGGTAATAAGGAGCAAATAAGTGGGATTCCCATTGAAGTCTAGGGGGGGTTGTTGTTTTGTTGCTGTCCTTTACAAACGTTGATTGAGGTGAATGCTTCTGGCTAGCTCCACCAGTGGAAAGAAATGAGTATCTGTTCATTTCTCATTTTCAGTTTTCATGTAGAAAATGAGTAATTTTCTCCCTGCCCAATGGCCTATTTAACATGCCCTTTGGGGCATAGTAAAGAAAAGGTGGAGGCAGGCTGGAGTTTGACTTTATAGCATGAGATGCTTGAGCAGTTCAATCCTGTAGAGAAGTTACACGTTGTGAAATCACTGTTACATGGGACATACCTTTTTGATAGATGAGGGGTGAGAGAACTCTTGATCAGTGAAAGTCACATTATTTAACTTGCTATTGGAAAGCATTTAGGAACCATCATATATGAACCTGAACTGAGTAACAGCCCCCACCCCCAAAACCAAAACAATTAGATCTGCTTGTGGGTTTTTTTTCTGAAACTGTAGGAAATTCTTGCATTATTTCCATGTATTGGTAAGAGACTATTTCTGAATCTGAACTGATTGTCATATATATGTGTTCTAACTTTCAAATAAAAATGTGTATCATAAATGGCTCAGCAGTACACAAATTACTAGCAAAACCACAGTAGTTTTTAGTGTTGTATGTGTAGCCACAGAAATGCTTGCCTGTGTGTGCTTAAGTATCTTGGCAATGAAGTCTTAAGTCTCTACATTACAGAGTTTTTTCCATATATATCCCGTGTAATGCTTAGTTTCTCTCCATGTTCCCTTGCCCGTATGCCTATGTGCCCTTAGTGAAGGACAGTGAATGACAACAGCTGGGAGAAGAGACAAAGTTGCTTTTGGAGTTCATCTGTACTGCTAGATAATAGGATTGTCACAACACATTCAGCATAGTTCCTTTCTGTACTCTGAACTCGGTCCCTCAGCAGTATTCGGAAGTGTATAGTTCAGCTACAGACACTAATGTTTCCATTTTGTCTTTTGCTTTAGGCCCAAACTCTGACAGTGTGGAGACAAGCGGACAAACATCAGATACCACGAATTTGCTTTTTGAACAAGATGGACAAAAACAGGGCAAGGTATTTAGAGAGTTATTTTAATCATTGCTAAAAACCTTTTAAGAGAATGTATCTAATCAAGTTAAAGTTTTTCCATTAAGAATAGAGCAAGCCAATTATGTTAATACTTACTATATACATCTTTGATTATGCAGATGCTTATTTTTGTGTAATTTTAGGAGTAGTCAGTAAATAAGGAATGTTAAACCTATTTTACTATATCATTAAGTTTTGTGTAACTTAGTATCTGTTCTTTTAATATAGTTTTACATATGCTGTTGAGAGTATCAAACAAAAGTTGAAGACAAAACCTTTGCTTTTACAGGTAAGCTTAGAAATTAAATGTTTATTTGCTTTCTTTCGAATGGAACTCCTTTCTTAATTTTTTGCAGCTGTCTAAAATCCCTACTTTATTTGCAGCTCCCCATTGGGGAAGCCAAGACCTTCAGAGGACTGGTTGATGTTGTGACTAAGGAACAAATAATTTGGAAACCTACTTCTGATTTGGATGATGGGAAAAATTTTGAGCAAAAGCTGCTGCGGGAGGCTGATGATTCCAACCTGTTCCAAGAAGTCCAGGATGCCAGAAATACCTTAATAGAACAAGTAAAGTTCTAAAGTAAATACATAATATATTTAAACCCATTATTTAGAACAGTAGAAGAAATAGGCTGAAAGGGACCTCTGGAGGTGTCTGGTCCAGTGACCTGCTCAAAGCAGGACTAACTTCAGCATTAGATAAGGTTGCTCAGGCTTCGTTCAGTTGAGTTTTCAGGTCTCTAAGGCTGGTGATTACAGTCTGTTTAGGCAGCCTGTTGCAGTGCTTGATCATCTTTGTAGTGAAACATCATTTCTTTTTGTCCAATGGGAACTTACAATGTTGCAACCTACAAAGGTGCTCCTTGTCCTATCCTTGTGTACCACTGAGGAGAGTCTAGCTCTGTTTTCCCTGAAGCAGGCCCACCATCACTAGCGTTTCAACTGGTAGGAGACAGCATTTGCATCCTGCCTTAGTCTCTCCAAGTTAGACAAACCCATCTCTCTGGGCCTCCAGCCACACTCCAACCACCTTAGTCGTTTTCCGCTGGACTTCCCACAGTTGGTCAGTCTCTTTTGTGCTGGGGAACCTAAAAGCAGACAGCTTTTTAGATACAGCTTCACAAGTGCAGGTTAGAGGGTACTAACCACTTGCCCTGATCCACTGGCTATGCTCTTGCTGATGCAGCCCAGTATGCAGTTAGCCTTTGTCACTGGAAGGGGATGCTGCTGACTCATGCTTGCTTGTCCAGCAGGGCGCTCTGGTTGACTTCTGCAGAGCTGTTTCCTAATTAGTTGATACCCACTCTGTATCAGCGCATGAATTGGTTCTGTCCCAGGTGCAAGATTCTGCATTTGTCCTTACTGAACCAATTTCAAATTTTCTTCACTTCCTATCTATCTGTCAAAGATGCTTAATGGACATTGGAAGTGTTAATATATGATGGCAAAACATGCTGAACAGAGAGATGGACTCCCTGGCTGTACAGTGTGTGCATAAAATGGAAAATACTCCCTGCTTTATAAATAGGGAACTGAAGAAAGCAGATGCTAAATTCATCATTCAGTTGGCTAACATGGCATCTTGTACTGTCTTAGATGCCAAAAGATACTTGGGACATTCACATAAGGCCTGGCAGATGTGATGATCCAGAACCTGCAGGATATCCATACCCTTCTGGAATGGCAGCTAGAAGCTGGATAGGATGTTGCAGGGTGGTCAAAATGGCACTAAATACTGTGTTAGGGGTAGCTGAATTCCACCATAAATGTTGTTCCAGATCTGTCCAAAAAGTCTGTGGGAGAGATGAGAAAAGAACAGTAGAAATATTTCTTTAACATAAATTGTCATACTGTGAAGCTAAGAAAGGTAATAGAAACTTGGTCTACTTGATACCAGGTTTTGCACGGTTGACAGCTCAGAAGGGGTGAAGAATGGAAGAATTAATGGAAGTGAAAGAACAGTTTGCCTGTTGAGCAGTGCGAACATTTGAAATAGTTTGTCCAAAGTGTTTTCTTCTCCCCTCAGCTGGCATTTTAAGATCCCACATTATTTTGTGTAATTTATATAATTATATTGGAAGAGTTGGTTGTACTTGAAAGACTCTAAGTAAGTCTTCTCTGCAAGTGAAAAGTTGGATTTTTTTTTACATTCTATTTGCTTTTATACAACTTAAAAGTGTAGTAGTGATTACATTTGCCTACTTTTGTAAGCAAAAATATGGGAGGTTAACAACTATGTTTATCTCGGATATCGATCTATTTTGCTGGAAGGGCTGCCCTCCATACAACTTCGAATAACATTGTGTGAGTGCATGAACACATGATGCTAGGCTTTCAGTTTCCTTTGAAACATCAGAATCGGAGAGATACATTTTATATTGCTCTGAGTTCAGTATAACGCATACACAGTCTGGTTTTCAAATTCCCAGGTTTTAAGTAGGGATGTTCTTCCTCAGCCTCTTATCTTAAGAAAGGTATTGTCAGATAGAAAACTTTTTAAGAACAGGTTTGGGTTTTTTTCCTCTGGTTTCTGGGCCCTTCCTGAAGAAGGAAGGGGTGGACCGGTAGCTTTCTATCCTATGAATAGTTCTTATCAGAAACACTGTAAAATTTAGTAGTTCTAATACCAGCCATCTTGCACACTTTTCTTTCACTTAATTAAATGAACGCTTTTCTTTATCTCTCATGTTTTAATTATTAGCTTGGTTAGACTTCTAATTGCTTATCAATGATTCATTTCAGTATTTGGTCAATTGCTGTCGTAGCCACTAGAGGGGGCAAAGTGCCTTCCTGCACTTAGGTTGTCCCGAGTCTATGACAGTGCAAGGTGTATGTGAGAGGAGGTTAAAAGAGTAGTTAATTTATTTGTCAAGCTAAGTGGTACAGTTTAAAAACACAGATGAGTTCTTGGACCTCCAAGCCTTTGCCCTGAAGAAGGTCAAAATGCCCTGAAGGCTTGACTGTTTCTTCCAGCTGTGCATATCTGTTGGCTCGCAAAGGTTACTTGCTGCTTGCTTCAGACATCGCCTTGTTTGCAGATCTGAAATACATTCAGTTATACCCTTCATGGCTGTCACCGTTCGGCTGCAGGCCTTTTCAGTTTCAGGGAGAAGTACAAGAATTCTGTCTCCCACTGATGTTCTGCCTGACAGCAACTTTATGAGTTGATTTCTTCCCCCCCTCCATCCTTTGTTGAAACCTTCATTTCCCTAATTTTCTGTGGCTTGAGTTTATGATCTCTGATGTCTTTAAAGGCTTTGTTCCTGCTCTGTTTAGCTACATTTCCTAAATAACTAAGATTCGTGACTTATCTGTGAAACTGCTATATGCCAAATAACAAAGGACTATTCTGTTGAAGGTTGCAGATCTGGATGATGAATTTGCTGAACTGGTTCTAGGAGAATATAGTGAAAATTTTGATTTAATACCAGCTGACAAGGTAATTTTTACATTTCATTATTTATAAACAAGTTTTTACTAGCTGTTATTCTGAAGGGCTAGGTTTTTCTTCCTTTGGCACATGCAGATTATGATTTTGCAGATGTGCATTTTTTATCAACAACAAAAAAATCACACCAGCTTTTGTAGTGAATTTAGGACAAAGTATATTCAAGCTTAGTGTGAATTTTACATGATAATGCACTAACTATGATTCTCAGACATGGTAGGCACAATTTTACAAGTAGGGTACCTTTGTTCAGGAAGGTTTGGTTTTTTTAAAGTTAGGCTGCTGTGAAAGTGTTTAGGGGAAGGTGAATGTTATTTCCAGGTAGAATCAGTACAGTTTGTTTCTGAGCTGCTGATTCTTACTAACAAAAGTAGCATCTCAACCGCTGTGGATTGGCTGGATCTTCAGACACTGCATGTTTAAAGTGGTGAGGTACAACATTCTGAATTAAAAGGGCTGTTAGAAGAAGAACAAGAACAGCTGCAGATCTGCATGAAATGTTTAGAAGTCTTCAAAGCAGAGTCTTCTGTTTTAGCATCTAAACATTTGGGTTTATGGTTTGGAGCTCATTAAAAGCAGTGAAAGGAGTTTGGATGAGTAATGTTATATTTGCAAACATACTTCTTAACTTTGGGGGATTTGTTAGCAATAGCTGATAGCTGGAATGCAATTTAAGGATAAACTGTAGTTCATATGTTAACAGAAAATAATTATTTTTTGTAGTTACGGTCTGCTATCCGCAGAATCACGCTAGCTCGGAAAGCGGTGCCTGTGCTCTGTGGCAGTGCACTGAAGAACAAAGGAGTGCAGCCATTGCTGGATGCTATTACTATGTACTTGCCTGCACCTAATGAGCGTTCATATGAGTTCCTGTAAGTACAAGGAGAAAAGGAGGGTCAGGAAAAAGGAAAACTAAATAGGAAAGTATAAAAGGAGAAAATGAAAAACATCAACAAAGCATTCATATCTTTAAAAATGTTTATTGTTTTTAGGTGTTAAATAACAGTAAAGATGTGCAGACATAAAAATATACTTGAGTGCTGAACCTGCTTTGGTCAGTGCAACTGCAATTGTATGCATTTATCTGCAGTTGTCAAACTTGCAGCTTAGAGGTCTGAAGTCTGTTTTTAATCTCAGGATATTGCCATTTTACAAAATTGGGGTCTAGGGATCATCTTTAGTATTGGCTGAGTCACATGACATCTTACGTACCCTACTGGAGCTGAAACTGCTTAGGTTAATATTTTTTGGTATAAATGATGATTTTTAAAAATCTGCCTCTATTAGTATTACAGTAAGAAACATATTGCTTCTTAAATGAGTGGAAATTTAGTTAAATGTGAGTTTGAGTGGATTAATCCTACAAGTGTGCTTTTTGTTGTGCTTTTTATTTTGTAGACAATGGTACAAGGATGACCTGTGTGCCCTAGCATTTAAAGTTCTCCATGATAAATGTCGTGGCCCACTAGTTTTTGTTCGCATTTACTCAGGTTCACTGAAACCTCAATCAGCTGTATATAATATTAACAAAAGTTGCACGTGAGTAAGATAGATGTGTGGTTTAGTGTAGCACTGGAATGTCTGATAAAGTCCTGAGTAATTCAAGAATTTCATTTTCAGGGAGAGGATGAGCCGGCTGCTCCTGCCTTTTGCTGATCAGCAAATTGAAATACCGTCACTAATGCCTGGCAACATTGCCCTTACTGTTGGGTTAAAACAGGTAATGGAAAACACTGATTCTGTAAGAGAGCTTGTTTCACTAATGTGCTTTCTTGACCTGGGAGATACAGTGCTGATTACATGCAAAGGACTGAAAGCCGAAGGTGTATTTTAGTAGGGTTCTGAGCTTGTATTTATATTGTAACTCTTAAAATACAATGCAATGCCAGGTAGGGACCTCCTGTGAGGAAGGAGAGCAATGTTCTAAATGTTACCCAAAAGCAACAGCTTAACTTAAGTTGAAGTAAGTTTGTTTCATGCTTGCTTCTTTCTGTTAGTTTACTAATTCAGTGTTTTATTGTCTGAACCGGCTACATAGATCTCATTTGTACAGATTTTCTAAAATGTAACCAACTTTGGCACGCATAAGCAAATTTTCATTTACCGATACTGTTCTTTGTGGCTTTATATCTTGACTGGTAAGTTAGATTTGAAATGCAGTCAACTGGACAAAGAAACGTTAGTCTAAATTTAAGCACAATTTTTCCTCTTCCACATCATTTTAGTTATTTCAAGAGAGAAATTAGAGTGATTGTCTATGAATAAGTAAATAAGTGGCATTTATCACAAGTAGTTTTGAGGAAGAGAAATGGTCAGGGTTTGTGGTTCTGGGTTTTTGGTGTTTGGTTTGTTTTCGGGTTTCTTTTTCCTATCCCCTCCTCTGCCCCTCCTGTGTCTTGTGGGTCACTGCGTGTTCATCTATAGAGTGCCACTGGAGATACCATAGTGTCGTCAAAGGCTTCAGCAGTAGCTGCAGCACGCCGAGCTGGAAGGGATGCTGGGGGAGAGAAGAGGTCTACCAGTGATGTAGAGAGCCTTCTGCTGGCAGGTGTTGAGATCCCTGACCCTGTCTTCTTCTGTACAGTTGAACCTCCTTCAATGGCCAAACAACAAGGTACAATGTAGCTACCTGAGAATATGATAAGATATTCTACAATTGAGATCTTTAAGCATAACCATATTCTCATATGTAAGGAACAACGCTCATCCCTAATCCATGCACACCTGGTTGCATGAGTGAGTTGCACAAATTTATCAGTCCAGTGATCTAGTAAGGCCCCTTGTGGTGTTTTGCACAGATGATATATTTTAGATTATGGTTGTCAGTATCCTCTGCTATTACTACATCAAGCAGTACTAGTACTTTTCTAGTTTTTGTGTCTAGAAAAGTAGTGGTTCTTCATTTTGAAAGAAGAGATGGAAGCACTTTCATTTCCTACTGCCATGCTTAATTTTGCTGCAGTCACACTGGTGTGCTGTACATAGTATCCTGAGTACAAATAACCTTGAAATGTGGTGGGGTTTTTTTCAGTCAGCACTCACATTTTTACTCTATGGTGTAAAGTCTTCGCTTACCAAGACTTCTGTGTGTCTAGTTAAGGTTCACCCATGCAGTATGACCTGTAATCTTAGTGCCTTTCCCTAGAATCTGTACCAGAGAACTTGGTTATTTGACTCTTTTTGGAAATAGATACTTTAAACTCTGTATCTTCATTCCAAAAAAGCTGAGCTTGGTTGGGGGTGAAGAGGAGGAAGGGTAAGTACCAGTGTAGTATGATGGAATGGAGGAGCAAGGTAAAATGCAGATTTGGAGCAACATGTCTGCAGGCTGAGCCACTGGGTTGTAAGGATTTCCTGGTTTGGGGGAGTTTGGATGTTTTGTTTTGTGTTTTTTTGGTTTGTTTTTGGGTTTTTTTGTTTGTTTTTTTTTTTTTCCAAAGACTGCAAGGGAGATAAATGCAATCTCAGCTGTGAGTTAATCATTCTGTAGCTGCTTTCCTGCAACTGCTTTCCTCAGTAGTCAATGGGGAATCAGAAAAAAATAATTTGCATTTGAACTTTTTCATGTTCAACTCATTTTGAAATACTTAGGTAAATCATATAAGAGTTAGTTGACAATTTTTTCTTACCTGTAAAAAGGGAGCAGTACTTTTTACCGACTTGATGAAGCACTTACAGTTTCTATTATGTCTTCATACAAGTACAATGTACCGCTCTGAAAATGGTATTTTTAATAATTAAATAAGCACTCTATAGCATGCAGTTAATTTGTTGGAGACAATCAGAAGTTGCAAGTTGCTTGTAATTTGAGCTTACTTTGCCAAAATCTGTGCTTCTCTAGGGTCCTTTTGATTCCTTCTGAGAGTAAGATTTGACCTTATGAGGAAAATAATGTTAGACTTTCTTAGTGATTCTCAAATTACTGAAGTCTCTTTAGATATAATATTTGATATTTATGTACAGAATTGGATAATGCATTGAGCTGCCTTCAGCGTGAAGATCCAAGTTTAAAAGTGAAGCTAGATCCTGACACAGGCCAAGTAAGATGAATCTTCTATTGCTTACCTTATAACCAAGCTCTATTTTAGAATTGTCAAGACCACCCTTCAGTTAGTTCATTTACGTATTGAGATTTTCTTGAATAAAAAGGACTCTCTAAATGTTCATATCGTAGATGTACAAAGTTCTGTGCATCAAACTAAAATGGAGCCTTGTGCACTTGTGCTTTACAGAGTAGAGGAAGTCATCCTGTGCTCTGCATGTTTTTGACAGTTCTGTATTTTAAGTTTTAATTACATAGTCTTCAAGATAATGTAAGATGACTTTTTTTATAGTGGTCACAGTAGAGGTAATTACCCCCTGGTGTTTATGTCAGATGACCTAAAGCAGTCCTGTTTTCTCTCTAGGCTCCTTTGAATTTGAAATATTTCTAAGAGACTATTAAGAGCGTGCAAGTCCTTGCTTAAGCAGTTTGTATGAAAATCTGAGTTCTGCATGTTTTTCCTCTTCTCTCTTAACTCTTCTCTTACTAGACTATTCTTTGTGGCATGGGAGAACTACACATAGAGATCATTCATGACCGAATCAAACGTGAATATGGAATTGAGACTTATTTGGGACCTCTTCAAATAGCATACAGAGAAACCATCCTAAATGCTGCCCAATCTACAGGTAAAATGAGCGAATGGAAGGAACATCTTGTTTCTGGTTTTGCAACTTGATTTACTTTAAATGATCTAATGAGTTACTTCCAGATAAATTTTGTGTATTAGGTTTTTTTCCAACTGGTTGTTTCGCTTTTTTTTCCTCCTGCAGATACATTGGACAAAACAGTAGGAGATAAACGACACTTTGTAACTGCAGAGTTAGAAGTGAGGCCCAGGTTAGGGGAGAAAGCAACAACAAAACCCGTCATCGAGTACGCTGCGAGTGTCATTGAAGCGCTACCCCAAGAACTCCAAGGAGCTATAGAAAATGGAATCACAAATTCATGCATTCAAGGTAAACGAAGTGCTATGACAGCTGTACTGGTCTAACATTTCTGTAAGAAGCAATGTAGTATTTTTCTAGGAGGAAAAACTCCTTGGTAGCTTGAAAACTGGAAGATAGTATGTATTAACATTAGATGCAAAGGAAAATTCTGAAATTTTCTTGACAAAAATTGCCAAACACTCCTTTCCCTATGCCAGGAATGGAAGTCAGCATGCCTTTGGTTTTAACGCTGATTTCTTCTCAGTCACTCAACAGTGAGCTTGGGGTTCTTTTGGTTTGTTTTTTTAATCTGGTATAAGAGATAAGACGTTTACTTGATGACAACATGTAAACCACAGTGATGTGACAGAAGTGGTTTCAGAGGCCAACATGTACATACCACACTTCTGTTAGAGTTACTGACGGGGTTTTTGGGTTTTCAAATATGTTAAATCATGAAAGTATACAGTAATGAGCCTTACCTAATTGCAAAGTATAGGCTTTCTAAAGGACTAAAAGTGTCCTTTATGTTTGATTAAAAACAGGAAGTATTTAATAATTTGTGACTGAAGAACTCTCCCTTACAGTAAAATTAACAGGCAGTGGATTGATAAATGAGAATTACTCTAGAAGCAGCAGCATGAGGTGTTTTTCCCATGTTGCTTTGTTGAGTTGGAAAGCATCTCTCATCTCTGGCTGTGGAATGAGTCTTGACTGTGTGCTTTCTTCATACTCCTTGAAGACATTTCAGAACTGTGCTGTCTCCAGCCTAGAATTCATGCCATTAAGTGCTTTAAAAATACATAAATAAATAGATCAGGCCATGTTCTCTGTAGGAAAAAAAGCTGTGTGTTTTTTCTCGGATGTGTTTCAGGCCTCCCATCCATTCTAATACAGTTTTTGGTCTGGTTGAGAGTGCTGGGTTGGAGGGAGATAACCTACGTAGGACACTAGACATGGTTCATCCCTCATGGAATTGAGTTAACCCTGCAATTTTGGTAGTGGGTTAGTATCAGGCTTTGCTGTGATCACAGTGTGTTGACAAGGAAAATACAGAAGCTATTCTGGCTTCTGGTTAAAAAAAGGTTTCGCTACATTTTCAGATGAGATCTTGTTTCAATAGACAAGTTTTAGATACTATAATGTATTAAAAAATTACTTCATTTGGGGGAATGGTCATATGGATGAGCGCACTTAGGAACTTCTGGTTCTGAAAATTATCTGTGCTTTTGGTAAAGAGAGTAAGAAAGTATGAGTCTGAATTCCTTTGTCTCTTTTGGCAAAGCTAGGTAATGACAAAATCACAAAATGAGGAAGAAGACTAGTAGTCATGCCCTTCAGGGGGAGGAGGGGGAAGAAGCAAAGTGGGAAGCTCCAAATTAATCCTGAAACTTTTTTGCATGTGTCTTAATATTCTGAAAAACAGATATGCCTTCTTAAAATTTTTTCTTTTTTTTTTTTTTTTTTTCCTCTCCTTCCCTAGGACCCTTGCTTGGATTCCCAGTTCAGGATATAGATGTGACAGTGCAATCGCTGACGGTGCATCCTGACACCTCCCACACAATGATTTCAGCCTGTGTCTCCCGTTGCATGCAAAAGGTACAGTGAAACTGTAAGCTGCCGTAGAACATAGTAGCATGATATACTACTGGGAAAATACATGTGTATCGGCATCTGTTCTTCTCTGACAGTGTAATGCCCTTGCTGGGGACTTTATAGCTTTTGGAAGTAGAGAATTTGAGAAGCAGTGTTAGCTTGAGTTATGCAAGTACTTACGTCCATTTTCTGAGGGAAGAAAAAAAAAAAAAAGGGAGTCAACATAACTTTCATTACCTTCCATGCAGGCTTTGAAAAAAGCTGGTATACAAATACTGGAGCCCCTAATGAACATAGAAATCACAGTAAGTGAAGATCATCTCAGTGCAGCACTTGCTGACCTTGCACAGCGGAGAGGTACTATTCAGGAAATCCAGAGTCGTCAAGATAACAGAGTTGTGGTTGCTGCTGTTCCACTAGCAGAAACAATGGTATCCAATTATCTTATTAATGGTAAAATGCAAATCTGCTCTTTATATGAATAAAAATAATTAGGCTTCAGTTCACTTTTCTTGTTGTTATGGATGAGTAAGTTTGGAATGGATGTTTTTTATTGTATTTAAATTAGTGAAGGTCTGAAGCAAGTGCCCACAAATCTAGTAGTGTTTTTGTGCCTGATTCAGATTGTTAAACCAGCATGTTTTCAACTGTAAGTCAGAGAAGTAGTAAATACTACTAAAACAGATTTTAGAGAATAGTATTTTAAAAAGTGTACTAGGTTGACTCATGCATGCATTGCACTTTTAATACAGTAATATTTAAAAATTAACTTGCTAATATGTTCTAGTATACTTCTGACTCTCTCTCTCTCTGACCTATGCAGCCTCCTGTGATAACTTCTCTTCCTGTATCCTAAATTGAGTGACATATGTTCTCCATTTTGCCCAGGGCTACTCCACAGTTTTGCGTACTCTAACATCAGGCTCAGCAACCTTCACTTTGGAGCTTGCCAGTTACCAAGCCCTGAACAGTCAAGAGCAAAGTGCACTTCTTCAGAGAAGGATGGGGCTGGTGTGATTGCTTTACTCTATAGAAAAGTAAAGGTATTTTCTATCCACCCTGTTAAATATTTTCAAGAGCCTACTTATGTACACCAGTACGTTCTTCTGGGACCAACTGGTTGTGGTAAATGATAAATTAGCAGCTGTATGAGCAGACTGTGCTTTTAACTGTCCAAGGGAAGGTTCAAGAGACTGCGTTCTTCTGCCACAGCCTTGTAATTGCAAAGCAGCCGAACCAGAGATGCAACCACACTTTGCTGCTTTGCAAATTCTTATCTTACAGGTATCTGCAATGAGAAGTGATGCAAATCCTCTTCATAGAAATGAGTGCTATGTGCACCTAAATGTGCCATTAGGACCGTTTCTTACTTTAGTAAGTAAAGTTTGTGAAGTTCATGTCTATAAATGAAATTACAGTTTTGGCAGTCTTTATCTTGATTTGCTTTCAGCTGAATAAAAGAATAGGGTTAATAAGCATTTTAAGCTGTACAACCATAAGTATTACTTCCTGTATTGTTAGAAACCAGTCTGAACCAGAGTTCAGGACTTGGTGTAACTGCTACCTGAGCAGTTTTAGCAAATAAGTGGAATGGATACTTCTGCAAATTGAGTAAGATCTGTGCAAAAAATACAAAGAATACAAAAAATACAAGAAATGCAGAGTTTGCCCCTGAGAACAATCCCTACCTACCACCCTGGGGTCTGTTGAGGGAGGAGGGTTTTTTTATTTGAGTGATTTAAGCTGTAATGGTTCTGATTTGCTATGTGTTACAAGTCAGTTCTGATTTGTAATTACCTGGTTACATAGAAAAGTGGCAAATTATAAGATACTTTGAAATAAAAAGAGAGTTTCCTCTTTATTTAAATAGCGTCTTATGTTTATTTTCCCTCAATTTTAGAATGTAAGGAAACTGGAATTGGTAACTCCATGGTATCAAGTTTCAGGATTTCACAGTGAAGAATCCCTATTTCTAATGAAAGCTAAACCCCACCATTTTTACTCCAAGAAGAATGTCAAATAACTTTATTTTAAATGTGAAAAGTTTAAGCCTTGGTTCAAATATCAAACTGCAAGTACCTATATTCATACCCCAGAGGCACTTCAGGTTGTTGACTAGAAGTCGTTGCAGCAGTTACTGCCCTCTTGCTTCATGGGGGCAGTATCCAACAAACACAGGTTCGGCTGCTACTCCACGGCTGTTAAAATAAAGGGGAATGTGTATGATTATAATAAAATAAAGTGGCTGGTTGTGTAGGCAGGAAGAGAGATACTGGCACTCTTTTAAAAAAATTTTGGTCCAAACAAAACTACTTCTAAGAAATAACAGATGGCCTATTTGAGGAGTAGAAAAGGGCCCTATTCAACAGTTGATTTTTACTTCAGTACAATCAATTATCTGTTTCAATGAGAGGACTAGGGTATTAGAAAGCAGGTTGAAAAGCTTAAATTCAAGGGCTGGTTGTCTTGATGTTCTGCAAAATCTACTGCTTTTATTGAAGAGAAGTCACAAGAATATGAAAATATGAGTCAGTTGACATTTGCACACTCTCCCCCCAACCCCAATGTTTCCTTCATATGCAGCTCTAACTATGTCATTTTCATTCATTTTCCTGGGGAGCCATTTTCAGTAAACAGAACTTTTTTCAGCTACACTAACATAAATTGTTCTGTTCTTATGTTGCTTTAAAAACAAACAAAAAAACCCTTTAGCTTATGATGGTGCAGTAAGACAGTATAAAAAGATGTTTCAGAGTTAAAGTAGTTGTAGTCAAAATTCTGCCTCTTGGATATTTAAGACCTAGATAGTACTGCTATAGTGATTTGTAGGATAATGTATATTAGTGTTTAAATTGCACTTAAGAGCTGCAATGGAAGAAACTGGATAATGAAGTAGCTCAGCTGAACTACTGCTTGCAAGACTTCCCCTTAGTAAAAGACAGGGTTGTTGTCTAGGTCTCTGGAATATACACCCACCTGTTTGTTTCCCTTCTCCCACCACTATTTGCAATTTGGGCTGCTGTATCCTCCTACAGGAAGTTGAGTTTAGATCTGAATAGCAGCTATTGCTTTCGTGGTACTATTTCAACAGCAGTGGCCTCAGCCTTGGATAGGCAGAGCTACTTGTTCTTCCAATGACCTTGATCTAGCTGTTAACAAAGTTGTACCTACCCATTCCTTCGCTGCCTGGTACCCTGCTGCAGAGCAAGCCAGAGCTGTTCCACTTGGAAAAGCACCTTAGCCTGCTACAGCTGCCACAGTCTGTATACACCACATATAAAAATGGTAGCAGGGACAGAGTCCTTTGCACACGCTCCCAAGACTTCACAACAACCTGACTGATTAAATCAGCTCTCTGAGTTCACACAATGCTAAGCTTCACAACAACCTGACTGATTAAATCAGCTCTCTGAGTTCACACAATGCTAAGGAAGCCCCATAGACATGAAAGGCAACATAACTGTAGCTCCAAGGAATGGTCATTTCATCAGTGGAAAGGGAATGGTTTCTCTAGTGTTTTTGTGGTTCAAAGCCTACACAAAAGGAATCGTTCTCAGGAGGATATGTCCTTTTATTAAGGCAGTCTGTTTGTAACAGGAGTTGTTCACCATAAGTTTATATGCCAGCAAAGCAGTTTCAGCACCAGAAAGTAGTTAAGGAAAAAGTGTGCAACAAGTGCACAGAGTACTCCTTCGTCTGCCCCTGCATTTTGCATCTCATGCTAGCACTACCAGAGCAGCTGCAGTCATCTGGATCAGCTCTACACAATGCTGGCACCTGTATTGCTGTAAGGAAGAAGGTGGAGATGTGGCAATAGTTAACCAGATCCAGGAGCAGCATGGCTTAGTTCACTGTAAAACCCTAATCCTAGAGGTACAGCCACCATACACTTCACTGTTCAGTTGTATCAGTGTTTCCTCCAAGTCTCATCAAGAGATGCACCATCCAGTTAAGTGGTAGGACGTAAGTTTTTTTAAAGCCCTTTAATCTTGTTTTTAGAACACATTTGTTAACTCTCCCTTAATGTATCTATTTTTCTCATGACTGAGATAACACAATTTACATATAACTATTTTCCTATAGCATTATTTAAAGCCAGCTTGAAATAAACCCAACAACCAAAACTTATGAGTCTTTCAGTCACTCTTACCTTGATTAATTAAAGAGCTAGTTCATACTGCAAGCTAAAAGTAAGTGATTCCAGCAGATAATCATGCTGACACATCTACAGGAGTGTGAGGAGAGTACTTGAGTTTTGCATGCTGACTAACTGCCATTGTATCTTGTTCTCTAAAAACCTAATTTGTATCTACATTGTGAAGAAGTATTTCACTGTTGGGATTTTCAATGATTTGTCATAAACTTTTGTAGAGAAATTAAATGGCATGTTGCATGCTTGCTGCAGTCCAACTTTGCAGCAGCATTTGGGAAAACATAAAAGGCTCTCTGACTGCATACTTTTAAAAGTGGAGTCAAACTCGGGCTTAAGACGTAGAAAGCACTCATCTCTACAACTGTGAATATACAAAGACAGCACTAGCAAAAATTAACCAGTAACTTGCCTAGGTACTTTTTAGGAAAGAGCTGCAGAGAATAGCATGTTATGAGCTGACTTTGTTTACAGTAGCCATAAGTGAAATTTAATTCATCAGGGACTCCTTATCCACCCCTTTCAGTCCTTACACTAAGGCAATACCTGGAAGAACAGCTCACTCAAACCCACCTCTCATGCAAACAGCTCCACTTGATTGCCTGCTGCATGTCCTTCATTATTTATAATAAATAAATAATAATTTTAAAAAATTTAAAAGTCTACTTTTTCTCCTGTGTACTCCTCCCACATACCCTTCAATATCCTTTTTGTCTGAAGTAAGTCAATCATGGTGTTGTTTTTTTCTTTAGAGGAAAGAGAGGCATAGATGAATTCTAGTATTTCACTGAAGAAAGTTAATGAGTTATGAAAACTGTCTAGAACTCCTGTCTTAATATATCTGTTCTTCCTCTTCTGAGGATACAAAAACACATGGGCTGACGTTTACATAGCCAGATTAGACTGCTAGCTCTCCTCCCTTCACTTCCAGGCCAGCAATTTGGGCCTGTACTTGAACTCCCTTGGTTATAAGGCATGAGAACCAAGCTTTACTATAGCTATTAATCTTACCGGAGCATGCGGCATCGATGATTAGTCAATCTTTTGTAGGCATCCTGTAAGTTGGTCACATTCCTGCTGCTCCAGAGTCTTTCCCCTACAGCACTTGCTCGAGGCCTGTAAAGATATACGGAGTTTTAGAGTAGGTATAGTCTATAACCAAGAATAAAGTTTTTAATGCCAGGTCTTATATCTAAAAGCATCAATTTTTATAGCTGCTCAGGTTCAGTATAGAGCACTGTTACCACTAACATACAGTCCTGTTGGATTAATTAATGTTTCTTGTAGCTGACTTTCTAAAATCTAAAAATAAAACAGTTCATACCATAATCTTGGTGTGAGGTTAGTTGCATCCACAAATTCCCCCCACAGGCAGGCTTCTCCACCTATTAAAAGCTTCTTCTGTTTTTCAGATCCTGAATTCAAAGCAGAAAGTTAGAATTTCTATTTGCCCAGAAGATGGGCAAAAAAAATTTCACTTTCCAATACTCAGAGAGGATTGCTGTTCAATTGTTTGCTTTATCATACAAAATATCAATTCTGGACACTAACTTAACATTTTGGTAGTCTTGTTACTGAATGCGAGAACCACCAGGCCATTTGCCCAGAGAATCCACTTCCCTTCTCTGTCAGAAAGGATTTTAACTTTTATCTTCCGAGAACATTCCTCAGCATTCTGACATTCTTCAGAGATTTCAGTCCTGATTGAAACTGTTCATTCAATTACACACAGAACATTCTTTGAAAAAGCTACATAAGTCAAGTGTTCTCCCTAATCAGCTCTGAGCTACCTTGCACAAAATGAAAGCCCCAGGCAGAGCATTAAGATTGTATCGGCTTTAGCCAGAGGGAGAGAACATGTCTTTTTCTAGAACAGTCTAATGCTCTAGAAGCTTGCTAACATATGAATTCAATGTCCATCTACCAACAGCCATTTTGCACAACTCTGCCCATAATGCATTATGCATCTGTCCACCTAGTACAGCATCCTGTGTCACACAGTCACCAGTGCCAAATGCTTGAGGAAGGTCATACTTTTTCCTGTGAGAAACTGAAAGTTGCATTTTTTTATTTGAGAATTTTCCAGAGTTCTAGGTGACACTAAGGTCCTTTGATTACAGCATATCTGATCGCAGTGACTCTATGACCACTCTGAAGAGCCTTATTCTGTCCGTTTACACCTTACTGTGCACCAAAGACTTTCATGCGCAGAACATGCATATAGAAGAAGTAACAAACCAGGGAAGTCAAGTGGTTCAATGCTGTAGTACTTCTTCCAGTCTTGTCCATAACTAATGTAGTCTAAGTACCACGGAGCTGCCAGGATAGCAGTAAACCCCGCTCCAGTGACACTGCTCAGTTCATGAGCATAGTTGTTTTCCATCCACACTTGAACTACAGTGTCTGGTTTCAGCTAAAAGAGAAAAAAACCAAAACAAAAATCCCAAAACATTAAAGACAATCCTAACTGCTGTTGTCAGGAAAAAGGATGACAGATTTCAAAACTGGGAGGGTGGTATTTTTTTCTGAAGAGGAATATTTTGGAAGCTACCTTTTGTCTTTTTTTTCTTCCCCCCACAGTCTAAAGCTGGTTAGCTCTTTGCTGGTTTAAAACAGAGTTCACACTGAAGTGAAGCCTAGGTTACACTATAGACAGTTAATGCCCCAAGAGAGTTCCTAAATGCACCAATTATCCGAGCAGCTCCGAAAAGCTGAGCATCTGGTGTTACTAGACCAGATGCACATTTATGTGAGAAAAATATATGGAAACTCATAGAAACTTCCCTACCCTTTACTCTGATGCTCTAAAGCATATTATATTATATGTGTTCACCTTTAGAAAGCACTTCAATGCTAGTATTCCTGTTCCACATATTTTACATGTTCAATAAATGATAATTTCAAGGGAGACCCCACAGCTGTGGAGACTTGCTAAAGTAAGCAGACTTGCTTTAACTCTTAAGAGACACAACCATAACTACTCAATAGTCTACTTTGGAAGCCTTCCACAATATTTTGCTGTTATGCGAGAGTATCTTATTTATTTTCCCATCTTACCTGCGCTTTGTTATCAAACACTTCTTGCCAGACAATGTATCCTTTATTATAGGAGGAAACAATGTCCAAAATCCTAGAATTTAGAAATAAGATCATGTTTATGAACTTCAATGAGATCAGTACAGGCACATAAAGTAGCAACATTTTCTACCCTAAGGCACATCAGGCCTCTCCCAGCACTGCACAGGGGACCAAGAAAAACCAGGTTTTTCTGGTTTTGGCCTTCAGTGTTCTGCCTCAAAGAACCTGTTCTCCCATGTATAAGGATATGCATGTGTAGTAACAGAAACTGATGTTCAGAACTACTAGCAGCTCACACAGGTGTCTAAATCCATGGTATTTGAGAGAAATGGCTGCAAAAACCTTAGGACTTTTCCTCCCCACTCTGTGTGCTGACATTACAGCAGATGCCTAATTTAAGATAGCCAATACATTCCGAGTGTGCATAGAACTAGCCTACACATCCTTCTTGTGTCCCACATTTTAAAGCTGTGAACTTTACATTCTATGTATTGAAATAAAAGAAAGTGGGCAGTCCCCAAGACATGGCAATTTTTGAAAACAGCACAGGCTAGCATAAATCAGCTTCAGGATCTTCACCTCAACACCCCCCTCAGACAGTAGCAGTGAAAAGCTGAGCAAGAATTAAAAAAACAACATACTTCTGAATATAGTAAGATTCCAGTTTAGCATAGTCAATGCCAAATCCTTGCTGCTTCATGAATTCTTTCACTTCAGGGTTAGATTTCCTTAAATAATAACAAAACAAGTAGAAAAAAAAAAAAAGAATAATTTGGTTTTGGTTTAAACCAGATTTCCCAACCATTTCCACCTATGCACAGTACACTAGCTGATGCCTTAGCATGCCATAGACTGGCATGCACAACAGAGCAGAAGCAGCAGGCTAACACGATCTAGGTATTTTGAAACAGTTTCGTCCTGATCCTCTGGTAGAACTACTGGAGTCCCTGTTCTGAAGCAGTCTCTGGCAGGCTGCCTCAAGCTCCTAAGAGCTCTAGCATTCCTGGCTTCTCTGTGATGTTGTGGGAAGGTTGCCAGAAGGTCTGGAAACTGAGCAGCCATAGTACCAGGGGATCTGCAGGAGTGAAATCAAGAATTTGGGAAAATACCCCAAAAGCAAACTAACACTTCTGTGATAAAGCATCTGCCAGAAGTCTTCTTCCTTTTTAAAAATTAAAGCAAGTCCTGAGCATTCAGATTTGATGTTTCAAGAGAACGCACAAATACTAACTAGATCAATTTGAATACTCATGCAATTAGATCTGCTCCAAACTCTGTATTATTAGTTACCCCAACAGACAGACTTCAAAATACTCAAAATCCACAACCAATTTAAGAACTCTATTAATACACGCCATACTTTTAATACAAGACTCAGTACTGTAATACTTAATGTTAGCAGACTTTCTGGAAGGCAGAACTCAATGGAAAGAGCTGCTTTTCCTTTAACACAAAGCATGCAAATGTTAATTATCTTAGTACTTTCCCACCTTACTAGTTCTCTTTCCTGCCATGTTAATTTTCATGAAGAAATCCTTTAGAGTACCTGAACATTTATAAAACTACTAGTCAAAGCAAAATTCTGCACATCACTCACTTGTTGAGGATCACAAATGCTCTGCCTGTAAATAGTTATAGAAGTAGGAGTGGAGATCTTTGGGTTAGGCACTGAAAACTGTCTCACACAACTGAGTTCCGTAATTGATGGATTTAGGCAAGTTTAAGAGGCACTAGATATTTATTCTTTGAACTGTCACCATACCAACAATCGAAGTTCACTTCATCTCCTCCCAAATGAATGTATGCATCTGGAAATACACTGCTGATCTCTTTGAAGAATTTAGTCATGAAGTCATAAGTTGTATTCAAAATAGGATTTACAGGTCCAAAGGACCCAGATGGCTGTTCTCCATTATAACAGGGGGTAAGAAGATCTTTTTGACCTAATAGAAACATTAATAGAGGACATTCAGTTCCACATGGGCAGTTACCCATATTAAAAAGGTTAATATTAATTACTTAAGTGCTCATCTATTCTAAGTATAATCAAATAGAGGCAGGATGACATTAAACAACTTGCCCAAGGTTGAAGAACCCTCTAACTCAAAATCAGGACTCTGACTTTTAGATTTGTGATTTAATACACACTAATTTATGGAACATGTCACTATACCTGGAAAACAGCTTCTGGATGACTACTTGAATTAAAAAAACAAAACAAAACAAAAAAAACTTTAATGGATTTAGAAAGGAAGCCAATTAGAAGGAAGCCAAATATAATGAATGTGCTCCAGAGGCCTCTTTTTATTATTCTGCTTTGTTAACACCTAAGTAGGTGGGAGGTACATGGCTCAAGGTAGAGGTCCTACCTGAGTCTGCTAGGAATTTACCTCTACACAAGAAAGGAAGGCTAGAAAGACATCAAAACTGAGCACTGGTTCTTGAGTCAAGATATCTGAAAAAACATGAGCCAGGATAACATAACAGGAAAAAGATATAGGTAGGTTGGAGATTCTTAAGTCCAGTTTATTTGGTAAACTATGGTTGCAGCAGCAGCAGCATCTTCCTGGCTGTGTGCTTCCTACTCCAAGCACATTTCCCCCAAACAGGGCTCTAGTGGTAGATTGCTTCAACTACCCTCCTCACATGCCTTAAGACTTCTCTCCAATATCTTGAATTTGAATGCAAACAAAGCATAGCTACCCAGGTTCATAGGCAAAGCCAGGACTGGCTCCTATGCATCACATTAAAAAAAGACTAGTATACAAGAAGCTATCAGGAACAACTGATTGTAGGCAAGGGAGCTGAACCTGGCTCTTAATACGAATGTAGACCACCTCACATATCACCAGGTAAGCCACTGGCTTTTATTAGTGCTTCATAACAGCAAAGACCACATGAGATGAAGGATTCAGAAAGAGTGTTTAGCAAATTTAGGTTTTGCCTTATTCCTTTCCTCCTCATTTTAAATTAGTGAGAAAGAGCCTGAGGCATCTTCCAATATTATGGCCACATCCCCAGAGGATGAGTACCACACTCACCCCATGGCTAACGCTCAAGTTATGAAACACTAGAAAAATCTTTACTACTTCCGGTTTGGCCAAAACCATCTTATGTTAATTGCAGTGCACAGTCAGTGCACCTTGAATTAAGGCACAAGGTTCCCTGGCCCTTGAGTACATGTAAACACCACCACTCTGAGGATTCAAGCATCCTCTATCAAGAGAATTATTACTCTTAAACCCAGAAGATAAAGAGTGAAGAAGCATCCAACTTTGCTGTGTTTTGTACACGGGCAGATTATCACTTTACTAATAGAAACATCAACCACTTTGAAAGAACCTTCCCAAAGCAGAAATCTCTACTCTAGAGGTAGCAACTCATGATTTCTAGCCACTACCTTATTACTCTAAACTCAAGAGTACTGGGGGCGGCGAGGGGGCGGGGAGCAGAATAACAAGAACATAAAGTTTAAGGCAGACAGAATATGTCTGTGCCTTCACACACACATCCAGCACAGGAAGTGTCAGCTTTCTCCATTCACTTTAGCTCCTGTAACAAATAACAGTCATGACCATCACCAAGTCTGCCCCTTGCTTACCTCTTATCAAAGCACTTTAAAGGCTGATTTTTAACAAGTTAATTTGCTTGCTACACCCTACTTACCAAAGTCTTTTAACCATTAATACTTTCTTGGACATACCTTTTCCCCAAGACTGGGTGTGTCCTGGGGTATCAAACTCTGGGACAACTCTAATGCCTCTTAAGCGGGCATACTCAATCACCAGATGGACATCAGTAGGAGTATAGATGTGGTTATAGGAGTACGCTCCCTGTGAAGTATTCACATTTAGAGACAGTTTACAAAACATTATACCAGCAGCTTACAAAATTGGGATTAAAGTGTTACAGTTTAGACTGGTGAGCAGTTTTACAAGTTGGCCTTTTCTGGTTTATCACATGTGTAACTGCACTGACAGAACTTTTCAGCTGACTAGTGGGGGAAAAAAAAAAAACAAACCAGAAAGCCCACAAAAATTAACCCCTTTTTCCACACTAAGCCAAACCTCCTGAGCAGGTCCTTTCCTCCTTAGCTCACAGTTATTGAAGAAAGCAGAAAAGCTAGTTTCTATTCCATCAGATTTTTGAAAGATACATTTTTCAGTTCTTCTGCACACAAGCAAGTTAGTTTTCCCCTCCACCTCTGCATCATTAGTTCTGAAACATAGGGCCCTTGTTACATGACATGCAAGGCCAACGGAAAAATTCTGCTAAGTCAGGAAGAATGGCGTCTTCTTCCAACACCTCTGCTTGTCAGTTTCGATACAATGCCCAATTTAGCATGAGAGCATGTTTGTTTTGTGATGCTGAATTTGAGCATTATTCTATTCTCACAAAGCCAACAAATGTGACAAATGACCCAGACTGCTGCAGTTTGGTGGAACAGATGCTTGCCAAAGAGCCTAACTACATAAGAAAAGCATCATGACTCCTCATGATTAATAGCACCTTAAGCTTCCATTTATCTGGAAACGGTTTCCACAGCTGAGTTACTCAAAAAAGATAATGGTAAACAAGAAGCCTTTCAAAAAGAAGGCTATTGAGACAAAGGCCATCTCCCTCTCTCCAGCTGTCAGTGTGGAATAGGACAGAAATCCACAGTCATTACTAAGAAAAATAATCTGACTACACCATCCAACATTTACAGGTTTTGAATTACAAAAGTCTTCATGGCATCTGCTCAAGCACTGCCTACATAATTTTCATGAGGGTCAGATTCTAGCAAGCATTTTAAAACAGAATCACAAATCTAGTGCTTAGGCTCAGTCTACTTAATTATTCATGCTTGATTTGGCTACTACCATACCATGACTGAGCAAGAACCTCATGACGGCTTTCATTCATTAGCAAAATCTGCTGTGAATCAGGAAATAAAGAGATACTTTGCACTGTATTTCTTTTAGAAAACATCCTCTCACTTTTGGACCTCTTACAGACGTACTGTGTTTTGTGAAGTTAACTAGATCTCAGACAACGCAAAAGTACTACTGCAGTGATACCAAACCTAGAGATGACAGGAAACTCTTATATTTGTTTGAGTGGCACGAAGTCTACCAGTTAAACAAACCAACAGAAATCCAAGCAGTGTTCACCACAACAAGTTATTTGCACACCGTTACTACTTGATGGCCTGCAAACACTGAGGATCACTGTCACGAGCAAATTTGCACAGAAGAGTTAGGAAGGTCATTTACCAAGCATCCACCAAGGAAGACTTGAACATGGTCCACACAGACACTCAGGTAGGGTCCTAAATGTGGACTTGCTGGTTACTGGTCCTCTGGTACTGTTTCACAATCAGCCAAGGCAGACGTACTCAACCATTGGTAGGCTCTCATTTTATTTTCATGTAATATGTGCCAGATTTCTGCCCTCCCACCCTGCTCCAATGATGTTTACTCACCTTGTCACTTAACTCAGGGAAATAAATACTCTGGTAAGGGAATGACTGATCATCGACTATATGCCAGTGGAGAACATTGAACTTGTTAAAAGCCATGGCATCCTGTAACAAATAATGCAATACAGTCTAGTTAAGCACTTCACTCTCACAGACAACCTATGCAAAAAAGGTGGTCTTGTCCCAGTATATCCTGCATGCCTAAGGCAACAACTAAAAAAAAAAAAAAAAACCCCAAGAAAAAGCATACCATGTTTCACCAAATCCCAGAACCATACACCAAAACGCACCAGCCTGTTTATACTACTGCTCCATTCCTCTGTCATCTATTTGCACCACTCCTGTGAACAAGCTCTTGATCGGATCATGCTACACTGGCTGGTAAAAGGGGAACTGCTATAAATGCTTATGAATTTCTTCCACTTCAGAACGTATCTGGGTAATTCTTTATACACCATCAACTATTTCAGCTTACAGAAAAGCTTATACTTTTCTACCTGAATAGTTTGGACTCAAAAACTAAACAGCATGAGAGACTTTCCTACTATTTAGTACATCCTTACTTGCTAGTGACTTCTGCAGAATCCATTTCAAATGCATGCAAAACAAACCATGCATTTTCCCCACAGAAGATAGCGTTCCCCTTATGTTTTCAGTCATTACTGTGTGAGTACTTCCCTTTTTTTGAACTTGAAGATAATCAAGATAAATGTTAACACACGTATTTTAGAATTACCACTCCAGATGGACAGTTACACACATACCCTGAGTTATGCAAGTTTGTTAGAGTCACTAGAAGTGTTGTGTGCTGTGAGCAGACAGAGTAAGTGTTCTTTACATTGATCGTGACTGAGTAATTGCAACACAGTTGCTTCCAGTTCCTTGCCACAATACAATTATTTCCACCCCTCCCCCTTTCTTTTTTCACAAAGCTGTGTTTAAAAGAAGTGACAAAATCTCTTCAGGAACTCCCACCAAATCCAAAGGAAGATTTATACCTTGTCCACTCCCCAAAACTATCTCATCTGTTTTATTAGGCAGCAGAAGTTTTAATTAGTGCATATCTTCATGCATTTCTATCAAATGCCATCTTTCCACATAGAAAATTATTTCTCCTGACCTTCACCTCTGCCACTCCTTCCTCAAGGACAATGCCCTTCCTGGAAATACAGTACAGCAGCTGAACATAAACAAGAAATGTACTTGAACTGCTGCCTTAAGCATCTAGTTACCACATGTCAATGAAGGGATTACTGCTGCTCTTTATTAGGTTAGCCTGGATTCAAGCAGGCACAGAGGTGGGAGGAAAACCATACTTGTTCTTAAACTAGCAAAATGGCATAAAACATAGCTCTGGGAAAGTAATAGAGCCACAGACATAATTTAAGGAAACAAAACTGTAATAGCAACAGTTATGGAAACACAAAAATGTTTAGAAATGCAAGTCTCAAAAGTCAAGTTACTCTTTGGGCATTGTTGTCTCTTTTAGAAAAGCCAACAAATACTGACACAAGTAGCTACCTGAGTCTTTGAAGCACCCTCAGCTGCAAATGAAACACTACACAAACACTACTTGCTGAACAGGGACTGATCTTAAAGGTAAATACAAGTGTTAAATACCCACGGAGGGGAAAGTTCATAGAATCCTAGAATGGTTTTGGTTGGAAGGGACCTTAAAGATCGTCTAGTTCCAAAACCCCATGCCAGGGCAGGGACATCTTCCACTAGACCAGGTTGCTCAAAGTCCCACCCAACCTGGCCTTGAACACTTCTAGGGATGGGGCATCCACAATTTCTCTGGGCAACCTGTTCCAGTGCCTTGCCACCCTCACAGTGAAGAATTTCTTCCTGACATCTAATCTAAATCTACCCTCTTTCAGTTTAAAGCCATTACCCCTCGTCCTATCACTATGTGCCCTTGTAAAAAGTCCCTCTCCGGCTTTCTTGTAGGCCCCCTTTAGGTACTGGAAGGCTGCCAAAAGGTCTCCTTGGAGCCTTCTCTTCTCCAGGCTGAACAACCCCAACTCTCTCAGCCTGTCTTCATAGAAGAGGTGCTCCAGCCCTCTGATCATCTTTGTGGCTCTCCTCTGGACCTGCTCTGACAGGTCCATGTCCTTCTTGTGCTGGGGGTCCCAAAGCTGGACACAGTACTCCAGGTGGGGTCTCACAAGAGTGGAGTAGTGGGGGAGAACCACCTCTTTCGACCAGCTGGTCATGCTTCTTTTGATGTGGCCTAGGATACAGTTGGCTTTCTGGGCTACTAACGCACATTGCCAGGCCGTGTTGAGCTTCTCATCAACCAACACCCCCAAGTCCTTCTCCTCAGGGCTGCTCTCAATCCACTCATCACCCAGCCTGAATTTGTGCTTGGGATTGCACCAACCCATGTGCAGGACTTTGCACTTGGCCTTGTTGAACTTCATGAGGTTTGCACAGGCCCAACTCTCAAGCCTGTCAAGGTCCCTCTGGATGGCATCCCTTCCCTCCAGCGTGTCGACCGCACCACACAGCTTGGTGTC
>JANHGO010000027.1:50074244-50229982 GCA_024606505.1 Aquila spilogaster
TGCTGCTGGTGATCATGTGCTGCATCCTGCTGGTGCGCGGCACCAAGGAATCGCTGGAGCGGCAGCTGAGCGACATCGAGGAGCGTCACAACAACGACCTCACCACCTACCAGGTCCTGCGGGCTGGGGGCTGCGGGATGCGGGCGGGGGGAGAGCCGGGGGTGCGGTCGTAAGCCGCTGCTGCCGCCCAGTGGGTGGGAAGGACTTTGGGAAAGTCGCGCTGCAACTTTTTTTTTCCGTTCCTTGCGCGGTTTCTGTATGTCTTTGTCACCGTGGTTTGTTCTGTCTCGACTGCAGGATACGATCCATCAGTTGGAAAATGAGCTTAGAGGAACGAAGTGGGAGATGGCGCGTCATTTGAGGGAGTACCAGGATCTCCTCAATGTCAAGATGGCCCTGGATATCGAAATTGCTGCATACAGGTACAGTGGGATCGTTGTGGGCATGTCTGGAATATTAATAGCACTGCAGAGGCTGCTCTGAGATGCTTTACGACCAGCGAGGAGTATCTGTATGCATTGAACACAAGCCAAATTAGAGCTTGACTGAAGTACTGCAGCCCTTTCAGAATGCACAGACTCAGAAGTGTCTGCAGCCAGAGAGAGCCCATCCTCTCTGTCAGTGCAGGACTCCTTGTGTGCGCAGTGCACCCCAGTGCTGCATTCTGCCCCTGTTTGCAGTAGATGAGTTTATTTTTAATTCCTGTTTACTTTGCATATGCCATACAAGCGGTGCTTGTCACTTGCATTCCCTTTTCTCACTTGAGAGAGACGCTGTGCTTTGCTTGATCGTGGTTTAGGCAGACAGTGCTAATCTGCTTGTCACAAACACTTTTGCTCTTCTTGCTCAACTTTCCTTTGTCACGCACTCTGATCTCGAGCAGGAAAGCTGTGTGCTATTGCCATCACCTGGCAGGTTTTTGGTCTCTTTGCATCACTTCAGAACCCTCATCAGAACTGCTGATTTTTCTGGGTCAGAGGCTTAGATGAAAAACATGCATTTGAATATAAAAACAGTCAAAGCAGAAAGCTGCTTTCAGATCCCTGTAAATTTGAGGCAAACGCAGATGTTTTAGGTTCTGCAGCTCTCTGCTGCCTAATATCACTTGTATTGCTCTGCAGCCTCCTGCTTTGAGCCATACAGAGAGGTGGGTGCTCAGAATGAGCTAGGGTGTATGCTTGGTTAGCTTTGAAAGTCTCAGTGACAGTGTTCCATTTGGGTCCATTCCATTCTCAGTTCACCTGAGTCATGATGTGCCCTATGAAGGTAATCACTTTCTTTGATGCTAAGGATGAATTTCAACTGCTCAGCTAAAGGTGATATGCTTGCTACACGTAAAGCAAGCCAAAAGGTGCTTGCTCAGTAAGAACTTTCCAAAAGAGCTGATTGGAGGAAAGCAGAGCTCAGGCTGTGAGCGATGAATGGTGCTGGTCTGCTCTAGCATATTCTACATGCGCTAACCTCATCCTGCTGACAGAGGGAAATACTGTCCCCTAGGTTGGGTTTCTATGCTCACTTTTTTTTCTTCCTCCTGATTCCTTTAGGAAGCTGCTGGAGGGTGAGGAGACAAGATTCAGTGCCTTCTCTGGAAGCATCACTGGACCCATATTCACACACAGACAACCGTCCGTCACAATAGCATCCACTAAAATACAGAAAACCAAAATCGAGCCACCAAAGCTGAAGGTCCAGCACAAATTTGTAGAAGAAATCATTGAAGAGACGAAGGTAGAGGATGAGAAGTCTGAAATGGAAGATGCCCTCTCAGCTATCGCAGAAGAAATGGCAGCAAAGGCTCAGCAGGAAGAACAGGAGGAGGAAAAGGCAGAAGAAGGAGAAGCTGTAGAGGAAGAAACTGTTTCTGAGAAGGCTGCAGAACAGGCAGCTGAGGAAGAAGAAAAGGAGGAAGAAGAAGCGGAGGAGGAAGAAGCTGCGAAATCAGATGCGGCAGAAGAAGGAGGCTCTGAAAAGGAAGAGATAGAGGAAAAGGAAGAAGGGGAGGAGGCTGAGGAAGAAGAAGCTGAAGCCAAGGGCAAAGCTGAGGAGGCAGGTGCAAAGGTAGAAAAAGTGAAAACCCCTCCTGCAAAGTCACCCCCTAAATCTCCCCCTAAATCCCCTGTAACAGAGCAAGTCAAGGTAGTCCAGAAAGGAGCAGCAGAGGTAGGAAAGGATCAGAAAGCAGAGAAAGTTGCTGAGAAGGCAGCCAAGGAGGAGGAGAAGGCAGCATCCCCGGAGAAGCCGGCAACGCCAAAGGTGGCTTCCCCAGAGAAACCAGCGACTCCAGAGAAACCATCAACCCCAGAGAAAGCGGTCACCCCAGAGAAGCTCCGCTCCCCGGAGAAACCAACAACCCCAGAAAAAGCGGTGACCCCGGAGAAATCAGTGAGCCCGGAGAAGCCCCGCACCCCAGAGAAACCAGCAAGCCCCGAAAAGCCGGCGACGCCGGAGAAGCCTCGCACTCCTGAAAAACCAGTGACACCGGAGAAGCCCCGTTCTCCAGAGAAGCCGTCTTCTCCTCTCAAAGATGAAAAGGCTGTGGTGGAGGAGAGCGTCACTGTCACAAAGGTAACAAAAGTCACCGCAGAGGTGGAGGTCTCGAAGGAAGCCAGGAAAGAAGACATTGCGGTGAATGGTGAAGTGGAGGAGAAGAAGGATGAGGCCAAGGAGAAGGAGGCTGAGGAGGAAGAGAAGGGCGTTGTCACCAATGGCCTCGATGTGAGCCCCATTGATGAGAAGGGTGAGAAAGTCATAGTAACCAAAAAAGCAGAGAAAATCACAAGTGAAGGAGGGGACAGTACAACCACGTACATCACGAAGTCGGTGACGGTCACTCAGAAGGTGGAGGAACACGAAGAAAGCTTTGAGGAGAAATTAGTGTCCACTAAGAAGGTGGAGAAAGTTACTTCACATGCTGTAGTAAAAGAGATTAAAGAGTGAATTAAACTAAATTATAGCTAAATTAAAAAATAAAAATAAAGAGCTTGGGTCGGTGCAAAAGGTTAAGCCATATGACAGCTGCAAAATGCATGTGAGTGACGGCTTTAAAGCAGAACGGGTTCTCTCATGGAGGCTCCAGACACACAGTATTTTACTTTTTTGTGCAATATAGGGGAGGGGGGGGAATGCATGCAGGCTCAAGATGTGCTCCCTCCACAGAGCTTGGGGAACTAAATAAAAAAAATAAAATTAAATACTAATAATAGTGCATGAGATGAAATGTGCAAAGGAACCTTTTGAATTTCCTGAGCTGCTGGAGGGACGTATCTGAGGAACGACTTAAGATGTATTATGCAAAGAACCAACTGAGCCAAAACCAAACAGAAAACAGTACTAGAATATTCATGAGAACCAGAACTCTTCTAGCCTTAATAAAAAAAAAAAAAGCTACTTATAAGTAATTATGTTTACCTCACTGGTGCAATTAGGGTGGACTTTTGCTCATGGGAGAACCTAGTTGACATGCACAGTACGCAACCTTTTGTTGTTTGATGTAAAACCGTCACAGCAGTTCTTGCTCAATAAAGGTCAATATGAAAACATGGTTTGTGTGGTGCTTCTCTTCCAACTGGTGCCCATCCGTTAGGGGTTAGGAACTCATCCTGGACAGCAGAGTGGTGTGGGCTTGAAAGATGCTTGAGGTTTCCCTTCTGTTAATTTCTCCTCTTAGAGCTTTCCTGTGATGGGGTTATGTGACGCAAATAGTTGGCTTGGTTTAAGCAATACAGAAGAGCTGTATCCTTTGCTTTGTAGGGGCTTTGTAGAGTAAAGGGGGATCTGTTGAGTTCTATGGGTTGGCCTTTAGGTGCTCAGTGGGGTTGCAATCACTTTGGCTAATGGAGGAAAGGTCTCCAAGCCATGGGTTGCCAACACTGGTAGTGAAAGATACGCTTGGCTCTGCATTTGTCTCAATGTTTTAGAAGAGCTTTAAAAAATGGAGCAGTTTCCAGATCATTCCTTGGCTTTCCTATGATGATAGCCTGTCTATGGACCACAGCTTGTCACAGTATCTTCTATGACACTCATCTGTGGCTTAGTGGGTCTTTGTTCAACTAAGTCATCATAACCCAGGTGCTGTATTCATCAAAAGATGGGAGATTTTGAATTGATTTTTGTTTCCTTCCTTAATTATATGGGAACGTCCTTCTCATCACCTCCCTGTCTTAAATGACCCATAGGTGAAATCTGTTTCTAAACACAAAATTCTGAAATCGAGAGCAAATTCCTGGAAAAAGGGAAGTGCCCCATAGATGACACTGCTTTTGTATCAAAAATATCACTGACACTTTTTTTTTTTAACAAATTTGTCCATTTAAAAATAGCTGTAAAAAGGAAATTATTCTGGAGTCTGAACTGAGGCTCAGATAACACCTGGTGGGACTGACAGATAAAGCCAAATGAAGGCATTTTTTTCATTTCCAATGGAAAAGTCTTTAAAACTGTGGCCTATGTGTATTGCCACTTGTAGGATGGCTTCATTAAGAGGAAAGCCTGTTAAAGGGCCCTTAAAAATCCCAATATGTGGAAAATAATGGAGACAAATGGAAAAAGGATGGCCATGAGTACAGTCTAGGAAGGTAATCTATTCTGGGATTAACACTGTATTTATTTCTATTACATTTTTAAAGAAAAAACATTTCTACTGTTCTACGTACCATACATTGCGAAGAAATGCAAATCTTTTTTTTTTTGGCAGCCTGGGTTCAGCAAATGAACCATCCTGAAATCCGATGGCTAATAGGGAAAAGCTGATCAAAATCGATGCTTTGCATATGCCTGACAATTCTTTGCCCTACCAATAATGGAAGATCAAGTAGATTTTAATTGGAAGGCTTACTCGTGTTCTTCGCTGGAGAAAACGTACAAAATCCACGGAAGAGAAGTCTTTCAAATGAACGTGAATGCCTTTGTGTAGCAAAGCAATGAATGCTTCTCCTGCTGGTATCAGTAATGGAAATCTGTGCTCAACAGATTGCTGCTTGAGTGATGTTTAATTAAGGCAGAGCTGGCAAATTAGGTGGCAGTTTCTCTGTAGCAAGCTTTGTTGTGAAAGTTACATGGGTACGTGGACATAAAATAACCAATAACCATACCTTTAGGAATAAGATGTTAACAAACTCGATCACGCCTGCCAGCAGTGCTGCCAGAATCTGCTGAAACGTCACCAAGTCCGAAGCTGGTGGGCCTCAGGGTATAGAAAGTTGGGCATCTCCAGCATCCAAAGTTGAGTCACCTTGCACCATTAATTACATTTTGACATCAGTGGGAGACTCAAGAACATTGCGAATGTGGGCTTGCACAGGTGCAGGTGGGATCCTGAGCTGGCTTGGTTTCTTTACGTTATGCTTTCCCTTCAGTTCTGGTACGATATTACAAGGACAGAACCTAAGGACTGTTATCTGTGCTGTTCTTTAACATATAAATTCATTAATTTGGCCAATCTCCCACTGCAAATGCTTCCATCCAATCCTAGGGGAAATAAGCAACCCATTCACACATTTCTAAATATTTATAAAACTATAAGATCCAATTAATATTTAATTTTGCCAAGAGGTTTTGTCTACTGACATCTGCAATCAAACAGTTTCAAAAGATAACATAATTCCAGGGCAGAGATGCATAAATATGTGCTATTTGCCTGTACTGCAACAGTTACTTTTCGAGACTGTGAATAACCACTGAAGGGATTAATTATTTTCAGATACAGGAGCTCATTAACCAGTACAAAAGGCTCTGGGAGGGGAAAAAAACAATGAACAGAAGATATGCATGAAGATGAATGAGTCTGACTTAGGGTGGGCCACCCAATGGCTGTGGGAATGGAGGGCTCTAGGATGGGAACTTTGCACCTTATGGGGTTGCTGAGGAGCTATGGTTGTGGCACTTTCAGCATCCCAGAACTAAAATCCAGGCAGAAACGAAGTAGGGAGTGTTATGAAACACAACTAGGTTGCTTTTGCCAGGATGCTGAGTCAGGCACTGGAATTTTCTCCATGCTTCAGGGTCTGTGCTTTCACCATGCACTGAGGGGCTGTTCTTCTACTCTCAGTTCATCCAGGAAGGCAGCAAATGATAAACTGCCAATGAATAAGTTACTGGAAAGTAATCTTAGTAGCTAAATGTTATATCTGCACAGGTTTTCCTTTCCTGCCAAGTAGAAGGGGACTATGTGTGTGTTAAGAAGAAAAGCATTTAGGACCTCCTTGTGTTTGCCTCCTCTGCAACAGGAACTCCATCTGACCCAGCCCCAGCCTGCTTGAGCAGCAAGGGAATGCTCAAGGACAGCCTTGCTGCTCTACTGCAGCTGCAACTTGGGTTAAAGTTTCCATCGTGCCTCCCTCTGTCTGCTTCTACTGCATTGCGTCAGAGTGCGCTCCTGGATTTTCTAAGGTAAAACAAGCATTGCCAGCAGGATCTCCATAACCCTGAGAGCATCTCGGCAGGAAAATGCATGTTTCCACCCTCCTTGCACCAGTTTACCTTAGCACAAGGCAGGACAGTGCTAACAAACCAGCTGGATGGCCACTGCGGACATACCCCTCTGCAGCTCATTGCTGTGCTGTGACTCACACATCTCCTGCAAAGAGCAGTGAGATCTCTCCTTCAGCTGTAATACATTAAAAATAACGCAGGATGAGATACGCTGCGGGGAGGGCTGTGTTTGCTGCCGTGCCTCTGAACGTGCTGCTTGAGAGCATCCCTAGCAGCTGAGATTTGGCAGTGTGCGAACGTACTGCTTCCCAGGAGTGAGAGGGATGCAAAAAACTGAGTGAAGAAGGGGGTTATCCATAGGAAAAGATGTGAAATTGGAAAAAAAGTGGATATTGCTAAATCAGGAGGTGCTCAGAGTGCTTGGACAAAGGGAGGGACAGGGCAGTAGCTCTAATGTATGCTGATCTATTTGACAGCGGTTTGGCTTCAATGGCTGTGATGAGCTCTAATCTGGCACACAACACACTTTTGCTCTGTGGGAGCAGATTCTCTCCTCCTGAAGTGCCACACTCAGCATTTTCTGATAGAGCGCTTCCAAGAGCCACCTCTCACACGCAGCACCGCGCTGCTGAGCTGCATGCAGGCATCATGTACCAACAGGAGCAGCTCTGCAGAGCTCCACACCAGCCCTGCTGCCAAATTCATTGTCTGCACTACTGGAAACACCCACTACCTGGCTCAGGACCCCAGAATTTTATGCAAAATTGCATCCAGCTAAATGTGACTGTGGGAAGTGTACAACCATGCACCTCTTTTAACCTGGCTTTCTGCCTATAAGCAAATTCAGAATGGTTTAATTTGCAGCATTGGTCCAGTAATCACTCTTGGCATTAAGTTCAATTTTATATATCACCTTCAGCAAATTGAAAATATATAGGTTCAAATTGACATTTTTCACAACTGTAGGCCCCGCTGCTCTTCAAGATGTTCCTTCTTTGTGCCTGATCACAGGTTTATTACACCTTCCTTTGGTTCATGGCAAAAACCCTCCAGAGCCCAGCGAATTCCTAGTAGAGGAATTAGTGCATACAGCATTGCTCCAAGCATATCAGCTTGGGACAGAATCCCATTCCACTAAGCAGGTATGGAAGACAAGCACAGTACACCACTTCATCCATCATTAAGTGCATTAGTGACGCAACACACACAAGGAATCTGTGTAAGCATTTCTGTAACTTTATTGACTAGCTTTATTGCACATACTTATTGAAGCCTCCATTATTTTACCCACCCAAGGTTTCCATAATTATTTTTAATGCACATTAGAGATAACTTTCATTCCCATGACTTATTTTTTGCCCCCCTTTTTAAATGTAATGATTCTGAAACACCCAAGTAGGACATAACCCCTGAATTCATACGTGTAGACCATGCAGCACTCAGGGAGCAAGCCAGTGGGTGCTCTGCAAGCAGCATACTGATACTCCACATAGAGAGAAACATCATAGATCATTAACTTTAAACCTCAGTGGTCACTGAAATAAATATGTGAGACTGCAATTTTAGCTCAGTCAATCATAGTTTGTTAACTTGATGAGAGCCGGGCTGCCTGGAATTCAAGCCTTTTTCTTCACTTCAGTTTCTTCCTTTCCTGCTGCTTCTTTCTCTTCCTTCTCCTCCTCACCAGTTTCCTCAGCAGTTTCTTGAGACTCCTCTCCATCTTCAGCTGCTGTTTCTTCCCCTTCCTCTTCCTCACCTTCTTTGCCTTCTTCTGATTCTTCCTTAGCACCTTCCAAAAGCAAAAACAAATTCCACATCTCCTACAGTGCTTCAAACCAGTTCCCAACCCCAATTCCACAGAAGCCAGAGTACCTGCACCCTTCATCCCCATGCATTCAGATGACAGCCAAGCTAAACTTGATGGGGCTAGCAGTGGATTTCTGTATGAAAGCAGGGACCTAC
Organism: Aquila spilogaster; assembly: GCA_024606505.1. Taxonomy (NCBI): domain Eukaryota; kingdom Metazoa; phylum Chordata; class Aves; order Accipitriformes; family Accipitridae; genus Aquila; species Aquila spilogaster. The sequence continues at coordinate 50,082,636 of JANHGO010000027.1, forward strand.
CTAGGACATGTAAAGGTGACAGACAAACCCACACAACCTGCTTACCCTAGATTTCAGATTGAGTTAAACACTTTATAAAACTCTTCAGGAAAACCAGTCCTGAAAAATACTAATTAAGGCTTAATCAATAAGCCTGCAGTTATCTAAATATTTGAGTTCAAAAACAGCTTTTGCTATTGCTCTCCAGTTGGCTTCTCAGCCATTGTTTCATTGTAATTAGTCTTCATGTTAATAAATTTGTTGAATGTTTCAATGGTAACCAATGCATTTCAGATATGTCTAGTTAAAGCCAGAGCTACACAACATTCCTTTTATATTTTATCTTTTAAAAATGAGTTTATTAAATAAATAGGGTGGCAGCAATTAAGTGGCATGTACTTTGGTTGAAGAAAACAGGAAAACTACCAGACAACAGAAACTGTTGTCCATTGAACCCAATGGTTATGCCCATAGACATCAGTTGATGTTCCCATTTTTCAAGGTTACTCTGATAATATTTCAGGATTCTTCCCTCTTTTCTTATGAGGGTATCTGTTATGCTGAACGTTGCTTGCTGCCAGATGAATATAGCATTACCTGCTTTTAACGTAGAAAACTGAATGGAAAGAACCAGCAGTTTCCAAGGGAATACAATCAGCCCTATAATGTCTAGTACTGAACCTTACCTTCTGCTCTAAATTCAGCTGTTCTTGCTCAAATGCTACGGGCTTAATCTCTCCATCTTTTGTTCATGAAGGGATAGTGAGAGAGTTCTACTCATTAGAACTAGTTTATAGAATTTTTGGGTTCTACACCTGTATGAGCAGGGTGAAGCATGGAAGAGAAGGCTTTGAAAGTAGCTATAAGTACCTTCCTCCTCTTCTTCAGCCTCTTCACCTCCTGCTTCTTCCTCCTCACCTTCCTCTTTCTCTTCCTCCTCACCTTCCTCTGCAGGGGCTGCCTTGGCTTCTCCTGCCTTAGCGGCCTCAATCGTTTCTTCTATTTCAATCTGTTCTTCCTGGACATGACTGGAATAGTATGTGGGGAAGGAACGGGTCGTCATCAAGTAGGAGGTGGACTGGAGCCCACTGTAGGCAGACCTGCCAAAGGTTGGGGCGGTCTGGGTGTAGCCACTGGTGATGCTTCCAACACTAGTGAAACTGAGTCGGGTCTCTTCACCTTCCAGCAGTTTCCTAGAAGAAAAAAAGCAAGCAGATGTCTCAGCTATGCTGCAGCAGTGCTCAGCAGACTCAGCTATGGGCCAATATGCTTTGAGCAGCACAAGCCCTAGAGACTGCATCCACAGGAGTGCAAATATAACCTGTAATAATGGTATAGCAATAGCATCCTGATCTTCTTGGAAGAATTTTAAGGCTCCAGAGATGTGTATTACTTTGGAATTAGTACTCCTCATTGGGAGAAATAATGGGGAAAACACCCCCAGGATTAGGTCTCTACAACAAGTGAAAATACAGATGTATTTTGATAACCTGTGTTGTTCCAGAGAACAGTATGGATGTAACAGCTCTATGCCACAGTTAACTGTAAGACAAGGTTTATAGCCACATTCAGTATTCCCTCTGTGGCATTAGTAGGAACCATTTCAGCGTTTACAATCACTACTGGTATCTGGGATGAATGTTTTGCTATTTAAAAGCAATTCTTCTGTAAAATAATGGCTTAGCAACAGATAGCTTGTGAGTTAGAAAGAAATCCCACTGTTAGAAGTATCTCAGGGATTTCTAGTTCTGAGAAGGCCACCTATATTAACAAGTCTTAATGATATAAATGCATTTTAGGAGCTTGGAAATCTCTTCACTCTAGGTACAGAACACACTTTTATATGTAAAGATGGAGAACTGAGATTACACAGCTGAGTTCCTAATTCTGTTTGCATATATAAGCACAGTATGATGTGCATGTTTGCTATGCAGCACAGATTTTGCTTAACACAAGCTGTTACCTTAAAAGCACTGCTTCTTCCAAACAGAAAGACAGCAGAGAAAATCTGATTAAATTCTGCCACCAATGGTACTTCCTGCTAGAGGAACACTAAATAGAAGGAGTACCCATAAAAAGGAGAACCTGATCCATATTGTGATTGATTGAAACACCTCCCCATCATACCTGTATGCAGCAATCTCAATGTCCAGGGCCATTTTCACGTTGAGCAGATCCTGGTATTCCTTTAGGTACCGAGCCATCTCGCTCTTTGTGGTTCTCAACTCGTTCTCTAATTTGTTGATTGTATCCTGTTGGAAGGAAGAACATAAGCAATGCAAAAATCCCTGTCTAGCAACAATGCTTGCAAGGAATTTCAGCACCCTCCTCACTTCACCTTGCCATAGATAAACGGTGAACAGCTCCAATTCCCAACTTGCACAAAGCAGCACCGCTTAGCAAAGCCCACCTTGCTGGCACACCTCTACCTCTGTTACAACATGAACAGCTTTACTCCCTATCATCTAAGGGCTAAAATCTCCTATGATTCAAGGACTAAACCATTCATGAGCTCTGCATGCTTCACTATTTTTTAAACATCTGTGCTTCCCCTTGTGCTTTTTCTAATGTTAAGGCTATTTTTAAGTGAATTCATTGCAATTCTGTTATTTGAGGACTAAAGCATCGCTTTATTTTTGACATCCATGCTTTCCCCTTCTGCTTTCTCTAGCATTAAGGCTGTCTTAGCATTAAGTCAGTTTGCAGGAATTTGATTATTTAAGGACCAAAGCATCTGTGAGCCGTGTATACTTCATTTCTAACATCTATGCCTTCCCTAGCGATGCTGGGATATTTCAAGCTAATTTGCACCAATTCTCTTATTTAAGGACTAAAGCTGCGTGAGCTTTGTTTTGCAGCTGTTTTCGATGCGAGTGCTTTGTTTTGCAGCTGTTTTCGTCGCGAGTATGCTCCTTCCACCGTTAGGTCTATCTTTACGCCGATTTACAGCAACACCCTTAAAGATGCTGCAAGAACACGAAGTTGCAATACACCACGAGATATCGCCGCTATGTCGCGATAGCCCCCCCCCCCACACACACACCCCCCAATTCGCCCACCTGCAGCGCGGAGATGTCGGCACTCTGCTTCTCCTCCAGCTCCTGCAGCTGCTTCTCCAGCGCCTCGTTCATCCCTCGGGTGGCCTCGATCTCCAGCGTCTTGGCCTTGAGCAGGCGGCGGCTCTCGGACACCTCGTCCTTGGCGGCGCGGACGGCGTCGGTGTTCTTAGCGGCGCTTTCGCTGAGGACGGTGAAGCGGCTGCGGAACCACTCCTCGGCGTTCTGCATGTTGCGCGCCGCCAGCTTCTCGTACTGCGCGCGGATGTCGCGCAGCGCGGCCGACAGATCGGGCTTGGCCGACACGTCCATCTCCACCGAGAGGTGCGCGTACTGGATCTGAGCCTGCAGCTCGGCCAGCTCCTCCTCGTGCACCTTCTTGAGGAAGGCCAGCTCGTCCAGCAGGCTGTCCACGCGTTTCTCCAGCTCCGCCCGCGCCAGCGCTGCTTCGTCCGCTCCTTTGCGCACCTCAAGCAGCCGGGCCTCGGCGTCCTCGCGGCTCAGCACCTCCTCTTCGTAGCGAGCCTGCAGCCCCCGCAGGGTCTCCTCCAGGCTCTCCCTCTCGCCCTGCAGCGCTTGCTTCTCGCTCGTCGCCTCCTCGGCGGCCAAGCGGAGCTCGCGGATCTCCTGCTCGTAGAGGGCTCTGAAGCGGGAGGGCTCGGCGTGCTTCTGCCGCAGCACCAGCAGCTCGGCCTCCAGCACTTTGTTCTGCTGCTCCAGCTCGTGCACCCGCTCGATGAAGCAGGCGAAGCGGTCGTTGAGGTCCTGCAGCTGGGCCCGCTCCTGGCTGCGGATGGACTTGAGGTCGTTGCTGATGGCCGCCACCTGGCTCAGGTCGAGGCTGTCCACCGAGTGCAGGAGGGAGCCCGAAGCGCTGGAAGCGGCGTAGCTGCGCCGCACCGACACGGAGGAGACGGGCGCGGAGAGGCTGGAGTACGCCGAGCGCGCCGAGCTGTAAGCACCGCCGCTCCGCATCGCGGAGACGTGCAGCCGCGGGCTGTCAGCGTAGCGCCGCTTGTAGGAAGGGAAGAACGGGTCGTAGCCGTACGAGCTCATGGCTGCAGGGAGTTGAGCGAGGGCTCTGCAGAACGGTGCCGCCCGAGCGCCGCTATTTATGGGCGGGGAGGGAGGGGTTGAGGAACGGCCGCCGGGCGGGGTTGGGGCGGAGCGCTGCGATGGGGGATGCGGTGGTCTGCGTGGTTCCCGGATGCTCTGCTCGGTCCCGTGCTCCCCGCAGGTAGCGGTGAGGGGGGTGGGCTGTGTTCGGGCTCCTCTGGGATTTCTTTCACCCCGCAGCTCCCATGTGTTCGCCCCCACTTGGAGCCGTGGCGCCATTTTCTCTCAGTTCTCCCTGTGGAGCAGCTCTGGCGGAGCCCCGGGGTTGGGAGCCCCACCTCGGATCACGATATCCAGCTATCACCGCAACCCCCTCTTGTACCTCAGAAACCCCCGAGCGTGTGTATAAATAACTCTTTTTCTCCTTCCCCTGCCCTTTATATTTGTAGTTATCGCCAGGCTCCAGCCTTCTCCCTGTGTCCTCACCACGTGCCTCGTTACCAGTGGTTCCTAATGACCAGATAATGGCGTGAATTAAGAAGTAATCGCGTTATGTGGCTTGGTGTACCGGCAAAATGCACTGATACCTGGTTATCTAGCTCTGCTTCATCCCTTGTAATACTCACAGAGGCAAATCTGCCTGAGACTTGGACCATAGGGGCTGAGTATTTGGCACAATCTGACTAAAGCTGCACGGCTCCGTCACAGCTATCCCTGGCCCAGGTTATGAGCTGCTGTTAATTAAAACAAAACAGCAGTTAAGCAGCAGAGATTGCATCTTAACAGTAAAATAGGGAAACGTGGACCAAATGTTTCCATGGATGCTGCAGAAGGTGGTAGTATGTCATCTCTCTGAGTCAGAAGGGCTAATTTTGGTATGAAACGTTTTCTTTCCAGGTTTTGCTTGAGGAAGGAGTAAGCGCTGAAGCAGCGTTTATTAGAAGGAAGTACTGCAAAAATGTCTTATTGCTCCCTAAAGAAAGGGGAAAGACATGGGATCTGTGTACCTGACACTAATTGCAATGGTGCTCAGGTATTTCTTGCATAAAGTTGCGCTTGCTTAATGTGAATCATCTAATAAAAGTGAGGCAGGGATGATTTCATCATGTTTCCTTCTATCTCATACTGCTTTCAGGATATTACCTGTTGTTCGGTGTCACTTCCACAGATTACAGCATACTTGAATATGAGGGGCATTAAGCTGTGAAAGGCAATGGCCCATCAAAGGCAGAAAGCTGTAATCTCTTTTCGTTTGAGCTCATGCTGGATGGAATCGAGTATGCAAAGAGCAAATAAAAGCCCGTGGGTTGCTACATCACAGTAAATCTGAGATGTTTGGTTTTGCAAACCTAAAATGTCCCCACGGAGATCGATGCAATTGCTCTCATTTTACAAGCATTGCAAGTGAGGCTTTACTTAAGTTTGACTCAAAAAATTCAGTAGCAGCTACATTCATGCATATCAGAACAGCTTTCCATTATTTGGGTATTAAATATGCAGGGTACAGTTGCACAGGTATGGCTTTATGTGCTAATAAATTATAGCTTTAACTGGGTGGTTATTTTTCACTTTTGCCCCCAGGGAGGCAGCTTGTGTAGACTGCAGAGCATGTGGGGAAGTAAATGAGCAATGTAGGCACTGTAGCAGATGGGAAGATTCGCAGTAGGCTTGGTTGGAAATGCAGTGAGCTTCTAAATAACAAATAGTTATGGGATACTCTAGAAATGCAAACTGGCATGCTTTGTGTCAAGCTGATGGATTTATGTTAATCTCCATTCAATCTGAACATTAGATTTAATCATTAATAGTATCAATTACTATGCTATGTATTAATAAGTGAACGTATCTCAGCTAATGAAACCCCTTCACTCCATATCCCAGGACAATAAGGGTTGTAATTGTAGTCCTTTATTATTCTTATTTGTATTTCTTTTTGATGTCATTTTAGAGAGGGAAAATGATGGAAAACCCCTTCCTCTTCTCCATTAGTGCCAAGATGTGAAGGTGTGTCTGCAGACAGCCCTGCAGCGTTGAATTTCAGTGTGACTCAGAGGTAAGGATGAAGTTTTGTTACTATCATGAAAGGAAAGCCACCGCTCATGGCATCCTAGCTCAGAAATTCAAATTTCCAGGCACAGAATGATTAATGCTGACTCTGTTTTTTTGTGCTCTCTGTCTCCCTTTTGTTCCTTTTTGCTATTTACCTTGTCTGTTTAAGACTGCATTGAAAGAAAAGTAGACAGGCGGTCACTGGAGATGAGCTGAGTCACCCAGCTGCTTAACATTATCTCCATTTCCATCTGCTGAAGCTACCTACAGCTGCCTTGCTGTTTTAATTAGGTGTGAGTCTCATGATTTCACCTACCACAAACTTTAGGAGGAAGAGCTGTAAGGCCAGGTTCATCCCTTGGAAACCTCCCCTAGACTGGCTGACCTAAATGAGTGCAGATTGCCATTAATGTTATTTCTGTATTATCCCTAATATGATAAAATGGCAGCTGTGCAATCATGCACTGGTGCTGCAAAAGCAAATGGCTCCGGAACAGTACATCACTGTTGGCAAAAATCCCTTTCCTATAAACATGAAGGTAGGGCCTCATGAACATAAGAGAATAACCTGAGTGCAAGCAAAGTCAGTGAAGAATTCTCCTGTACTGGAAAACACTCAGGCATTGAAACCCAGTGGGGTTTCCCTTTTGCTTATTTGCATCAAAGATTGGCTTCCCCAGCAGAAAATCTAACAGGTATGTTTGGGGTTGTGGTAGATGGAAGAAGCCACTGTGCATCGTCTGCACCGGGTCTTATTTCAGAAGCATGAAATAAGTTTGGTCTGCTCAGTTGGGATTTGCACAGAAATTGGCCATTTCTGAGACAGAAAAGCAAATGCACTGTGCTTATCCTTTTATTTTTTCCTATTCCTTAAAGGCACAACTCGGAGAGTAGAGAAGTTTCATAGCTCTGATGTATAACATATGACATTGCACAACACAGTGTAAAATGAGAGGGTGAGAGCTTGTTCTGTGCATGGTACCTATTTTCACAAAGCAGGCAGCTAAGAGATATCACACATAGCGAAGTATGATTGATAAACTTATTTTCTCAATTTTACTGCAAATCTAAAAATCAACATATTTGCATTAATGACACCATGGTGCATTGGTTGGTTTTTTTAATTGATAAGATTGATTGGAGCAGTTCTGAAGGAAAAGGGGAAGAGCTGGAACAGGTCCACTGTAGCAGTCCATGTTTTGTGCCAGTACCTTCCTGCTAAGGGATTGCAGTAAGGCATGCATTCTGCTGAGCTGTCCCTATAGGTCCTGTTATTGATCTCACCACAGAGAGCTGAGTTGTAAAGACTGAACAAGAGAATTCTCATTGAAGCCTCTGAGTAAGAAAAGTCTGATTGAGGATTTCAGTTTTCCTATGGTGTTTTTGATTTGTTTGTTTATTTATAGACACTTCTCTCTTTAAAACTTTGTGGGGGTGAATGGGAACCTGGAACAAATTTATTTGGGCTTTATTTCTGTGCACGCTGGAATGTCTACATCTCTGGGGTATTTTGAAACCATATGCTGAACACACTTGAAAATCACTCTTGTATGACACTGATACTCTGCCTGTCGAGGGAAGATTTTGAAAGGCACAAACGGGAGTAAGGGGTCCTGTTTTCTTTTACTGGATTTTGGAATCCAGATCTTAAATACTGCACCTCAGATGATACAAGGATCTCTGAAGGAATTGAATGAAGCATACAAATGTAAATCTCTGTTTTACTTGGATTCTCTTTCTTCTGCTGAATTTTATGTTATAAATTGCAGTGAATCTTACATTTTTACAAAGTCTGCTTCCTATATTCTAAATAGCCCTTTTAATATGAGACAACGCCAACACGAATTGTCAAAGTCCATGAGGAATTTTGTCCCAAGGACTGAAATGTAAGATCTGACAGTCACAGAAGAAATGTTAATAAGTATATATTTCTTTTGAAGCACTATTTGCTTTGTGCCTTATACAGTAAGTGCCTGAGCAGCTTACGTTATCTTATTATCACACCAATTCTGTTTTGCTGTACACAGTGCCATTAATTTGCTCACTTTGGGTTTGTTCTGCCTCTTGATTACAAGAACTAGAGGAAACAGCCAGCCAGCTGACTCTATCAGTGAATGCTTAATTAGAAGATTCATTAGCTTTGTTTACTCTTTGGATCAGGACTACAAAATCTGATGGCAGATTCCCTTTTGCAGTTTCAAGGGTTAGTTCTTAATTCCCAGAGTCAGCTAAGTAGGTGCTCTACATTTGCCTGATCACAGAAATTAAGCATGAATAACAAAAAGTTATTGGACAAGTATGAGGAGATTACCTTGCCAGCTGCAGAACAATGTGCAACAGTCCAGCCCATTCAGAAAGAGATTATTTACCCCTTTATAGAGTCTCCTTGCATTGATTGGGTCCTTTGCCAACAACATGGGAAGTAAGGGATTAGACTTCTAACTGAGGGCCATGTTAGGAGCTTGTCTGTGTTGGCAATGGCCCATCAGTGTCACTGAAGCCCTGCCAGTTTAGGCTAGCTGAGGATCTGAGCATCATCTTTTCAAATGTGTTGTCTTGTTGTGAATGATCTCACCTGTCTTAAAGCTGTCAGCTGAAAAGCATTGTTTTATGATGCCATAAAATACAAAAGGATAATTGTCGACAGCTTTCAGATAAATAAACTTCTGATAAATTGCAGCAGATTCCTTTTTGCCCCTCACATGTTTTGGTAAGTAATAGTGTGAATTTCTGAGTCTGTACTCATCGGTATTAACTCAACCTTAATGGTTGTAACATCCCATTTACACTGCAGTGTGCGGGATCAGAATCAGTCAGATTATACAGTACATTGTAATGTGCCCATCAGTTTCCTCTACGTGGGTATCCCATAGCATGTGCTGGGGCTGGAAGAGAGCAATAGAATCAATGTCTGTCTCTTTACCTCGCTGACATTTGTAATCTCTGTCGTGTTTTTCCCTTCCTGTACTTCCCTAAGTCTCTTCTTGCGTTTTCTTTTATTTATCTTGGAAATATTTTTCCCTACATTGCAACCACATTGTAAAGAACATTTTAATAGTTTTCAGTTGTCATTGGTTTTGAATTATTGTTTTTACCCAATTCTTTCTCAAGCTAATACTGAATTAAAAGGAATGCAGTTGTGTGAGCTGGCTGAGAACAGGGGCTCTGTCTACGTATCTAATATGTACCAAGCATCATGATTCAAATAGGATTTTCACATATCTCTAAATGCCCCATTTCCATTGAATCCCAAAGGAATTTGGACACAACTCCTTTGAAAAAAAATTCAGATTTTTAGAATTCTTGCAGAAGTAGATGAGTACTTTACATGGGTTTTTGCACATGCCTTCAGCTGTAGGAGCTGATGAATATGTAAGTGCACAAATCTTTATGTCCCTATGCCATTATACAGTGGTGCTTTCTTCTTATGCTTCATTAGTGATACAGTGCAAAGAGGAAAAGTCTGCATTTGCTATGCAGTTAAGGTATATGAAAGGCTTGCAGGGCAGCCACATACTCTTTCCTTCCAAGAACTTTCCAGTATGCAGGACAATAAAAATAAAAAGGGAGTCAGAATCAGTGTTTATTTGTGATCAGCAAGCTCAATTAAGAGGCAATATATTGTATCTGTGGTTTATATGAAGTTAACCATAGTTTGAGTTCCTATTTACCAGGACGTGTGCTTCAGTTGATCAAGAATCTAGGTGAACAGTTGAGAAATTCATCCCCTATAGCTCATTTATTTTTGAACTTTTGAGAGATTTTTCTCCTGACCACATAGGTAGCAATAAATTTTATGTGGAGTGTACACAAATGCACTTCCACCTTTTAATACGTATATGATCTTTCCGTGCACACATGCACATTTCTTAGCGAGATAGAAGCACTGCACTATTTAGTAGTCTGGCACGTACAGCTGACCATAAAACACAGATGGAAATGGAGCCATAAAAGTGTCTGACTGTTGCACTGCAGTGTGTCCTCTGCTTAAGCTTCATAGCAGCGAGCTGAAGATGTTCAGCTCTGCAGCACATGAATAAAAATTACTGAACTTCTGCAGCCAGCGCACCCTATTTCCTACCTCAGTTCTTGCATGAATCACATTCTTGGTAGTGCCTTTGATAATCAAGGATGATAGTCAAGGGCATGCACCTGTTTGATGGAATATGGAATGCATCCCATTGCTCCAGTTTTACTCTAATAGAGCTTCGCTAAAGCATTTGCAGAGGTCTGCAGAGGTTTAATCTCTGGCACTGCTCCTAGAGAGAAAATGGCTTTGCAGCACTCTAATGCAGGACTATTTGTAAATTAAATAGCGTGGATGACAGTGCCTGTAAGGCTCTCATGGCATATATTAGCAGTGAGGATTCAAGTGTTCTTGATTATAATACTTAAGGGCAGATGAGAAGTTACTGGTTTTATTTGTGCATGTTTTTTTGGAGAAATAGAAGCATTCTGCTACCATTAAAACTGCTGTTAACTTCTTTTCTTTTTGGATATGGAGGAGTGAAAAGCAAATTGCTTAGAACTAGGACTCTGAACGTGTATGAGTCAGAGGCAGATCTTGGGGTCTTCCATTCCTGAGTGATACAGAGGTAGTTATTCCAGGTTTGGAGCTGTGACAAGCTCCCAGGCATTTGTCACGTTGCTGTATCTGAAAAGCTATGATGTTATGTGACAGCTGTCTCCTTCTCTGATCTAGAGGACTAAAATACAGTTAGTCTTGTAGTGTAGGAGAATCAGCTCAGCCTGGGAATAGCCAGTAGCAAGAGCATAGTGCATGCTGAAGAATTCAGGGAGCCCTATGCATGTAGTAAGCAATGCCTTCGGCCTCTGGGTATTCCATGATCCTCACCTCGGTTAGATCAGGATCTGTGATGCTCTCTGTTCTCTTAACTAATATCCTCCTAGGCCTTCCTATGACTAGTGGTTAAAAACTGAAGCGGAGAGCTAAATGTAGCCATTCCAGACATCTTGTTTGTGCCTTCTCAGCACATGCAGAATGTTTACATGAATCACTTGACTGATTCTTTTCAGTTGGCTTAATCAGATCACATTTTTCTACTTTATTTAATATACATTCATTAACTCTTTTCATCATTACGCCCTATCTAATCCTGTTCTCAAGGTGCATTCTCTCTATACTTCATTGTCGCCAGGGGAGTTTGGTGCCTATTTTTTCCTGCAGATCTGAACCTTAAGGATTTTCAGTTTCAGGATTTCACTTTCACTGTCGCTATCTCGGACCCTCAGGTTACTGAGAACTTGCAGCACAAGTTTTACTTTTGTATAACAGTAACATATTCTTGAAATAACCTCAGAAGCACTTAAGCATTACAGCTGAGTCTCTCTGTTTGTTTGACATTGCCAAAAGCTGCTCAGTCATTTGTTTGAATTCTTCCAAAACCTCAAAGGGTTCCTGTGGCTGTTGAGCAGATGGTTACAAGTGTTACCTTCTAAGTGATAGCACGCTTCCTGTCTGACAGCAGGACTGGTGAAACGTGCGCTTCTGTGAGCCCTGGTGTTTAACCAATGGGTTATATGGCTTCCGTAGCAGGTGCACTGCAATTCAGATGAAATTCCTGCTGCAGCTCAACGGAGTGCCGTTTCTAGATCTCCAGAGTAAGATAAGAGAGAAATCTTCAAGGGTCTGCTGATTCACAAACAAGGCCGTCAGAACCGACAAGAAATGGTATTAACTTTGCTTTTCAAGGAGAGTAACTTGGCCATTTATTATAAGGTTGGATAAAGCACTTGATGATGTTGTAGAAATAGCTTTGAGTAGACAGGGCATTAGGAAAGATGAGGCAGCCAGATCCTTTTATCTTGCATTTCTCTGCTTCTGTTGGTAGAATCTATAAGAGGATGTTTGTGAAGCTCTAACAGGGATGTTTCATACACTGCAGCCAAACATGAAAGGTCACGTTTCACCTTTCAGTACAGCAGTCTGCATTACAGAATGATAGAGTTGGGCAGCAGGGTAAAATCCTTTTGTTTGCAGTGTTTTATGAATGCATTCTCCTGGGTTGAGATGAGATGACCTTTGGGAAAACTGAGAGTTGGTCTGAGCTCGTGGACCTGCAGCACATCAGCTCAATGGTTATATGTCCTTGAACAGTGCTCTTTTCCTGGTAGGTAGGCATCAAAATTATGAAATGGATGTGAACAAGAAATGACCAAAGAAGAATCATTTGCTACAATCTCTTGTCAAATATGTAATTTGCTAAGCTACCACACCAAGCACTTTTCTTGCTAGCTCGTGGGTTGCTACACTTGCATCAGTTAATGCACTGTAAATCCAACCTATTTGGAACTGGAATTCCTGGAAATTTTCAGTGGACAAAGGGATTCTCTGCCTGAGGGCACAGGGCAGAGTAAGTTGTGCTTTTGAAGTACTGGGGAGAAAGGTTACAAGCTACTTTTTGTGATTTCAGGAGAAGATGCCTAGTTCTTTATAATACCCATTGCAGTTTTGCATTAATTCCTTCTGTTAAATTGTGACGTATTCCACAATGTCTGATTCTGTTATGTCAAACTTAGGGACGTGTTGCTCTCTGTGGCTGGGATGTGCCTTCTATTCCATTTGTTAAAATGATTTGTGAGCATGGCAGGGCTCATTTCTACTAATGTGAGAGGTGGAACCAGCTGGGTTCTTTCTGCAAGTAATATGATCTTTAGATATGGGAACATCTGAAGTTTAGGTTAAGACCAGTGAGTGTGGAGATCAGATGCTGATTAGATGTTGTGGCTCTGTATGTTTTGCTGAAGAGAAGCCTATGTCAGCTTGCATCCCTGGAAACAGCTGCTCCTGCAGCACTGTGCAGCCAGTGGAAAACAATGGCTCTTTGTTAGGCACAACGCAGAGAGGGGAAGGTGCATTTCTGGGCTGTCCCCTTCATTACGTGTGTGGGGTGAGTGAGGGGGGAGGAAGGAGAAAGGGAGGAGTTCTTTCTTGCATTCGTGCAGCCTGATCAGCGAGACGGGAGGCAGCCTATTGAGTTCAGTGTCCCCCTGGGTTTGCTGCTGCCATGCTCGGAGAAAAACGCATTGCAGGTTTCATTTAGGCTGGCCAAGACTAGCTGCATCTAGGGCTTGCCTTGAGGGGCAGAGTTACTATCCATATAATCTGACCTAAATCATTCCTTCAGGAGGCTTGTCATGCCTCAGAGCAGCCTGCACTGGACTGAAAGTGCTGTACACAGTGGGAAGGGAAAATGCCTGAAGGAATGGTTAACTCTGCATTTGCAGTTCCCTGGGGGTCAACCACAGTGTTGGGAGCTCTGTCAGATCCTCTTGCTGGGAATTTACCCCTGTGGGGCTGAAATTTAGGGGTGAGGAGGGGACTGGAAGGGAGCAGAAGCTTTTTTCCTGGGCTTCTCAAGGAATCTGCCTGCATGAGGTGAAATAAAGGGCTTGGGATTGCTGTGTCAGGGATAGCAGAGGCAGCTGCAACTCAAGGGGTTAATTTAAGTGCAGTTTCTCTGCCCATCCTTGGGGAAGGATGGGACAAGGGAGGATTTTTGCAAATGGGAAAGGAGGGAGCAGCCTCTCTTGCATTAGCCCTTGGCAGTGTCCTCTGCATGTCACTGCATGAGTGTGGTGGTGGGACCCTGCTCTGCCGCCTGAAGTGGGAATTTCTGTACTGACAGAGCGCTGCTATAAGCAGGGAGGGGATGGAAGGGGGAGGAAGTGATTGAGTGGCTGCTGTTGAGCAGAGCTTCGAGAAAGCATTACTCACTCTGCCTCTCCTCTGCTCCCACTGGGAAGCTGCCGCTCCTGCAGCAGGTCCGGTTTCTGGCTAAAGTTCAACACTGCAGCAACTTCCAAAGAGAAGGGAGGGAGAGAGGAGGAGAGTCCCGCATAGAGGAGGAGCCACCACGGCCCAGGCTCCCTCTGGACACAAGCCTGACTGCTGCAAGAAAAGAATTGGAAAGAGCAAACCTTCTTCTCTTTCCTCTTCAAAAGCAACGACTGCTCCACACCAGCGCAGATAACAGAAAAATTCAGTGGCTTTATTGCACGCAGATCTCACCCCAAAACGCTAGTGTTTGTGGTTGATACTATGTAGAACTCTCCCCAAAGTAGCTAAAAGTGATGCAACAAAGTGGGGAAGGTGATGGGAGCGCCCAAGGGATTGAACAGTTTTCTCCCAGGGGTGGTATTTCCAAAGTACCCTGAGAGAAGGGTCAGGGTGAAACTGGGCAGTGAGGGGCATCTATTTACCCCTCCCACCAAAATGAACAACATCTGAGAGGAAGGTGTTAAATCAGGAATAGAAAGGTAGGGTGCATGTCAGTGGATAGGAAATCAGGACAAACCTAGTGGGAAATGAGCAAGTGACTGAGAAGCAAATGAGTGGGTTCTGTACCGTTCACAGGTCTCTGTGCTTCCCACTGCCTTTGCCAGGTGCTGTGTTCCTTGCAAGATAGCATTTGTGGACACAGAGTGCTTTTCCCCACTGAGTCCAGATTGTAGGAGCTGAGCCCACGTCTGCAGCGGGAGTGGGAAGAGCCATTTCCAACTCTGGTCTGTGTGAGGGAGGTTAAGTTCTCCGCCTGCAACTGACCTTCCTCACCAAGCAACTGAAATAAAGCATGAGATTCCTTTCCCACGTGCACCTTGGTTACATACCTCCTGCAGGAGAGCAGCTTCAGTCACGTGGGTCTGTGTATGTAATACTCTTTGGCCCTTTTGTTCCTTTTCCATCCTGTGTAAGTTATTAAAGCTGGTGGTGTACAGCTATGTGAGAATCAGACAGGGTGCAGGAGAGGAAGAGCAATCAGCTGCTCTGCTGCTCCCAGTGAGTAGGAGGTGGCAGAGTGGGAGTTAATAGCTTTTCTGCAGCTCCGAGGGAGCACAGTGGCATCTCCTGACTGCAGTGGGAAGATAAGGGATGGAGTATGGCAGCTTTGATGCTCTCTCTGGAGCAGACCCTAGGGAATGGGATCCCACAGATGCTCAGGGAAGGCAATGGGGGGAGTTGTGGCACTTGTGGTTGTTTGTTTCCAGGCAGGAGTGGGTCAGCTCTCCGTGGCAGTGGGTCTGGCTTGGCTGTGGTTTCTACTGCTTAAAGGGAAGGGCGGTGACTGCTGCCACGCTCCCCTCCTGCCGCAGGAGGATGCTGAGTCACTCCTGCAGCGCTGCTCCTGTTGGTTTGAACTTCCAGTCCTTCCTCCTCACCGCAGTGAAACTGCTGGAGACAGAGCAGGCTCTTTTTTTTCCCCTCCAGCCTGACTTTTCTCCCTCCCTCTTGCTTTCCCTCTTTTCATTTTCCTTTCTGGGTCCCAATCAAAGACAGGTATTGCTTTAAACCAACCAAACAAATAGCTGTGGCCACCATAAGGTGATGCTGAATCTATTTTTCTCTTTGCTAGTGGATCTTTCTGTTCCTCTAGAGAGCAGCAAGAATATTTGATGAATACAGAGAACACTGCAGCAGTTTTCTTCTTTAGGGGAGCCCTGGGCATTGAGTCAGCAATGATTATCTATCGAGCAGACATTTCTTGGAAAAAAGGCTGGGGTGGAGAGGAGACATGATATCTATATATTTTTTGCAAGCAATAAGCCCTATGTACCACTACTTTCTGCTGTCTGCTATGCAAGCTGTTCCTTTAGCTTTTGTTTCCTTTAGGGATTGCTCCAGAACATCTCAGTGCAGAGCTCCCCAGTGTGCAGCTTTGGGGAAGCTGCTCTGCAGGAAGATGAGCCATCAGTCCCTCTGCAGGACTGTGTTGTTGCTCTGAGGCTTGGGGAGAAGAGGGTGCTGTCTGATCACTACCAGCTTGCACAGAAAAAACTTCCCTTTCCAAACACTAGTGGCAAGTAACGTCTGCAATGACTGGAATTCATTAAATGAGAGGTCCCAGTCTCATCAAAATCTATGTACTTGTTTGAATAAGCTTTCTCATTGGTGAATGATGATTCATTGCTTTGTGCCTTATAGCTCCATATTGAACTGTCCTGTAATCTTACCTCCTTCATGTTATTACAGAGATATTAGCACTACTTATTTCTTAAGTTTAGCGCATACTTCCTATTATAAAATCCTGTTCTCATTTGTTCAGAACTTCTATATGTAATTTTTTTTTAAATTGAAATTAACTTTTGCTTTAGAAGCCCTTTAGTCTTCCCATATTTTAAAGCAGGACCTTGAAATTTAATAATGATGGGCTTTATTTCGATCATCTGTTACAAAGAAACCTTTTAAATATGACTGCAGTATTTCCAGATGACTCATAGAAGCACACAAATATACGCATGTATGTATCAATATACTTATTCTCCTCCTGTAGTGTTTAATGCTATGTACAGTGTACAGCATGCAATCCATTTTCTGCATGAACTAGCATTACGTTTTCTATTTTTTTCTCCCATGGTGATCACGCTAATATTAGAATGCATGAAATATTGACGTATATGCAAGAAAAAAACATTCCACTGTTTAACTAACCACTGAATGCCAACTCCTGCTCCTTCCAGTTGTAGGCAGCCCCACAATAACTCTGGCTCATTGATTCTTCCTAGTCTGAAATCTAACTGTAGTCTTACATGAAACCAGCAGGGTTTATCACCTACACGAGATAAATATCTTGATCATTAGTCCCTCCTGCTTTTAACTCTGGCATTAATTTTAGTTCAGTGGTCACTGCTAGCCACAAATCTAAATCTAGCCAGCTGGCCTTGATGCAAACCTGCTCTAAATCCCATCGTATCCCAATCCTAACTTGTTTAGGAACATAATTTCTGGGGGTTATTAGTTAGCGATAACTTCAGCGTACTTCCGAGCTTTGCAATTCTGGCTTCTTAAGAACTGTGCTTGTCAGATGCAGGAAAAGCATGTTGTTTGGTGCTGTTTTTCAGCCTGTATTCCAGAATCTGCTCGCGTACTTATTGTTTCCTTTTTCAAATCTATTTTTAGCTCGGCTGTTCCTAGCTGCACATCTTGAGGAGTATGCAGATGTTACACAATGAATAAGTCATCTTACATGGAGGAAGGCGAGAGGATTAGAGACTTGGAATTAGGAAATCTTTCTTTGTTGAGTTTCTGCAGTTTTCATAGTTATTTATATAGAGAGAAGTATCTACCCGTCTGCCTGAACGCCACTTTCATCAGGCTTCAATATTTCACTTGAATAGCTTTAAGGAGATTACTCAACAAGTTAATAAGGAGTGTGTGTAGCAGCACTGTAGGTCTTCCTTTCGCTGTGTGTCTCTGTCTTCCTCCCACACTTAGCGAAGTCTCTGATCTTAGTAAACTGATTTAGAACATTTGGAATTGTTGCCTATGAATCTTCCCTCATAGCTAATGGGCAGATCATTTGTACTGCACAAAAGGTGCATTAAAGACCCGGCTCTTGAAATGTAACAGTTTATCAAAGAAACAGAATTAAAGGATAAAGAAAAGGAAAGGGGAAAGGAAGCATCAAGGCTTTTCCAGCAATTTAATTTCAATGTGTGTTTCTGTGTTTGATTGACTAATAGCGTAAAACATTGTCTTATTCTGGAGCTTTTCATCTACAGATCTCAATATACATCAGGAATACTAATTGGGTAGCTTCAGGAGAACGTTGGATTGTCCTACCCGAGCAGTAGTTTAAGAACATTTAAGCTGCACCGGCTATGTTTTCTAAACTTGGTCTGACTGCATTTGCTTGCATAAAGACCACAGTCATCTGATTTCTTCTCATGTGTTGTCCAAAATGACACCACTGCAAAGTAAGACCAAAATGCGGACGTGTTTGTTAGTGTGTTTTATATTTGATTACTGATACTGGTTGAGATTCTGATCAGTGTCTTTCCAAATGGAAAATACTTAGCTGTGTCTTTCCTGTAGTCTGTCAGTATTTGGAATGATTATGTACAAAATGAAAACTCTTATTTCCCCTGGCTAGTACACCAGACATGTAAACCTATCCTATTAAAGGAGTAATTTACTTAACAAGGCACAAAATTGGCTTGCCATCCTATGAATAATTGGAATAAATATCTGCCATCTGAGCCCTTGCTACAGTCACCAATACAGATTAGATTTGCAAGGTTTGGCTGCACTGTGTTTTAAAAGGGCTCACATACAGCTCACAATCTGCTTCATGGGCAGAGGAGTTACAGATGGGCCTCATCAGAATCCCCTGTGAGCAGGGACACAGGTATGCCTTTAACACCCTGGCCCTTCACGCTTATGGAACTGGAGGTCTGGAACTAGGACAGGAGTTTGGAAATCACTTTTTATTACATGAAATGACTTCACTGGGAAGGAAACAAATCTAACAGTACAAAGTTAGGAGTCTATCAGCATGTTAGACAAGACCCATCAACATCCAAGGCTATCTGTAGGGTGTGGATATGATGCTGTCTATTACCTGCTGCCTTGCCCAGAGCTTAGGTTTGAATCTGTGAGCTTCAGAGGCAAAGGTGGCAGCGTGGCAGGAGTCTATGGCAGACATTACTTCCCACGGAAGGTGGGCTTTCGTTTGAGGCTTTGGCTAAATCTCTCAATCTGCAGTTGTCATAACAATAAATAAATACAAAGAATGACTCAGCATGATTGTTTGTTTCAGATAGGTTGTCCTCTGGTTCTACAAATGCTGGCTTTCCACGGTGAGATCGTTCCAACCACAGTGTTCATCAAGACTGCATGCTTACAAGGCACATCATCGGACCAGTACTGCAGCTAAGATGATAGGTAAGTGCTGTAGCTTTCCTGCTTTCCTTGGTAATATGCTGTGAATTATTTATGCAATTTCTTTGCCCTGGTGGCTTTGAAGAGGGGAAAAATGCCTGAGTATGTGGCTTCATTTATAGACCAAGGTAAAATTAGGTGCATCAGCAGGTAGAACTGGTTATAAGCTATCATTAGCATACATTGTACAGGGGGAGGTGTCCCCGCAGGAGGGTTGGAACTAGATGATTTTAAAGGTCTCTTCCAACCCAAACCATTCTATGATTGTACACCTACATGAACCTCCTGTATTAGATGAAACTGCAGCATGAGGAAATATGCCATAGCCCATCACAGTGGATCTGCTGGGTATAACAGGTATATTTTTGTCTCATATCTCTGTGAATCTGGTGCTATATTGGCAGAATAGCTTGGAAAAACTGTCATGTACATACCACATTAAAGAGGTATGTAAGCACAAGCCTCACTTCAAAAAATGTAAAGCATTCGATGAACACTCATCAGCGTGAACCAGCTGGCTCCTGCTCATATAATATGTGAGCTGCACAAAACCTTAGTGCATGTATCCTTGTCGCCTCTGAGGTGATGGCACACTGTTACCCCTGTTTAGCACACATGAGTCATGCGCATAACTACACTGGACTTTCAAAGAGTTGTTCACCTAACATGTGTTTCTGTAATCCTCTGAGTTCCACAAAGCACCTTCTAGCAATTCTGTAGTCCTAAAGATCTTTGTAGTCATGGCTTTAAGTGATTTTCTGAGGATGTCCACGGGAGAGTGGGAACCTGAATTGAGTCCAGTTTTACATCAACATCGTTATCCTAAAAATACTTTTCCCTGTGGCACCTAACTATATGTTCTAGTGAAAAAGAAGAGATGTCTAATGGGTACATATCTACATTCATCACAAAGTAAGTACATTTTTCATATATAGTGATAATGTTGAAAGCAGGTGTTTTCTCAGCCATACTCCCAAATTCTGCACATCTTTTCTTGTGCACTCTTTATTACTGGCTTAAATAATACCCCATAACCAAGTAGGTTACTAAGAGCTTGTAGATTCTAACATATGCAGCTGCTGCAGCATTTTTAATTTGATTTGTTAAGGGATACTGACATCTCTATTAAGTTATCAGCCTATGAGAAATGTAGAATAGGAAGGACCATTAGCAAATGCCATATGCTAACCTCAGTCATGTCCATACTAGAATATAAGTTATGAACAAAGGCATATTCCCAAATGCAGTTAACTCATATGGAAGAGACCTATAGGGTCATCATGCTCATTGTTCATGTGGACTGAGGAAAGAGGTTTGGGTGAGGGAAAGAGAACACAGACAGATGCAAAGCTGTGTGATGGATATGCCTGATTACAGCATGAACAATAGCTGAAGAGAGGGTCATGCAGAGCTTGCTGCTGCGAATTTACTCAAAATTTAATGAGCCCAATCTGCTACCTTTGCATCCAGCAGGAGTTTTGCCACTGATTGGAAAGACAGGAAAATAAGGTCCAGTATCAGACACTGGCTAATGTTAATGCACAGCTTTTCTATTCCTTTTAAGAGATGAAAAGCCACCAGTAAGAACGCTTGCACATGCTCACGTTAGTACTGTATAGAAAGGTGGGTGTTAGAGCCTTTTTATCCTCTGCTCTAAAATGACTGCTCTACGGTTACACCTTGTGAAATATCCCTCAGATGTCCTGACTTTCAGTTCTCTTCTCCAATGCAGTGGCCTAATTACTGGTCCACCTTCCTGCCCAGAAAGTAAAACCATAATCAAAAGGTCCTGAGGCTGCCCTAATTAGCTCTCAATTTCCAAAAACTAGGAATAAAATCCAGTCAGACTCCTGTTCTAGCTCTTTGGTTATACTCTTTCTTTCAAAAGCTTTTCAGAGGAGTTTCAGGCCAGTTTGGACTGCTCCGATTAATTTGCTTTTACTTTATGAGATATTAGGTATCTCTTATTGTGGTTTGCTGGCTCAGGACAAGACTTCAGTGTACCTCCACAGTAGAAATAATCCATAATGTCAAGAAAGAAGCTATCTAGAACATAATTACTTGCAGTCTTACTAAGTGACTTGGAGTCACATTTAGGGTTGAATCTCATTCTAGGTAGTCATGAAAGCCAATTTGATTAGTGGTGTTACGCACAGAAGTCGCCTTTGCAATTAGATTACTGCTGCTTTTTTTTCCCCCTGATTTTTTGCCAATGTTTATTGATTGAGTGTGATGCTCCAGGCATAAATAAATAAATAAAATCAGTCCCGTTCTCCTGCAGCTAATCAATGGGTGGTTTTTACAAGTCTGCAGATCGTGTTACAAGGGCAATTGCTATCGTGGGCTCAGCAGATGTGGCTGCAAGCTGTGATTTTTGCATGCAAATGTGGTTTAAAAATAAAACCATCTCCCTGCATCTATGCTCTCTGGCTTTAAAAGTGGTCTGCCTACTCAATCTTTTGCTAGAATGCAGTTGTTTCAACACCTTTCTACATGATGTGGCTGCCACAACCAGAAATTTGTTTCAGCTTTTCTTACTGTGCTGTTCGTTGCCTGAGGCGAATAGCATTTCACATCAGAAGAAGGGCGCACTGTAGCTCACATTTGTGGGTCAATATCATTGGACACAGTGCCACAATATATGTTGGCATGAATGATTAGCTCATTATTTTGCCTAATTCCTCTCCTGAAGGGACTAGGTGCATGCAGTGTTGCCCCCATTGCAGTTCTGATGGAGGTGAATAATTTGGTGCATCTCCTAACATGCCATAGTTATGATTTTCCCTTTCCCTGGATGTGCAAAATAAAGCTTTGTGAAAGTTTTGTAGGAGGAAGTGCACAAGATTTCCATTGAGATAATGTTTTACGCTGATAAGGTAAGCAAATAATGGTAAAAGTTGTGCCCAACATGGCACAGTGCAGTAAGGAAGGCCAATCTGAACTTGTTATGTTGAATTATCCATTAACTGATGCTACTATCCTGCCTTACAACCCCACAACATAATGTAGGATCTATATAAGAAAGCAGATTCTAGTGTTGAATCTGATCTCACCCATAATTGTTTAACTCCATCTTTATCAGCAGCCTGTCCTAATGCATTACGTGAACCTAAATCAGCTAAAGAAAGTGGGACTCTTTGTATTGATTTCTATAGGCTTTTGATTAGGTCCTTACACAAATCTGCCTCAATCCATTAGAGTTACTGGGGGCTTTTTCAACAGTTTTGCCCAATCAAGAATATTTACGCTCCTAAGTTCAAAGTCAGCAGGGAACTCGCTGTGGAACTGGAGATGTCTCTGTGCACCACTATTCCACTATGAAAGGGTCATAAATATTTGGGAAACTTTGAGCTGCTATGCCAATGCTTTTAAGTCAGTAAAAGTCAGTAACAGCAGTGCCTGAGAACCGCAGATATTAAACTACTCTTCTATCCTAATATCTCTCTATTCAGTACTGCATTTCAGTGCTCAGCAAAGCTTATTTCTGCATGCCTGTGTCCTTCCACTTTCTTACACTTAATACTTCCTATATTTTACTCTTTCACATTTGCAACAAATGTGTTCTTTTGAAATGCAAATCAGCGGCAGAAATTGCTGTGTGGAGATGACTCTGTAGCTGTGATGAATTTTTATTTTAATATCAAGCAGGTTAACAAACATGTAAGAAGAAGCTGTTGAGAGGAGGAGACCTGTCTTACCAGGCTGCTAACGTATTCTTAGCTTCACTTACTTTGAATCACCATGTTCCAGCAGACATCATATTTCAGCTCAGATGTTTTCCATTACTTTTAAGGGAAAGGGATATCTGGTCATTGACCACAGGGCCCCTGTAAGTAATGTTTTTAGAATAAGCAAGAACTATCCTATAGGATTTAAGATTTCAGTCACTGTAGCGGAAATGCTAAGTCACAGCTTGAAGTAGTGATGGAGCACCTGGGGGGGAAGGCAGGGCCAACCCAGGGGAGCTCAGGTGCATGCAATGTACCTGAGTGCTTGGAAGAGCTGGAGCTGGGATCCACCCCTTCCCAGACCCCATTTAAGAGTTGGCAGTGGAGGTGAGGGTATCTCACTGGAGATCCCTGCATACCTGAGGTCTTCTGAAGGTAAGCAGCTTCTTTCCTTTATTTCTGTGTCTATGGCTGTTGTATTTGAGTATATCATCACTTGCTGCAGCCTGGGACCTTGCTGCTCTGCTGTCATTACTGCACTTTCCATTGTATTGCTGTCACCATGGGCCAAATCTTGCTGGCTTTTATTTTAGTCAAAGAGTGTTTTGTACGAATGGGTTCAAGATTTGGCCTCGTCTTTTTGTCATTTTTATGGAGTTGAGCTGTGGGATGTCTGCAGAAATGTCAGTGTGAGTCATCTAGTGATCAGCAGTGACAGCAAAACGTGACACTGCTGTGTGTTCGAAGATAACAGCCAACAAATTGACCTTATATATCAAGCGTGTCAATAAACCAAGCAGCTTTATTCTTTTGAAAAATAACTGCTCTCCTTCCTGTTCTTCCTTTTCTCTCTTCTCTTTCTTCTCCCCTCACACACACACTTATTTTCATTTGATAGAACCAGTAGTGCCAGCTTAAGACGCTTTGGTGTTGGTTTAGATACTCTTCACATACCAAGTTACAAACCTTTCAGTTTTGAGTGTTTGAGGATAAAAAGCCAAAAGTTACTGCATGTTATTCCTACTTATGATCAGGAAATAACATTTCTTCCAAGCTGAATTCTTTGCCTTCAGATGTCTTTTATTCCTTTACCAAAAAACAACAACAGAAATTAGGATTGCTTACTTTGTTCATATGCAGATTCGCTTTCTCTACCCCATTCTGTATCATGATACTTGTCTTATATGGTACATACTCTTTTCTGTACCGATCAATTCAGTATACTATCAGATCTCATCCTGAACAGTTCTCATTTAAAACTGGAGTATATTATGTCAAGTAATTCGGTATTTTTTTTCTTTTTAGAACTAGGGTACAAAAGGAAAATGCTGAAGTTCTTCAGAGCTTGCATGTCTGAGACTTCAGTTCAGCATTGAAGAGCATCAAGGATATGTTCAAGAAAACACTGGGCAGACAGCACATGGTGAGTAGTATCAGGGATATCTGGACTTTATTTCTTTAATGCTAGTGCCTCTGCACTTCTTGCTAGCATAATTTACAGTACCTTAAATGAATTAGTAGCAGAGCTTCCCTGGTCTTGAAAGAATAACTATGCATCATCTTTGACACAGCAGCTAATCACATCCAGGAGAATTCAAAGGTGTGCAGCCATAAATTCTGTCATTTAAGCTGAAGATAAGGATTGGTGGTGAAAAACTGGGTTGGGAGCCAAATAGAAGCTGCAGCTTGCTAAACGTATCCTGGCGTTGAGGCTGAATTCTGAAATTCACAAGGTCAAAGTATCCAGAAGTTGCTTTCAAGTCAGATGATCAGTAGTTCCTTCCTAATCACCTGTTGCACTCCCAAAGAGTATAAAAGAAACCAGGAATGCTGATCTCTAGGTCTCTTACCTCCAAGCCTTAGATGTGTTCAGGTAGACCTCATTCATGTTAAAGGCAAAACGACCACAATTTCTAGTGGCTAGTTCCCAAAAGTTCTTGTACTGGATGAGAAGTTACTGGGTAATGGAAGCCAGCTTTTCAAGTATCTGGTCAACAACTGAAACGGAACAAAGTAACGGCCTCAAAGAGCATCTTCAGCCAGCAGAAATTAAGGCTGTTATTTTTATAGTGTCAATAGAATGAAGAAACCAATTTGTAGTCCATTTAGCTTTCTCCAGTCCTGTCTAGTAACAGGGAGTCTTTAAGAAAAGAATTAAAAACATAAAATATTAGGTTTTCATGTCCTCACCTGTGATCCAAGGAATTCTGTTACTTTGCTTCCACTATTCCAGTCTACAGCATAAAGTCCTATGACCAACAATCTCTGTTAGTAGACAAAGGCTTGCTGTCATTGCCACAGTTATCGTGAAAGGCGTCTCTAAATATAGCTATAAAAATTGTGCAGCAGCTTTACCTGACACTGACTGCTTTGAATCTCTCTCCCTCTCGTATGTCTGTATAACCACTGATTCCACTGGCTTGGCTGAATCATTACTAAATTACCTGAGTGTAAAAGGAGAATCAGACCTACCCGCTGAACAGAAAGCACTGTACTTTATTCTATTTGAAACGAGAAAGATTCGATGCTTCAGCTGTCAGCAGTGAGACAGTAGATATCACCTGTGGAGCTCTTCCAGACAAGCAAGAGCACTGAGAAGCCACTGACAGCTTTTTATTTCCATTACTAGGAGCTTTAGGCATTGATGTGAATACAAAGGAACGTGTATTTTTCTGTTAGGTATGTGTGCCTGGCTTACACGAGGCCCCAGTGCCATTCTTGTTTGCATTTTCACATGATATTTCTTCTTAGAGAATGTCCAATTATAGAGGAATAAAAGGGATCATTGCTGTTTTCCTCTACATGGCACTACGTTTTGTCTTTATCATCATTTTTCTCCCTGAGAGCCTCAGGTGATTGGGCTGTTAATGTAGTTAGGTGAGGAATGGGAGGAAGGAAGAAATCTAGGCTCTGAAACAGAACAGCACACATTTCTGCAGCACAACCCTCTTGTCCATACTGCATCATCATTAACAAACCCCCATAGGTTTCTCACTGTGTGCTCTCAGGCTCAGAATCTGGGCTGCCCTTCACAGGGGACTGAGGATAATGCTGGTTTGGCTCTTCCCAAATTCAAATAGGCATAACTTCTGGGACTGCACCAATTTGTTGTCTCCTTTGCAGGCCAGTGGCAGACAACCTGGAAATGGTGAACTACAAAATGTTTTCTCTGGGTTTCCTTAAATCCTTGCATAGGATTAGTCAGCATCAAGGGAGAAGAGCAATCGAAGATGAAGATGTGAGTGTAATAGATGGATTTGTTTGGCAATCTGAGGCAGGCGAAATTTTGATCTTGGAAGAAATTTGGGTCAGCTGTGAAATGAAGAGTTAAAGGAGTTCCTTTAGAAAATCTCTCAGCTTTAGCTTCAACAAAGTTGTGCTTCTTCATTCCTCTGACTGAACTGTTTGCTGAGGGTTGACCTGAATTTACAAACAGCTGATTTTCCACCAAAAATGCATTTTTTTTAATAGTGAGTTGAACATACAAATTTCAACAACAAAGTTTGACCAAAGCTTATACAAGAATTGGGTGGAACCTGTGCCTTAGTTTGCCATACAAACCAGATGGGTTGGGGAAAATTGCACTGTCATGCTAGCCATGTACTGGACCTTTGCAGTGAACATCCAGCAATTAGGATTCTCAGACAGACATTTGCAAACCCTGTCCCTCTGCAGCAAGCACTTCCTATGTGGAAAATAATAAGCCAAAATATTCTTTACAGATGCTTTTATATACACATATATTGAGATTTTTTTTTTTGAGGTAAGTGAATATAGATCCTCCATGTTCTGGTGCTTTTAGCTTAAACACCCCAGAGCTGAGTGCCTGCTTTTCTGAGGCAGTTTGCTCAGAGAAGGGTTAAGCTTTGTGTTTGTCGACAGCATTGCAGCAAAGGGGATAAAGTAAGCTTGAAGGGCAGAAATGATGTACTGCATCTTTAATAGGGTGTGTCTAATCCACTTGCTGCAGTCTCTGCTGCAGTGAGGTTCAAGTTGGGCTCTGTCTGTCTTTGTTAACTCTCCTTATTTTAGGATAATTGGAGATAGCACGAGAATGGCTGTTGATCTGAAACTGACTGGTAGCCCATGGAGGATGGGAAACTTGGTGTAGCACGAATCCCCAGCTCTGTCACCCTTTGCTAAGAGCAAAAACTTTGTAAGTGATTCTGTGCTTTCAGTGAGTTTAGAGGTTCTGTTTCATGTAAAAAGAGGCTAGCCAGGGATTTGGGTACCCTGTGCTATCTTACCCTGTCAGCAACTACACAGTCATCGAATGCGTTTTGCAGCAGTTGCTGGGTATTACTGGATCAACTTGGCACTTATATAAAGGAGATTATTAGGCTGTTGAATATCCCTGAGATTTTTAACAGTCCCTCGAGCTCATTTTACCTGCAGTCATAAAAGGCCACTTCAAGTATTGAGAAGCAGGTGTTAAAGGATTAAAAGAAGTGATTTTGAAATTGTATCCTCTGCCTTCCGGACTGCAGTGCTGGCTGTGCTGCACTGGGCAGGTCCAGAGCCACGCTGTACAAAGCTTTCTGTACTCTCCTGAGTGCTTGCTCCCATTATATATAAACATCCATCTAGGACAGAATTATCATATTTAAAACCTGTGAATTTGTGTATTGCCAAGTTAGTAGACAGTGTTTGCAGTTTTTTTGTGTTTAAAGAAGGCACTTAGACTAATTTATTACTTCTCCGGCATATGGTGTTGCTATAAGGAGAGTTCCAATGTCACTAAATGTACTTGTGGTTTCACGCTCAGATCTAATCCTTTCAATTGAACTTTTGATCATAATGTGCATCCATGACTTGGTCTTTCTTCTACCAAGTTGAAGCAGTGACAAATGTTTTGTTCATTGAATTCAGAAGGTGACATTTAACCAAATCTTAAATAATTCAGGCTATCGTTTTAATAGCAACTTGCGTATTCTTACAGGCTCGTGCTGCTGACACATTGGTATGCATGGGCTCCTGCAGAATATGCGGAGTCCACCAAAAACTAATCAGGCTTCTTGTTAATATTAAGGACAGTTTGCAAGATCAGCCTTTGTAATTATAAAGCAGCAGGCATAATTTCTCCTCATCTGTGAAGCGTTCGCAGTACTTCTGGCACTGAAAATGAGATAGCAGTTGTTTAATCTCCTCCAATGTCGTGAGAGTTCTCTATTGGAAGTCCTGCGGAGACTTCAGAGGAGATTGCAGAAAACAGAGAGTGGCTGGCATTTCACTTAGAGTTATAGAGCACATATTTTTTCAGAGGAAGTGCAGAGCCAGACTTCAAAGCTCATTGAGCGATGCTACCTCTGGAACAGCGCAAACCCTTTTAGATGACACAGTGCATCAGCAATACGAACAGTGAAATGTTGCTGATTCATCTCTATTCTTTGCTTTCTCTTACCTGAACTGCAGTGCCACCAAGTGTCAGTCCGCAGGAAGACAGCAGTCCTGCCTGATTGAAACAGGCAGCTTCCAGATGATCTTTTCTAGGGAATGCAGTGTTCTTCAGCAGGTGGGACCAGAGCTAAAGCATCTTCTCTGAAACAGAAATATGAAGGCTTGAAGTTGGGATAACAGCGTGGATTCTTCCAAAGCCTTAAAACTCACTGTAACTATTAGTAACAGGTTTGGGGATGTTCTCAGCTTAAAATTGTTGGCTGTTAGAAATAATGATTCAGTAGTTAATATGCTGGGCATCGATCCTACAGCACAGTTAAGACCAGAAGGTAGTAGCAGATGCTTTGTTTGTGACCAGTTCCTCACAAACCAGAGATAGAGTGGTCTGAAAGCAAACGTGTGAAGCTGATGGGCTGGATTTTGCAGACAGGGAAAGAGCTGGAAGGGACCTTATCTATTGGCCTCTGAAATGCTAGTCCTGCGCGTGATGGATAAAGAAAAGAGAGATGATACTAAATGAGATTGTGGCAGCCTTGAAGAGATGAGACAATACATCATATGAATGCATCAATCTTATGTAATTTCAGAGAAGGAAACTTGCCAAAACTGACGCAAATAGAAATCTGGAACATTTTTAGGTATATACTCTACTTGATTCTCAAGTGGACTCTGCCAGGACTCACTGTGCTCACTCAAGGTGATCCACGTTTGTCCTGCACTTGTTCCTCTGAGTTATAACAAGGGAATAATGTTTGTATCAAGTAATCTGTATCACGTCTGAGGTCAAGTGATGGAAATGCTGTTCCCTTTCTGTCAGTGGAGATTTAGCGGCTAATTGTACTGCACTACTAAAACACTGCTATTAATAAGATTGGAATACTTGTTTAAGAAAGTAAGCCTACTGACCAAAATGTGGAGCAGATACAGCTCAGGATTGGGGGCTGCAGCTAATTCAGAAATTGTTCCCTACAGTGTATTTTATATTGCTTGCACTGGAACCTAACTGAATTTTTCCTAAGTGGGCAGAAACTGAAAGTAGCCAAGCAGAAGGGAAAGCACTATGAATTTTCCTTTTCCTTCTTAGAAGAAGGAATGCAGAGAGTGTTAGCCCAGGGAAAACAATGGTGTGCCTCACTAGGAGATCTGCCTGTTCCCTGCAGTGCTGAAACAAACATTGCCATGTTCGTAGGGCTGGGGATGGCTTCGTCAAATTGCAAATCAAATCTGCTTCTGCTTTCCTTCCCTCAAACAATATATTGAACTGCTACGTATGAATCAGTCATCCCATCTGGTACTCACTGAAACCAAAGAGCTGAATCACCAAACTGAATAGAGTTGGAGCTGGCTGCTTAATTGGTGGATTTATGTCTTAATATGGGAGAAACGTTCAAAGCTGTGAGAGGTGTCAGCGTGTCACTGAAGGCAGTAGAGTGGGACTGAGTGACGGCAGCTGAGATCCAGTATTCTCATTTGCTTTCTAATGCAGACTTTAGACAAGTAATTATAGATTGCACATGAGCACACACAGAAAAAATGCTCTTAAGGACAAAAGACTCCATCTTTTTTGTGCAGGTTTTTTTTTTTCATTTGTTATGCTGCAGTCCGGGCTAAAGGCCATCATCTGTGATCTCTCTACTTCTGCTACTGCATATGCTTATAAAAGAATGTAGGTCTGATTCTGGAGTCCTGCAGTGTTTAATCCTTCACCATGAAAGCTGGTATTGGATCAGACACTGTCTTGCTAAGATTAGTCTTCAATGTCAGTAAAGCAATAATATAATCAAGTCTTCCTCCCTTTCTTGCAGTGCAGTTTTGATTAACAAATTAGTCAGTATTTCTAGACCATTGTGTTAGAGAGTTCTGTTTGAGCAGGGTGTTGGCAATCTGTTCCTCTATGGTTTCTATACTAAACTCACTAATTAAAATCCAGAAAAATAGGAAGATGGGGTTTTTTCTTACCTACTACGGAGAGTTACCATTTGCCAGCAAGTAATTTTATTTTCTTTTGCTTGGTTGGTTGCTTTTGCTTTGCTACAGGCAGAGCGCATACCCTAAATGCCTGGCAACAGCCATCTGACGTCAGCCCAGGCACAGAGCAGCAGAAATAGTGCCTTGTCACCGTGTTCTCCTTGGGCGTGAGCTGCATTATGCTGTTGCAGGGACAGTCTGTCTTAAACTGCCTGCAGAGAGAAATGCAAACAAGGTGCTTAGCCCAGCTAGAGAGGGGGGTGATGGACAGTGCTGGCAGTGGGAGCGTGGTGCTTGCTGAGGGCATGGATCTGAGCACAGTGGGAGCTGTTTCCTACTGGAACAAGTGACTCCTTGTCAGCTGCTGCCAACTTCTGTGCATAGCAAAGTGGCAGAACCACTGTCTTCCGCAGTGCACAAAACCATCCCATGCAAGGCAACGGTTCCCATTTCCTGTAGGACCCATAGAGCAATCTGCTGTAGTGAGTCACACTCAGCCAGTTGGCATTATCTCACCTCAGCAACTGCTGCTGCTTCTGGGCTCCCACAGTGACTTGGAACATGAAGTTTTATTGAAAAATATGCATGCAACGTGCTGAAAACAAAATGAAGGTGGTGTAGTATGTGGAGGGAAGTCTGCGAAAGGTATTTGTTGCATTGCTCTGAGGTCTATCTTCAATTTACTTTATAGAAATCATGTAATCACTATTAGAATTTTGAACTGCCACTTAAGGCTTTGAAAAGCGAAGATGTTTTAAGTTGAAGTTTATGTGCTTGTCTGTAAGAAATCCTTAAAGATCTTGATTTCACAAATGTCCTTCTTGTTTTCACACAGTAAATACTCAGCGTAACTGAACGACGGTTCTATCTCATGTTATTTCTGTGTGCTGGAGGAGGCAGTTTTTCACATGGAAGATAGAAATCTCTTCTTTGCTGCAGAAATACTTGAGCTAGGCAAGGGTTTTTGTAGGAAACAACGCTGTAGAAACTGAAATCCTGCATGCAAACTCATCAGTTGCGCAAAATGCATTTGTGGAGCACTTTTCAACTGCTTTTCTTTTTCTGCTGCAAAGGGAGCAGGCCATTGGCCCCAAGTCTGCTATAGCTTTGCCAGAAAGGGGTCGGGAGGGCTGTGAGCACTCTGCAGAGCAAACTGTCTCCTATGTTGATCTCTTGGTGGCATCTAGTGTTTCAAATATGTAATAGCGCCTTCTCGTAAATGGGACTGAGGTAACCTTGAGGACTTCCCTTGAGATTAAACGTTTGCAGATCTTTCTTTGTGCCACATATCAACTCCTATGAGGGCTGTACGCTCAGACCTTTCAAAAGAAACGATTTCTAGTGCCCCCCTCCCTATATCCCAGTGCTTTCCTTTGATTTTTGGCACTTAGTGAGGTTTTTTCTCTATCTTTGATATGTCTGTCATTAATTCTCACTCTCAGGGATTTACGATCTCTGCTGCCCTCAGTTCTAAGCTGAGAATTTTTTTCTTCCTCCCAACAGCTGTAATAGTTTTTCTTCTCTGGAGGGATGAAACAATCTATTGGACTCTGTTAGAATTAACCTCATGCTATGGGAGCATTGAGAGAACAGAGGGTGTCTGGGAATGTTACTGGCAGAAAGTCTGTGTTCAGGCTCTGTGCCCCTTTCATGAAAGGCAGAGGAAGAAGGCAGTACACGTCACAGCTGGGAGAAGCAGAATGTAAGCTGAGAGCTTAATGGCTAGTGCTGCAGATCTTCAAACTTGTGGACTCCTCTGCTAATAGGTGCTTGTTATTTCAGCTCTTTGACCCCATCCCTGTGAGCAGTGAGAACCAAGCCTACTTTGCTTCCTCTTTCTCTCTTTGGCTCACTTTGTTAGAGAAAAAACCCTTTACATTCAGTATACCACGCACCTGATGCACTGCATAGAGCCAGCGCGCTCTCCTGTAGGTCTATGTATGCAAGAGATGCATACGTATCTCTTTGAATGCATAGCAAAACTTTCAATGTCTTTTGAACTTATTTCTAGAATGGAGGGGGTCCCAGAAAGAGATACATTCTACCTTTGGAAAGTCAAAACTTGAGGGAGACATTGCAAGAAATTTCCTTTAAAAATGAAAGCCCATTTCAAAATGGAAAGGGTTGACTTTATATATGAGTGATGTATAAAGCTCCAGAGGCATTCTCTTATCAGCAGGACTGCATGCATCAGGCAGTGTCCCAGAAAAAGTGATTATGTATTGGTATTGTCTCTGTTTTGTTTTTCCTTTTTCTGAATACATTTTTCCTCCTTTTCAGTGGAGAAAATGAATAAAGTTGAAGAAAATAAAGATAAAACTTGTAAAAAGAACCAGTATTAGATGAATAGAGAAATTCTTAGGGCTATGAATATATCATTCATGCACTTGTTTATTCCTATGCAAATGAAACTGAATCATAAGAAACATAGTCTTTACTTTTTATTAGTAAGTGTGCCTCATGTGAAACTTAGTGCTTACTCAGAGCATTTCCTCTAAAGATTTCAGAACTCCCTATGCAAATTAATCAAATTCTGTTAGTAAATATGAGGAGTTTGTCTCTTTGAAGATGCAAGAAATATACTATATCCAGAACCCTTAAGTTCTAGATTAATACTTCTGAAGACTGTCATTATAAGCATTATTTTTTTTACAGCAAAATAAACCATATCCACCTCATTTTAGCTTAAATTTCTGCTCGGTGGAGATTAGTCTGAGCCACAACATCCGTATTTGGTTATTAGATTGGATGACATCTCGGACGCCTTTACTGTTTGTGTCTGGATCTAGAAACTAGAGCACTTAATTTTAGCTTGAGTTCACCTGTTCTAAGATCTAGATTTGATTTTCCTTGTTATTAGTATAAGTTTATTGTTTGAGAAATGATCACGTATGACAGCAGAGATAAGTGAACATCAAACTCATGTGGGATCAGTCATTCTTCTACTCTTGCTGCACTCTGTCCATCTCAGTCTACATCTTCTCATCAGCAACCAAATCTCTGTGCTGGTTTTGTCAGGAAGTGACCTCTGCTCTACAGCAAAAGCATTTATTCTGTTCTACAAAATGTCTGGACTCCTTGGGAAAAAAACACTCTACTCCTGTATGTGACAGGCATCCAACTTAAAGAGCTGTTTCTAGCTTTCTGGTATCCCAACTGCCAAAATCAGAGGCTTGGATTTGTGATAACACATAACACAGAGACTTCCCAGGAGCAGAGGAAGAAAGAGTATTGCTTTTAAGCAAGGAATTATTGATTGCAGTCTGCTAAAGAGAAGTATGTCATTTGCTCACGAATCCGAAGAATTATTGGAAGCTCATTTCCAGCCCTGAAAATTTTGATTAAATCTGACCACACAGCTCCCTGCTGAGGACACTTTCGGGAACAAGCTCTTCAGACATTAAAGATGTAAGAGTTGCATTAAAATATAAAATAGTCGATATCCATGATTCATCTGTGATGGATAGATACCACAGGCATTGCAAGAGGGCTTCTACTAATAGCCACTTCGGAATTAGCCAGTGATTCTTAATGAAAATGCCTGCCAGCACTTCCTCCTTTTAATCTTTCACATGATCTCAAAGAGGAGGGAGGAGTGGGATCACTGGAACAAAAGTAGAATACAAAATGAGAGTTTGCAAGCCTCTTGGTTGCTACTGTTCTATTGCAATTGTGCCATAGTGGCCCCAGTTGAGCGTTCTTGCCTATGTGGCAGGAAAGAATCAGGAGTAGAATGAAAGCAGGTTGAGTTTTTCCTACTGGTGCAAATAAGCAGAATAACTGCCTAAGGTACCAGACTACCAACTAGAACCAAACATATCCATCGTTGGCTAACAGCATTTCATCTTTCAACTCAAGTGTTGCAAAATGCCTTTCTATCTACGTATAGTGCTAAAACAAATTTTCATCACAGCTCTCCTTGCTGTTCCATGCTTTGTAAATAGAGTTATTATAGATTCAGTAATCTTTTATCCTCTCATCTTTTGCGATGAAATGTCTCTTATGGGTGGGTGAGGAGTGCCACAACAGCAGCAACAATGTTTATTCTCCCATCCAGAAATTAACTGAGCTCTGTTGCATCTCACTGGTGATGAAACTGGTTTAATTTTCCATAGTAAATAGGAACAATATAGTATGACAAAGCCCACAGTACATTGGCCTTGAAATTAAGGTATTTTATCAGCAATACATTCCTACAAAACACTTATCTCCACAATAATTATTCAGTCAGATAGGACAAAGGAGCCCAGAGATATTCACAGTGTGAAATGGTGCCATAAAACAAATATTGCCCTGGGGATACTTTTTTGCTGTTTCAAATCTAGCAGAATTCTGTGCTCTCATCACAGTTCCAAACCATTCATGGAGCTGCTGTATTCAAGTGCTCGTCTAATAGCAATGCTAGGAAAAGAATAACTATGTCACAGTATAATAATGAATAAGGGGTAGAAAATATAACCCTATGGCCATTTAGAAACCAGCAGCTCGGTGAAAGAAGAGCCAGCAGTTCATGGCTTTTTAGTAGACTAGTACCAGTGTGAGAGAGAGAGGAGCATAAATGAACCCGCCAGTTGTGAAAGTCATCTTTCTTCAATTGAGTTCCTTCTCCAGCCTCAATTTTTCTTGTAATGAAATAGCTAACGGGTACAATAAAATGGCCAAAGCGGAGTATGGGAATTTGGAATCCTTAGGTTTATGTTGCAGGCTCTGAACAAGTCTCTAACGTAGATTGAAAGGAATGAGGTTTTGCTCCTCGCTTCACAGCAATTAGCCATGGGATGTAGTTCTAAATGGCGTTGCCATTGAAATTGTTCTTCCTCTATGATTTAGAGTGTCTTTGTTTTTTTTTTTTTAAAGTGAGAACAGTTTCTTGAAGCCCATACTCTGTATTTTCTTGGACTTCAGGCTAATTTACTGTGAAGAATGGAAATGGATTTAGTTTTGAAGAAAGAGTTGCTTGCCTCTCGCTTTTTGCCATTCTTAACTTGTAAAGCTCCCATCAGTAGCTGAGGGAGTTTTAAGTGACCCAGAATTTAACTCAATACAAGGCTCGGACACATGCACAAATTTCTTTCTCTCTTTCTTCATCTCTGATGAAATACCAAGCTAGTCACATGAATTGCTAATGATCATTTCTTGTGGAAGTTTCAGTCACGCACTGAAGATATGTATCTTCCCCTCTGGCACAACGTCATTTCACGGAAATCTGCATAGAAACACCAACATTGGTAAAGGACTGCTCACTTATATCAGTTGATAATGTGTGTTCTGCTGTTTCCTTAAACTTGCTGACATTGCTCACGGTTTTATGGCAGACTTCGTTTAGGTAGCTCATACCTCTTCAGATCCGTTGTTGACAGAACAAGGTTACAGAGATCTTTATCTTCACAGATTTTGC
This sequence comes from Aquila spilogaster, assembly GCA_024606505.1. Classification (NCBI taxonomy): domain Eukaryota; kingdom Metazoa; phylum Chordata; class Aves; order Accipitriformes; family Accipitridae; genus Aquila; species Aquila spilogaster. The sequence continues at coordinate 50,117,886 of JANHGO010000027.1, forward strand.
AATAAAAGCTTGAAGTCTATTTCTGTCAAACTTGCTTGTTCTGTTATTCCCTAGAAATAGCCACAAATTTCAGTCTAGCAGTTTTGATTGGGATTTTACCTGAGGCCGCTGGCTTGCAAAACCTTTCATCAAACATGCAGCAATCTTTCTGAGAAAGGGAACTGCAAGATAACCTTTACCTATGCTTTCTGCTAACCTTTTTAAACGAAGTTCAAAAGCAAGATAAAACAATTTAATATTCAGCTGTTGGGAAAGGTCTTGTTATCCCAAGTTGAAACACAGCAATCAGGTGATTCCAACTGAAATTAATGTCACAACCCTATTTGTCACTGTTGAGACCAATGTTTGGATGTCACAACCCTATCCATCACTGTTGAGACCAACGCTTGGACGTCACAACCCTATTTGTCATTGTTGAGACCAGCATTTGGAGCATGAAGTGTGAAAAGCAAACAAAACAATTGATTTCAATGAAGCCGTGCTGACTTACATCCACTGAAGACCATGTCCACTGAATGAGTTACTAACGTGGCTTCCAGTAGTAGCTCATTCATGAGCTGAAAAGCACAATTTAATGCTGGCCCTTGTGACTCTTTCTCAGTGCATGTGGCAGCAATAAATGGACTCGAGTGAATTACAGATGATGAAGATAGTTAAAAGTAGTTATAAATCCAGATCTCTTAATGCTCTACCCTTTGAGGTATCGTATCTCCTTGCATTTTATATCAGGAGTATTGAACTTGGGACTTAACAGAACCTACAGGAGTAAGGTATTGACCTGCTTGTATTGGTATGGATGAATGTTTCCATGTATCATACTAGCATTGAATGTACTCTTAAGTGTTACAGATGTCGCATTACATCTTGCACTTTCCTTAGGATATTTTGCTTCATTAAAGTTTTGCAGCTATTGCAGAAGTTGACTGCATGATTGGTGCTTTGATTTGCATGGGTGGGATTCATGCCTGAACAAAGGAAGAGATTTCCATCTGGAGAAAATGGAGACTAGATGGGAAGATTCTTCTATCAGTCCTTAATAAGAGACAGATGGAGGAGGAGTAGGGAAACTGAGCTTTGAAATTGTAATAAACTGAGACATAAAAATACAAAGCTATTAAAATGGAAACGCCAACTAACTGATTACTCAGAACCTGTTCAACTGACCTAGGGATACATCAAGGCAGAGTTTTTCAAAGCTGCCTAAGGGTTGTTATAGTCCCCATTCCTGTCTAATTGAAAAAGAGTCAGGTTTCAGAACTCAGATGGCTTTGGAATTTTTCACACAAAATCATGAAACACAGATGATTACTTTTCATCTTTCTCTGGAGGGATCCCAGAAGTGATAAGCCTGTCTGATGAACGATTATACAACTCAGCGCTGTATTACCCCAGCTCAGTAGTGGCGTAACTACTGAAATCAACAGCTCTACACCATTAGGACTGAAGAAATGCAGGAGTGACATGGAGGAAATCAAGTGGAACTGCATAACTTTGTGGCTTCAGACTTGTCCCATGCTGAGGCTATTAGTTGTGCCAGTTGCTGCTGATAAGAAGTCCTCTTGACCTCTCCAAGAAGTCTGCATCTGCTTTTCATTTGAGGGCAGATCCTGAAGTCATTAACACTGGAAGATTTTAAACATTCCCGAGCCCAACTGAGTAGTAATCCATATGAAGACAGCATCTTCGCAGCTTCTGGGTTTGGGCTGATAAGCCTGCGTGGGGACACTCAGTGTCGTATCTTTATGAACTGGGACATACACTAGCAAAGCAAAGCCTGAATGGCTTTCAAAGAAACGTACTCAACAGGATTTGGGATCTGGGGTACGTTCAAGTTCCTGCTAGACACCTTTCATGTCATTAAGCATCTAAGTACCTTTACAGATCTGTCCCCAAGACATGCATTGGTTTTGGAAAAGAAAGCTTAGTGCCATAATTGCTGTTTGGATTTTTAAACAAAAGCAATAACTTTACATAGCATCTTCTCCCCTAATGGGCCTCTCAGAAACATTGCTTACTCACTGTTCTCCTTGTTCGTCAACCCAGAATATCATGCAAGATAACTGTTTTTATCATATGCAGTTAGCAACTCCTGAGGAGTTTGCTGCTCTATCCTCTTCAAAGAAATACTGTGTGCTCTCCTTAAGAAGTGATTTGTACTGTATATAAATAAAATAGAGACAGTGAACACCCATTCACGTTAGACCTTGGGTCAATGAGCCATGCATAGATCTGCTATATATTTTTTCCATTGAAGGAATTGTTTCTTTCCATCACTGCAGGAAGGCAGAACAAACTGTATTTGCAGAAGAGAGGGGTCTTGGAATAACTCATGAACAGTCATTTGATTATTCTTTAGTCCTAAATAGGAGAAGGCATTTCTGTACAATTTTGTTGCACCTTAGTTCTGTGTAATAATCAAAAGATGGGTAGTAGCAGCTGTAAACCTCAATGAAGGTAGTGAATACTTGCACTTCCTCACCACTGTGTTGGTATAGAACAATCCAGAAAAAGAGATTGCCAATGAAATTGGTGGTTTTATTCAAAAGTTGCTTAGAAATATTGCTGTTACTGTAACAGAACAACACAATGCACTGACAATACAATAATGCAAACCAGTATTGTTATAGGAGCATTTGCCTTATTTGGGTAACAAAATATGCAGTGAAATAGTTAGCTATATATACACATATCTGGGCTGTGAGATCTTCAGATAAAGTGAAACGTTATTGCATGATAGAACATGTACAGGCAGATGGGTAAAACTTTGTCCTGTTGTGGCGTGTATATGTGTTTGCATATTTAATTGCATATATGGCTTACTCTGCTTTTTATTTATGACTTCTGCTGGTGATTGGAAAATAAGGGCCCATTTCTGATCTGTACCTGATCATTCATCAGGTGGAGGGCTTGAATTATTACACCAATGAACAAAGGGCTTGAATTGTGGTAGGTTTTTTTGATGTGCACGTAGTACTGTGCTGAACAACAGTTTTATTATTTTTTTCTCCACCATTTCTCTTCTTTCTCTTAATTTAGAGTGTAAGCTGCTTGATTGAAGTGCCATCTTTTTCTTTGTCTATGCACAGAACCTAGAAAGATAAGAACTGTCACAGTCACCTGCCTGGATTCTGAGTGTTACCATAGGAAAAACTTTTCACTGCCTTTTCCATTCATCCAGTGAAGGTCAGCACACTTTTCAGCTACTGAAGTTCTTATTTGGAACATAGGAGGGCACTAGAATTACATTTCTTCATCTCCAATTACGCATCAAAGCAAGAGACGCAGCCAGGCAGTGCTTTAGAACTGTTTCTAGGACATGGGGTTCTTTCTAACTTCCAGTTTTGAAATGCTAAGTTTAGATAAAGGATTTACTCCAGCTGTCAGGTAAACTGCAACTATGAAAGGACAAAGTAATATGACATTCTCAGTGCACTAAAATTCCTATGAACCCTAGTCACCCAAATTGCCCCCAACTTTGACATCAATCTTGTGGTTTTAATGTGAGAATTATGTAAACAGAGTTAATCTCTGCTGTAAACCTGATGATAATTTAATTACCTGATAATTTAATTTTGCTGTTGTTAGGGGCAGAGAAGAACAGGGTCCAGACTGTTTGCCATTAACAGCCCCGCTTAAACAGCACGTAAGTGCTGAAAGATATGTATATATATGTAAGATTAATAAAAGCCTTTCCTCAATAAAACCTACTTCCAGTGGGTAGCTGCAACTTCCTATTCCCTGTGCCCCTAACACTTGCAAATCATTGTATTTAACAAATCATTCAACTATCTCCACTTCAGTTAAAAAGAAAAAAAGAGCAACAACAAAAAGCAGCCAGCTCCTCTAGTTGCTGCTTGTCTGTCTTTCATGTTTTGCTCTGTTTTTCATTTGCTGCCAAGAATTTGCTTTACCTGGGCTGCAAAATACTGGCTCAGTTCAGCCAGCTCAACTATAACAACAGGAATCTTACAGTAAAATCAAGCTTCTAGGCTGGCAGACTCTTGATTAGAGAACCTTCAGCCAAAGGCCTTGGCAGCCACAATGTGGGTCTTCTTTTGAAAACTCACGTCACGGTCTTCCTTTGCTTTGCTCCTTTAATATTCTGGCCTCAGATCCAGGCACTTTCCACACTCCCTGTGTGTGATCTGAGGATCATCTACTAGGTACTTATTAAGCTGCTTCTTTATTTGGGGTGATGCTATAGAAAGCTGTTACTCAGCTTAAGTGAAAAGGAAAGGAGGAAAACTTTACCAGCAAGGGAAGAGATGTTTTTTCTCTTTCTAAAGAGAGCAATTTAGCTAAGTTTGAGTGTTAGGATGCACGTGGCACCTTGAACTGCAGTGAGGAATGTTTGGCTTGAAATACTGAGGCTTTTAGAAGAACACTTCAGGCATTGCTAAAGCAGCACTCAGGGGTGGGTGGATGGATGGAGAGTTCCCTGGGCAGAAAGGAATGCAGGGTGATACAAGAAAAGCAGTCTCCTCTGCTTCACTTGTTCTGCTACACTCTGCAAATGGCCGCATCCAGGCAGTCTGATATCATATCAGAGGGGCTCAGAGCAACCATCACCCCTTTAATTGCTGTGATAACATTACTGCATTGCTTTTTGCATTAAGATCTGGAGTGGTTGCGGTATTAACCTTATATAAGGAACAAGTGAATCTTCCAGAATAAAAGCTCTTTGCGTTACGATCTGGAGTGGTTGCGGTATTAACCTTATATAAGGAACAAGTGAATCTTCCAGAATAAAAGGATTTACAAAATATCTAAATATACCTTTCCACAAGTTTAAGAAGTCATCAGGTGCCCCCAAGCTGGTGAGGGGCCGGGTCCTGAACAGCACTGTGCAATTCCTGTGAACCCTCAGCTCTCTATGGGATCCCTACAGAGACTGCATTCAGTGGCACTACTGAATCTTCAGCTCGAGCATCTATAGGTTTTTATGGGTTAGAACAAGGGCTTCAAGTACATCTCAGTCTAGCGTCTGATGCACAGGTGGCTGAGTTTAATTGGGTGTTTTTATTAAAAACAAATCTGCTAACCAGTTCCATCTTGCAGATTTTTCTTTCTTCTTTGACTTGTTCCACGTGCTGACGTACTCTGTGGAGCCTTCAGGTGCCATGCAGGTACTGAAAGAGCCCATGTCCGTATTCAACCTTTAAGCTGCAGCGCTGCGATGTTTGGTGTCTCAGAAGTAGACACCTGAACATAGCTGGGAGCATGTCCGTCCTGTTGTGAGCATCCCTCGGGAGCAGAGCAGAACATCATTTCAGAGCAGGGTTTGTCTGTCTAGTGGGTGTAACATTGCAGTGCATCACAGCTGGAGGAGTAATGTGCTGTGCATGCAACAAAGGCATGGGCCGAGCATCTGACAGGATCAGCAGATGTTGTTAAAAAGCACAGTGTGTTGTGCGCTGGCACTATGGTGTATAGTGATATCAAGTGTACTTATGTTGAGCATTTAGGCTGGCAAGGATCAAGGTTATTTGTTGGAGAGTCCAAATTACCAGTAATTAATTCTTATTTATATTTCTCTACCACTTAGAGGCGCCAGTGGAGATGAAGGCAAATTAAATTTAGTAGAAGCAGAGATGGGAGAGGCTGTAGTATGGAAAGCTGCTCTGAAGATGCACAAGAGATGCATCGGGGGCTCAGATGAAGTGATCTGCCCAGGGCAATGCAGCAGCTGAGCAGAAGAGCTATCCCCAGCGCTTCTCACTTGTAATGGAAAATAATGAAAAGAGATGACCTCCCCGGATTTTTGTGCTTCGGCGCAATTAAACAGGTGGTTGTGTTTTCAAATATTCAGAGTGCTTGCAGTTCTCATTGCCTGCCGTGGGAGTCGGGCACACAGCAGAGGGCAGGCGCAAAGATCACATCTCATTATTTACAACCCCAGGGAGATGGGGAGGACGGGGACCTTCTCAGGTCCACTCCCAGTTTAGATATGACGCCCTGCGAAGAATCTATTGGTGTGGTTTGCGGTGGTGCTGCTTAATTAAGGAGCAGTAGGTGTTACTGAGTGCGACTCTCGCAGACAATTTGCCCCACCACAGACAGCACAACTTTGGAAGCCAGCCGGTCCGGTTCAGGTCCGAACCTCAGACCTGCACAGCAGGATCCGGGCAGGCGCGCAGCTTCTGTCTCCTATCACCACTTTTAAATACCGTATCGAGTCCCAGCTCACCGCACTTCAGCGCAGGTTGACGTCCCCAGGTGCCAACTCAAACAAGAACACCGCGTTTTTAAGTGCAGCCCTGCGACCGTTTTAATTTCTTTCCTTTCCCCGAGATGCTTGGAATACTTTTGAAATAACCCTTTTGTTTTTCCTTCACCGATTCACGGTTTAATATTAAAACATCCGTGTCGGAGCTCCGCACCGGCAGCCGAGCGCACCCCGGGGCGGGGCGGGTGGTGCCTGCGGGGCGTGCCGAGCCGTGCCGTGCCACCTCCTCCCCCCGCCTCTCCCCCTCCCTCTGTGCCGCTCGGCTCTGCTCGGCGCAGCGGGGAGGCAGCGAAGTTGAGAGCGGCTGCCGGGAAGTTCGTAGCATGGCGGAGCGGCCCGGGCTGAGGCAGCGCGGCTGAGCCGAGCCGAGCCGAGCCGCGGGGAAGCGGCCGCCGGCATGGCCCGCTGGATCCCCACCAAGCGGGAGAAGTACGGGGTCGGTGAGTGCCAGCTCGGACCCCCTGCCCCGTTCCCATTGCGAAGCTCTCCCGTATCGCGGCTCCGCTCCCTCTTCCCGCACGGTGCTTTGCTCTCCCGGCGCGGCGCGCCTGCTGCAGCCCCTCGTTCTTTTCTCCTCCTCTGCGTATTTATCCCCTTTCAGCCTCTGCTTTCTTCCACTTCCAAGTTTCGGCTGCGGGCGTTCACTCTTTGGACCCGCAGGGATAGAGGCTGCGGTGCGCGTTCAGCTGCCGCCCTGGGAGCTACGGAGCTGTGCTCAGCGCTGACCTTTGTGATTCTGCCTCTGCTGCTGCTCGTCTCAGCGTTGTAGCACAGCGGCAGATAACGCCCTCTGCTCTCCCCAAAAGGAGACGTGGATAGAAGTAGCAGTGACAGGTGAAGAAGGTTGCAGGATTCTGGGTAACATCTTTGCTGGGGTTGGGGGGGAAATCTTAACAGTGATATTTGAGCTTAAGGAGAGGAGCAGGGAGGGCTGAGCTGACACCTTGTCCCTGCTGCCCTGCCCTCCTCGTGGCGTTTCAGAGGGGATGTCTGAATGCTGGCTCCGTTTTCTCTAGGAGGAGCCAAACTCAGAGATAAGTTCCAGTTTTCGTGAGAGCGTGACAAACTGAAAACCACACCATTTTCAGCTTGATTGCATGATCTGGACGTAGAACAGAAGGCAGGAAACCACTAATGACACAAACGATTCCTTATAGTAGATTTCGACTCCTTATATCTATATATCTTATATCTTTTTGATGCAAGGAGAACTTCTGGTTTCATGCTTCCCTCAGCTCCTATGGGGTTGGGTGCTCAGTCTGTGGGCTGAGGAGTGGAGAACCCCATCCTGCACCACTGCACACTGGATTTGAAGTGAATTGCTTTGTGATGTGGCCGCCTGCTTCTTGCAGGACTGCAGGTTCAGTTTGGCAAAATAACTGCAGAGGAACTGCGTGCAGCACAATCTTATCGAGGTTCTGTGCTGGTAACAGGGAGGGTGTGGAATATCCTACACACTGAACTTTGTGTCTTTCTGTGTAGGGAACAGCCTGTTTGTACATGGGAGAGCACGCGTATGAGTTGGTGAGATGACTCTGGATGTCAGGATTAAAAAAGATTGGTATTATAATAAGCAGACTATGCAATAGTAATCCAAATGGCTGAGCTAGATGTGTTTTTTATGCTTTTTTGTTTTGTTTTGTTTTTAAAACACACCTTTCCGAGGCTCTTTCACCTGAAGAATGGCCTTGGGCAGTAGGATGAATCAGAGGCACTCCTCTAGCCAACATTTCTTCTCGCTTCCAGGGTGATTTTTTTTTGCGTTGTAGGCCTGAGCCAACTGCTGATTGTGAAAGCTCCTCTCCACAAAGGGCATTGGCTGGTGAGTAAGCAGGGTGGAGAGCAAACCACCTCTTCCCTAATGTTACCAACCATAAAATGTGCTGGTAGGAAGTCTCCACTTAGGTCTTGGCCAGCTGATCCTTATGCCCCCTGGGTGTGTGCTCATGGACCCAACTGACATGGAGTCTGTCTCTCTGGCTTTTATTTCACAGCACAACCGATAGGGTTAATCCACAGGCAGCAAGCAGAATTATTTATGCAGCGACAAACTTTGTCAGGCAGTGTTTGATACGTGGTGTTAATGAATCTTAATTCTGTCAATTTGGTTTTCTCAGGCTTGTCAGTTTCTCATCTATGGTTGCGCCCTGTGCTGTGCTGAAGCATCGCACCCAGATGCCAATCTTCTTTTGCTTTTGTGCTTGATTTGACTGTCAGAAATAACAGTAGGGCCTGCTTAGCATAGATAGACTAGGGGTGTATATGGCTGTTTTTAGGGTCTGTATTCCAGTCTGTAGGGGGACTGATCCCATGAGATGGAAAAGGTCCTCTTCTGTCTGGAAAAGATAGGGGGCATTAAGTGTTTTCTCCTGATACCTCAGTTTCAGGAAGCTGATGTGGATGGAAAGGAAATTGTGAGCTTCTTGTGCTGATAGTCTGCTAACCAAGCTGCCTGTTAGTACCAACTATCGAGGTGGTTTAATGATGGGAATACCACTGACGTGTACAGTATAGACCATTAGAGAGTGAGAACATCCATTTGCTGTTAGCCTGGGTAAGTTGATAGCTGTGAAGTATAAATACAGAAAGTTCACTGATTTTAGGAACAGCAAACATGATGTGATTGTTACCGAGCTGTGCTTTGCAAACTAATACAGAACTGCTTGTGTTGTTTAAAACACAACCCTATAAATCATACCAGAACACAAAGAAATTCCAAGAAGTTAACAGTGTGATTCAGTATCACGTGCCTAATTTTTGCGGTTCAGTTCAGAATAGTTGATCTGGATCAGTCTACAGATCTGTTAATTGTGGGTTCAAATGGATTTGCTGCCTCCCAGGAGTTTTGTTCTCAGTTGGTTAAACCTGAAGATTGCTGCCTTTAGCATCATTACTACAGATGGTGTATGGACTGAGTTTGAAACTGCATACAGCAGAGGGATTGGAAAACATCAAAACTGGAAATGACAGCATCCTAAGGGAAACATGGATGAGAGGCAAATAACTCGCAGTTTCTCACTCCCAATGAATTCTCAACCCAATAACAGATGTGGATTTGGAAGCTTCAGCTTTATAAAGGGGCAAGGACGCTGCTGATGGTCTGATGGGCAGCATCATGCCTCTTGAAGCAATGGCATTTTTGTGGTTTCGTTAAGCTTCCTTGCAATGTGCTTCACCTGTAGTTTGGGAAGGAAAGATGCTGAAGCTGGGCGGACTGCTCCAAACGAAATGAAATAGCCTGTTCTCGGACCAGCGCTTCTTTAAAAAAGCTGTCACTTGCAGAGTGCCTTTTCTGCAAACTCTTTTTGTGTTGCAGGGAAGAATATCAGAATGACACCCTGCAATTTTCAACTGCTGTCTTCTGCTTGTTTTAAAATGATTAACTAAGGGCTTAGGGAATCCACAACGTAATTGTTTTTTCCTGCTGGCGGTAACACGGGCTTGCATGAACTTCAGCTTAAGTATTGCACTTCACTTGTAAAAGCCATTCTTTCTTTAGTTATCATCTGTTCTTAACATGAAAGTCTTCTTTGAGGACTGGAAAAAAATGTATTAGTGGCTTCAGCACCAAATATGAGAGAGTTTGGAGTCTGTGGAATCATTAACCATTCGATTCCAGCATAAACCCAGGCTGCTGTCAGAAAAAGCCATTGGATCCGATCCCTTTTTCTGATTCCTACCTCGTGCAATAACAGTCCGAAAAAACGAGCAGTGATGGTGTGGTAAGCCAGCCCAGGGAACTGAGCCAGTTCAAAACCAATTCAGAAAGAGAACGTGCTTAGTTTCTAGCCAGAACAGTTTCCAGATGACTGTAACAATGCATCAGATACGCATGCTTTCCACATCACCTTTGTGAGCAAACAGGGTGAGAAGTGTCTGTGTACGCTTCGGCAGTTGATTTGAGCGTGCATTTGTTCTTCATTAGTTCCACAAGTCTGGTCTTCCAGAATGAGAAACTACCTGGAGTTTGTTGAAAAAGCTTTAGACCTGGGGTCCAGAATAGCTTGTGTTTGGGTGAGGTTGGTGGCTTGCACCTGCATGCAGTGGTATGACTGTCTCTTGAAATGTATATTCACCCTGGTTTTGCAATTAACAGCTGCTCCATAGAGCTTGCATGCTGGGACTGGGGAGGGACTGGGCAGGTTATCACATCTGATCCTCTGCAGCTGGAGGCTCTAATGGAGCATTCACTCCGCACACCACAGAATGGCTCAAGCCAGCAGCAAACACAGAGCTTGCAGCAGAAGGCTGAAAGCCACAACGTGTATTGTTCTGCTTAGAAAGAGCAGGAGAAACCAAAAGTGTTATTTGTTGTCTGTGGTCTTCTCCAACTGTTAAATGTGTAACTTAATAATACGTTATTATGAGCCCACAAAAACTTCACTGGTCAGTGAGATATATCAATGAATTCTGTGTATTTTAGTGATCTTTAGACTCTTAGGTAAATCGTAGTCATGTTTTATTTAGAAAATGTTGGGCTGGAGGGAAGCAGATGGAACAAAGCAGTTCTGCAGCTCCATAGAAAGTGTTTGGGTTCATCTGGTGCATTTTGAAGGAAAGAAAAAGGCTGATAAACTTTAGAGCAGCTTTATTTCCCAAGCCTTCTCTGCCTCTTCTCATCCCATTCCAGGGGTTTCTGTGTTACGTTTCAACTCTGCATCTGCATGGGTGGCTCTTTGAGAGGAGCTGGCTTGTTTTGACCCAGTTCCAAAAGAAGCATGGCCATTTGCTATGGCTAAAACACCTTAACCATGTTACCAATAGAAACTACCTGTTACAAGCACAAATAGCAGTCTTTCATTTGCAGTCTGTCATCTTTTATTTAGGGAGGGGGGGGCATCAGATAGATTTTTTGGGGTAAACTGAGAGGTAATTACCCTTAGTAGTTATTGGTGACCTTTTAAACTCATTATATTTTTCCCTGCTGGAAGGAGCAGCACATAGGACTATTCTTGTTGCAAAGAAGTATTTACTCTGTTGAAATACCATGTGGTGGTTGAGTTACAATCAGCTGCGTCATGTCTTAGGAATGGCAGTAATTTTTCAAATGTAAACCAGTGCCTGCCAGCTACAGTTGTGATTTATGGGAGCAGAAATGCAAAGGATCAGGGAGGAAGAGAGAGTGCTGCAGAGTAAGATTTTCTTACTAATGGTTTGATTTGTGATAATTTCTGATGCGTTTGGCCATCAGGTATTGGCTTTGTGTTCAAGCTTCATATATCTTCCTCAAAGTTGTCTTGAAATACAGTCTGTGATCAAAGGAGTTTCGCTACTGATAGTAGTACTTCACGTCAAATTAGAGCAAATGTCATGTTTGTTTCAGCTCGCTGCCTGCTGTGTGCTACCCTATCTGCAGACTGCTGCTGATTTGAAACGCTAGGTGTACTGCGTGGTGTCCCTGTTGGCTGAGAAGGGCTCCAGAAGGATGTGTACATACAGATAGCCCAGATTAAGGAAAATTCTTTGACCTTTTTCAGAAAGGATCTTAAACTAGAAATTCCGATCACCACATGCATCAGATCAGCTGCATGTGAGATGTTGCTTGCAAAGGGAGAAGGAAGAGGAACAATGCATTTAAATTATTGCAAACCTCTGCATGGGTATTATTCTTCAGTTTAAGGCTTATTTTGATGTGAGCTAATCAGTTAGCAATAAACTCAAGTGGAACTGAAGGACTGTTCACTGCCATGAGGACAGTGACATACTCTTCTGTTTCATTCAGCCTCATTCAGAAGAGCACACTGCACCATTTGCTAATCGAGCTGATCTGAGATGGTTTTAACTTCTTTTCTTGCATGCTCGCAGGCTCAACATTCTCACGCTGTCCTTCCTGATTTCTGCATTGTGTAGTTACAGCCTTCCAGTGGCTTTCACTCAACAAAAAATAAACTTGTGTGCTTGGAGGTTTGTTTGTACGTGCATTCTTCTCTTCTGCATGTCTCTGAAAGGAACTTCCTCTGTGCTAAATCAGTAGAAGAGGAGTCTACATGCGCATCCAGTACATGGGAAGTCTTTATATAGAAGAGTCTGGGAGAGTGGGTGCTACTGGAGAACGGAGGGAGGGAGCTTGGGACTCTGTCTTGGTAGAAATTCTGAGTTGCTGCAGCAGAACAGCTCAGCTGTGTGGCTCCAGAAGAATGGATTCTTTTAATTTAGTTTCTCAATTTATCTGCTGTGTCTGAAGTTTATGTGGTGTGTAAGGTGACTGTATGACTTCTTGCTCCCAGAGTCCTTCCTCTTTTCTGTTAATCCATGTTAGCCTGAGTCTGTCTTCTCTTCCTTTTGGTGAATACTCTGTTTTCTAAGTAGTTCCCTGTGAAACTAATCCTGTAGACTTCAAAGGCATTGCTGACAAGAACACAGCTTGTAACCGTTCCTTGGCTTGTTCTTACTTATCAAAGTAGATGTAGTATTTCTGCAAGTGTCTTGTGACTTTTGGGTACTTCAGTTCTTTGACATCCAGCTTGACACATGACTACAAGTCCTAATTTTCAAGGTCTGTTCATCTGGTTCATTTCTTAGCAATGAACAAGCCTCCAGATCTGCTCTTGTGAGGCATCCCAAATAGCTGCTTGCCTTCAAGGGCTTTTACTGAGCTCTCTCTTATTAACTAGGTGCCAGCCTAATTGTTCAGAGGTGTAGCAGGCTGTACGTACTAGTGGTGTGTCCACTAGTGGTGACTGTGTGGGTGGTTCTGAATTTCACACTGATCTCTTGCATATTCTTACAGGTCTTCTGCTATGGGGCTTTATTTGCTAGCACAAATGCAAATAGGAACTAAGGCAATGAAAAAAAAAAGTTAAGACAATTTCATACATTGGAAAAATTTCAACCAATAGCATATCAATCAAGAAGGAATAACGGAGAAATAATGTTCCCTTGTCATTGAAAAGCTGAAAAATGTACAGCAGAAGTTTGCCAGAGCTCATTTAATTTAAATCAGCTTCTCTGTTGCCAATTAACTTGCACTTAAATTGACTGATAGGACGTTCTTTGAGTTGGTGCTTTTTTGGGAAGAGATGCTGTATGTGCTACCATGGTTCGATGCAGACATGGCCAAATGTAAAACGGCCTTAGTCTGAAGTCATAAATGCATTTATCCCCTCGCCACCACAGTAGTACTAGTAAGAACTGTGCTTTCACATCCGTTGCATCTCATTTAGTGTAGAATGCCTAAAATAATGTAATTAATTTGGGCGCATTTGCCAGGAAAACTGTACTAATAGAACTGGAGCATAAATAGGAATTGCTGGACAGCTTGTGAGGTGGACAGTTCATAGTTGGCTTCAAAGACTGAAGAAGTCAAGAGTGCAGGTTGGGCCAGTTGCAAATACAGTTGTTCAGCCTAAATGATAATAAATGTCTTTTTGGTACAGTACAGACTGTACCTCCTAGAAAGATCTCCCAGGAATAGAGGGGGAAATGCTGTTTAAAGGATGACTTGTCCTGGCAGCCTCTCAGATAGGCGTCTGGCACATTGTCAGAATGGATCTGAAAGAAGTTGTGATGGTTCCATGGAGAGCCTTTAGCCACTTCTTACACTCAAATTTTTGGAAGTGTTGCTGCAATGAAAGTGGGCCTTGGTTTGGAAAGTGCTGAATCTGGCCAAAATGTTCATTGACATGCGGTAGAAATAGTAATAATTTCATGCCCTTGGGAAGCTTGGTACCTTGATCCTCCTCAGTAATAAAACAGTTCAGCTTCAGCTGTAAAGTTCTAACACACTTTCAGAATGTCATAAATAGTGGCCAGTTTGTTTGGAAAGAGGGTTTTTTCTTTGTGCTTTTGTTTGTTTGTTCTCTACAGGAGTAATTGGCTTACATTAAGAACAGGCTAGAGAAGGAATAAGGTTTTATTCTTGCCGCACTTAAGTTCTCAGTGCTCTGACACCGTAATGGGAGCTTCAGGCTGCATAGTGATAGAGCTTAATGTACAGGAATATAATAACATTAGAAAATGAATGGAAGGCCGTTGTACATCGTACCCGATTCCAAATTCTTTATCTCCTTGCAAGTTGTGCAGTGTAATTATGACTAATCTGCTTACAGGAAAGTTGGGAGAAGCTTATTCTTCCTTCTTTATTGATAACAAAGGGATCAATATTCAAGCGTGCTGTTGTTTTTGCCTTTTTCTTTGCTTCAAGTGTAAACCCAAAACTTCCTGTCCCTCATTTCAGTATTATGCCTCTGTTTTCCATTTGCTTGTTGCCTGAGACACGTGGCAAGATGAAGATGCTTGGGACGGAAGGTCTCTGGCAATGAGGAGCTGCGTATCTCATCATACCATGTCAGTTCCCTGCGTGGGCCCTGGGTTGTTTTGTAGATGGGAATCAATGAAACCACAGGCATCCATTATGGGAGAGTGATCTGTTACAAAGCCCACGTGGAATGGGAAGTGCTGAAGGTACAGGGGCCAACTGAAATCCCTATGGTTATTCCTATTAGAAGCGCTGCTTGTGTTAGCCCTGCCAGCATGACTTAGCTCAGTGGAGTCTGCATAGAGGTGCTGTCTGCTGGCAGCAGAGAGGCTTTTGGCAGCATGTCCTCTTTCTTGAAATAGAGAAGGCCGAGCCGTGCTATGAATTCATCTCATGCAAATTGTGGCAGAGCTCGTCTGTCTCTTTCTGAGCTCGTGGATGGGAAGGGGAAGTTATCGGAGGCCTGGGAACACTCGTACACAAATTTGCGTCTGTCTTCCTGGTGAGTTGGGTTTGCAGCTGGTGGAATGGAATCCCTTAGCTTTATTCTCCCTGTGAGCTTCTCAGCTTGAGTTCAGAGTCTCTTTGTGTAGGTGTGATGCCAGCAAGAGACAATGCTGAAGTCTTAACTCAAGTGAACTTTATGGTGAAGACGAGCCTGTAGGCACACTTGGATGCCACGCTCAAGTGTTTTACTCATCAGACCTCCTCTCATCTCTGTCCTCGCTCCCTCTGGAAGTTATGCATACAGTGAAAACTCATTAGATAGCAACACTCCGTTCTGTACAGTAGTATTTCCAAGTTCTCTTTTTCTTTCCTTTGATGTTTTGCCCAGTAAGATCTAGGACAGTAATTTAAAGCCAGTGGCAAATTTGCTTAATTCTTTTGAAAGTGCCTCACGCTTTCAAGTTGGGAATTAGCTGAGTGGTCCCATTTATCAAATGATGGCTTTGGTGTTGGGTTTTTTGTTTTTGTTTCTACACATCTGCTTGAAAACTTTGTTTCGAGAGTTACTCCTGTGATTTCTGTGTCTAAACGGAAGTTGCAAAGTTGAAGGATCGGAGGAAAAAGAAAGGGTTATTACAGACAGACTTCGTAAAATTCATTTGCGGTTGTATGTGATTGTAAATGAGCGTCTGTTTTCTTCACAGAACGTAAAAACTGAAACATGCAAAATCTGAGGGTTTAAAACCTCTGCTGGGTACGTGCAGCCATTAAAACTGGAATCAAAGTACCATCATTATCAGAAGGCTGTTGGTAGGAACCCGCTGTTTCGCAGAAGTTAATTTACAGTGCTGAGGTGCCTGTTCTCTTCCAAGTCACTCCAGAATAGAAAGCACAGAGAAGGTGTGTAATACTTCTGGTTTTACTGAACTCTTGTGATACCCATAGGCTAACCTGAATATAAACCAGACTCTGGTGCAGTTGAAGCCAGTGGCAAAACTGATTTTTGTGGTCACATGAGAGATGAAACAAGGTTTATAATAATTGCTCTAAAGGACAAGACTATGATTTGATGTATTTTTGGGATCTTTCAGGCTGGGTCCTATGGCTCAGATTTCAAAGAAGTGAAATAAGCCCGCAGGGCTCGGAAGATGTGCACCTTAGAATAATACTGAGCGCCCTTTAACATCAGAAGATCTGTGGGGTACCTGTCCTTTGGTGTCTAGTTCCTGTACCTCACCAGCAGATGAAAAGGAGCAGTCTTGTCTTGCATCCTGCATCTTGGGAAGGTCTGCTGCCATGAAAAGAGTTGAATGCTTATCTTGGTAAAGGAAAGAAGTAATTAACACGTGAGGTAGATGTGTTATGTGAAGGGAGAGCTGGTGGAAGGTGCAGCTTTGATAGCACCAGGATCTGAGATTTCTCTGTAGTGCAGCAGTAATTACAATGTTGGCAGCTGTTGCAGTGCCTTTTGGAACTGAGTACCACTCAAATTAAAATGGCATTTTGGTGCCACTAGCTGCTTTTCTCCCTTGTCAGCTAAAGGATAGCTGGCTTAATGGAAGAGCGTGATCCTCTGGCAGCTGGATGTTGAACCACAAGGTCATGGACCACCTTCCAGACCCAACAAACTGTACTGTCATCTTTATGCACTTGAGCATAAGTGCCAGGTTAGTTACTCCTGCATGCGCTCATTCCAATGGGCACAGCCATGCTATTGCAGTGTTATGTCTGCCCACAGTGATGTAGCATGTCATAATGCTATAACCAGTGCTTTGCAGTCTCGCTCTGCTGGCCACTGATAGAAAAGTAAGCCCAGAGAAGTCACTGTTGGTCTGAAAACTGACTATAAAGTCTTGTCAGTGTAACTGGGGGTATCTGAGTGGTTCAGGTCACAGAAGCAGCTGCAGTGGGCTAACTCTACCCCAACATGCTTACAGAGAAGCAAAACAGCTTATGCTGAGATGACATTACTGCTTGGTATCCAAATAAGCATTATGTTATTATTATCTCTGTCCTTGATTGCAGTATGGATGTACCACAAGAACAGAAACTCCTTTATTTTCAGGCAGCTACTGTGGTATAAACAATTTAAATAATTGAAGAGGAGTAATGGGAATTCAGTAGACATAAAAAGATGGAGGTTATTTCTTTATTTCTTTATATTTCTATGTCTTTTGCTTCAGCAGTTCTGAATTATCTCAGCTTGTCCGATCTGAAGCTACTAAGAAGCTCTAATTAAAATACATGGGCTAATTTGTCATTGGATCTGCCACTTGCTGCAGAGTATTGTTGTGGTACGGAGTGTGGTTTTAGTCGGTGAAGTTGAAAGCCATAAGAGGCCGTTAGATAATTCTGCTGGAATGCTGGTGTAATGCTTGTGAAGCCATTCCTTTTCCCATGGGCTGAGGTTGTTAAGTTGGGTTTCTGCAAAGCAGACTTTTAAGAGATTAAACCATTGATCCTGGCATATGATCCACAGTCTGTGGTGGGGATAGAAAGGAATATCCCAGTGTTGATGATGGCGTGACTAAAAGAGAAAATCTTTCCCTATCCCAATCTGGCATTCAGACTGTTTGTGCAGAGCAGGCTCTAAGCCTTAACTTATTCATCGTAGCATGCTTTTTTATCAACTATGCAACTAGAATCACATTTTTATGACATTGGCAGGTGAGCAGCTACCATTGTTTTTTGGATTTGGTTATTGGCGTAGTCTTAGGATGGAATTCTGAGTGTTAGAAGCATGTTGAGGAGCGTGTGAATCCTCTTGCAATCATACAGTTCTCAAAAGAAAGGAAATCACAGAGAAATGGGCAGCTACCAAATTCAGCTTAGGCCATCCCATGTTCTCCTGCACTATCTTATGTAGTTTCTCAGTTGATTTTTAGTGCTCATTTTTAAGCTAACTCAGAATGATTTCATGAATGAGTAAAAATCCTTCCAAATGTATTCGTGTGTTTGAGGTCAATAAACCTTGGGACAATAAAGTGTGCAGGATGTTGAAAGCTCACCTCTAGCTCATGAGACGGTTTACTCTGAAGCCTAATGATAGCTGATAATGAAAGCATTCCTATCCAAATAATGCCATTATTCTGAATTATTGGCATTCTAAGTGCTAAGCATTCACTCCGAACTTTGCGGAATCGAGACTGAATGTCAGCATCAACCAATTCAGGAGTAGTCATTTTTTGTGTAACAGTATGTGTGCTTCATAGTGTTCAACCACATCTTACCATTTTTTTTTCCAAATGTCTGACATACAAATCTTAATTATGCTATTTTCAATTCTTCAGACACAAATTCCTGAGTAGTTACAAGAAAGTTTTTGCTCAAACATCAAAAAGCCTTTGTTCCCAATAGGAATTAATTCCTTGGGCAGTTCCTTGTTTTTAAATAAAGCCACTGTTTTTTTGGTTATGTCTTGGCAACAGACAGCATACCAGGCTTCTCCAAATGGGGCTGTCCAGCCTAAATGCCGCTTCTTAACACAGGGCTGTTGCAGCATAAAAGCACATACTTCTGTTTCCGTACAGTAGTTTTTGACTCCTCTGTTGAAAGATGCAATGAGATGAAGCCTGGTTATTGCTCCAGCGCTGAATGCGGGTCTTTGTTCAGAGGAAGCAAGGCACAGCCCTCTCCTATCAGATAGTGGTGAGGGCAGGCTTCAGAGAAGTGGTGTTTGGAAGCTGTTATCGTGTCTTTGTAATGGGTGGAGGGGTGGTTATTTTGAGCCAAGTAAGAGATAACGGATCTTGCAGTGGTTTGTCTTTTCCAGGCCAATAACGCACATTTCAAATGCATTTAACCAAGTTACTCTACTTTGAATTATGCACAAAATGGTATGCGACAGTTTCTGCCTCCCTCATTCTAGTGTCAGACACTATAGCTGAGCTTCCCCTTTATAAGAGTCTTGCAAATGAGTTACGGTCTTAGGGTTAAAAAGGGTTGAGAAATTAGTAGTTGGTTTTCATCTTTAATTGCTATCTTCAGATTAATTGCGTATGCTGTTCAGATTTTTTTATGCCTTCAGTTTCTCTGCACTTAAAAGAGAACTATTGCTACCTGCCTAACGTGTGTTAGTGTTATTATCTGAAAGACACAGCATTAGTGCAAGAGATCCTTTATACATTGGCTCTTCAAATGAGGCCAGATATGTCTGTGGCACTGCAGCTGGCTGCATTGCCACCTTCCTCCAAGTGGATGTTGCTGATGGGAGCTGAAGGAGTGAGCCTGACCCTGCTTTCACTGAAATATTTGCCAAAACTGTATGTGTAATGGTGCTTCGCCTGGTTTTCTGCCCTGTGCATGACATCGAGGCTTCTTACTGATAAGGAATGTACAGTAATTAATGCGGTGCCTTCATACAAGTGGAGAGAGTGACATAAGCAAACCTGCTCTTCCCATCTTAACCCCATGCTATGCCAGCCTCCATCAAACACCATGCCTTCAGAAACTCACTGCTGGCCTTCAGTCGGGGCTCTGGCAATGCTGGAAAGCCCAGGCTACCACCAAAGTTTCCTTTGCTCCAGGCAGCTCTTGTTGCTGATGATGACTGCTGAGTGATGTTCCAGCACCGAGCAGCATGTCCTGACACCCAGCCCTCCCTTCCAGTTGCACAATGCTGGTGGAGTTCCTCCTGGTCTGTTTTGGGGATTTGCCTTCTGCCCTCAAGCACAAAAATTGCTTCTCCTTATCTTCACCTACGTAACTCCAGCTGCTGTCATCGGCCATAAAGTTATCTGCTGCCCTCTTCAAACCAGCACCAGTGTTTGCTGCTCTGCCCTTCCCTGCCAATGCAGTGCAAGGGCTGAATGCACTGCTGAAGAAAATAGTTCTTAAACTTACTTTCTGCTAAACAAACTCCTTCACGAGAATGAAATAATGCCCTACGTTGCCTGTAGCTCAAAGAGTGTGATCGTTAAAACAAACCCACTATCTCTTACGGATCATGATTTCTTTCTCTGTCTCTTCAGAATAAATTTAAGACTTCAATGCTGCTTTTCTTTCAGGATAATAAAAGGAACAATTACTGTTCTAAAGTGAATTTCAAAGGACAAAATCTCAGCAAGTTTAGCTCGAAGGGAAAAGACTCCAATATTCCTCCACATTCTGGGGCAGAAGTCACTTATTTCTTCCCTTCTTGCCGCGCCATCAGGTTTTGATGTGCAGGATTTTAATTTTTTCATGCTATGACCGTGTTTGTTATGTGCAGCTTCCTTTCTCTTTCAAGTTGGAAAGAGGTCAGATTAAATACACATGATGAAGAAGAGGCTAACCGGTTCAAATAGCTGTGGATGGACTGTTTCAGAGGGGGCTGACTTGAAGCAGCAGGAAGCATCAGCTGCAAACAGCAAAGCTCCCAGGGAAAATATGCCAGCAATTTGTCTTTTATAACCTTGCACATAACCATCGGGTAGGAGTTTTTATGTACACTGGCCCTCTGTTCTTGTTTGATCCAATATAGCATTGCGAGATGCTACAAATCTTGCTTTTCTTTGATGTACAGTGGTGAAAGCATGTTCCTTTGGCTTATAAATGCTGTGTCTTGGGATGGGAAATCCTTCATGGGGAGCAGGGGGAGAGAAGGAGCTGCAGTGGCTCTTTCTCCTGTGGCTCTTGTGTTTTCTGAGGGGAAGGGAGCCGTGCTGCTTCTCCCTCTTCTTGTGCTCTTGGCTTTTGAATTGACTGTCTGTGCTCTCCAAAGAAAGGCTGGTCTGATGCCCGCCCACCTTTCTGTTGGACTTTTGCTGCTGCTCAGACTGCTTTTGTCCAGAGCTAAAGCGGCACTTAATGGAAAAATACAGACTTGCATTTATATAATGTCTGTTTGTCCCCAAAAAACCCAAGGCACCTAGAAATCTTGTGTAAGAATCCCTGTATGTATAAGCACTTGTGCATTCCTAAAAAGCAGAGCACAGCCATGAAATCAGAATTCCAAACGGTGTTTAAAGACAGAAAGTGAGGCAGCCTGGTTGTAACCATGGGAGGAGACTTCAGAGGACAGAATGTAATCAGCTGAGTTGGAAATTGGCTAAGGTGCCGTGGTTTGAATCTCCTAACTCTGCCAGTGATGTGGGATTGTCAGTGTCTGTCCATAGACTTGATGCTTGGACTCCACCTGAGGAACAACACCTCCCGAGCACTGTGGCATCGTCATCTAGGAAGCCCGAATGGTTTTATTGATGCACACTGCTTCCTGCTGCGCGTGGGGGAGATGTGGTGCTGTCCCATCCAGCCCTGCTTAGCAGGAGTGATTTGGCAGGGTTACTGCAGCAGGAGGCATAGCCACGGGGAGTTTGCTCTCGTTCGGGTTGGGCACTGCACTTTTACGCTGACTTCTACAGATCCTTGCAGAATGATTCGCTGCATCTAGCAGGATGGTTTCTTTTTAACTGAGTTGCATTCAATGTTAACCAGTTCTTCTCTCCCATTAATTTATGATCTCAGCGTCTGTCAATACATGCTAGCACTCAATGGAGTACTCTGATCTCCTCCTGTGCATGTTTGTGTTTGACTTTGCCCTTCAACATTATATGAGGTTTTCTGCAAAAATATTGATGGAAGCTTCTACTTCTGGGTCTTTTCTGGGGCCTTTTCAATATCTGAACTGAATATCCAGCTCAGCAGCCCGTTCTGATTATCTTGGCTTCCAGCTCTGCTGTGTGGAGGGAGGGGAAACTTGGATCTTGGAGTAGTTAATGCCGTAGGAGCAAAAGTCCAGTAACACGCCCGTAACCCTCTGGATGGCAATGTCACAGATTGCACGTTGCACATTACATGTGTTGCCATGTGGATCTCTGCAGGCACTGGAGGGTATGGCCAGCATGAATTGGGGCCACCATGAACACGCACTGCCCTTGCAGCGGTAGAGTGTCTGTTTGCGATCAGCGTTTATTTCAGATCCTGCAGGGGATTCTCACAGCCTGCCAGCCTCGCCTGGGATATTTATAGTTACAATATTTTAAAGAAAGTTAGCGTATGTGAGATAATTTCCGGTGTGGTAAGCCACAGTCATTTGTTTGTGCTGGATCCTGGCCAGGAAGCAATATACCTCATCTTGATGGAAATGATAGGTGCTTGATGTGAATTTCCTGACGTAGGAGCCCAAGTTCTTGCATTTAATTTTCAGAGAGTGTTCTTCGCATACAGACCATCTGAAGTCAGATGAGTTTCCCCAAAGTCCTCTGAAAAAGTTGGCCTGATTGATTTACCCTGTTAAAAATAAGCATTGCTCTTGCTCCACTAATGCTGTTTCCTGGGATAAAGCTTTCTAGAAGCAGTTAGAGACGTGGATACAGTACATCTGAGAAAGCTGTATTGCTACATTTAAGATGTGGGTTTTATCATCTGTACTTACACACCAGCGTTTTAACTAAATACATAAGATTATCTCATTATGGTGAAGGAATGGTCTAATGTGACTTGATTTATCAATTCATTCAACCATAGCAAAGCGTTTTCCTTGCTGCTTTATGCACGTTTTTACTTGTATTGGTTGGAAAGCAAATTCAGCTCCAGCTTTCTCATCTTCGCAGGACTTGAGGAAGCTCTGAGGATGGCTCTGCTTTGCCCAGTGGAAAGCAAGTTCCAGAGAGAAGGCAATTCAGAAGCATGGCCTTCTGGATTTAATCCTCTTCCTGCTGGAAATCGGATAAGCGTTCAGATTAGCTTTATCTTTGGTAGGGATTAAATGTGCAGAGAATCTCAAGTTTTCATGCTGAGATTGGTTCTTGTCTGGGAAGGCCCATTAGTAGCAAATAGCCTGACGTGTTTGATACAGCATAGTGCCACTTTTGCTTGTGACAGAATATTTATATTGTTTTATTTATGCTTGCAAGTGCTGTGTTGTAGTTAGCCCTGTGAAATGCTAGTAGAAAATGACCATTATCTAATTGATCCGTAGCCTCTGCCTGGGGTAATAGTGACCTTTGGGCAGATGTCACGGGCCATAATTCCTAGAGGTAAAAGACTGAGTTGGGCTGGTGAGGATGTTTCTGAAGCTTGTGGGAACTGATGATAAAATCTGGACGTAGATACACTACACACTCCTTCAGTGTATCATACATACAGGATAGGTAACTAACTTTATAGCACTTTTCCAAAATCCCGTTCTGCCTTTGACAGCTGATGAGATACGAGATCTCAGAATCTGATTACCTCAAAGTTTCCTGATGTGTTTCTCAACTGTCTCCCATCTCCTTCCTTTCTAGCCATCTACAATTACGATGCTGTCCAAGATGTGGAGCTCTCCCTGCAAGTCGGTGACACTGTTCACATTTTGGAGATGTACGAAGGTAGGTTGTGAATCACTCCCCAGTACTTCGCAGTAGTTCTTGAAACTAAATATAACAAATCAGCATTTCTAAAGTGCAAACTTCAGATCTGGGCTTTGAACTTCCATGCACAAAGTTTGCTGTGTAATGCTTGCTTGATACACTTAATTTTATACGTATCTTTGCTGTTCCTTGTAGAGGTTTGTCAAGGTAGGATTTCACTAGCAACTCAGGCAGCACTGTTGGAAAAGGAAATACTTTCCCTTCTGGCTGTTCGTTCCTGGTTTTGCACCACACCTGTTTATCTTAGCTTCTCCTTGTGCTGGGCCCAGTGCCTAGTCGTGTGATGAACCAATCCAGCTGAAACAAGAAGAAAATAAGCAGCTTTAAACCCCAGTTAGTTCTTTGATCCGAGACAAAGGAGGTAGTAGATGAAAGAAAGGAACAAAGCCATTTAATTAAAGAACTATCTACTATCTGCTTCATATGGAAGGTTGTGTCTGCGCTCTCCAAAGTCTACATGCTGTTTACAAAATAAAAAGGTGCTCATTTTCACAAGCAGCATCAGTTTGGAAGAGACTCTTTGTATGAAATCTCTTCAGTATCATTGCTGGGAATGACAAGCTGCTTGCTGAGCAATTTGTTCTCTTTCAGTTTCTCTTTGTGACACTGGAGATGGCAAGCCAGTTCCTCTGTGACACAACAGATTATGTTACTGATGTATTTGGACTGATGTGTGTCCAAGTGAGGAGTGTGCTTGGAGCTGGAGGTGGATTTAATGCTTAATACAACTAACATAGGAACTGCTTTTGTTAGTAAAAACTGCTGTAATGAAAAGGATGCATCTTGCACTTACCGAAATGTTGGAGTATTTTATTTCTTTGCTTTTTATAGGAACACTGTTGTTCAGCCCTACTGCTTGGTCTGTAATAAGCTGTTCAACAGAGTGACATTCAAGAACAGGAAATGAATGCATCTCCTTTTTACCTGAAATGTCCCACTTCGGGACTTCAGTGTGAGAGGACTGATTTGTAAATTGTTGGGGAAGGCAGATTCATTTGGGTTGATTTCATATGCTGAGCCATCAGTGTGGCATGCTGGCTTGTGGCTGAGGACTGAGAAATTCCTGCAGAACAACTAAATACTTTTCCTGGAAATACAAAGCAAGAATTGGAGCTGCGCATTTGTGTACTTAAAGGAAAAAGTATAGGTTGTCTCTGAGATGGTGGCTCTGCTCTGGGACTGGTCTTATTTCCCATAGATAGAGTTCATCTTAAAAACTTAGAATTCAGTCTGTTTGGGAGGAAACTCTTCTGACTTATTGTTTCTTTTTTTTTTTTTCTGTTGAGACATCAGCTTTCAGCTTTGTTTCCAAATATCTGTGGGCTGTGTTTTTGAGAATTAGTGTTCTCAAAAGAATACTTCCCTATTTCTTCGTATGCTAATGATGTACACTTAGAAATGTAACTCCAGCGTAATAAAAGTGGGGGCTTTTTGTTCTGTAATCACTGTTCTTATCTGGAAACACAAGTCTCAATTAAAAGAAAGTTCCCTTTAATCAAGGTGTTGGCTTTGCAAGAAAGGCTCAGGGATGCCTCGTTCAGTTCTTCTTTCAGGTATAAGTTATTCCTGCAGCTCTTGGTGCATTCTGCAGGGAATTAAATGGGTCAGGGTTGTCCAAAGGCTCTTGTATAATGGTAACGGTGACTTGGAAAATCTTACTCCTTGCTATTGTTCCCTATGTCAGACTGCACAGGAGCATCTTTGTGAGTTACCGGAGGGCTGTTGTACTACAGTTCCCTTCCTGCTGTGTTGCCTAGAAAATTCTTTCATTTTTCCTCCTGGTTGAAGTTGGTAGGTTTTCTTTCCCCAGCTCTGTTCAGTGAAGGCTGTCTGTGCCTGAAACAGCCTTCACTTGAAAGCTCTCTGTCTTCTGCATCTGGGCTTTTGGCTGGCTCTGGCCTTGAAGAATTGAATTTAAGAAGTGCAGAGTTTGTTCCTGAGCAGCGAGGCGGCAAGGTTGAGGCTCACACTCAGTTTTGTGTTAACAAATGTTATCTGACCCCCAGCTGGCCAAGTAGCTTCAAGACATAACAGTGCTGCAGTTAAGCCCCTGGAGGAGCTGGGCGAGAAGCAAAGAGCAATAAAGTGAATTGAAGTGCAAGTTGGAAGTCATGGGTGTAGTTCATGGTGCAGACCTCTGTGCCAAGTGAAACTGTGATGTTTTTCCTTCTTTTGCTGGATATCTGTCTGGTTGCAGGAGGGCGAGAGATCTTTGTACAAAATGACTTCTTCCACTTGATAATAAGTTAAATACCGCTTATTGTTTGCCAAAAATTGCAAGATCAGGCTTATGCTGCAGAATCCGAGAGGAGAAGGAAACTTGCTGCCTTCAGAACTTCAAAGACTTCTTCAGTGCAGACTTCACTCTCTCTCTTTGGAAGTCCATCCTTGAGTGGTGGTGAGTTATGGGGGATACATTTCTGTTCAGAACAGGAATCAAAAAGAAGTGCTCCAAGAGCGTATCTAACAGAGTTGCTGAGTGTCTTGACTTTTGGAGTGCAAGTTTGCATTCTGTATGAGAGCAGTACAGGGCACGTTCTGTCTGCTGTACATCAGCTTTTCAAATAGAGTAGATTCTTCTTCTGAAATGTTTAATGTTCTTATTTCCAGTGCATTAGCTTCAGTTTCCAATCACCTTCAGTCTGCCTGTTGGATAGACCACAAAGCATCCACCAGTGGCAAGAGTGCTTGATCGTATGCAACTCTGACTTCCCACTACTACACTTTTATCTGCTCATAAAGCAAGGCTTGCTTGAGGGCAGGAGAAGGAAATACAGCAGTTCTTTCACACACTTGCATTTCAGTGACCATGAAATCAAAATACTGGTCTAATCCCAGGTGCTGAAGAGGGAAATGATGTACCTCTGGAAGAGGCTTATCTAATAAAATGCTCTTTCAAGTCTTCCTTTGAAGAAAGACCTTTTTCTGTGACCCAGTCTAAAGAACTTTCATTGGATCATCCTTCATTGGAAAGAAGACTTTAGATGTGATGGAGTTGGGCTTGTGACTGTGCTGCATACATTCTACATGATCTTCAACCTGGAGTTATGTGTGTATAGCTGTATTTGCCTGTGTTCATCTGTCACATGATGCAAGCAAGCAGTAATTCTGTGCTGGGGATTTATAAGCTTTACAGAACAAGGATTGTCACTCCTAAACTGTATAGCACAGGGTGGCCTGATTTTGTATTTCAAATGGAAACACAGAGTCGGAGCAAGGGTGTCAGTGGGTGCAGCTTTCTGTCTATAGACCAAACAAACAACAGAAACGTCTTTGCAGTAGCAGATCTCAAATGAACAAGAGATTCATGCTGTAGGATTGTGGTGAGAATGATGATGTGTACTTAACTGATGTAGACAGGAAAAAAATATTTTTGCTTCTCTTTGACAGGCTGGTACCGAGGATACACACTCCGCAATAAATCAAAGAAGGTATGACCTCACTTCTCAGTAACTGATTTTTATTTTGCACCTCACCAGACCCCATCCGGTGCTGTAATTGGCTGTGCTGCTATATTTCTGGTTGTAACAGTATGCAGGTCTCCTGATCAATATGCCCTTCTCCTCAGCAATAGAAATAAATGCCCTTGAGCTGAGCATTTCAGACCCATTAATGGGGTACTTCCCCAGTGTAATAATTGTGCATTATGCAGTTTGAAGTAGGGGAGTTGACTGTTGTATATCTGCATATACTAGCTTTATTATTATGGTCTTGGACCTGAACGCATCCAGCATTAGTTAACTATATGATGGTGAGATGAGGGTTTTGATTTGACTTGGAAAATATTCCAAAAATAATACACACGTGGATCTCAGCCAGACTGCTTGAGGTTTCCAAAATCAGTCTGAATAATGCATGGAATCTGCTTTCCCGTAGGAATCCTGCCACCTCTCATGTGGTGACATCCTTCACGGTCTCCATTTTTCAGCCCCAGTGGGATAAGAACGCTCCTAGAAGGGTTGTTGCTGTTAAAGCTTGGGAGTGGTGAATTCCTACAAATGCTGTCACATGCTGTGAGCTTTCCTAGGGAGCCACAAGTCCACAGTATCTTGACAAAGGACTCCACCAGTGTTCTGTAGCAAGGGCATAGGGTACAACTGATAGTCTGCAAGACCTTACAGTGTTTTGAACAGGAAGATGAGTATCAACACAGAGAAGCAACAAATTAACTTAGCTGGGGTGCTGACATCAAATACAAGGCTTAAACACTGACACAGTTCTGCTATGATGCCCTGTCTGTCTGACCTAACACCCTTCTGTTGTGGGTGAACAGTAAATGTCATGGTTACTGCTCTGCTGATTGTGCTCACACCCCCTTCCCCTGTTTCTTGTTGAATGCACTTCTGTCATATGCTATATTGTGATTTGTTTTGTTTTGTTTTTTACTTATTCTGTTTATTTATTTTTAGGGCATCTTCCCAGAAACATATATCCATTTAAAAGAGGCAACTGTGAAGGACCGAGGGTAGGTTGGAGCTTCTTGAGACATGCCGTTGAGAGCAGAACCAAAGGAATACTGTTCCGTTTTATTGTAGCTTAAAAAAAAAAAGAGAGAAAAGAAACAGTAGTGGCTGTTGTTACGAGTGTTGTTGCTAGACTGTGCTAGGCTTCCGGAGCTGCCTAACTTCTCCTTTTTTCAGTGCATGATACATCCCAAAACAATTGTGGGCAGAGAGGCAAGAGAATACTACTTGCGAAAATGGAAGAGGTCTGTTAGACAAGTTAGTAGCAAGACAGGACAGTTGAGTTACACTGAGGTCCTCTGGGGACTCCTGCAAATCATAACGTGTTCCTGCTCACAGCCAAGGAGCCAGCAGGAGTGTGGATTCCTTCCTGACTTGGAAAACGTTGTAGGAAGTGACTCCTCATTTGATTCTTACAGCGGATTCTGTGATCGTTATAGTGTGAGGAAAACAGCAGTTGCAATAGGAAAAGAATTTAGAAAGTACTTTTCTTTTTTTCTTCCTTAAGTAAATGTGGCCAAGTTACCATTGGAGGCAGTGGTTGCTGAGTACTGAAATTCTGTCTGTTTAGCACTGAGTTGCTGGAATGGATCCACTGAGCATAACAAGACAGAAAGAAATTGGAAACATTTTTGCATTAAAAATGGGTAATGATGAGTTGGAGAACCGATTGAACAGTGTAAAAACTGTGGCATAATGAGTGAATTGTATGAAAATGTAGGTTGCTTCTCTTGTTATGTCTTTATCGCTAAAAGATGTTTTATGTCTGGGTATGGATCTTCATTGTAACACCCTTCTTCTGTTTTCTCCATCCTTAGACAACATGAAACGGTGATTCCGGGTGAATTGCCACTTGGGCAGGAGCTTACTTCCACCCTGAGGGAGTGGGCAGTTATCTGGCACAAGTTATACGTGGTAAGTTTGTTTCAGTGGTTGATATTTGGTGGAGGAAGGGGAAGAAGGGCTGTTCCATTCAGTTTGAAGTGCAGACAGCTGGCAAGTCTTTTAAAGGCTCTTATTTCCATTTGTGCAGCCAGAACTTGTGTGTCCATCTCTGCTTTTAAGAAAGGCTGAAAATGTTCAGCCCTCCTCCACACAAGGTCTGTGAGCACAGAGGGAATGGTGCTTTAGTTTATGCTACAAAGCATTCACTGTACGTGAATAATTGGGTGATGATGCAGCACTGATGAAGCCTTGACTCTCAGCATTGACTGGCACAAGTCACCCTCAGCATTGTGTCAGCTGGTTGGGATCATATGTGTGAGTCACAGTTCACTACCTGAGTAAAGATTCCTGCCTTGCATTGTCCTGTATGAGGGCAGGATGTCTCATTGTAGTTGGTGAGAAACCATCATGTTGTTTTAACTACGTTAACAAGTGGAAACCCTGTTTTTCTAGACATACTGTAAGTACTTAATGGAGAGGCTGATCCTCGCTATGGAGTGCCTACAGGTCAAAAAGTCAAGGGACGAGAAGTGAGCTAGGGTGGTGATGTGTTTAGTGGCCTGGCCATGTGATAAAGTTACTATGGGAAAGTCAGACCAAGCTGATGCATGGATTTGGTAGTTTTGCTAGGATAGGTGAAACTCTTGCTCAGAGAAACACAGCTGCTGTTCACAATGACTTGCTGTCTTTCAAAGGTGATTATTAAGGCATGCTAAGAAGAGTCAAACGATTTTTCTTTGGTCAGTAATGAGTTCAGCATGCATAGTACTATGTGCTCTGAGACTCTAATTAAGATGAGAGAATTATTTTAAATTAGCTCTAACCATTCAGTGTATCCAGAACAAGCTTTCCTATTGAAAATGTTATAGGGCCACAAATACGCTTTGTTTGTGGGCCACGAAACCACAAAAATTCATTCCTCCCTCTTAATTTAATGAGAAAATGTATGTGACGTTATTACTATGTGAAAACAGACCTTTTGATCCTGGCTTTATTTATAGGGCTTTTTTGTGTGTGTGTGTGTGTTTCTTGCCTCAGAATCTATTTTTCCTAAGAGCAGAAATCTTTCATGTTCCTGTGCTTAACCAACATAAGTCTTAAAATAGCCTTGGAAAATGCTGTGGTTTGAAATGGATTTGAGTTCATTTTGTTTTCCCTTGCAGTATGTATTAAAAGAAAAAAGAATAAAAAAACAGGACACCACCGAAGGAGGAAGGGGGGTATTTGAGGAGAGAAAGGAAATACAGAGGATTTCTTTATTTGGCAGTACTTCATTTCCCTTTAATTTCTGTGGTTTTCTGCACACATTGTACCATTGGGTATATCTCTACTGCAAATAAATACAAAAATGGGTGGGAGCTTATAGCTTTGGCTAGTTAATAGCAATTAACAAGTGTAAACAGCCGGAGAGAGAACTCAGGTTTAGCTAACTGCCAAATTAAGGCCTGCTCTGAATTTTTCTAAAAGCTAACCCAAGTTGCCATCTCTTTATGTGACTTTAGCTGCAAGTTAACAGTGTACTTTTATTCTTTGTTTCCTAAATACACCTGCAGTATCTTCCCTTTATCAACTGTAGACTAATCCAGCTTCCCCCAGCACCTTCACCTTCACCCAAATCCAATGGAAGATGGCTTCCAGTTTGTAGCTCCCTTTGGATTTATGTTTTGAAGGGACAAATTTGGTGTTGTTTCGTCTTTGACCTTCTTTACAGAGACTAGAATGGGGCAGTAACTTCAGTGAGCCTCTCAGTCAGGTGTGTGTGAGCAGTTGGTGCTCATAGTTAAACATTAACAGCTTTGATACCGCACACTGCCATTAGTCAGCTGCTGGGTGAATGTCCCAGCAGTACAGAATGGGACCAGTTCCTGCTAGCTGTTGGTAGAAAAAAAACCCACTCCTAACGACCATTTCGGAGCTGCGTAACCATAAACTTTGTCCCAGTAGATCAGAGCTGATGTAAGTTGATTTGTGGCACTTTCCTTCTGAAAATGAGCTGCCCTTGACACTCGGTGTGGGTCAGAATTGTTGTAGTGCCCAGCTAACTGTATGGTGGTAAAGACAAGGCCTGACTTCCTTCTTGAGTCTGACAGCTGACGCTTTGAAAGGCTTAATTACTTACCTAGGCATGTTCTGCTGCAAATATGGTTATCGCATCACTATCTACTTTGTAATTACACTGTCAGCCTTGGAATCTGAAGCTCTATGAAGGAGGTGTGCAGGTGGGGTAACTAATTGATGAGGGTGGAACCAGTTAATAGCATAAAAAGTATTTTCATTCATCAAAGATGATAACAGGAGAAATGGGAGAAGGAAACTTAACGCAGGTTTTGATGTCCTGTTTTGTTGCTTTATAATTACAGATGTTACGTTGGTAACAAAAGGTGAAAATGCAGTGGCTGCAGCAAAATCAAGCGAGTACCTGGGTAGATTGGGCAGGTGGTATCTGGAAAGCTTCCTTTGGTCACATGGTCTTCTTATTGCATTATTTGGGTGATCTCTGGCATGGTGGGTTCCGAGCAACCACTGTTTGACCGTTTGTAGAACTTTCAGAAGCCTCTGTTACCATTCTGCCTGTGCTAGTGCTTGAAAGCATTGTGTGATTCAAGACTGCGATGCACTAAGTTCTGTGCAAGTGCAAACAAAAACGAGTGCTCTGAAGAGCAGATAATCTTCACACTTATTTGCTGATAGGCTCCAGTCAGGGAGATTATTGTGTTTCGACAGAGCTACTCTGGTTTCCATGAGACTCTTGTCTGGAGGTCAGGCATGCACACAGCAAACCGCGTGTGAGTTAGTGGAGGGTAGGAGATGAACCTTGAAGTATTGTATGGATGCTGGCAGCGAAGCAGCATATCTCAAATAATGCTGCATTTTGTTGCCGTTCCTTTCCTGTGCGTACCAGTTGGGTTGAAGAGTTCTTTAGGCTGTAGGAGGTGTGAGGAAAAAGTTTTTGTGGGCTTCAGTGTCATTATTACTTATGTTTTGGTGTCACTGTTAGGCTTCTACAGGTAAAGAGTTTACTGCAGAGTCTTAATATCTAAACAGGTGAAACAAATGGGAGGCGTTCATTAAAAATGTCAGGCGATGTCACACTTTCTGAGAGTGGCAGACTCCAAATCTTGAGGCACTTAAACCTTTGACAGTGCCAAGTGCTGGAGAATTTTCTCCGTGGTCTAATCTTGTTGGGTCATATGATGCCAGTTTCTCAGGTATTTTTAGTTAAATGCAACTTGTATGGTAGATTCAGATGAGTACAGTTGAGGAGGTTTGCTGAGGTTGTAGTTTTCAGGTTATTATTAGCTTGAAACGGTCCCTTTTTTTTCCTGTAGGATAACAAGACAACACAGTTTCGTCATGTCCAGCAGCTGACTTACAGCCTGATAGAGTGGAGATCACAGATACTATCTGGGACTCTTCCCAAAGATGAGCTGGCTGAACTCAAGAAGAAAGTCACTGCTAAAATTGACTATGGCAACAGGTAAACTCCAGACTACATCCTGAGGGCAGGAGAGCATCCCAGATCCCACTACAAGCTCTGGGACTGTGTTTTGAGGATGGATGTTAATGGCTATTAATGCAAAATGATGTAAAGGAGCTCACAAGAACAACACTGAATCAGGCTTTATGTTTTGCCTTGGAAAGGAGGTGATTACAGCTTTCTGTTCCCATCAGAACATGACTAATCTGACAGGTGGGCATGTGGCAGTTGGTTGTTCATATGCCAGCATTCTCTTTAAATTTGGCAGCAAGCTTACCTGTCTTAATTCTGCAGAAATGCTGGCACATGATTGCATTTCCCATGGAGCACAATTTGTGCCTGGCTAACTGGAGCCAGGATTTGGATGCTGGTTGTAAACCAAACTGCTTTGTCAGCAACTGAGTAATACAATCCTGTAGGCCACCAAAACTACGTCTTTCATTGGTTTATACAGAATAGCGATTGTCTCCAACACTCATTTATCTACCTGTCAGACTTGATTCAGGTCATGTAAGTCAATTAAGAAGAAAGCTTATGGCAAAGAATAATAATTAGCCATAACCTATGAGCTTCATAGAAATACCTATCATTTTATATTAAATACATTTGAGTGAGAACAAGGAAGATGTCACCTTAGCATGAAGTTACATGGCTAATTATTTTTCCCTGTAATGGGAAGACTGGGGAATGAGGGATGAGGGAGCAGTGTTTCTGGGTGGGAAAACCATTAATGTGATTATTAGAAGGCATAGAGTCAATGAATATTGGCTGCCTGGAGCCGCCCACAGCTTGATCTGTGATTTGTGCTCTTTTTCACCTTTGCTTTTTACATATTGTGTTGCTGCTTTTGTCCCCTGATTTGCATGCCACTCAGGATCCTGGGTTTGGACCTGGTTGTACGAGATGACAACGGGAACATCTTGGACCCAGATGAAACCAGCACAATCTCTCTTTTCAAGGCCCATGAAACTGCATCCAAAAGGATTGATGAAAGAATCCAGGAAGAAAAGGTACATCTCTTGCTGCTGGCATTACCCTCCTCAAGGAGCTGGTACCTGCTGTATTTGTACATTCCTCTTAAGGATATTGTGCTACTTTGGCGGCAGAACTAGAATGTTTTGTATTGTTCTTAATGGGAGTACTGTACTTCTTCTTTGCAGTCCCTGCAACAGAATTTGGAACTCCGAGGGCAGCCAATATTTAACACAACACACACATACAGCCTCTATGTAAACTTCAAGAATTTTGTCTGTAATATTGGAGAAGATGCAGAGCTGTTAATGAGCCTCTATGACCCTGACCTCTCCAAATTCATCAGGTAGGGTGTTGGGGTTCTTTGTCTATACAGGAGCAATTTAGTCGTTCTGAAGAAGCTAATACAAGTTAGAAAGCCAGAGTCAGCAGGGAAGTGTTTTCAGTTCTGTTGCTTGCTGCTCCAGTAGTGATTTGGAAGGGGGTTATTTAATTTCAGCTGAGAAGTGAAGATTATGAAGATTACTCTGCTTCTTAAAGCTGGGTGTTTCTATGATATGATAGTGAAATCCCAGATTGTCTCTTTTTAGGTTCTTTAATTTCCTTATTGTTTTCACTGATTTGAGGCATTTGATTCATTGCTTTTCTTTTAGTGACGTGTACACACGTTGTTTTCTGTCACATTAGTGCAAGTTCACACTTAAAAGCTGGATATCTTGTACCAGTCAGGGAAGATACGAGGAATGAGGAGGTGTTTAGGTGTCAGGCACAGTCTGTCTCTATCATTGAAGTTATCAAGTGTGGAGATGCAGTCAGTTACAAGAGGAAGTAACAGGGAGTACCCATTCCCCCTATGCCTGGCTTCTGCCTTCAGTGAAATGAGCCACTTCAGGATCATGTTGGCATAGAGTATTTTGGCAGAGCTTTTGAAATACTCCTAAAAGATCAAAATACTCTTGGCTAATTGGAATATCACATGTTGATTTTTGGTTGTTTTGGTTTTTTTTCCTTCATTTCTAGTGAAAATTACCTTGTTCGTTGGGGCAGTAATGGGATGCCTAAGGAAATTGAGAAGCTAAATAACCTTCAAGCAGTCTTTACTGTAAGTTGTTGCATTTGCATCCTGGAGGTTCTTCCCCACGCTGCAGACATTGGAGTTTGGGATTCTTTCCCCTTCTTGCCTCTCTGCCTCTAGTGGAGTGGTAATTGAGGTTGGGTTTATGGACACTTAAGGTCTCATGGGTGGCTTCAGGGGAACACATCGGAAAAGTATTTTTTTTTAAGAGTAGATTTCCTATTAAATGTGTACAATCCAACGACAAAAGAAGTCCTTTTGCTCTCTGTCCTCTTCTCCCCCATTTGTAAAGCAGATTGATGTAACTTTATTTGAAATAATTTCTAGGATTTAAGCAGTTCGGATTTGATCAGGCCGAAAATCAGCTTGGTGTGTCAGATTGTGAGGGTGGGACATATGGAGCTTAAAGATGGGAAGAAACACACGTGCGGACTCCGGAGACCGTTTGGTGTGGCAGGTATGACAAATTCAGACAAAGGAGAATGGAGCATAGTCCAGTGGTTGGGTGGGTGAGTTAGGAAACATAGGCTTGTATGCCAGCAAAGCCTGTTAACCCCTATATGTCAGCATCTCTGTCTTGAGGATGGAGGTTATAATGCTGAGCTGTTTGATACTCCTTTGAGATCTTTTAGTCTCCAAATACATGAAGGTGACGTACTGCCAGTGCTTGCTTTTTGGTTTGTCTCCATCTAAATAGATTACACACTGCTCTCAGTACATTGGACTTTTCATATCTTTGAAGAAGAGGGATTTGCTCCTCACGACTAATAGGATAAAGGTGGATTTTTTCAAAGGAGCTTTGGTGGATGAGGCATCCAATTCCCGTTCAGTTGCTATGTTCTCTTGTGAAGAGCTTTGCTTGAGATCTGTGGGGAAAACAATTTCAAAATAATCAGTGTTTGAAACCTAAATGTTTGGAGGGTTTTTTTTGCCTTGAAATGCCTGAATCCCACCTGTGGTTGTTTTTTTTTCTATCAGAGAATATTCACATTCCCTCCCATATGCTGACATAAGCATCAATGAAAATATGCTTGTTAGAAAATTAGAACGATGAGAGTGGCCTTCTGTATTGCTGTCATGAGTGGCATTGGACCAAAACAAGCAACTATTGTTTCCATCCTGATAGGGAAAGCTCTCTCTGTATTCTCTTTAGCCACTTGGCAGAACTGTGTGTTGGATTTGTGTTGTTACAGTGATGGACATAACAGATATCATACATGGGAAGGTGGACGATGAGGAAAAGCAACATTTTATTCCATTTCAGCAGTAAGTATTACACTTTGGAGTTCATCACGTATCTGGCTCATTTGAGGCACTTGTCCTTCAGGGAAGGACAAGTTTGTATGGGAGCCTGGCAGCTTACCAAGGTCTCTACAAATAGATTAGCTAATGGCAGTAGTCAGCTTTTTGAAGGAAAAGATTTTTGTCAGTCCTCTGATGCTTTTGTTCCCCTGGATTTGCATGTCTGTACGATAGGTAGGTGACTTAGGAAGTCTTGGCAATGCTGCTGGGTTGGTAGATATCCATGTTATGTGAAGGAAGAAGGAAGAGCAGAGAGCAAAATAATGTGGGGTCTGGGGGATGTGACTGTAAAAACTGTTATGGAACTGAGGCAAGATTTTGAGAAACACCTGAGCACGCAGGGAGCACAGTGCCTTGTTGTCAGCATTGTGTGGTTCCCTGGGTATTGCCAGCCTGTAACTTTCCAGGCTGCCCATTAAAGGTGAGTCAGAAAAGAGTAAGAAAGGGATTTCTCCCTCTTCCGGAGCAGAAATTCAAGCCCCGCTGTGGTGTGCATTTCTGTAATGCTAGAACTTGTGTGTGTTCTGCCTGCTCTCCGATTGCTCACTTTTTCAGCACATTACAGTAATTAGAATGGAGCTTGTTTGGGTAGACTCAGCTTGTTACTGTCCTAAATATAGCAATCCATTTGGTGTAGCTTATGTTGTTGCAAGGTATTTTCAGGGGAGATTGTTTTATGTCCCTATATCCTTTTAGTACCTGCAAAACTGCAAAGAAGGATGTATTTTCATTTGCAGGATAATGTTAGTCTCCTGCTTTTTTTTTCTCCCCTGTTTTTGCTCTTTTATAATCAGATTGAGTTTAGATCTAAATCTCGTCACCTCTACAGGGATGGGGAGTCTGTGGGGATGTTTGTATATGCTTTTGTTCATTATTGGTGGTGTGGGAACAGGAGTGTAATCTGGTTCTAGATCCAGGCTCGCTAGTTGTATTTGTGACTAGGGACCGGTTCAACGCTCCCGTGGTGTCATTAGAGTCATGTTAATTTAAGACTAGTTAATGAGTATGATCTCCTGGGGACACTGAGGCACAGCTGAAGACAGAGCTCAGTTCATCCTATGGGAGAGAAAGACCCCACGTGCTGAGCTGTTCCTGCATGGTTATCCATAGCCATAGCTGCTCTACAAGGCAGTCTGTGAATGGAAAAAGGAGCAAAGTAGAACTGACTGCCTTCGTGGTTGTCCTGAAGGCTGCTGGTTCAGCACGGTACAGATGTATTCACAGAGCTTTTAACTAGACACACGTACTTATTCTAATCCTGGATGAGAGTTTAGATGCTTTTTTCAGTTGGGTTTAGGCAGGTGAAGAAAATGTCTTAATTTAGAAATAATTACACTATTTGGAAAACAGTTAGCTGTTGGCCAGCCCTTGTCTTGCAGAGCACATGCTTGATGTTAGTTTATCCACTTCCCCGTCTGTTGTTGTTCTTCTCAGGATTGCCATGGAAACATACATCAGACAGCGACAGCTAATTATGTCCCCACTGATAACTTCCCATGTGATTGGAGAAAATGAGCCCCTCACTTCTGTCTTCAACAAAGTCATCGCTGCAAAGGAAGTGAATCATAAAGGGCAAGGTACAGCAGTCAGGCGGGACGTGAAAAGCTGGCGTGGGGAAAGGTTCCTCTTGCTTACAAAGGAAAGTAAATGGCTCACAAAAGTCCAGAGATCAATGCTTACTGGAGTTTGCTGTCTTCCCGAGCTAAACTGATGGTCTTTGTACTAATGGCTGTTATCCCAGCACTTTGGGAGCTAAGGAGATTAAAAATAGGATCTGTTCTTACTTAAATGAAAAGAAACCTTCTTTTTCTAGCTGATGACTTCCTTGTTACTGATGTCATTTTGTTTTGTTTTATCAAATATGGGTATAAAATATTTTTTAGGTGAACACGACTGATTGCATATTCTGGGTACTTTGTACTGGATTCTCCTGCTCTTTCTTGTATTCCTGGTTTTTACCCCAGTGTACTCAGGCATTCATCTCAGAAAGGATTGTATTTTACTTCAGAGTTTTATTGTTCAGCAAAGTCTTAGTCAGCTGTAGGGAGACATGGAGAACTCTGCCAGCGGTGAACCAGCTTGAGTTACTTGTGACACTGCAGCATGGAGATGATGTCGAGAAAGAGTTTCTGTAAAGCATAGACTTAATTTTCATTTTTTGCATACTTTCTTTTTATTTCCCAGTAAGTAAATGTTACTCTTCTTTTCTTAGGCCTTTGGGTCTCCCTGAAGCTGCTCCCTGGTGATTTAGCACAGGTTCAGAAGGATTTCTCCCACCTTGTAGACAGATCAACTGCTGTGGCTCGTAAAATGGGATTCCCCGAGATAATTCTTCCTGGTAGGTCTCATATTCTTCCGCCCTTCTGTGGAGTAAAAGAGGCATGTGAAATTCTGGAATTTCTGCTGTGAACAGATTAATATCAAAGAGAGCTTAAAACCAATTTGTTTTCACTTTTCTTGATATTTCGAGCTGATGTCCGATTTTTTGTGTGTGTGTGAAAATGCTTTCTTTGAGAAATGTTGAAAAACAGTGGTATTAATACTCCTTGGGGAAAATCTCTCTTTAGTCAGGAAGAATTTTGTTGCATACGGTTCTGATTCTGCTTTGCTTTATCCATTCAGAATGGGTTTAGACCTATAGAGCTCACTGCATTGAAAAAGATGTACATAAAGGCAGAGGTCTCTGAAAGGAAAAAGAGCGGTGCATTTTAAAAACTTGGAATGGAAATGAAATGGTGTGATGTTGGATGCTATTAATTAGCTGGTATCAATACCTGTGAAGGAGAAAAGGATGATGTGTTAACCTGTGATGTTAAGTATTAACTGGGGAACTTCTCCAACTGTCCATACAATAAAAAGAACTCATTAAGTGCTGTGAATTTTAGGTGATGTTCGAAATGATATCTATGTCACCCTGATACAAGGAGAGTTTGACAAAGGGAAGAAGAAGACTCCTAAGAATGTAGAAGTCACCATGTCTGTACATGATGAAGATGGCAATCTCCAAGAGGTATGGTGGCCTTTGCAGAAGAGAACAAGGCTGCTCATTTGGTTGGGTGGTAGCTCTGGTGCATAGGGTCTTATTCATTCTTAAAGTTGTATGCAAGAACTGCGTGATAATGAACAAGAGAGATCAGAGGAGATCTCAGTGAGTACATCTGAAGTCACTAATTTTTTACGTTACTAACAGATGTGAGTAAAAAGTGAAGTGACACAGTTCCCATGACCGTAAAGCATGGATTTTGAACAACTCTACAAGCTACATGCTTTGAAAACTTTCAACCCAAAATACCTGTTGTCTTTCATTCTAGACCTTACCTTTTCTTTTTTTCCCCCTTCCCTTATTTTTTTTTTTCCAAAGAAAGCTATCCATCCTGGTGCTGGTTACGAAGGTGTCTCTGAGTACAAGTCTGTTGTTTATTATCAAGTCAAGCAACCATACTGGTATGAAACTGTAAAGGTAAGAGTGTACAATTTGATCTCGCGTCTTTGTGTAAAAAAATGAATTAATATAAAATCAGTTAATTTAAAAAAAAAAAAAAAGATAAAACTAATGTAAAAACATAATGTCCTGTAAATTGATGGTGATGATGTCCTATCATTTGTAGGTATCCATTGCAATAGAGGAAGTCAGTCGTTGTCATTTAAGATTCACTTTTCGTCATCGGTCATCACAGGAATGTAAGTATCCCAACACCAACACTGTACTCTTCCTACTTCCATTGAGATTTTCTGAGTTTCCACCAACTGTGTAGCGTTTCCGTTCTACTTATTTCCAGTGTTGAGGCTTCATTGGAAGCAAAGACCAATAACTGAAGCTTTTTATAGCCTTAAAAAAAGGTTTAGTGCTGGTTTTGTTCTAAAACTGGAGCTAAATAGGGAGCAACTTGTTAGCCCCCTTGGAAGGTTTCTGTCAGTGCTTATTGATTGTTCAGCTTCTCTGTGTATAGCTGTGCTTTTAATTTCTTTTGAGATCTTGACAAAATTCAGTCCCATTCAGTCTAATCTTCTTTTAGGAGGTTTTCTGATTACATTGATGAAAGGCAGATGAGAAATTTAGAGCCAAAACTTCATCAAACTTCTTCAGAGCCATGTGAAATGAGATCAATGATGTCAAACTGATCTCTTGGAAGAGATCTCTTAGGGCAGCTGAGAAATGCAGTGACACGCTTCTGCATCTGTAACTCACAAGTAAATTTGCAAAATCCCAACCAAAGTCTGTGTGCACAATTATGTTTGTCCATCTAGTAAAAAATAGCCACTGCAATTGCATGGAGAAGGAAGATTCAGAGAGGAAGTTTTCCTGTGTTATTGCAGGTATCAGCTTAGTACCCTGAGATGAGCTCTTTCTTGTGGATCACAAAGCATTCTATCTCCACCACATTATCTTGTGATGATGCTAAATAAAGAAGCTGCATGAATTATGAACAGTATGGACATAAATAAGATAATTCCTAATAAAGATTATTTTCTTTCTACTTACAGCTAGGGATAAGTCTGAGAGAGCTTTTGGCATGGGCTTTGTGAAATTGATGAATGCAGATGGAACAACGCTACAGGATGGCAAACACAATTTGATTATTTATAAGGTAGCTCTGGCATTTGCAGTCCTCGCTTTG
This sequence comes from Aquila spilogaster, assembly GCA_024606505.1. Lineage (NCBI taxonomy): Eukaryota > Metazoa > Chordata > Aves > Accipitriformes > Accipitridae > Aquila > Aquila spilogaster. The sequence goes on from JANHGO010000027.1 coordinate 50,157,943, forward strand.
GTGCAACTAATCAAAACATCTCTTTGACTGACTTTATTTTTTTCCAGGCACTGTAAACACTGTTGTATCATTGCAGAAGTGTTAGATAATTTCTTGCAGGATGATGGCAGAGTAGCCTATTTTTGTAAGTTACCATCAGCGCAGCTTTAAGTGATTGGTTTTCTGACTTGGTGGACACAAATCTGGTACATACTGGTGTGTGTCCTTTTCCTCTAGCATTATTCACATAGATAGCATGCAACAAACAGGCCTGGTGAGCACCTCATTTAGAAGATCAGTGTGTGACAGGGACAGAGACATGGTATACCTTCCATCACAGTAAGAGGAAGAAGCTAATGCATTGCTGTAGAAAGCTACAGCGTGATGGGGTGGGGGGATCTCCTACATTCTGTGGCTTGATTCCATCTCTCAAAGAGCTGAGTTCATTGGCAGTGTGTGGGCAGCTTCTATTCCTTAAAGTTAAGTGACTATAGACATGAAAATGTGATGAAAGCCTTCTGTGGCTGTGCCTGTGTTTAAGTGTTTGTGTTGGTAATGTGTCTGCAGATGAGAACTGTAAGAGTTCAGAGGAGATGTGCTCAGTGTGTGAGATAACCCTCTTCCTTCTTGTGGTCAACCAACAGGGTGATAACAAGAAAATGGAAGATGCAAAATGCTATTTAACTCTCCCTTATACAAAAGTGGAGATGGAGGAGAAGGAGACCCCCTCAGGGAAAAGTCTGCACCATTTAGCCAACTTTACACCCAACAAAGATAGTACAAAAGACAGCTTCCAGATTGCCACTTTAATCTGTTCTACCAAACTCACCCAGAATGGTATGTCTTGCATTAGCATCCCAGTGGTATCATGCTGTATATTTGAATTTAAAAGTGCACTTTCTTTCTACAGATGCCTATGGCATTGTGGCACATGTGAGCATACTGCTTTAACTTTAATCTTGCTGCTTCATGCATCAGGGACAGCCCAGTCCCAGCACTGTTGGCATCAGTATTGCCCTTATTTGCCTTAGAGTTCCTGCTCTAAAGCAAACACAGAGCAGAGCACAAGAAAAGTCACATACTGTAATAAATGTCCTGGCTTGAGATATCTTCTCCTGAGTGAGTGAGAATCCTGCAAAACTGTCTGCTGAATGCTTTGTGTTATCAAACTACTCCAAGGTTTTCCATTAATAGCAAAGCTAACTTTGTTGCCAAGACAAAAGAGCCACCTCAAGGTAGTTTTCTGTATATCACATTGTGACTTTTCCTTGTAAGCTGATTCTAAAAATAACCTCTACTACTTATTCGATATTGTTCCTCAGCCATTAAGTCGGCAGTGTTGTTGTAATCTGTGTCTAATTGCTGATGTTCTGTCCTTGCTAGTTGACCTGCTGGGTTTGTTGAACTGGCGTTCCAACTCTCAGAACATCGCCCACAACCTAAGGAAGCTCATGGAGGTGGAAGGAGGGGAAATTGTAAAGGTATACGTAGAGATTTGAGTCTCCTTTTTATGCAAAAACTTAAGTACTTTGAAGGTTTATAATTGTGTTGTACCCAAAATCTCCCTGCATGGGCTAGGGATAGCTGCTGTTCTAGCTGCTGAGTAATGGCAGAACAAAAATATATGCTTTGCTCTGTGCATTCTTAGTGGAATTCATCAGAATTGCAGAAGTTACATGTTATGAGATCAAGGTGGTGGTGACTGTATTTTCCCCCCGTGTCCTTGCAAGATAGAAGATGCATGCAAAGCCCAGCTGTCAATTTTCAGTAATGGCTCTGGACCTCCTTTGGGGCCCTGCTATGGATCTAAGAACAGAATGCAGTGAAGACTCAAAAACTTTGTAGTCAGACTGGGAAGCAGGTTGGGAAGCACCACAGAAAATAGGCTTCTGTGAAGGAGTTAGGAGGTAAGACTTCCTGTAGTTCAGAGTGCAGACTCTGCAAGGCTGTGGTTTTACCTGTTTTAACTGCTGAGCAACTAAAGTAAGTGCTGTGTCATTGCAAACCAATCTCTATATGCTGTGCTAAGGCATGACATTTTACAAATGTCGTTGATTTGGTCCAGCGCAAACTGAAATGATGTGGATTTAGCTTAGTACATGATGTATTCAATAGCTCTTTTGGATGGACCTTTGCTTTTTCATGGAAGGTTGGTTAGAGACAGGTTGGTTGGTTTCACGACAGGTTGGTTGGCAGTAGAGCAGAAATGAAGTAGGGACAATCAGAGCTGATAAGGAAAGATCCTCCTTGCTCCTGCAGCTGAGAACGGGATGATCATCATGACCAGCATGTGAATGAACACAGGGCTAAGATCCCTTTAAAAATGGTCTTTCAGCTAGGCTGAAAGGGAAACGTGATCCAAAAGAACAGACTCCTGTGCAAGGTTCTTTAGAGTGCTAAAGAAGTAGCACTCTTTTCTGACTCTTTAACTATTTATTCCTCTAGTTCTTGCAAGACACTCTTGATGCACTTTTCAACATAATGATGGAAATGTCAGAAAATGAAACCTATGACTTCCTTGTGTTTGATGCACTGGTGAGTGACTTTTTGGTGGATTTTGGGTGCTGATCAACAAGTATGTACTTGAAAGCTGAGGAAAAAAAGTGAAGTTGAATATATCCAGTTTACATTGGTTGGGACCAGTGAGTACAGGGGGACAGAATGTCCTAGCTCTGATATGTGCCATTGTATTAAGCAGGACTGAGTGCTACCTTGGAATACAAATGATCAGAATCTCAAGTTCCAGCTTGAAAAGAATAATTTAGTTTTGAACAACAGCCTTCAGCCTTTTTAGTCCTATGCAGAGGCAGCATCATATAATGACTACAAATAGTGTTGCTTCCTGTATCGCTGTTGTTGCTTCATGGAGTACCTGCCACTATCTCTAAGGGTTTCCAATCTAAATGCTGATATGACCTACCTTCCTTCTGAGAAATGATGTAGTCACACATAGCACAGTCTTTAGTCACCACATGAACAATACTATGTGTAGCATCAGCGTTGTTGGAAAAAGAAATAAACAAACACTAGGACCTGGCAAAACCAATGATATGATTGGAGACTGTTACGTTGCAGTTAAAGATTGTGCAACTCTGTCATCTCTCTCCTCTTAATATTTTTTTTTTGGCAGGTATTTATTATTTCTTTGATCGGAGACATAAAGTTCCAGCATTTCAACCCTGTACTTGAAACTTACATTTACAAGCACTTCAGTGCAACTCTTGCATACGTGTAAGTATTGGTAACCACAAACCCGCAGTCTGTCCTTCAGACAGCGTCTCTGATACTGACTAAGTTAAACATGTGTGGTCAAAAAACCGTAGACCCCAGATGATTTTTCTTTGTCCTATTCTTCTCTGCTTCCAGGAAAGGCAAAAAGCCCTGCAGTTACCTTTTTTACTTTGTTAAAAGTTTCCATTATCAGATTTTTTTTCTGCAAGGACAGGACACTACTGCCATGGCAAATGCTGCATTAAGGGCATGTGATTCAGACTCTCTTTTGACCTGTAGTACTCTCCCTTTATTTTTATTTTGTGCACGAGTGTGTGTTATAAAAGGGTCTTGGTGTTTTTCAGCCTGCTTTCCTATCAAAAACAAGCTTCTTGCATTCAGTCTGTATGGAAGATATCATTGTAAGTCACTGCAGGGCCTGGGGGAATTTATTAAGGAGAATAAATTCATTACAAGTCTGATCTAATATGGATTGCTGCTGCTGAAACAATTTTGCCTCACTGGTGTCTACCCAGGTCCTTCAAAATACTTTGAGCAGAGGAAAGTTTGCCATACTCTGTATGATTGGCTGCAGTCTTAATAGTATGTTTGAATGGTGTCATGGGGAGCAGAAGAAGGACCGTACGTGGCTGACATTGTGGTTGATGGTAGCAGAACTAAAATGAAGTTTGCTCCCACCAGTCTGCAGACAGCAGGCAAGCTATGGTGGCCACAGACTTTAGAGAAGGGCCAAAAGTCATGAAGGGAGGTTTAGACACGCAGCTCACACTCTACACATTGAAACTCTCAAGTAGGCGGCCATTTATTTAGAAGGAATTTGCTGTTCTTCACATTCAGAAATGTAGTTGAGGATGATGGGGATAATTTTGTTTTCCTGTAGCAGTTGTATTTGTGGACTTCCATGTGGTTTAAAGAATTCAGCTCGCAATCATTAGTCTTACTTCATCAAGGAAGGAAAAAGCTGACGATACCCAGATTTTATTTACTTATGTGTGAAGACTTCAGACCTGTTGGGCAGCCTAGTGACTTCGTGTGCTTAACGTGAGGTGTTTGTTGAAGTGTCTATTGTGGGTTATGTGCTCAAGGATATGTAGGAGGAGAGGACGGAAGCAACATCCAGGTCTCTTGACTCTCCAGCTCCCCTTGCTCTAGAGCCCCTGAGCCCAACGCTGATTACCTTCATGATAACAAGGAACTCAGTTTAAAACTCTGGCCAGTAGAGGCAAGAAATAAACTCCTTTTCCCCTTTAGAAACCTCTTCTTAGTTTTAATGGTAGGTGTTAATTCCCAGCCCTGAATATGAAGCCTCTGGCTGGAAATATGATACAGCAAAGCTCTGAAGTCCTCTCCTCCTGGATTGCTTTATTCTTTGTCCTGGCTGCACACTCACTGTGTGCAGATGATTTCCTTTCCTGTTTCCCTGTAGCTTGAGGAAAATATCCCAGAGGAAAATTCTTCATTCTTGTTTCTCTTTACTATAAATAAACTTCTTTGTCTGATTAATGGGCACACTGCATCTTAGCTTTGTTGTTCCCTTGTCTTGCTTTCCAGCTTAGCTTGACAATGTGATATTTGCATAATGCCAAGTGGACTGTGATATCATGTAGTGTCCTTTGTGTGCTCCATGTGCCAGAATTTGACAAAGCAGGGAATTGGACGCTGGTAATGTGGGAAGCAGAGCAAGTGCAGAAGCTGTTGTATACTTATCTATTGCTCACACACCACTTGGAGTGCTGGGAGTTGTTTAATGAAGAGGATTCCGGTTGAAGGGCAGTAAGATTCCAATCCTTTGATTCAGGAGAGACTAGATAGTGAATACAACGTAGTGTTATGCAACTTTAGTATTGCTTGAGAAGCCCTTTGAGCTCTGTGTAGAAGAAAGCTAACACATACAGAAGGTGTTAGTTCCTTCTAAGTAGTAATGGGTTTTCCAGATTCCCAATTCCTTCGTTCTAGGGAAAAAGAAAAGCACAACAACAACTGGGATTTGTAGGCAGACTTGGCGGCCATGATTCATCCATGGAACTGGTCATAAAAATAAGGCACCCAAGGAAGCCAAAAGCTTCAGAAGAAAATAAGCTGTTAAGAGTAACGTCTGTTATCAGGTTATTAGATTGTAGGTCCTCTCTATATATAATATAAGGAAGCTGAACATACACAGAAATTAAACTCTGTCTTTATTTATTCCCCTTTTTGATTTTCCAAAGGAAACTGACTAAAGTGCTGAACTGTTATGTGGGAAATGCCGATGACTCCAGCAAAACAGAATTGCTGTTTGCTGCTCTGAAAGCCTTGAAGTACCTCTTCCGATTCATCGTTCAGTCGAGAATATTGTACCTGAGGTGAGGCTTTGTCACTGTCATCTTTGCTATGTCTCTCTTCGGAAGTCAGTGCTTCCAGTCGGTATCGCTGCAGAGAATACTCTTCAGCTTTGTTGAAACTTGTTTTGTTTAAGACAGAAATGAGCTACTTGATTCTTGGAACCTCAGTAGCTTTTGAGGCATTTGCAGTTGGAAGAATGCAGCTTTTCTGTTACAACAAGTTTCATCAGGAAATTACTCCTGCAGTAACTGCAGAATCCCAAATGCCATTTTTGCACTCGTTTCCTCATAGAGGAGATAACTGTAAAATGTTCTTCCAAAATATGAAAATATATTTCAGCTGCTGTGGCACTATTAGCCTGGATTTATGTGTGTAACTATATTCCTTTCTGTTTTTTATAGGTTTTATGGGAAAAGTGAAGATGGTGGTGGTGAATTTAATGATGCAATACGCACGCTCTTCTTCTCCTTCAATGTCCTCATGAACCGTCCTTTAGAGGAGGCTGTCAAGATTAAGGTATGCATCATTTGCAGGAAAAGCTAATACCTTTTATTACATCAACTGATGTATTTGGGGGAAGGCAGAAAAAGGGTCAAGCTTTGAGGTGCATAATCCCATTCAGATGAGTCACAGCAGAATCTTCTGAATATCTGTTGCAGTGCTGAATGTGAAAGGGAAGAAAGCATTTAAACCATAAAGTTTATCAAATAAAGATGAGAGCTTCTTGCTGAAAACCCTGCAGCAACTGCTGGGATGAAAGCTAACAGGCAACCAAGATGTAGCATAGTGTGGCATGGAAGACTGTTCGACCACTAATGGCAGGCCTATGGTTGATGGTGATGCAAATGTTAGACCACTGCAAAAATGAACGTAATACTGGAAATGAAAGTACTTAAAAAGCAGACGGTTCCTAAATGTATCTTAGATTGTATACTTGCTTGTTTTTATGGCGTGGACTGGATTATGAACCTTGTGTTGGGCTCTGAGGAGGAGCAGAGCAGCCATGCAGTAAGCCTGGCTAAACTGCTAAAGGCAACGGGTCCTCTAGGTTGTTTATTTCAGTTCTTCTGACCATATGCCTTTCTCTGCTTAAAGGAAAGATTGATGCTAGACTTCACGTTAGTATTTGGCTCATTTGAAGTCCAAATTTGATTTTAGTATAAGCAGAATTCCTGCTGGCAGCAGCCATGGAGCGTCACCCAGAAGCCTTTAGTTACTGTTGCACCCAGGTGCTTGGATGCTGCATCTATAAAAGCCATTCTGGGAACTGTTTAATGTATTTCTCTGTATGTGGACATGCTGAAGGAGCTTAATCCCTAGAACTGCAGGATGTTTGCAAAAAAAAAACAACTTGGCTCCGAATCCTTCCTCCTTCACTTTTTCCACCCTGTGCTGCAGATGTGTAGTTGCTGGAGGCTTTTTGGATGCATACATTTGATCTCAAGCCAGATCTTTGCAGGTGTCTGCATATTTGCTCTTGACAAATCTAGATTTGCCATGTGAGCCACGGGCATTGCTGTTGAGGCTTTACACCCTTTCAGAACGAACTGGCCAATCTCTATCAGTTTCCATGTGTACTATATGTCTCTCTTTTTCTTGCAGGGTGCAGCTTTAAAGTATTTGCCAAGCATCATAAACGATGTCAAACTAGTCTTTGACCCTGTTGAACTCAGGTAACCATATTAAGTTTGTCCTCAACTCATCTGCTGGGAAAAAAAATGGGAATCTTTCCTAAAAACAGCCACTCTATGATGTGCTAATGCATGTAGTGCATGACTTTTAGGAAGCTCCTTCCAGGGCTCTGGAGGAAGTCAGTGTACTTCAAAGTAGTCTATGCCATTCAACTGCTTTTTCTTAGGAACTTTGACATTTTGTTCAAAACCAAACTTTGAGGACTGGAGAGATGTGTGGAAGTGTCGTGCAAGTTTCCAGTTCTTAATAATTGCTTCTGAGGTAAACTGAAATGCGTGACATAACCTTGGTCAGAAAACAAAAGTTGTATTTACTCAAGAAATTGAGTAAATTTGAATACTCATGACACTGTGGATTTCTATTCTTTGGCTTTACCAAGAACCTCCCTTTCATGCTTCCTTGCTCTGACACAGATAATTTGCTCTCAATAGCAGACAGACAGCAAATGTACATGGAATTTAATTTAATGGAGTCTGAGATTAACATGAGTCATGGAAGGGGCGTCTGGAAGGATGTGCACTTGCTATTGTGCATAGCAGTGTTTCAGGCTTCAGCAATACAAAATTCTGCTTTCATGTTGTGTGAGACTATGATTAATTTACCCTGGCAGTGGAGGATGTATAGTATTTCCTATTTATAAGCTTTTATGGCGTTTATCTATTGCAAACTTTATTTTGAGAGCCTTTTGCCTGCAGTTTCTGGGTACTGTTCAGTTTTACTGAGCGCTTTGCTAAGTTTCTAGGAAATAATAAGTGACCATTCAACACAGAGACCAAACTGCTTGACTTGCCCAGGTGCACGGCAGTGTAAGTATAGATGGAAATGCACTGGGTGAAAATGCTGACTCTGCTTACTTTGTGGTTTGCATGCTAGTAACCTCTTCAGCAACTTCATCCAAAGTATTCCCGACAACCAGTTGGTTCGCCAGAAGCTGAACTGCATGACCAAGATCGTTGAGAGCGATCTGTTTAAGCAGCCTGGTGAGTAGCAAATGGAAGTCTCTAGGTTCTTTGTGGAGCCATGCATCTTTGCAAACAAAGATGTCTTTCATATTTACACATTTAAATCAATCGTCAGCAGTAGTCCGCAATTAAATCCATCCTCAGAAATATTTTTTGCTTTAGTGTCTTCAGAAGTGAAACTTTTTTGTTGTTCAGTGTTTATGCAATGCTAAGTGCAGTAGGATCCTCATTGAGCACATTGATTTAAAAAGCAGCAGAGTGACCTGTTTGATGCAATGCATACCATTATGGATTATTTGTCTCAGTCTGTTAGAGGTAACTCAAGTGGATTGAAGCGTATGTTTTGGTGTCAGAGATAAAGTTAAGAGCAGAAAGCTACAGTGTGTTGCCTGTTCATATGGAATGCTGAAGAACCAACGAGATACGGTGCTGTGTTTCATTTTCAGAATGCAGAGATGCTCTTCTCCCTCTGCTCATAGACCAGCTGAGTGGCCAGTTGGATGACAACTCAAACAAGCCCGACCATGAGGCCAGTTCACAGCTACTGAGCAGTATTCTGGAAGTGCTGGATAGGAAAGATGTGGTGAGCATGAACTCTCAAGGGTGCATATTAACCTTAAATTCTTTCTTTTTTTCTTCTTTGAGGAGTTAGGGAAAAGAACTGTTCTCAACTTAAGCTTTGAAGAGCCACAGAGTTCAGGTGTTTACAGAAACTTTGCTGTATTGCTCTGTAATTTTTTCATTCTCTTTTCACACAAAGTAGCTGTGTCCAAGAAGAGGTCGTGCAGGGATTGAATTGGTGGCTGTCACTGCGGTAGAAGGAACAATTGCTTTTCTTTCTAGGAACCAAAATGCAGTTCTCAGTTACTCTGGTGACTTGGTGAAATACTTTGGAGCGACTTAAGCATTTGGTTTCTCACTGAAATAGAGACAGTGGTCATTCGCTTGGGGGGATACAGTTGTGTGCCACATGAGTCATGGAAATTAATTCTAAGTTGCTTTGGAAAGAATAATTTGAAGTGAAGAATTGTTCAAGGGACAAACGTCAAAGAAAATTGTTCAGTTCAGCTGCGCTGGGTGAACTAGTGAAGCTGGAGCAGATGAATTATGCTATTGCCTCTTTTCCAAGTCTATATTTGCAGTACTCGAATCAGCTGTTGTTGTGTATGTAGTAAGTCATCTTCTTTGCATCCTCACATAACAATTACGGGCTGTCAGGGCAGTCCTCCCGCATCAGGGAGCTCTCTATAGAACAGTATACATAGAAAATAGTCTCAGATTTTCCTTTTTGAACATCCCCAGGGGCCCACGGCCAACCACATCCAGCAGATCATGGAACGCCTGCTAAGGAGAATAAACCGCACGGTGATAGGAATGAGCAGACAATCTCCACACATTGTGAGAGCCCTTTACTTCCTTCATTTACTGCCCTACCCTCTGTAATATTGGGATTTATTCTCGTGGGAGGTTTCAGTGTGTAGAGTGGTTTGTGAAATCACCTTTCCACTTCCTGCAGAGCTTCTGTCCCACTCAAATATGGCTTCTGGTCGCTGTCTGTGAATGGGTGTTAGGATACAAATTGTTCCACTCCAGCAGCAATTTCAACTGAGTCACAGTTGGCTGTGACTCCAAGTTCCTCTGGGCCTCCGTGCACAGAGAATTTGGTTTCAACCCCTTTTCTAATACACGAGGAATCTTTGCTCAGAAGAAGTTGCTCTTAGAAGGTGTAGGAAAGCTTGTATGTCCTAATTTGCACTGTATATAAATGTGCAGAAAGGTGGAAAGATTAAGGGCAAGCATAGATAGCAGTTTCATCGATTTAACAGCTCTAAGATCAGGTTGTTGCTATTACCAGCATGTCAGCCATGGGAATTACAGCTGGACATGATCAATTAAAAATGTAGTGATTCATATATATATATATATATATACGCACACACGCACATATCCTTTAAACAACAGAATTAATATTTATATATATGTTTTCCTTGCAAACTGTGATCCCTGGGTGAAAAAGAAAGCTATACTCAGACTTCATTCTTGAAAATTAGTAAGTCAACTGGTATGGGGGAGAGGAGAAAGCAGTCAGACACACTAATGCCAGGACACAGATGAGCAGGATTGTACCTTGTGATATTTAATTGGGCAGAACCCTGGAGGCACGTGCCACACTTGGAGCTTTGGTGCTCAGTACAGAAAAATAATCAAATGTTTTGTTCTTCATATTCTAGGGTATTTTTGTGGCCTGCATGACAGCCGTCCTGAGGCAGATGGATGACAGCCATTACAACCATTACATCAATACTTTCAAAACCAGGCACGACATTATTGTAAGTCAGCTTCGCTAAGGGATTAGCTCAGTCCATAAAGAATTACTTTCTCCTTCTGAAAGGTCATTTCAAGTTACTGTATTCGGTTTAGACTGGTGATAGTGCATTCATCAGCAATGACTTCTGTGCTCCTAGAGCCACAACCACTGGGGATATTTTCACATCACCCCTGCTGGATATGGACAGTGGATGTTTCTGAGCCTCTAGAGCCTGAGATATTAGCATCTGTAGCATTGATAAAAACATATTTAATGACTTTTTAAGTCCCTGCAAGTAAAAGGTCAGGAACCACAAGAGTGAATGAAGATGCTCTCACTGTATCTCTTTTTGATTCTGTTTCTTTATCTACTTCTTTGTAGTTCATCCCACCTCCAATTTTAATTAAGAGATTGGAAGGCTTTCAAGTGTATCTAAAGGAAAGAAAAGACAGCAATTTTGAAAATGTATCTGCATTAATTTCTGAAAACAAGGAGGACTTCTATTAATGAAGTCCTCTGGGATAATAGCTAAAACCCTAATACTGAATTCTAATTTAAACCAAGATGCTTTGTCGTGCTTTAGTGGGTGGCAATGGACGTAGTTCTCTCCCTGTTAAAAACTGTGTACATTTCATCATCTCAGAGACTTTCAGTATAAAACCAGGGGAAACATTAGGCTTTGATTCTGGGGGAATGTTTGTTTTTTGAGGACCTCAGAAATAACTGTTCTGTCCAGACTTGTCACCATACTGCTCTAGGAAAAGTCGGAACCAAAAGCAGGATTTATGCAAGGCTCCATAGCACGGCACAGCAGCTGTTCTGTTTTTTTTGTCTTCCTGCTCCTAATTTTGCAACTTGAAGTGCTTGCTTATTGAAATACTGCCTGGGGAAGAGCCAGGAGTTGTGTTCTTCCTGTAAAAGATACATCAAAACCCACACGAAAAGGTTTGTAATTCATTTTGGATGGCAAGGTGATCCTTCCGGTTCCCTATGCAGTTGGAATTGCTTGCAATCTGTTGAGCAACATAGCCACCTACAGGACACATGCATTTCTGACACTTCTGCACCTACAGGGCTGGAAGTTGATAGGGAGCATTCAGCATCTAGTTTTAGAGTTGCTTTTAATATATTATGCAAATATACTTTTATGAAGAGTTCATTAGAAAATGAAGATCAAGGTGCATCTCATTTTGCCCTTTTAACTCTGCATCTTCTGCCTCCAATGGAGTCTTTCTTGCACGTTTCTGTGTGTTTACATACAGCTTCTGCACAGAGATATATCAGGAGGGTGAATTTATGTAATTATTAAAGTTGTCTGAATATTATTAAAGCTGCCTGAATATCATTTGAAGAGATACTGATCGAAAATACCAATTTATAGTTCTTGTAGATCGCAAAATGTACAGAAGCAAGCCTACGTTTGTGATAATGTGTGAGTTGTTAATACCAAGGCAAAGTTGCTTTGTTTTTTTGTATTGTAATAATTGTTTTTCTTTATTTTTGTTGCTTATTATTGGTTTTTACGTGCTTTGGTTTTTTCAGCCCTGGCATAGCATCATGACTTGGTTGGTTTAATGCTGCTTTAAGTTAATTCTTATCTTCAAGGTGCCCCTGGACAAGTCCAAACCTTTCAGTCAAGCTTTGATTTAATAACGCCTGGAGGATTTTTACTGAGGCAGCACCAAATGCCCGTTTCTCTCATCACATTCGAGTTGCTTGCCAATTCTTTAGAGCAAGCTGTTCAACTTAAAAGAAGGTTTTTTTTTTGGGTGGTGTTCTTTGCAAGGTGGTGGTTTCTCATGTGACCTTTGTGTCCCTCTGTTTTTGAATGCTGATCTGCTGTCTTTGCAGAGAACAGAATCTATTTAAATTCTCACAGTTAGCATTTTTGTCTGTAGAGACCACAACATAGAGAGATCGATATTATTGATATATGTATCTGCTTTCACTCATCTTTTCTTTCTCCTTTTTTCTTATCCTTGCTTTGCCAAAGACGTCAGGTGTGCTAGCTTTGTTGGGGGCAGGTTGGCACTTGTGCAAAATGCATCTTTTCTATGATAATATTCTAAACCACGTGTCTGAAGGTATGTTTATTACCTCTTTGTAACAATCTTCCTGAAATTAGACTAGGAGAGACTTAAATAGTTGGAGAAGTGAAAAAGATGTTCTGCATTTCCATCTTTATAGAAGATACTGCTGTTGTGCTGTTGTTATCTGGATATGAGACATCTGGATATGAGAGCTCAAACGTTGGTTTTGCTTTTCAATCCATCTTGTGCACCAGAACTCATTACAGCGTGGCTTAATTTGGAACAGTAAAGGTAGATTTAATTAAACAGGAATAATTCCATAAAGCATGATCTCCTTCTGCAGTTGAATGGATGAGATGTCAGACATAATTTAGTTGTTGGAATATATTCCTGCAATAACAGATCCTTCTTAGGAGGCACAGTGTATTGATAGGTAATCAATGCAGTTGTTAATCACTGCAATTACAAATACTTGTATTTCCCTATACTTTCATGCAGATAAAAAGGCTACTCATTTCAACCTGTACTTTTTATTTTTCCAACAGGACTTCCTGATGGAAACATTCATTATGTTTAAGGATTTGATTGGAAAAAATGTCTATGCGTCTGACTGGATGGTCATGAATATGATGCAGAGCAGGTACGTAGCTGCAGATATTTTAAGTCTCGATACTGATTTGGAGTCTTCTTGCTTCTGAAAGGAGGGTGGTTCCCATGATCAAAGATTCACTGTGCTGGCCTGCAAATCCAGATTCGTTTCTGTCCCCTGATACAGAGTTGTCGTAGGGGTGCAGTTTGGAGAAGGACGTGGAGGTGACAGATAATTTGAGTGCATCGGTGGTGAGGGTAGGCTTAGCTCTGGAGGAGCTACCATTTAGAACAACACTGCGTTCTCATGCAGACTGACCCAAAATGTGTTTCGTTTTTTCACGTGCCTCCAGTCAAGGTTAGAAACAGAGGAATAACTTCTCAATGTTTCTTTACTGCGAAAGAAGTTTAATAGTACTCCTTCCAAAATTTCATGTAGGGACATGTGCACTTTTCTACTGAGTTTACCTTTAGGAAATGTATAAACCCAGAATACAACATTACTTTTTTTTCAAAAGCCATCTTTTATTTGATATTTTTACCTCTTTCAGGGTTTTCCTCCGGGCAGTGAACCAGTTTTCCTCTGTGCTCAACCGCTTCTTCCTGGATCAAGCAAACTTTGAACTCCAGGTAACAGTTCTGTTGTTTCTCGATATTCTTTTGGACATCAGTGTTTCCTGAAGGGCATGGAGAGCAAGCAAATCCCAGTGTTGCCAGTGGAAAACGTCTGTAGAGTCAGTTGAGTGCACTGCATTCTGAATCACAGAATGGTGGTTTGCGTAGCAGTGAGCTCAAGCCAATGCAACTGCTGTAGGGTTTACAGAGTCACGCTGAATGGTCTGCTGGCTAAAGCTGAATTGTGCTTCAATAGTTAAAATACTATGGGATGTAACCTGTTATTGGTTCCTTAGGTTGGAAAGTCCAAGGTAAACGGAGTGGTAGATTTAAAGTTGCCATATGGGGTCCTTGGGATCCCTTCCAACTCAGGCCATTCTATGATTCTGTGATATGCTGTTGGCTTGCCTGCTTTGGCTGAGAACAGACTTATCTTTGCTACTGCACTTAGTTGGTTTACTTCCTCATTAACTGTGAGACCACAGCATTTGGACCTGTATATAACTGTTGTTCTGTTTGTTGCTTTTCCTTTGCTTTCTCCTATTTTGTTTCTCTTCTACAGCTCTGGAATAACTATTTCCATTTGGCAGTGGCCTTTCTCACTCATGAATCCCTCCAGCTGGAGACCTTCTCACAAGCCAAGCGCAGCAAAATTATTAAGAAGTGAGTTTACACTTAAAAAGTTGCCAGATCTTTTTATCTTTAAGAAGAATCAGCTTGCAGAAGTAACTGCAATAAATAGTCCTTCTTCATCTTGTTGTAATACTTCTTTCTAGGTATGGGGACATGAGGAAAGAAATTGGCTTCAAAATAAGGGATATGTGGTACAATCTGGGTGAGTTCCATCTAAAGAATTGTCTTTAATCAAGCTGTTAAGCTGGATTTCTAATAATTTATTTCTTTATATAAGCTTTTCTTATTTAATGTGGGGAAATACATGTAGGTCCAGCTGTCCAAGAGGACAAAGTTTCTTTTCCTTTTTCAGTAAATAACCTTCAAATGCTTATCCTTTTTCATGTCCACTGATGAGATGATCTTTGAGGGATTCCTTGCAAAGGAAGTTCTACCATACGAATGCCAAGAGTAGAATTTTCCAGGGAGCCTTTGTGATACACATTATTCATACAGTTCCATTCTATTTTCTTTCTTTGGACTGTTTTTGGATTTTGAAGCTGTTGTGCATGAGTGGAAAAATATTAACAGCAAAATGCCTTCTAATGGAAATGTCAGTGTTTTATGGTATTTATTTTATTTGACTAACGTGCTTGCACATTTTGAATATCCACATATCGCATGACTTCAAGCAGCCATGTTCCATTAGAATGTATCTGACATCGACGTTCTTGCAGGTCCCCACAAACAAAAGTTTATTCCGGCAATGGTAGGCCCAATCCTGGAGGTAACCTTGGTCCCAGAGCCTGAGCTACGGAGAGCTACCATTCCCATCTTCTTTGATATGATGCAGTGCGAGTACAACTTCGGTGTGAACAGGAACTTTCACAAGGTAAGGGAGCCCCGTATGTTAAGGTCAAATGTTCTACAGTGTGCATTGGGCAAGAAGGAGAAGAGAATATTTGAACAATACCAGACAAACCATAAGAGAATAAAACTACATAAAATAACAACCAAACACACAAAACAAACACTGTGCTAAACACTTTTGGAAGTAATCATTAAGTGGTTTGGAAGAGTCAGGAATCTTCTGGCCGTGACTGTACCTTTGTGTGTCTTTGATAATTAATAAACTCCTCTGTTTTAGTATCTTTCTGTATTTGCAGATGTCAAGCATTGTGAGCGCTGGTTCTCTCATTATGAAATGGAGAACAGTCACACAGAGGACAGACATAATTTTCTTGAGGCTGTGCAAGTCAAAGGACAGAGCAGGGAACAGGACCCAGTTCTCTGAGTTCCAACACTGTGCTAATTTCTCTGGAAGTTCCCTTTTATTGCCACTGAGAAAAACACCAGACAGGAAGGAAGAAAAAGAGGGTCTTCTCTTTAGCCCTAAAGTTAACTTTTCTGTGTGGTTTCTAAGGTCTTTTTTTTTTCATCTTTCCTCTGGGAATATCAGACCTTAACATCTCAACTGGCAGACAGGGGACCCTCTAGTTATGCTGTAGACAGACTTCTCCCTGGAGATGTGTAGGAGACATCCATCCAAGAGGCAGTCACCTTGGCATTTCAGGTTGTTGTCAGATGTGATGTGCATCTCCCTGAGCACTGTACTCAGTCCAGCTCAGACCCCAGCTTCACTGTGTATATTGGGATCTTTCTTCCCTTGAGGTCATCAGTGTTTGGCATGGATGGCCCCAGGGTCTCAGGGGATTTTGGAATCAGTAGAAGGAAACTGGATATGTGGCGTGGATTTTCTATTCTAGCAGTATTTGTATAATATTTATGATGTCCTTCATATTTTGGAACAGGAATATTTTATATCTCAGTAATTGAGTTATAGCTAAAACTATGTACTTGACTTGCTTGTATGTAACAGAGCGTATCTTCATGGCTGAACAGGGGCTTGGTTCTTGTTGCATGAGAAGTTGCTTTAATTAGCAGTCACAGCTGTTTATGTTGGTCAGAGAGATGTAACTGGCCCTTAACTAGTGGTAGCAATTCAGTTTCTTTAGGGTGAGTGGATGATCATTATCATCTGTAATGGTCGTTAAAAATACTTGTCCTTCCTAGCAAAACTGAACCGCTGATTGATGAGGGAGAAGGGAAGGCGCTACCCCAGAGCATCACTTTCCAGTGTTTGTAGGATGAGAAAGAGAGGACTCCTATCTCCCTGCTCTGTCCTTGTCTTCTTGACTTCTTAGCATTTTTGTTCTGGTTAACAATGAAAGCATCCTCTGGCTTGGCTTGTAAAAACAGTGCCTGATGGTGGTTCAGAAACACCAGCCACAAACATTACTGATCTTGCCTTAGGGAACTGCTGTCTGCTCAACAGGTTTTTTTGCCTTTTCAGTTTGAAAATGAGTTAATAACCAGACTGGACCAGGAAGTCGAGGGTGGCCGAGGGGATGAACAGTACAAGATTTTGCTGGAGAAACTGTAAGTTGTATAGTGAAGATGGAGGCTCTGTGTTTACGGTGTAGTTGGCTATTTTTCTAAAGTAAAGAAACAGAAACCCTAATGTAATCAGTGGCACAGAGTCTAGTTGGAGGCCTGTGACTAGTGGTGTTCCCCAGGGGTTGGTGCTGGGTTGGGTCTTGTTCAACATCCTCATTAGTGACCTGGATAAAGGCGGGGAGTCCACCCTCAGCAGGTTTGCTGATGATGCAAAGCTGGGAAGAGTAACTGACTCACCAGAAAGCTGTGCTGCCATTTAGCAAGACCAGGACAGACTAGAGAGCTGGGCAGAGAGGAACATGTTGAGGTTCAGCATGAGCAAGTGTAGAGTCTTGCAGCTGGGGAGGATTAACTGTATGCATCAGTACAGGTCAGGGGGTGAGCTGCTGGAGAGGAGTCCTGCAGAGAAGAACCTGGGAGTCTTGCTGGACAGCAGGTTGACCATGAGCCAGCAGTGTGCCCTGATGTCCAGGAAGGCCAATGGGATCCTAGGATGCATTGCACAGAACGTGGCCAGCAGAGTGATGGAGGTGATCCCTGCCTTCTACTCTGCCCTGTTGAGGCCACATCTGGAATATTGTGTCCAGTTCTGGGCTCCACAGTTCAGTAAAGACAGAGATCCCCTAGAATGAGTCCAGCAGAGGGCAACAAAGATGATTAAGAGCATAGAAGTCCCTTCCAGTACCTACAATTCTTTGATTGCTCCAGTGAGTAGGAAGAAAGTGCAGTTGACAGTATTCTTACTGCTGTGCAAGAACGCTGAGTCTGACTGATTACCCTCAAGTGACATGTTTATACAGGAGAAGCATCTTGAACCATTATCCTACCCTTGGGGATGCAAGCCTAGAGACAGGTGCCGCACTGGCAAGGAGATTATAAGCAGAGAATCTTGGGAACAGTGGGCTCAGAGCTAACCCAGTCAGAGCCTTATTGTAGCACCAAGAGTAGAGCTGAGGTTTTTTTGATTGACAAGGCAAGCTTTGACTGGTCCAAATTGGATATCTGACTTGGATATATTGCCTTTCATCTCATTGGATTTTGGTCTACAGCCTCCTGGAGCACTGTCGGAAGCATAAATACCTGTCTGCTTCTGGAGAAAAGTTTGCTTGGTTGGTCAGCAGCTTGCTGGAGAACCTGCTGGACTACAGAACAATCATGCATGATGAAAGCAAGGAGAACCGCATGAGCTGCACTGTCAATGTGCTGGTATGGTGGAGGCTGGGTTTGGATGTGGGTGCTTCTTTAGCGACCTGGCTTTTGTGGTGTGGTGCTGGGGTGGGTCGGGTGTTGCAGTGTGAATTTGGTGACCTCAGTTTGCCATGCAAAATAATTCACTGGAAAAGCGATTTCTTTGTTGATCTCCAGGAAGAAAACCATCAAATAAGAGGCCACTAAAATAATTTTTTTAGGATTTCAAATAATTTTCTCTGTTCATTCTGGTTAGTGATGGGTCCAAATCAGGCTGCCATTTATTGGCAGCTATTAGACATAGACAGGTATATAATCCAAAAGCACATCCTGTGTCTGAGCCTTGCTTATATGGTTACCTGAGGCCCTGAAATATGGGCAGGAAAGATGGCTAGCTGATAGTTTGGGAGATGTGGACTTAATTCCCTGTTCCACTGTGAAGAATAATAGTGTAACTTTGGACTAGTTGCTTTCTGTCTTTCCCGTAGCCCTTTTCTAGAGTTCCCATCTTATGTCGGGGATGATTTGAGGCGTATATACCTCTTAGTGGGCAAAGTGATAGCAAACATCTTTGAAATACCTGAAATCAATCCTTAAGTTACTTGTCTAGCAATGCTTATGCAAATCCGTGGTGGTTTACATCAGTTGGACTGTTTCTACTTTTTGGCAGAATTTTTATAAAGAGAAGAAACGAGAGGACATTTATATCAGGTAGGCTATATCTCCTTCCATAGACCTGTATAGAAGCCTTTACTTCCCTCATTGTTCAGCACGCTGATACAGCAGTCCATCACATAAGTAACAGTTGTTTTTCATTCATTCAGATATCTGTATAAACTCCGGGACCTGCACACAGACTGTGAAAACTTCACCGAGGCAGCATACACTCTCCTCCTCCATGCAGAGCTGCTCCAGGTAATGCACTAAAGGCAGTCTTAATTTCCTCTGTCATAGGATGGGTTTTAAAGGAAGTGCATAGAGAATAAAGAATTCACTCTTTTTTACCTTCTTCTGTTTGTTTTTAAAGTGGCTTTGCATAAGCTAGGTTCCAGTGTTCATTAAGGAGCCTCCTAATGTTGCAAATTACATAGGAACTAAATGGATGAAAGCAAAAATATTATTAGTATCAATCTGTTACATGCATTTAGTGAGCAGTGTACTATAGAGAACTGGGTGGAAATACCCATGCTCAGGGTCATGGTACTATTTCTCACACTTCTATGTGTAGTGTAAGTACATTAGCATGTCGTAATTTGGATTTAAGTCAACTTCTATTAATCTATGGAAGACACGAAGTAAAAGTGCATACACATTCATTTAATGTCTCAGTGTAAGACTTTAAGCCAAAATTTCACATATTTTGCAGATATATTGCAAATGTAAGTGTAACTTAACATCGTTGCAAAACTTTCTTGCCCTCTCTTAGCATTGATGCCTGATTTGAGTGCATCCATGCAGTAGGTTAGTTTGTCCACTGTAAAGATGTTCCAGTTCTTTCAGCTTTGCCTGTTTTCTTCTATGTTAGTGGTCTGAGAATCCATGCGCCCCTCATCTGCTGCAAAGGGACAGCTACTATGTCTACACTCAACAGGAACTCAAGGAGAAGCTCTACCAAGAAATTATCTCCTTCTTCGACAGGGGCAAAGTGAGTTTCTCTGATGTTCTTTGGGTTCACTGTTACTTAGATTGGTGAAAATAGCTGCCAGAAGTTGCTTTTAGGGGGAATAACCAGTCTTGATGCTTTAGGCCTGGCTTTTAAGCAAATGAAGTGTTAGCATGAGCAGGGCACCTGTTTGTCTTTGACGTGTTTCAGTCCTGTTCCCATGTTAGTTGGAGATCTGTAAAATTGGCCCTATTCACAGTACTGTCTAGATGAGGAAACCATAGGTATTTTTCTTTCTTTTCCTGGCTAGTGGCTTTTGTTAGTCTTTTGGTGGTGGTTGTTATTTGCGTTACAGTGAAACTGATTGATCTGGCTGATACCAAGCCTGTGTTAGCTGCCCTTTGGGTAGACGGTTCTATGAAGACTAAATGAGACAGACCCAGGGAAGCCTGGTGAAAGGAGGTAATGTGTTAGTGCAGGAGGAGAGCACCTGGGCTTCTCTGATTTGCTGATGGGCAGATGGGAAGAGCTGTGTGACTGTACCGATCACTGCAAAAAATGTACAGCATGGAGTCTAAGAGTACACTGGCAGTGCATTAAACTGCTGCAGGAATTAAAATGAGCTGACTTTTTGTGTTACTTGCCTGTGGTGGTGAATGCTTTTGACTGAATCTTTCTTTTGTGCTCTTCTTCCCCCAATTCCCTCCCTTCATCTTTCTTGGAGATGTGGGAAAAAGCCATTCAGCTAAGCAAGGAGTTGGCTGACATGTATGAAAACAAGGTTTTTGATTACGAAGGACTCGGTAATCTTCTGGTAAGGATCTTCCTCTCCGTGTTCTGCAGGCTGCTAACTGCTTAAATTAATATCGTTGAGCAGGATAGGCCCCAGATAGAATTATGTTAAAAACAAACAAACTGACGTAGCCTCTATGGTTTTGTAAATGTCAGTATTAGAAGAATGTTTTCCTAACTTGTTTTCTGTCTTTAAGAGTGTGTGGTTTTGACCTTGTAATGAGCATGACAGTATTGTGTGAAGATGTTTAGCATCCTCAATGTTAATCAAATAAGCTAAAGTTTGCATAGCGTGTTATCAGGCTCCATAAATCCATCACCTTGTTATTCCTGCAGTAAAATGGCTGTGCATCAGCACAGACCTATAGAATGGCCTTGGTTCTGAATGACTTTTTTTAATCGCTAAAAATGTAACCAGAAGGGCTTTATGTCCTTTCATATGAGAATCGTCTGCCCGATATTATTTCTGCCAGTTCTCTGACATTTGTCACCATTTGTGTCTGCTGAGCTTTGGAATACGTTTACTTCTAATTTGTGTTGCAGTAGTGAAAGATTTCAAGTATTCTCCTATTTGGAATCCCAAAAACCATGGCATCATTCTGCAGATCAGGAGATGAAGTTGGTTCTGGCCCAGACAAACCAAATATTTGACCAAGTAAATGGATAAATATGAGATACTGTCTATAAAAAAAATAATTGTAAGAAGTATTCCGTAGGGGAGAACTAATAGATCAGCACTTGTCACTGGGAATGTGAGCTGCAGTCTGGCAATGTCCTTGAGCACTCCGAAGTGAAAATGCCACTGTCTTTTCTTTTTCAGAAAAAACGAGCTACTTTTTATGAGAATATTATGAAGGCCATGAGACCTCAACCAGAGTACTTTGCGGTTGGATACTACGGTCAGGGTTTCCCCTCTTTCCTCCGGGTAAGAGTTCTTCAGTACTCAACATCTGGAGTAGTGGGTGCCCTAAAATCCAGAATTTCCAGAGCCCCCAGGAAAATTCAGATTCCAAACTCTTTTTTTTTCCTTTGAATGCTGCTGAGAGATGGTATTTCAAAACAGTTCTGCATAGAAAGAAGACCAGTTAGAGTCTGGTTTTTTTTTCTATTTACACCTTTATTAAAGTAAGTGTAGTGCAGTTGGGTTTGTTAGATTGTTGTTCTGTTCTCATATGAGCTTAAACAGAGTTTACCTTTGGTATTAGTACTCTCTAAACTTCTTCAGAAATACTGCAGTTGTTAGAAAGTGTTCAGCTTGTAAAGAGCTTACCCATCTCTTTTTCAGTCTGAACTTAATTTTAAGGACAGGGCAGGGATCACTGCATTGCTCGAGCACATTAGTTAGAGTATAGTCCCACGCAGAAGAATTAAAATGCAAAGATGCTTCCTGTTTGAGGTTGCTGCTAAGCACTGCTGGATGTGTGCTAACCGTAACAGGAGAACGTAGCCAGAGTGAGTCATATGGGCAGGGTGCGGTGTACTAGAACGTTTTCCCAACTATTATTTAAAATCAGGGAACGTTTACTTTTCCAGACTGGAGTTGTTTGGAGCTGCTGCCCTTAAATCAAAGCCAAGTTATATATAAAAATATAAGTATTAACTTCGAACTGTGAAACTGGGTGGCATAGAAAGCTTTTGTCTTTAGGTCATGTTTTTGAATCCAGTTCTTCCAAAAACCACCTCTGGTTGGTGAAAAAATATGCCGTGGTCTTCTTTTAAGTGAGAACTTTCACAGCTGGTTGTTTTGTTCAGGGTATCTGGAGAGAGCCAGGTGTAGAACTCACAGAGAGGTCCTTCAGTTGGCTTGTACCAAAAGATGGCAGTCACACTATGGCTTTTGCTAAGGATGGATAGATGCCATGTGCCCGAGCATACCCGAATGAATGAATACCCTGTGGCTGTCTGTGGGGCAGTCTCTGTCCATCAGTCAGGCACACTGTTGAAACCCCCTGATGGCTAAAAAGAACAAGCCTGGAACAGTAGCACTGGCTATTGTGAGCTGTACATTATGGAAAAATATGCAACAGTTCAAAACAAGTGGGATATAAGGCAAAATTGCTAGAAAGCATGAGCATGTTCCATAGCACTGTTGTGTGGCTAATAGACTTTATAGGCAAATATGAGGATGCAATTGCAGTGCCTTGCTCCTATGAGGTGCTGTGTTGTCAGTCTAGCCTGTGTTTGTTCTTTCATGTATTCTGACTGTTAAGCTGGGATAAAATCTTTCACGTAATCTAGATCTCTGAGACTACTCAGTGCGTGTTTGGGAAGCTCTTTCTCATTGCTTTTGATGTTAATTCTGCTTTATTTTCTGCTGCCCACAGAACAAAATTTTTATCTACCGTGGCAAGGAGTATGAACGAAGGGAAGACTTCAACCTGAAGCTCCTCACCCAGTTTCCTAGTGCTGAGAAGATGACCAGCACTGCCCCTCCAGGAGAGGAGATAAAATCTTCTCCTAAACAGTGTATCTTTTGGTTCTAAAATGCTTTGACACATTCAAGATCTGTTCCTTTCCTGGAATTATAACATTAGTAAGCAACAGATCAATAAGCAAGGGACTGACTATTCCAGGAGAACCTTGAAGCAGACACAGTGCGTGATCAATAAGATGATCCAGAGCTGTAACAGTCAGCTTAAACAGGGAGACAACTTGGTGTTGTGAGAGTTAAATGAGTGCTTCACAGGTTGCAGGACAGGTTTCGTGTACCCATCTCTCAAGCAAGTACTGCTGAGTGCTGTGCTGTGTGTGTGATCCACTTTGGTCTGTCCAGGTGGAAGACATAAAATACAGGCAGTGAAGGTGGGAGGTGTGCTCTCTTCTTGCTTGCAGTTCACTGGCTTTTATGAAATGCCTGTGAAAATGCTTCAGACTCTTCTGTTTGTAACTTCTAGTCTCTATCAGATATGCTCCTGGAAGACATATGTTAATAAACACCAAGCTGCTAGGCTTCCAGCCTGTGTTGTACAGGCCAGACTAGAGAATCTGATGGTCTGCTTTGGCCTTAAAAGTCTGTGTACAGAGGCGCAACTCAAGCAGTGATACCAGATGCTTCCCTTGCACTAAGCCTGCCAAGCACTCAATCCACATAGGAGATTAAAATTCATTCAAGACTGAACTTGGTATCAAAAAATGCCGTCTCTGTTGCTGCTTTGTTTCAGCTACTTCCTTTGCATCTGTTTGTGTTTGTTCTAATGTTTTTGGCTCAAGATGAACCTGAACTGCAAAATTTGGATCCAGATCTGAACTCTTCCAAAAGTTTGGGGGTGTTTGGTTCCGGGTCTTTGGCATAGCCCCATTATAAAGGGGAGCAGCTGCATAGCTTGGATTTGGTACAGGTTCTTCTCGGACTCTTACAAACACCATCTGAAAAGATGAGAAGTTTGAGTGCCCAAATCGCTGTTGTATTAGGCAGGGGTGGACGGTTCTGTAGTTTGTTTTGATTTCATGTTTGGTTGGTTTTGTACTGAAAGCCACCTTGGTCTTGGGCTCTTTTAACTTCTGCTTGCAATCGGTTTCCCTGCTCTTGTATGATGTAATGCCCCGTGCTTCCTTTAGTTGTTTCATAATAGTGTACTGGGGCTACTAATTAAGCTGTACAGCATCTCAGGGAATGCCTACACACATAAACATACCACTCCTCCACCAGTTCAGAGCTAGAAGCTGTATAGAATGCTTAGTGATGGCACAAAGCCCAAGCTAATAAGCTCTCCTGAGAGAAGAAGTATATTAGCTTGGGCTCAGTGCTTGATCAACTGTAGCTATGTGGTTTTGGATCAGGCTTGGCAAGTATCCATCTGGCTCTTCAAAGTGGGCAGAATGACCTTGCCTTTGCTTTCAGAATACTATATAGAAATATCCATGGTGGAATAAAGGATGTAAGGGGCTACCCTATCCACCAGTAAAACATTGCCACTTCAGGGTAGAATTGGCAGGTGATTCACAGAAATGGTCTGTTAATGTGAGCTAGACTGTCTGTACTTTACTTTTCCATACAGATTTTTACTTACATAAAGCCTTCAATGCAGTCCTTAAAACAGAATATTGCAGGGGTAACATTGTGCTTGGGGATTCTGTTACTCCCTTGTCTTGAATTTCTGTTAAGGTTCACAGATGTAAAAGATGAAGATGGTATAGGTGTTTACTGATAAAAACAACTGGCTTTATTGATCTAGAAATTGCATGGGCGGTATTTTCACTGTCCTGGAAGAATCTGACAAATAATTGGGCAGGGGGAAGAAAGAGATGAATGCATGCATTACAGAACCTAGTACAGAATCCAGTTTTCCTGTCCCTGAGGTAGAAATCTTTAGCACCCAGGCTTCCCAGGCATTTCACTGGAGGAATTTAAGTAGTTGGAAGTATTCATTTAGCCCTTATCTTTCAGGGCTTGTAGTTCATGGGTAGCGTACTGACCACAGCAAGCAGTGTAATTTCTGTTATCGTTGATCAGCAGCTAAGTATTTCTCTTCAAACAGGAGCACAGGGAATTGTTGAGAAGTCTGATGTTCGATGAAGGGGCACTTTTTTCCTTCTCTTTTCCCAAAAGAATTTCTAGTTTTCCATCCTTAACTATAGCATCTCAGATGTGCAGTGCTTTATAGTGAAGCCTGTGATGAACCTGCCACCTAATTATAAAGACAAACCTGTTCCTGAACAGATCTTAAAGTAATTTCTTTTCCTTCTCTCTCAGCATTTCCTCTGTATTTTTCTGTGTAGTCACAGGATGGAGTGTCTTTTTGTCTCATGTAAATTTGTATCCCAATCCAGTTTAAAGTTCATTATTTTTGAGAGGCAATAGAAGTACAGTGATGTAAGGAAGATGGGTGCTGAGAAAACTCATTGTTTTCTCTACTTCTTTGTAGCTACTACAGAGCAAATGAGGTACAGCAGTTCACATACTCCCGACCATTCAGAAAAGGAGAAAAGGATCCAGAGAATGAATTTGCTGTGAGTCCTTCAGTTTTAATGACAGCTGCTTCAGTTGTCTGTGCTATATGTGAACTGTTTTGTGCATTTGCTTATTTTGCCAGTGGCATTTTGAACATCATTCTAACTGTTTTTCTTTCACCTGTGGCAACAGAGTTTGGCTATTAAGATGTAGGAGGAGCAGAGGGTTACAATTCACATTGGTTGCAATCTTTATGCAAAGATAATGTGATATACTGAGCAATTCTGTACCTGTGCTCAAATCCTTGATGTAGGATCCACAAGTACTGTGATTTTTAACCATAGCGTTCTATGGAGTGCAGTCTGGTGTTTGCTGTTGTCTGCTATTGCCTGTGGGTGATGTAGCTGTCCTTAAGGTGGCCAGCAAAGGAGGCCAGCATTTGACTATGAAGGATCAGCTCAACTTCAGGCCAACTTTTAAGATTTGCAGTGGAGAGTGAGCTTTGGGTGTAGTTTAATAGCATGTTTCCTTGCTGTCTGTGAGACATTCTCTCTCTCATGGCTCACATGTAGTGGTTGGGCATACTGCATGCAGCTCTGGCTAAACATACCGTAATCATATCCGTAGTAGTGGTTTATGTGGAGGGCAGCTGCCTTCTGCTGCCTATGTTGATCCCATTTGTTGCCAAAACCACCAGGTTCGATCCCAGTCAGTGGAAGTGAATGTCATTGTGTAAATCCTGCCAGCTTAGTGCTGGAAGCCTGTGTTGCATGCTTTAGTGCAGAGGAGGATTGAGTTACAAGACCAGTGTTTTCTTTACATCTTGTGATTTTTTTCCTTCTCTCACTAGACTATGTGGATAGAAAGGACAACCTACACGACAGCGTATTCGTTTCCAGGCATCCTCAAGTGGTTCGAAGTCAAACAGATTACAACGGTGAGTTCTGCACATGGATTGGATTTCTCCGTCTGTGGTCTTTCATGGAATAAAGTCTTGCAACACTCAGGACTAGCTGTCCCACCCGTGGTAGGGCACACCAATAGTTTGTCTTTTCCTGCTTTCTCTCAGGAAGAGATCAGCCCGTTGGAGAACGCCATAGAAACGATGGAGCTCACCAATGAGAAAATCAGCAACATTGTCCAACAGCATGTCTGGGACCGGAGCCTTCCTGTGCATCCTCTCTCCATGCTCCTCAATGGGATTGTGGACCCAGCGGTCATGGGAGGATATACCAACTACGAAAAGGTCTTTTTTTCCATTTGTCTGTAGCTCAGTTTGACCTCTGCTGTGTTGGAGGTCTGGATTGAAGCATGGGACATGGAAGTTTTCAGCAGTTACTCAGATGTAGTGTTGAGTGTTTCAGTGTTAAGTTTTAGTGTTGTGTGCTGCCACAGAGTCAAGGAGTAGTCTGCCTCTTTGGGGCCACGTTTACATTGGTTATTACATTGGTAATAACGTGGCCCTGCTGCTCGTGGGAGCATTGTGAGGTGCTTATCCCAACAAGCAGTGCAAGTACCAGAAATAGAAGCAAAATAGCTAGCGTTTCTCCATTAATATAGACTGGAAAGGCAGGTGAAGATTTTTCTTTCCAGCAAATAATCTCTCATTACAGTGTTGCAGAAAAGAATATGTATTTCAGGGAAAAAAGGGAAAAAAAATAAATAAATAAATAAAAGAATGTTTCTTGTCCATGTTTATTCAGTTATTCAGTTGACGTGGTGCATGTTCCTTCCTTCTGTGCTGTGAACTTAAGCTGTTTATTCCCAATATTTAGCTATGATCTCCCCAGCACAAAATGTACTGCTTATTTCCATAAGCTGAATGGATGGTGGTAAAAGATGTTTAATTCTTCTCAAATGTGTTGCAGTCACACGAAATGAAGTGAAAAAGTTAAATAGGAGGAGAGGGTCTGGAATATCTGGGGTGTAACTAGAGCTGCATACTTCACCAGGGATGGATTTGGCCCTAAATCCTCCCATTTCATGAATTAAGGTTGACATAAAAGTTTAGAGTTACAAAAGTGGGAAAGCAGTTAAAACTAGGAAACACAAAGTATCCGTAACCACATCTGGAAATACTCATTTCTGGGTTCACATTTTCCTATTTCAACTGGAGATCACTCCAGAACATTTGGCTTTTGTGGGCGGCGAAAAACTTAAGTTTTAATTGTTTAATTGTAGCCAAAAGCCAAAGTCTGCATTTTTAGCATGGCCTTCTTCTTGCAATCATTGAACACTTTCAAGAAAAATCCATTGGAACATACCCAGCAGTCCTTTCATGGGCTCACCTCCTCTTGACATCAGCCCTTCGCCGAATCCTACCTCTAGGCCTATAAATACTTGTACATGCAGTCCAGTTAATGCAATACAGAACTTAGAAGTACACGCAAAGGCTGAAATAGAGCAGAAGAGTGTGTTTTGAAACCAAGTGAGAAATGATTAGGGATTTTATCTAGGAAAAGAAAAATTCTTCTGGCTGGGGATTGTGATACATTTCAGTGTGCTGCTCTGTAGCACATAGTGTAAATTGACACAGTTTTAGGACTTCAGTCCAGGGAAGTGTGTGTGTTTGTTCAGCTTTTAAACCAGTGACAAATTCTGTTGGTCTGAAGGTAGACACATGGGAAGTGTGGACCAAAGGTGCTTTGTTGAACCAAACTAAGAGTCAGAATCTCAACAGTCTTATTTCTGCTGACTCTTCGTGGCAAGTCCCATGTAAAAGTGTTGTACTTCAAGGCCTAAATGCTAGATCTCGAGGAAACTAAAGGCAACAGATGGTCTGTTCACCTTTCTCAGACTCCAGTTATTTGCATATCTTTGTGTACTGTAGGTCATTGAGTGCTAAAAATGAAGTGAGAGCTTTGAGACTGATTCTGCTGCTCGTGTTTGGGTGTCAAGCAATATAGCTTTGATTATTCAAGTCAGTACCAGTAGAGGGGAGTTTTGTAACTTAGCAATTTTCATTGAAAATATAGTGAAGTCTTCATTGAAGAGCTGGCTCTGCAAACAGCATCATGTCTAAATCATCTTCCCCCTTCGTTTTAGGCCTTTTTCACAGAGAAATATCTTCAAGAGCATCCTGAAGATCAAGATAAAATTGAACTGCTTAAGCAATTGATTGCTCTACAGGTATCACGTTGGGAAAGATAGGAATGCACTATGTACGAGTGCAGGTGTTTTTCCAGCACTATTTTTGGAGAGAGAAAATGCAACTAGATACTGTGAGAGCATTCTCTCTCTATATAGGATTGTTTTTTATTTTAAGAATGGTTATATTCTATAATTGTGGTCTAGAATGTTCCACGTACGCTTAACAAAATATTTTGTTAACTTCTCATGAAATATTGGGCCTGGTGTTTTCTCAGTCTGACCATTGAAAGTTGTCTATACTCATCTGCATAGCAATGGAAAGTTGCCCTGAATTTTTCTAACGGTTTGAATTGCAGATCTGTAAATGGTGTCCCCACAAACCAATTTTTACGTACTTCTGTTACAACAGAGTGCAGTTAAAGCTGCTTTACGGTCACACAGCTCTGGAAGCTGAGTTGTGATTCTTGAATGTTTAACGCGCGACGTTTCCCATAGCAGAATATGGAATCTGAGTATGGAAGAGGGAACCATTGATGTGGATGGGGTTCATATTTCTTGGTAATACACACACCCAACTCAAATAGATGGTCAAGTTACTGTAGTGTCACAAGTTATGAGTCAGTAACTGAATACTTTGATTGCTTTTTTTTCCTCCACAAATTTAAAACGTGTTGATTCAAGTCCTTTGCTTGTATCTGAGATGTATGACGTGCATGGAAGATTCCTTGCTGGAGCACGAGATCAGGTTTGCCCTTTCATATCTTTATTCTGTTCCTCCTCTCAGATGCCATTGTTAGCTGAGGGAATTAGAATCCATGGCGAGAAGCTGACAGAGCAGCTAAAGCCTCTGCACGAGAGACTGACAGCCTGTTTCAGAGAGCTCAAGAAGAAGGTGGAGAAGCAGTATGGTGTAATAACTTTGGTAAGAGTATCTCGTTGTCTGGTGTTTTCTCTCAAAGAAACACAGCTCTGCCCATGCAGCTTCTGAGTGAGTGTTGTGTGATTGAGTGAGTGTGTTTCTCTGCAGCCTCCCTCCCTGACCGAAAGGAAACCAAGCAGGTCAGGCTCTGTCGTGTTGCCCTACATCATGTCTTCCACGCTGAGGCGGCTCTCTGTCACATCTGTGGCCTCTTCTGTGGTCTCCACATCTTCCACGTCATCTGATAGCGCTTCCTCCAGGCCAGGTTCAGATGGGTGAGTAGTCAGCCTTTGCATGGGGATATACATTTGCTAGAATGGGTTTTTTTCTTTCAAAAGATGAGATCTTCTAATGTAATTTGAAATATCTGGTCTAGTACCAGATCTGGAGGTTGGTAGCCCTGCATGTGGCAGGGGAGTTGGAACCTGATTATCCTTGGGGTCCCTTCCAACCCAAACCATTCAGTGATTCTGTGAGTTAGTTAATCTTAATATGAATGGCAGGTTTTATCATAAAATGCCTATCTGGCTCCCTCTGCAAGTGGGTCACACTTTGTCTTAAAATAAGGACAATGCTCAAAATTGCTCGGGCAGCTTAGGAGCACAAATCTCACTGAAAATTCCATGGTTGTAATTCAGCTTTTCGTGATAATCTGTTCTGCAAAATAAGAGATCACAGCTTTTTGACTGCACACGAAATGTCTGATGATGGAATAATATTTTGTGTTTTTTCACTGTTTTGGGGTGGGCTGAAGATCTATTCTGGAGCCTCTCTTGGAGAGAAGAATATCGACAGCTTCCAGATCTGAGGAACTGCCCATCAAAGAAGATGGTGATAACAGGATTTGCAAACTGAAGCGGAAGGAGTGGAGTATTAGCAAGTCTCAGGTTATTGTGGAGAAGGAGCCAGAAATGGAACTGACTTCCAAAATGGTAACGCAACAACAAGAAAAGAACAGCAATAATAAAATCTCAGCAGGAGATTTTAGTGTTTCCATTCCTTGTCGTTGGGAACTTCATTAAATAATGGGAGGGGTTCAAATACCGAAAGCCTTGGTCATCTGAGTAATTCTTGCTTTTTTATTTGGAATACTTGTGTCACAGACCAAACTGCAGTTTGACTTCAAGTACAAAAACTGGAAGCATGAGGCACTGATGTTTCACCTCCATGTTCAGTGCTCTCGTTTCTTCTAGGAGATGGAGGACTCCAGTGCACTCAGAGCTGTGTAGAATTGTTCTGTTTGTATTGGAGCAAGCAGATATTGCTAGCCCACACAAAAATGCAGCTGGCAAGCCAGATGTTCAGCTGCTGTCAGTCAGCATCACTGCACAAATCAAACGTGCTGCGTCAGTTTGGTAGTTTGGGAAGATGAAAAAAGATGGTCCGGTAGTTAGGTCATTAGCTTGGCACTTTGGAAAACAGGCTTTCCAAGTCTGCACTGTGCTCCAGACCTCCTGCATGAGAGCAGGAGCGTTTATTCCTTGAGAAAGGTTTTTGCAAAAGAGGAGTGAAAGAGAATCTATACCTCTACAGCTGTATTGTTACAAGGAATGTATTGGGGACTGTTAGGCATTCAAGTTAACAGTGTGATTCAGAATAGTTGCCTAATGTGAACAGAGAAGTTTCAGCCCAAAATAAGAGTTGTGTGAGCTTGGAGTGTATGTTCTGATTTATGCTAAGGCTGTGTTGCACTGCCCGAGAGTATGCAATAGTGAGATATCATAGTATTTAAACTGGTGGCTCAGTGGTTGTGATTTGACATAGCACAAGTTGTATAAATAATAAAGAGCCATCAGCTCTTCTGTTTCCCTTTCCTTGACCAGATCTCAGCTGGGTCTGGCAGGAATGGGTTATGTTGCTATAGACTGAGGAATTCTCATCAAATCTGAGCAATGCTGCCAGCACTTGCAGTCTGCAGAATATTTCTGAAGAAGGGGATGTCTAGAATGTTGCCATTTGGTGTTGGTAGGAAAATGTGGGCTTGTAAATATTAGTGATTCAGGAGGCCCGGCCCTCTGCCTTTGGAAATGGTGCTGTTGAATTAAATGGGTTTAACCCACAAACCTGCTGCTGATCGTTCTATTAAGTAAAACTAGATGGAAAGTTTCTGGCAGAAAGCCTGTTTTATTGACCAGTTCCCTGGGACAGTAAGGCATGTGTGTGCAAGGCTTTGCTTTGCAGAGAGCTGAGAGACGCAAACCAGAACACCCACCCTCCCTTCTCAGCACCTCTCTGAGGGCAAGTTGCATGTGTGATCAGCTTACTGAAGTATATGAGCAGTTAAGGGTTATACTCATGCTGAAGAACATTGCAAAGTACACAGAAAGCTTTTTTTAATAGCTGTTTTGTTCCACGTCTGCATAGTGCAGCACAGGAATCAGGCAGAGTGATTTTATGCAGCTCTTGAATAAGCTGTGTGGGAGCTAGAAAGCCAGAGGGAACCAAAGGCTTACTGTATGTCCAGCAGCTCTGGGCTCTGTTCGTTTTATATTCACTGCACACCAATGTGCGTTCCCTTCTGTGCAGTGAGAAATACCGAATTGCTCAGCGAGGAGGAATTGATCTCCAAGAGTTCAGCGAGTTTAATTACATATGTAAGCATAACAGCCTTCTCTGTAAAGCAGTAAGTAATATTTAAAGGGACTTGGATGTGTTCAGGACTCTCCAGACCATGTTCAGAAAGAATAAATTTCACCTTTGTCTGCTTGGCTGGAATGTCCTTTTGGCTGCATCTGTATGTTCAGGCATGCAGTGCTTGTAGGAAACCTGGGCACTGGGACTGAGGTGGAATTTAGATGGCCATGTGAAGCTTTTGATGTCTCCTGTCTTACTGACACATTTAATTAATAGCACTGTGAGGAGGCAGGTTTGCTAATTGAAGGCACTCTGAATCAAGCTGGCCAAAGCACCATCTATCACTGCAGTTACCACCAAGCTGAATGTTGGCTGACCACCTAAGGACCTCTACACAACTGTACCACTTGTGACAATTGGATTGGTTTGGTTTACCCCTTGGCATCAGTGTGTAGGTGTCATTACAACCATTGGACAGTCAGCTGACCAAGGCTTTGGGAAGAGGTCCTCAAAGATGCTGGGTGCCAGCTCTTCTTTAAACTGACTGTAGGTTTCCTTCCCTGGCCCCTTTTAGTGTATAGATTGATGTCATTAAAAAGCATTTAATATTGCTGCCCATTTACTAAGGTCCCAGAGAAAACTGGATATGTCATAGGAGCACAGTGGATGCCTTTTGACATGGCTTAGCCAGGGCTGTGGTTTCAGTGTCGTGTTTCACCTGAATGCACCTTTCTCTCTTACGCACGGCTCTCCTGGAGCATGCTGGTGCCTTTGTGACAGGTCTGATGATCTGATACGTGTGCAGCAACTTTGCTGACTTCTAAAGGTTTTGTTTACTCTTTGTTTTAACCAGAGCGTGTCAGGAAAAGCTCAAAGGCCAAAGAGTCTTCAGTTAGGAGACAACAGGCTGACTTTGCTTCAGGGTTCTTCTCTCCAGCAGTCAACGCCTCTCAGCCCACCGCCCATAACTCCCAAAACCCCAAGAACCCACAGTAAGTTCTGTAATGCAGCAATTGAGTGGTTTGGGTTACTGTAATTTTGCTGAGGTCTCCTCACTGGGGTGGAAGGGAGGGAGGGAAGGAAATCATTGGGATGATAACAACACGTACTATTGGAACACCTGTAGTGTATCTACTAAAGAGAACTGCATGGTAGCTTGGTTTGGTTTCTGAGCAAGTCTCTGGCTGAATAGCAGAAGCCCTACAGGCTTTGTTAAAAATCTTGAAGGAGATACAGCTCTGCAGCTTGGGCACGCACTCAGTTCATGGTACACTTGAAGGAGGAGTTTACCTTGAGGAAATAGCAAACTGAGTAATTTGCAGTTACCTCCACTAGGCTGTGTCATTAATTCTGAAGCAACATGTGAATATATGACCAAGGTAAAAATGCATCTGTATTCCCACCACTGATGGCTTCCTTGCTGTTCTTGGTGTTGTTTCTCACTCTATGCTCTGTTTCTTAAATGGATAGAAAATCGCATGTAGGATCTTCCTCTTACGTGGATGCAAATTCAGAATCCTGTGTTTCTGAATAATGAAGTGAAGAGGCATAAAACTTGTGTGGGAGGTTTAAAACAAAAAACAAATACTTATTGGGATAGGGGGGTAGAGAGGAGAGAACCAGGAATACAAACAAATGTAGGAGTAATATGTAAAAGGGGGATCTGCGAAAGGAGTACGAAACCTCATGCTTTTACTTAGCAAGCAGTTTTAATTGCCATTAGTAGCAGGACAGCTTCCCAGGAATTCTTCTGAAGTTCGAGTACTTATCTACTCCATCAACTGGAGTTAAAATCAAAGTGAATTCTCAGGTTGAGGCCCTGGCTGAAAGGAAACCCCAGTGAACATTGCAGATGTGATAATGGATTCAATTTTCTGTTCTCTCAGGCATGCATTTTTCACATAAGCTTAGATTCATTGGATCAAGACAGAATTCATCGGGGTATTTTGAACTTAAGGGAGATAAAACTTTGATTGTACTTTGACATCTCTGTTCAGATTTGACTGCTAAAACGAATACATTTTCCCACTCCTTTTCCTCCTATTTTAATGTCTTGTCTTACTCTTCTTGCTCCTAGGTTTTCCCTCATTGCAGTCGGATGGATTGTCAGCTGCTAGCCTGCAGAGCACCCCACCCCCACCTCCGCCCAAGAGCAAACCCTATGAGAATAGCAACCCGAGGAACTCTGTGGAGGTAAGGAAATGAGAGCTGACATTTCTCTGGAAGGCAGCATTTGAGAAAGACACCAGTGGAGTTTTCCAAGCTGCTTCTCGGATGGTGCTGCTTGGAACTTGTCTGATCATTTTACTGGTTCACTCCCTGAAACCACAGAAGAATAAGTTTTGAGAGAGAGCTATCAAATGCAGCCCCATTTTCCAGTGGTGACTGTGTTGTCCTTGAATTAGGCAGATTGTGTAGGGGTGGGACAGGGAAGAGTTTCCAAAACATGATCAACATGTGAAATGGTACAGTAATGTGGTCCTGAAAAAGAAGAGTTAATGTGCTGTCAGGAATTATAAATGTTTATCTCCTTTTTGATCCTCAGCTCGAAAATCTTTGAGATATGTTGTTACTCACTTAAAAGTTATTCTGTATTACATCATCGTTTTAAGCCACAGTCTTTTCTCTCAATTTCATGAAGAGAAATTCTCAGTTTCTGAGAAGGCCCCATTGCCACTTTTTGTGCTGTCTCGTTAATGCTACTCTTGCCCTGTAGTATCCCAAATGCTTTGCAGATACTTAATGTGCAAATACCCTCATGGTTGTGTTGTCAATTTTAAACCTTCCAAAGCACATTCAAAAAGACATATGTTCAGAGAGATGGATTTGTGGGAATATTCCACCTTGTGCCCTGTGCAGAATAGATCAAGCACCCCATATCTGTACACTGGCTTCTACTTACAGGCAAAACATTTTCACTATACGCCTACCTAATGCGTAAGTCACACCCACCTATTAAATATTCAAAGGATTATGTAAGTACAAGGTTACGTTAGCATAGTTGAATCTTCTGCTCTTGTGTGGGGGTCTTCCGTGGTCATTTGGGGAGGTGTCCCACTCCTCGCTTTATCTGTATTTGGCACAAGGACACTTAATCTCTTCCAATTGGTTACTGTTTTGGACTTGTGCCTCACCTCAGGGGTGTCTGTCTTTTTTATTTCTTATGTATGGCACTCTTGGGTCTTTGAGGAGAAACATCTCATCTTGGGAAGGTTGTTTATCCTAGAAAAGCAAGATATCTGGATCTCAAAGCGGAGCTTCAGCCTTGAGTAGAATGCCTCAGACAGGCAAAAATGTTAAATAATCAGCTTTGGAGACATCATTTGTGTCAAAATCATTTCAGCTGCCCCTGAAATGTTGCTGCTTCTGATACGAATGTAGTTGCTTAGCACTGTGCAGCACAGTTCCTTTTGGAACTGTGACAGATGTCTTTCCCAGTCCCTTTACAAAGGAGATTTGTGGAGTACCTAAGTAACAAGATCTGGATTTTCACCAAAAATAGTGAATTTTGAAGAGTGATGACACTTCCAAATATGTTACTTCCACATCACAGAAGGACAGCGCAGCAGTTGATCATTTATTTCTCAGTGACAGTGGCATGAAGTCTTGAAATGTGGGATGAGTGGGAGGTTTTCTTCTCAGACCTTCATTTGCAGATGGACTTTTTTTCTGAGAAGGGGCATTGTAATTGATGTAGGTGGTGTGGATGGCGGAAATATGCCAGCCCTGGGGATGCTGTGGGAGTCGCTGGTTCAAGAGGATTAATGAAAGAGCCCCCTTCCCTTGAGTCTTGTAAGAAAACTAATTGCTAACATGCTCTGGCTCACAACGTTGACCTTGGCTTATAGCCAAATGGGATGGATTCACAGGGCTGTAAAGAGAGTTTGTAGAAGTGTTTTCTGAAGTGTTCTGCTCCTTTTGCTGTTGATGTGAAGTTGAGTGTGTCCTCATTTGGTTAAAATAATCATGAAATCTTGGCGATTTCAGCTGAGCAAGAGGTGAACCACATGAGCTTCTTGTTCCCCTAGCCTTCACTTCTCATGTGTTTCCAGGATGCTCCTTGAAACAAGCAAGGGGCCAGCTTGGAAGAACCCATTGAGCGCAGTTTTCTGCTAGAACAGCAAGCATTCTGCAATCCCATGTGCTGGGCAGGAAGGCTGTGGCTTGTTTTAGCGGAACTTTGTTTGCTGCCATTTTATGGAGTTAGTTGCACCATTCTGATTTGGAAGCATTTCACATCCCTTCGGCGTGTGGTGCAATTCACCAGGAGGTCAAGCCAGCAAGATAAAAATAGCTGAATTCTGAAACCCTGAGAAATGGGTTTATTTCCCTTTTCCTGATAAAACCTGGGGCTGGGCAAATAACAGACTCAGTCAGGCTGTGGGTCAGAAGCAAGTAAAGCATATCTACCACTGAAGTTTTCTCTAACAACTAAAACATATTTGTTGTATTACCTCTGGGGATGTGTCCTTCTTTGCTCCTCTCATTGATCGCATGGAGCGCTGAGAAGATGAATTTGGAGATTTGATCCAGAAAGAACCATCAGGAAGCACAGAGTTTTTGCTTTCCTTCTGTTTGGTCAAGCAAAATGCTTAACTTGCCTGGTAATGGTTTATTTTTCCTGTGTGTTTTTGTTTTATCTTCTCAGGTTGCTCCACCACTACCGAGCAGACGTGAAGCCAAACCTCCCCCTCCACCCCCAAAAACCAGGAAATCCAGCGTCCTCTCTTCAGAGCAAGGATTGCAGTGAGGATTATTACTTGCTTGTCTAACAGCAAGTGCCTAGAGAGAAATGGCTGCTTTCTCTTCACTGACGTTCTGGGGCTTTCTACCCTAAAGACTAGTGATCTCGTTTGCCATTCCATTCACTTCCATTGAAGTTGTCCCTGGGAAACACCAAAAGGAGCTCTTAGTGTAACTGTATTCCCAACCTCTGGTTTACCTTTCCATTAATGAGACACTAATCACATCGGGGAAGAAGACAGTGTGCTGGAATTCTTGTCTTAGTCTTGTCTGTCCTGATCTTTTTCACTGATGCCATTTCAGGGGCTCATTCCTAGTGTAAAGCTATCACAGTAGTGATTTGAAACCAGGGCTTGAACCAAGGTAAGCCACACCAGTACGAGATGTGTTCTGCGGTATTTTCACATGGGTTCATTACAGCTTTGTGGCTGTACTAAAGCACAAATCCCTCCTTCTGTTGCTGTAGTCAAGCCCTGATTTACATGAAGTGAGACGGATCGCAGCCGTGCGATGTCAGGTGTCGGTGTATGATGTGTGGTCTCGCAAGGTTTGTGATTGCAGGCAGAGACCTGAGCATTGTTAGAATAAGAAACCTCTTTTCTGCTACTCATCATATGTATTTAAGATGAAGTGCAGACGTTCTGCCTTACACCATCTCTGCTCAAGTAGTGGCAGTTGATCACTCCCAATGGAGAGTTTAGGTTTGCCGGTACTTAATCTTAGTTTCACTGTTGATTCTGTTTTTAACACTGCAGAGCAGTTGATGTTCCTTCCTTTGTTATGTTGCTACTTTGTTTTGCATCTGGAACAAGGACTTCATCTTTGTGCTTTTTGAATAGGGTGTAAAAAGTGACTTTCCTCCTGTGGATGTCTTAGAACGGATAGAAGTTGCGTCGATACCAGCAGTGTATTGATACCAGCAACTTGGGGAGGATAGAGTGTGTACTGTAACTCTTACTTTGGCTGGCCAGATCCTCACAAATAGAAATAAGTGTCATCCTCCTTCCCCTCCTCCCCATCCGGGGCAGTTTTTGCACTTTGTTTTGTAGCCTCCCTTGGTCTAAGTTGTTCACAGCCACTAGACTTTAAGGAACCACTTGGATCTGGGATGTGTGGAGGACTTGACAGTTAACCGCCATGCTTCCTGTTGCTTGGATTACTCCAGCTCTGCGGCTTTTCTTTCCTTGGAGAATGAGATAATTATATTATTTATAAATATTTTATTAATCTGCTTAATTATTCTCTTTTAGTTATTTATTTCCTGCCCTCTCAGGATATCAGCATCAGTCTTTCCATTTTATTTATTCTGAAGAAGAAAAATGTCATGATCTTGGGTTTTAACCTGTTAAAATTCCTGCCTTTCACACAGCTGTATAGAGACCAAAGATGGAGCACAAATATCATTACTCCTTATGGACCAGCTTAAGCTGGAAGGAAGTTCAATTGAAAATTGTCTTGCAGTGTGCATTTCAGGTCTGTTCTACCATGGAATGATCTAGATCACTTCAGAAATAGCTTCAGCAGCTCCTTCTTGCTGTGTGGAGCAGGACCTTCCTAAACTCCCTGTTTCAGAACTCATTCCTTGTGAGGAACTTCACTGTCATCTTTTCAAGCGACATAATTATAACTTTCTTATATATCCCCCCAGAGTTGTCACTGCCACTTGGTGCCACGTTTATTTCTTCCTGGAAAGGGTATTGCTTGCTACCTGTCACTGTCATTAAGCTCCTGATTATTGGGTATAATTTATGGAGCTCTATTTAAAACCCTGCTGGGGATGTTGCTCACAAGATTCCAGTTTGTTTTGTTGTGTTTTGGTTTTTTTTTGCAGGCTGCTGCACCAATATTCTGCTCACATGACTTAAATGAGTTTTGCTGCCTTACTGAAGATCTCAAGTTGTTGGAGATAGGCTTTAATTAGGTTTAAACTCTTTATCAGAGGAAAACAAAATCAAAGAAACCCCATTCTGGCTGTTAGGACCAACATTGCCCTTTCTCTTGTTCTTATATGTTCCTTTGCCTTCTGTGTGACTCCAGTTAAGGAAACCTGCAGGAGCTGCATTTATTTTGCTGCACGTATGGCTCTGCAAACAGATTGCACTCATTAAGGGGTCATATCAGATTCCCATCACAGAGCAGGATGGAGACGTTGGGGAAGTTGCACTGCAGTCACAGTTGTGCTCGCTATAGCTCACATGCAATTGTTGCCTTCTCAGGGGAAATCTTTGAAACCTTCCTGGACAACCTGAGCGTGTTTCACCGCCTCTCCAGTGCATTGTAGGGCTTGTCAGCTCTGCGTTATGTTCATGGCCACAGATGCTGTCTTACTTGAACACCACAGGGTTTTCTCATCTTTCACTTCTTGTCCACTTCTCCCTCTTCTTGTGAGCGCTGTCTTCCTTCTGCTGCTGTTGCACATGAACTAAAGGATCCTCTGAAACTCTTTGCTTGAAGAACTTTTTGTCTTCAGCCAGAGTGTTTCGTTAAGGCAGAGCAGTAGGGTGAGGTGTGAGTGATAGAAATGTATATGTTAACACCACCTTTTGTAATTCAGTGCCTTGCCTTTGTATCTGCCTGTTCTCTCATTCCAAGGTACTTTTCCTTTCCAGAGCAGGTTTGCTTTTAACTCCTTTGGTAAGTCAGCAGGAAGCTCAGCGAGTGGCTTCTCATGGGCTAACAGCACAGCAGTCTGGTTTGGTTGTTTCAGTTCCAAGTGACATTTGAGTCATAATTCCCTGCCTTTCTGATCTGCTTTATTAACTTCAACATGCAGATGTACCTTGTGCAGCCAGCAGGTATTTTTCTGAGAGCAGGGAATTAGTCTGTGCAAAAAGACCTCACTGGAGGAAGCCTGACCTTGGGAGTATTTTTTCAGCCAGTCTTTAATGACCCTTTACACGATGCTTTTGGACTTTGAGGACATTTGGTTCTGCCTGCTTGTCTGGACCCTTTGCTTTGTAATCTCTTTTTTCCTCATTTATTTCCCGTTCCTATGATTACAGACTAGTGGTATGAACAGAATACCTGGCACATAAGTGGTTAATTATCCTCTCCCTCCCTTTCCTCCCTTGGCTCATGCCTCTATCAGCCACTGGGAATGTGAACCCAGTCGCTGTCTGTGCTGGTGCTGGTCCTGGTGCTGATGATGTCCACATTCCCAAATAGGTGGGGAGAAGTAGGGCAGCGGTGGAACTCCACCCCTGTGTTCAGCAGGGTCTGAAAGAAGCCTTTCATTTTCATCTTCAGCTTTTACTACAGAGCCGGCAACAAGGATACTGTCTCTCTATAGGTCTGCCTTGCAGTCGCCCCATCCCACCTGGCAGCTCTTTGGCACACTCTCTGCACACAGTGCACTCTCTGCAGCTCAGGCCTTCTCACTGCAATGGTTGTCATCACGAGGCATCACCTCACTGCAAGGAAAGGAGCAGCTGATGCTGAACTACAGAGCGAGGAGATCTCCCTTCCCAAAATGTGCAAATTTTCTACACCAACAGTTGAAGATAGGGGGGATTTTTGTTCTTTCTTAGCGTTATTGCTGTTCTAGAGCCTGTTGGAAGT
Source organism: Aquila spilogaster (assembly GCA_024606505.1). Classification (NCBI taxonomy): domain Eukaryota; kingdom Metazoa; phylum Chordata; class Aves; order Accipitriformes; family Accipitridae; genus Aquila; species Aquila spilogaster. The sequence goes on from JANHGO010000027.1 coordinate 50,198,097, forward strand.
GCTGGAAACTCCTCCCTTTTTCTTGCCTTGGGGCAAACTAACTCGCAGATAGGAGTTGAGTTTTCTTCAGTCTATTACTGACTTTATGAAGAGTTCTGTTCTTCGCTGATAGAAGTCAGCAGAGCTTACGTGGAGCTGTGCAATGGGATTTCTGTGCTGTCCCCAAGCGATGTGAGCCTTCATTCCACTTTTGGAAAACAGCATTGTCCTTCTCAGTGTCGGGTTTTTAAAAGCAATTGGGCATTTAAGCGTGTGAGTAAGCACAGGGCCTCACTGGTTTTAATTAAGGAGAATTTAGTGCAGAATCCCACCAGACCTCTGATTTTTTAATTATTATTTTTAATATGTTCTGCTCTTTGCTGCAATACCTACCTAAGTTCTGAGATTTGATCTTCAGAGACTGTTTGAGATCGCACTACTTCGTTCTCAAGATGAGAATCAGCTTTCCACGTTACTTAAATGACTTTGGAAATATCACTTAATGTCATTTAAAGCGTAGGACTGAAAATGGGAGTCCAAGACCGATCCGTAGTAGTGATCTCCACGTAGCAGAAGTGAAAGCAAACAGTGGCGTTTGTACCGAGCTCATAGCTTTGAATAAAACAGAGTTCAGTATGCAGCCTGCAGAGAAGACCTGATCTGAGTCCCATCTCACAGCCGTGCTGTCCACAGCCAGTGTTGAATTTCATGTCGTGGAGAGGATCTTTCTTTTCTTTGGAGAAATGTGCTCAACACTTGTTTTGTGGAGCTTTTAATTAAAGCTCGTCACGCTGTGCTAAATTCCTTTAAAAATGTTACAGGCTCTAATCCACATCAGGGAAGAGGGAAAGAGACAGCTTTCCATTTCAGTGGATTATTGGATTAGGAAAGGACACCGATTCCAGTGAGAACAGCTCTGTGATCCGCGGCGGCAGAAATACTGTCGTGTATATGTAGCAGTTGTTGAGAACCTGTATCCAATCCCCATTGCGCTGTGCAGCCCAGAGTACATTGCCCAGATGAGCAGCGGGTTGGACTTGTAGTGATAGCGGCTCGGGTTTCCTCTCCTTATTTATTTTTGTAATTGTAAATGGAAAGAAGAAGTTTTAAGGTGTCTGTAACTTCACTGTAACCTTTTCCTTACGTGTAAAAACATTCTTGACTACTACTGCTACCATTTTTCAGTTCCTTTTGATTAAAGACTTCTGTACCCTATGTTTACTGTTGCAAACTATATTATGTAGTGGAATGGCGTGAGCTTTTCCTGGGACCGTGTCGGGAAAGAACAAACCACACGTAGATGTGATTTCATTTCTTGCGTGGTAGGAGGTGGGCTTTTCAAAAGCACATGAGGTTCACCTAGTTCTGCTCCTGTTGACATTCTTATTAATCATCACAATGCACTGCAGTGTGTATTTAACTGGTTATGATGTAAAGATGGATATTCCATCTGGAGCAGAGTGAGGTTCCTGATGTGGTGCGACCCTATGGTGTCAATGGATGTAGTTGTTCCCAGTTGATATTATAAAGGTTTTAATGACATGATGAACCACAGGACATGTTTGTCTTGAGTTCAGGAGAACGTGGCTGTTGTGTAACGCGTCCTTGTGAGCGTTTCGAGGTCCTGGATGTGATGGTTTAGTTGTGAAACACCCACCTCTACAGACTGCAAATCCTTTTTTCCTCTTCTCATCCTCTGTAATTGAAGCAGCAGAAAATACAGCTTTTAAACTGGCTCTGAAGGAAGGGTGGGAGCTAAGCATGGGAAAGGGAGGCTGCATCTCCCTGGGTAAATGGCATAGGATTCACTAAGTCTGTAAAGCAAGGTGTATAATTTTTTTTTTTTTAATGTATTAACTATTGTAAAGTTTGTAAATGCGTTTTTAATATAAATGTAGTTTTTATGAGTGAATCAGTAAAAAAAAAAAATAGCATACAAAAGTCTTTCATGTGTGGTTTACTGCCATGTGAGCAGAATTCCATTCCAGCAGTAAAATTATTTGTAATTAAGTTGTATTACTGTTGTATCCAGCGACTGTGATCAGACAGTGCCTGTGCCCAGGCATTGTGCATATGTGTGAAACAAAAGCTGTCACTGCCAAGTTTTCATCACAGAATGCAAAGCCAACCCCATAGAGTTGATTCCCCACCACTGGACTGGAACGTGTTCTCTTTTACCTACAAGTAAGTCATCTAGACAACAGTATCTTCCACTATTCCCATGTAATTTCATAGTATTTATTCACATACTGCAATCAAAGCAGAGGCAGGAGAGGAACTGTTTTCAACATTGCTTTGAAATTTTATTCTGGGTCCGTTGTTGGCTTTGTGGATTTAAATCTTCTTTCTTCTAGCTTCTCCTTCCATCAGACTTGCCTGTAAGCACACACCATGTACTATTTTAGAAGAGAAGAAAGAAGTTTGATGATGGAATTTTAAAGCCTGCTCAGATGCTAACGTACTCCTGTTGAGGTCTCTGTTGGAAGGAGGATTAGAATGACATAAATCTGACCCAACATGATCTCTCTGCCACCTGCCCATGGATCTGATCATGCAGTATAATGTAACTGACACTTATAATAGCCCTTTTCATCCCAAAGTGCGTGACCAACTTTACATCTGTTAACGGCCCCACCACCACAGCAGTTCTTAGAGGGCGGCCCAGCAGCTGCAGAACACTGCGTTTTGGCATGAACTTACACAAAGCATCAGTATGCAAAATGCCCCCGTCAACTTAAGCAGCTGGGCCAAGACAGCAAGGACAAGAAAGCTGTGCTTGCAAAAGCACTACAAGGTGGGACAGTTGTCCTGTTCCCATTCTCTGTATACCTTAGTGCTTTTCAAATGGAAACAGCGTTCCTGCGTCACATCCTGCTGGACCTGGTCTCCTGTTTGTGCATCTATTTATGTTGTTCCCTCAGAATTGAAAGCCTGAGGTGCTTTGGGTAGAGGTGCTCAGTATGTTATTGTTTTCCTTCTGTATCTCAGCTCAGTGTATCTCTGTTTGTGCTCACTACCAGCAGCTCCAGGAAGTGATGAAGGCAACCTGAAAAGTTGATTCCATGGGCTGGTCCGTTTCCTGACACCTCCCTTCTCATTGCATAGTGCTCCCATGTCAAGTTAACGTTGGAAAACCTACATCTGGAAAAGCTTTAATTTGTTTTCAGCGTCATTAAGCAGCTCAAAGTAAGAAGGCCACACGTTCCAGGCTATACCGCAGGAACAAGATATGCCAAGTAAGTGTGTGAGTGTGTATTCAGACCTCAGTAAGAGGGAAGAGTTACATCATCAGAATTTTTTGTTTGGGCTTCAAAAATTAATTGGAGATGGAGTGTTTCAACTTTAGGACAACTCAACCCAGAAAGTGGGGACCATCTGGGCAGATCAAGGTGCTGCTGTATTATTTGAATAACACTCTTCTGCTTGAGAGTGTTCTTTCTGTGGCAGTTCGTGAGTATGTGAAGTCTCTGCTGTCACTGCATTAGAGCATCTAATGGAAAACACATTTCCCAGGCTGGGGACCTTGGGAGCAGCACTTCCATATGGCTCAATCCTTCAGCTGGCAAAGCGTGCCTTTGAAGTTAAGCATCTGCGAATGCAGCCTACATTTGTATTAAGGAAGTACGTGCTTGACTTTATTTTGTTTTTAATTCAGAAAATAATGACATAGCTACAAGGGGAGCAACAAGATTAATGTGGTCATATTCTAGGGCTGTAACTTGGAGGTATCTGAGAGTGATGCAGATGGTAAGCGCAGAGCTGGGATTGCAATGTGTGAACTAAGCTTACCTGCCTCTTCTTCCCCACCACTTGCACCCCTCCACCCCATGCTTTCCCAGCCTGGACTGGTCTGCAATTTTCTCACGGCAATAAGAGAAAAAACACGTTACTTACCATGGTTTCCTTCAGATCACTCAACCTGGGATGCTGGTATGAGCCAGGGCATTCAGCCTTCTGCACTTCCCCTAGATTTTCCATTTCGTTTGCGATCTGAATGAGGAATGAACACAGCCTTCATGAAAATAGATTTTTCTCCTAAGGCAACTCTACCCAGGTTAAAGGCAAAATTCTCATTGCACAGTTGTATTTACCTCTTTCCTATATGCTGTGCGTATGCTTCAGCAACCACAGAATGTTGGAACTATAGTTACAAGGGACTGCATATGAAGTATTAGAAAGCATAAGAAAAGCCATTGGTGGACACATCTGCTTTGTGGTTTGAGTCCTTCAGCGAAGCGCTTGCCATCTAATCCCATACCAGCTGCCATTGCCACGTTCTCACTGAGGTGGATGGATGTTGTCACAAAGCAGCTGATCAGAAGGGCGGCTCAAACAAGGGAGAGGATGAAGTCAGGTTTGACCTGGAAGTCAGACTTCTATCCCTCCTTTAGGGCAAACTGCCCAAGCTTTCTGTCTGCCATAGAAGCACTGTTGCGTGTGCAAGGCTCTCATTTGTCACCATACACATGACAATTGTATGATGTCAATGGTACACCATACACCACAGCACGATCTGCTTTCCAATTCCTACTTGACACAATCTACATGTGTATGTGTGTAATACACACGTGTTGAGAGAGAGACCCACAGTAAAGTCTGTCATCTCTGATACTGCCATATGGCTCTTTGCTCGCATCTAGTACAGATAAGGGATTGTAACAAAAACGAGAGTTGTTTTACAGTCCTGAACGTACCTCTTGAAATGATTCCACCAGATCTTCGGCGTTCCTTTTTCCTCCCGGTTGCAGGCCATAAGACCAGTGTTGAGCCAAGCAGATTGCCACAGACGTAGTAAACAGGAGGACACCAACCAAGATCTTCCTGGACTTCTCCATTCTGTGAGAGAACAAAGCATATTTCTGATCCTGTGTCGTTACAGCTCAACTTCTATCGTACGGAATCATGGCAAACTTTCTGGAATGGACCTTCAGCTCTGACCTGCACCCTGATGGCACTGTGCCTATGTGTGGGTCACAGCTGGGTTTTGAGCCCCTCAAAGCGTGGATTAGCTCAATACAAAGAGATCTGACATCCGAGAAATTTGGACAGAGATCTGAATTAGGATTTTTGAGCGCCCTTTCAGAGCTTTAGGAATGCCTGGATCTCAAAGGTTCAGTGAAAATCCCTGTTGATATTTGACAGATGGGTGCAGTGTAGCCAATTTCTGTTCTAAGAAGTGCTGTTTGCAGTGCCTTCTAATGCAAGTTTCTTCCAATGTGAGCATCTTTAAGGACCTGAAAAGGTGAAATGGATATGGCGTGCTGTTCAAGCACATTACCTGCTTGCTGAGAGAGGCTGCAAAGTCGCTCCAACTCCTCCCCGCTGGAAAATGTCCTGTGAGTTCACTTGTCTCCCTTTATATCCAGCCACCCCACCACCAAACCTTTCACAGCAGGTGACACCACCTCATTCCATCTTACACACTACAATTTTGTTCTTAAAGTTGTTGTCGTGTAGTAAAGAAGTAAAGCACATAATTGGAACAGCTGGGTGTAGCTATTACCTACAGCTGTTTTCTCTTGGAGCCATAAAGGTTACAGCTTTCCTTTTAAGAGGCCGTAAACCTGACGTTCAAACCTAGCTGGCTGCTTTTGCCCCATGGAAAATACACAGTCTTTCAATGGCTTCTGTTTTTCTATAAGCAAAATCTCTCGTGTGGGTTTGAATTTCTGAAGAGTGCCTTACAGGAGTTGAAATGGATAAGGAATTTGGTTTATTCTCTGTATATCAGACCTGGAGGAAACAGACTTTCAGTGCATAAACGAGAGCCTAAGGTTGCACGAGCACGTGGCGTTTTGCATGCACTTCTATAAGTCCTTAATGCTTAAATAAAAATGCCTTCATGTTCTGTGCTCTGTAAAATGCAAAGCAGTACCAAACTGATAAAAGAGACACATTTATGAGGTTGTGCATGTGCTGAGGAAGGGACTCTCTTGCTTGAATAGCACCCTCTATATATGGAGAATCCTATTCATACGTATATACATACATACGCGCATATAGATGTGTGTGTAAAGTTAGGCATCGAAACACTTCTGGAGTTGTTTTGTGCTTGAGACTTCATGCACTGCAGGTTTTGAAGAGGTCGTGGTAGCAATCTGCGTTCAGAAGTCAAATTCAATAATTCTGATGGCAGAAACCTGATTTTTTTTTATCCACCTGGCCCCTGTTTTGACTTGCTCTGCGCTGTTTTATGTGCAATTGGGTGTATCATGTTTAGTGGTCTTTAAACATCCTCTCTTCCTGCCCCCATGACCTCTTTGAGATTAATGGATTAAATGTAATTTAATAAGTAAATAGTTGAAGGAGGATTTAGTGACTTTAGCAAAGAGTAATTTTTCCTGCTGTAATGCTCCTACTCACAGCAAGAGGAGCCAACATTAGTTCAGCTGATAAACTGATCAAGCTGTGAAAATAGTTGGTTTCAGTGGGAGAAAGGTTACCTTAGTGTAGGCAGATCACTTGAGAAGGGAGATTTTCTGTTTTATGACTACTTCCTTCCCTGTTCTGCCCAGCAGAAATTAAGGTTATTACAAAGGAAACTTAAGATTTTGCTCATCCTGAAGGATGGCATTTAAAGAGGGGAAGGAGCCTGCTTAGCCCGATAATTGCACCTCTTATTAACCCACCACCTGAAGCCAAGTCTGCCAGCTGGCCCTCATTGTGCTTCTCGGTGGGTCTCCTTAGAGCTGCTCCTGAAGCACATTAGGAAGGAGCCGCAGTGGTTGAGAGAGCTGTTCCCATGTCTCGTGTTCAACTCCGGGCCACGGTCCCAAGTTACATCAAGGAGGTGGGAGGCTGGGGAGGAGACTACAGCTGGTTCTGTTTGCTCACAAATACTTCTGCAGCCCTGTGCAATGGAAACCAACAAAGGACACTGATTTTGGCGGAGGCAGAGCCTGCATGGAAGGCTGATCCAAGGTCTGGGAGAGCTTCAGTCAGAAGAAATCGAAGTGTAGAGTTTTGCACGTGCCCCCTCTTCAGTTTCAGCCACTGGTAAATATGGTTGGCATAGGCTCTTCAGAATTGCTTCTAGATGCTGACTTTCCATATGTCTTGTGTTTTTATTAGCAGTATTCTATCATAGAGTTTATTGAACTGAAATCCTCAGCCCTTTATGCAGACCAAAGTCAAGCACAGTTTTTTCATCTGGAAATGCTTTAGAATTTACTAAGTAACCTGGGCTAATACCAGACCTGGAGGTTGGTGGCCCTGCCTGTGGCAGGGGATTGGAATCCGTGGGGTCCCTTCCAACCCAAGCCATTCTATGATTCTGAGTGGGGCAGTGTAGCTGCTTGCAGCACGTGACAATAATCTCTGACATGGAAAGTGGGTCTGAAAAAGTGCACATATCTATGTAAACTGTGGCCAGTGACTTCTAGCTCCAAGTATTTTATTAAGCAAATATGATGGGTGAGGACAAATGAATGACAAGTTGAAAAAAGATGAAAGAGGGCACGGTTTAAGTTCCCAAGGAGAATGAATCAAATATTGCAGTAATCCACCCCTCCTAAGTCACATTTTCTTGCTTTTCTGACAGGTAAACTTTATTCTTGAGTATAAAAACTCTTCTGCTTTCTGCAGTAGCACAAATTGCCTGCCCAGAAAGAGAGATGTTTAAAATTCTGTCTAATTGGGAAGTAAGTAATCAAGTACACACCACACAGTCCTTTTAAGAGAGCACGTACAAATCCAGGATAAGGGTCTCACGAATGGCAAAAAGCCAACTTTAGCTATAGTTTGTATACACACAGCAGTGAATTTTATGATCTGGCATCTTTTCTGCTTTCTTGTCATTCTAAGTAAAATTCAAGTAAGACAAAGACACTCGTGTATTTCCCACTTTTATTAATGCAATTTGAATTAGGCTGGAACCTGCAATTTCTGAATATGCCACTTTGGGCTATTCATACAGCTCTGTCATAGCAAAAGAGGTACCTTAAATTCATCTGCGAATGAATAATGCCACATGCTGTGATTATTTAAAACATAGTGCTTCAGTGAAAGTTCAAATATATTTTATACAGTGATTATGAAAATATATTTTCCATACAATATTGTACTTCTGCTAGCTACAAAATATGATAAAGAAAAATAATTCATTTATTTCTCTAGCCCTAGGAATCTTCTTCTTCTGCAACATATACATCACTCAGTGAAGGTGATAAGGTGGGAGATGGGACTCCAAAAACCATGAAGTAGTTCCCTATGGATGTATTTGAGCAAGGACAGGGTGTTATCCTAGAGCCAGATTAAAGAGGCCAGGGAATCCAGAACAGAAATCCCAATTCTGAACCACACAGCTGTAGGATTTTGAGCCCTGGAAGTTCACATGATATGCCTGAGTCAGCCCAACTTGATAATGATCCTGCACTTCTCCCCCAAACACATCACAAACTGTTCCTAAACTAATCTTTCCAGATCAACGGCAAAGCAGCATTTTCATAGCAACCACTGAGACAATAAATATGACTTCTGTTCAGAGGACAAAGAAATTCTGCACTGCATTTATGAGGCAATGCACCAAAGTAACTGGAACTCAAACCACTGCTGACAGATCGCATTCGGTAAGTTTGTAACGGCTATATTTCCTTAGATTCTATGTTAGTTTTACCTTTGGGGTATTTTAAAGAAACATCTGAGGTAAGAGTTCTTGATGCGCCTTTTTTGGTATAGTTTCTTTCTGTGCTTTTTGATTGTATATAAAATAAACGTTAGACAAGAACTAAGCTTGATACAACAGTGGAAACAGCTCATGAGATGAAGTGCACCACCACCTAAAGAAATGCTGTGCGGCTTTCTGCACTGCAGAAGTCACATAGTTCCATATTTGCTCACATGTAAAGCAGCTGTGGAAAGGGCACTCTGCCCCATGCAAGAGGCTTTCACAGCCACTTTTAAGCAGGCCCAGAGTGGTATACTGGGATCTGGCTGGGGAAGGGATTATGCCCATGCGGTTAAGGATTCAGTGTACAACAGTATTTGCAAAGTACATGGAAGGGAAACAGTTGCCATTTATTCATGTACTGGAGGCATGGCATGGGGAAAAAGGAGTGGGTGCTGCAGCCCCAGTGCTCATCTCTGGTAACAGTGGATTGTATTTTCCCATGTACATTTAATTTCCCACCAAGAATGAAGAAAACCTATAAGTACTCCAGGATGGGAATGGACTGGACATTTGAAAGCAAGAGAATGTTTCCTTAGCAGCTGTAATCGATAGTGCAATCGTATACTAATTTGGAAAAGATTAAATAAGCAATCCCGGTTTTGAATAAGAATGGTTTTGTTATAACCAAATCTGCTGTGTATGCAGATCCCTTCAGTGGAAATGGCTTCCACAGCACATTTTAGAAGATAATAAGCTGTTCTATACCTGAATCCTAACTACTACAAGGCAGTATATTACCTATGATGACAGTTAATTACTGTTTTCAACCCAGAAGAGTACCTGAAAACATCCTGCGGACATTATCTAAACCACATTTCATTTAACATACTGTGCATGAATAAAGAAACTAGTGTATTTACAGTTAGTCTAACTGTAAACCTGAACTTTGATGCTACTATACATGAATAACATTTTCTATTCATATTGCAGCTACAGATTTAATAAATAGAATTGCATATATTGTGCTTTATAAATTAAAATGAATTCCAAAGTGAGGCAATGCTCATCAACAAAAAGCCACGCACTCTGATCCTAGAACAGGTCCACTTTCCTCACTGTTCAGAGGTAGAAACAGTATCTATTTATCTATTTCTACCTCTTCAGTTAAAGCTCCCTCCCCAAAAAGCAATCAAAATAGTTTACTTAGGCACTACTGCAAATATAAGTTGTCTAATAACCAAGACTTCTAACTTAATCAGGGGAGGACATGAAGAAAGTCACCGTGTTTTAATTCCTTCCTCTTCAGCATATTCTCTTCCCTATCTGACGCTCTGAGACATGTGCAAAGGTGTCAGCATCTCTTCAAAAATAGCTCCTTTTACATTAGATCCCCTCAAATTAGCTTCTTGTAGATCACAACCTGAAAGATCACAGTTCTGAAGGGTAAAAGAGATCAAGTATTAGTTGAATACACACAGAACTTGGCTCAAAAACTGCATTTAAACAGAAGCCATGTACATTTCTATAACTTCAATCTCCTTACTCTATCACAAGATACAACTAAAACTAGAGTGAGACAGTAGTTGCTTTTCACAGTAACAGCTGGATTTGTTTTTGCTGAATGCCAGCAATCCCCAGAATTCTATCAGTTGACCACTTAGTATATAATGAATTGTAACTCACTTCCAAATCAGTTCCTGCCAAAGTTGCTCCTCTAAGATTACAGTTCTTTAGTTTTGCATTTTTCAGTGTTGCAACTCTGAGATTAATTCCTGTCATTTGACTGCCTTCCATGTCAACACCTTTCAGGTTAGCACCTGGAACACAAAAGTACTTTTACAAAGTAAGAACAGTTAGAAACATGGAATTCCAGAAAAATGCTTGTTCAGTGCCATGTAAATTGATATTTACATGTGGTGATTACACAGTTGCACTCAGTCTTGCATATATAGCCTCTTCTAACGTAAAAATGAATTGCTCAAACCATGGCTCACATCTTGTATATAACATATGGATCTTAAAACACGTGTGGCTCAGTTTCCATGGAGTACCTAACAAGCAAAAACCTCTTACCTTCCAAATTAGCTTTAAGGCCTGATGGGTCTTCAAAATTGCACCCTTTTAGAGATGCTCCTTCTGCATTGGAACACAGCATCTTTACCCCTTGGAGGTTCGCACACTGATAGAGATAAATGCATCAGTGAAATTCATGCAAGTGCAGAATTGAACAGTGCCAGAGGTAGTCAGATTGTAGTCTTCATTTATGCTTAAGAAGTGAATCACAACAGTCTTGTTGTTTTGAGGCAGTGTAAGAACTTGATATTACTTCATCAGGACAAGTAATTCCACACCCTCCTTCTCACCTCCCCCCACCTTGTTCTAATTCCTCTTTCCTTAAAATAACAGGACAGCCCAAATTTTCCAAAGCATAGCAATTCTTACATCAAGCACTGATCCAGAGAGGTCAGCTCTTTCAAGATTTGCACAACATAGATTGGCATGTGCTAGGTTGCAGCGGCTTAGGTTAGCCATCTTGAAGTTGATGTATCGAAGATCTAGTCGTGAAAGATCTGCTCCACTGAAATTGAGACCCTAAAACCAAACCCAAAAGTTACAAAAGGTAAGGTGTAGCTCTGAATACACAACTGTTAAGAGCATCATTTATCACACACACACAGATATATACACACAGCAAGAGCATTTATTCTACTACATAAGACTAAAGCCAATGCAAAGCTGTAAAGCATTGACTTTGGTTATCTGAGTGCATCCTACATTTAAAGAGAACAGCTTAAAAACTGATCTGAAGTAAAGCAGCCCAAACACAGCGCTCAAATTTCATGTTAAAGTTACTCCACCACAGCTTGGAATCAAAACTCAATTAAAAAGAGGAAGGCAGGGGTGGGGAACCACATGCTTGAATTTCACGTCATCATATGATGCTGCATGACATTTCAACACCTGACACCAACACTACAGATCAAGGCAAAGTTTGCATTTCCGCACCTGACATCGCAGCTCAGACTTGGTTGGGGTTGCCAGCAGGAATCGCACAAACTCTTTTCGAGATATAGGAGAGTGATCCTCTGCTGGCTGTGAGTTCTGTTGAGAGAGTTGTTTACAAGCTAATATGGACAGGACTAAATTATATATTGCCTGGAAGAGCAGGACATGCACATTCATGTATAAAAGCAAGCAAGTTACCTTAATAGCTATTTCTAGATGTTCAATTAATGAATCGATACCAAAAAACCTGGCTTCTTCCAAAACACCTAACAAAACAAAGCAGTATTTGTTATTTACACGGAGCCATTAAGCGAGATACCACTCTTCCCTTACTGGAGAAGGCAATGTATAGCCACGCCAAGAACATAAGCTTCAGGTTAACTCACCCTTACTATCAGAGGACCACCAATTCAACTGACTTTCTCTATTTGTCATAACTCTCTTCTAGCTGCACTAACCAACAGATGAACAGAGCACCTGCTGAACCTTAGGAAATCCCTAACAAATGCATGAGCTAATAGAACTGTCAGCCATGCGCATTATATTACATTGTAATGGGACAGAGGAAAAGTGAGCTTGCTTCCACTTAAAAAGAAAAAATGAATTTCCAAGTATTAAGATATAAAATCCAGGGCACTGTTTGAGAATAAATTCTCCATAGTAAAATAACAAACATTTAGATAAACAGACAAAAGGCCCAGTGATTTTATCACATTTATCTCAGGCAGAGTTTGACTTTTAAAGAACATTAACTTAGGAGATGTCATGCAGGTAATACCTACCTAGCAAATTGATGCCATCATTTACAATGAGCTGTCCATGACGCAAATAGTTCAAAATGGGCTCAAAATACTCCGGACTGCGATCAATTAGGAATGCTCCTCTGTGATCTTGCTTATTTCCCCAAGCATCTGTTGCCACAAAATACATATGATTAAATCTGAAAGCATTAGTTTCAAGTTTCAGGTTGTTACTACCAAAGGGTTACAGGATTGAAACCTTCCACATGAAAGGGTATTTCTGAGAGAAAAGGAAGGAAAATAGGAGTGGAGGGGAAAATTCCCCTTACATCTAACCCCTTTCTGCTATAAATGGCTAAAACACATTTCATGACGTGCCTAACAACCACTGCTAGAGTAAAATAAGCATTAAGATTTTAATCTGCCCCTCATTGGTAAACACATCTCATTGGGTGTTCACAAAACTGAGTAAAATGTAACAGTAAGAAAAATCTGAACTAGAAAAAAAAAGCCTCCAAAATATTAACTCTGCATGGGAGTTCTGTTTTCAATTAATGAGATAAATATATGAAAAGGAGAAATATACAATTAGAGAGAACGGTCATATATTGTGCTTTGATACTTTAACATACTTATAATACTTTAACATATGAACAAGAGCTTAAACTTAATAGTGCCTTTTACCTGTTTGGCTAATTCGTTAGCTTAAAGGGTGAGTTTTATTTCGAGATACTAACCTTTATCTTTAAACATGTGGGCCAACATACTGTCAGGTTCTTTATTAACCAAAGTACTCCTAGAAAATAAAGGCAGTGCAATTTTATTTTTAGAATGGAAAGTTTTGCTACGAGACCCATTTGCTGGAGGGAATGCATTTCCTGCCCTTGGCACGTTCAAGGTAATTAATGGTGCATGATATGCATTCCAACTCCGTACTGATTTAATTTCAGAGGAGATAACAAAATGCACTTCTGATCTAAGGTGTATCAACGGTATTTTAAACACAAAGCACTTTGTTATCTGAAATATTCCAGGGATAAATTCAGGCCTGTTCAGGCTTTTCACTGCTGTTACCACACATGTAAACTGTTTAAGAATTTGTTTCAAAACAGTGGCAATAAATGCCTAATACTGAAAAAGCTGCAAAAGCCCTCCTACTCCATAGGAAATGATTTTTCTAGCTCTTCCTCAGGAGCATCCAAAGTCTCACTACCTGAACACATACCAAATACTATAGCTACCTTACTGAAGGTAATTCCGACTAAACTAGCCCCATTTTTACCGTGTGGTGGTGAAGTATCGACCTCCAACATTGAGTGTTAACCAGTCTGTGTGTGACCCTGTCAGTTCTTCATGAGGTCTCACATCAGCCTGAGGATCTACATATGTGATAAGAACACAGATGTTAGAATTGTGAACATTTCTGAAGCCTCCATATAGTAAGAGGTTTCTGAAAACACCAGAAAATTAAATTTTCAATTTACACTAAAGCAAAGCGTAGAATCATAGAATGGCTTGGGTTGGAGGGACCTCAAAGCCCACCCATCCCCTGCCACTGCCCCCCACCAGATCAGGGTGCCCAGGGTCCCACTCACCAGGCCAGGGGCACCTCCAGAAATGAGGCACCCACAACTCCCCTGGGCAGTAGTGCCAGGGCATCAGTGCCCTCTGAGTAGAGAATTTCCTCTTAACATGGAACCTAAATCCTCCCTCTCTTAGTTTAAATTCATTCCCCCTTTTCCTGTCAATATCTGCTCATGTAAACAGAAGGCTGAAGAATTACAGAGACTTACCAATGAACGGTTCCCCTTCACAGACAAACAGAACATCATCATCTCTGGAAGGGGAGAGGGCAGGGGGAAAAGAAACAAACAAACAAAAAAAGATTAAACAGCTTTCTGTACATCTAAGTGACACTGGAATCCCCTCCTGATCAGTTTCAGGTAAATGATAATCAGTTGCCATTAGTTAGAATTAAGTATCTGATTGTTCTCTTAACTTTTCAGGTTCCAATGGACTGCAATACTACCAGCTGCACTAGAGATGCTACCAATAGAGACCTATATCAACCAGGCAGGGATCACTTCTGTTATTCAGCAGCTTTAATTTTACAAAATAGTTTCTTCTCTCCCCACTCTGAGGGGCTTCATGTTACATGAAGCCAAAGCCATGCCACAGTTCGTCTCCTTTTCAAAAAGATCTCATCCAAGTGCTGAACAGACTATTGGGGCTTTCTGGCATATGTGAATCCACACAGAGGGATGTTAAAAAGTACACAATGCAGCTTGCATCAAATTCAGATCCATCAAAATAGAAATGCTTTGTAGTTCTGTAGACAGCATTATTTTTTTCCTTGAGGTGAGTAATTCCATTGAGTATACTGGCTGGAAAAGATCTAGTTTTACGGAAAGCACTTGTTATTACAGAATGGCTTAGTTTGGAAGGGGCCTAAAAGACCATTGAGCTCCAATACCTTTGCCGTGGGCTGCTTGCCCCCCACCAGATCAGGCTGTCCAGGGCTCCAACCGGCCTGCCTGAGCAACTGCAGGGATGAGGTATTCACAGCTTCTGTGGGCAGCAGTGCTAGACCCTCACCACCCTCTGAGTACAGAGTTTCCTCCTGACATCCAACCTAGATCTCCTCTCTTTTAGTTTAAAGCCATTCTGCTCTGTCCTATCACGGCATGTAAAAAGTCAGTCCTTCTCCCGCATGCAAGCTCCTTTCCAGTACTGAAAGGCCATAATGAGGTCTCCCTGGAGACTTCTCCAAGCTAAACAAGCCCAACTTGCTCAGCCTTCCTTCATAGGAAAGGTGTTCCAGCCCTTATTAAGGTCAGTGCATTAACAGGCTATTAAATTTCCATCCATGATTTGGCATTTATGGCATCAACCTTACCTGATCAAAGCAATATCATCGATGAGCCCACCTTTCCCATTGTAAACACTGGTTGCTTTGATTCCCAGCTTATTGCTCGCCACAGACAGCAAATCCGACAGCGTGCCATACACAGCCACCACCTGTCAAGAGAAGGGAACCATACTGGGCCTGCTGCAGTGTTGGGCCTTAAAGCCTGAACTGCTTTCACTACAGACGCTGCCACACAGCACTGAACGCAGTTGAAGGATTATTTACGAGCTGTCCAACAGAACCCAGGAAGGCCGCAGAACATCCCTCACCTGCTCAGGGCATGGTTCTATCAGCACAACACCGCTAAGGAGAATCTGAACTGCAGGGAGCCGCGACTGGCAGCTCAGGGTAGCTCCCCACAGCACCCAGCACTGCCCCACACCCAGGCCTAGGCCCCAGCCCGGCCCCAACCCCAACCCCTAGTGCCCCAATCACGGCCGCAGCAGGCAGCCCTCCGGCCCCAGTCAAGCAGAGGGAAGCAGAATGCCACAGAAACACCACGTGCAGGCTCCTAAAGCTTTCCCACAGGCCGCAACCTTCGCCCCTCACCTTCCCGTTCCGGGGACTGCCGTTAACGAACAGCGTGACCCGCCTCATGCTGCGCCGGCGGCGCCCCGCTCCTCCTGCCGCCGAACCCGGAAGGCAGAGCTCCGCGAGCGACGGGAGCTGCGGCCAATCGTAGCCAAGCCGCTGGCCAATGAGAAACGCGCTCCGCTGGAGGGGCGGGGAAACGGCGGATGGGCGGGGAGTGGGCGGGGGCAGCGCTGCCGACAGCCAATCAAAGGAAGAGTTGGTTCCTTGAAGCCGAGCGCGGCCCGCGATTGGTGCGCGTTGTCACGCGGACGCGGCTCGCGCCGCCGACCGTTTCTTTCAAAATGGCACTGCGGAGCGAGAGTAACGGTCACTGATCCCTCCGCGGTTTGAACGTGAGAGGCGCGAGTGGGGCCGGCAGCTGAGGGGTGGGGGGCAGAGGGCGGCTGAGGGGAGTGGGGGCAGCGCGGGCAGCGCTGAGGGGGCGATGCGGCGGTGGGGCGGTGCCGGAGTGCCCCGTTAAGTTAAACTGCTCGTAGCTGTTGTAATGCAATTGCGATGCGATTGCGCTTAAAATACGTGTTTAGACGCCAAACTTCTGCGTTTGTCACAAAGTAAAAGCGCCGCCCCGTGTTTCCTTACCCGTGGCCGCCCTTCTGTGTGGGTTCTGGGCTTTCCCTGTGCCCCCCCCCCACGGGAATTCGTGGAGCTGCAGTCGTTTCCGATCATCAGTGGTCTCCTTTCCTTTATCAATTACCTCTTAAAGGTTCTCGTCCTTTCTGACAGGGAGCTGTCCTTACAGGAGGACCAAGAATGACGCAGTGTTCTTTTAATCTCAAAACACATCACAAGCAACGCACGGTCAAAGGTTATAGATGCTGTGCTGGAAACTAAAGACAATGGGAGCGGAAATCCTACAGTGAAGGAAGAGATCTCAGTCAGAAGAGTGGAAGGTTTGCAAAGTGGCTGAGCCCAAAGCCAAAATGGCGTCTGAGAAGGAGAATGTGAGCGATGGGACCGAAGGCCGAGAGCAGGGATCGCGCCACCACACAGAGGATGCTGTCCTCCGTCAATGGGCAGAGTGCCCTTTTCGTACTCTGAAAAGGACTGCGGTTGGTGAAGCAGCCCGGCCTCTGAGCAGCAAGGAGAATGTTTCAGGTAGACCTGTGCCTCTGGGAGATGAGTGCTACTTGATGCCTGCAAGGGTCAAAGCGGAAGAGAAATCCTTATCAGAGAAACAGGGGAGAAAAAGTATTGACTTTGCAACTGTAACAACTGCTGACTTTGGGATTACCCCAGAAAGCTTTGTTAATGGATCTACAGGTAAGGCAAGGCTGCAGTCATCAATGCTGCCTGCTGTTCTTCTCTGAGGAACAGACATCAGGAGGTTGTCCAGCACAATCCCCTATCAAAAGCTTCAGGGTTCAGTCAGGTTCATGGTGACCGGCTGAGTTAGGATAAGTCCAAAGGTAGGAATTTGATTTCATACCCTATTTGCTCTAATTCCCTATTTTACTTTTTTCTGCTCTGGTGATTAGCTGTCAGTGACTTTAATGTGGGAGTAGTCAGACAAACTCTCCAAGTATTGTTTGTGTTCCTTAACTTGCAATTGAAAAAGCTCAGTTTCTCTCTTGATATATGGTATAGTTGCTTTTTATTCTTTTCTTTCTTACTTGGAAAAGCAGTGGCCAAAGTCTTATTTTTCTGTTGTACAGTTTTAGAATCTATTTTTAGGGACTTGGTTGAAAACCAGCATGGAAGTGAAGGAGGGTTTCCTTAGCCCAGCAGCTAAATAAGGTTGTTTCCATAAATAACACAAACCACTCTTTAAGAAAACAAAATAAAAACCATTAAAACAGTATTCTGCTGTAAATCTTCAATGTATTTTTTTTCCTCCTGTCTCCATTTCAGCTAAGTCTCCAGCTGCACTAAAGCTGAGACGAAGATCAGCCATTGGAGCGCGGGGGTCTCCGGAAAACAATGCCCTCATTCAATACCTTGCCCAGCAGAAAAGCAGTAGGCAAAAAGAAGCTTTTACCCAGGTGAAGGTCATTCTCGGATGTCTAATGCATTATTTTAATTCCCCTAGAGATCAATATGTAAGTCTTCCAATTTAACACCTGCTGGCAGAAAGAGAATACAAGTCAAAGGAAGGAGTCAGTAGAAGAAACAACTGTGGCCTTAATTTTGTTGATTTTCCTTGGACGCCTTATTTTAAAATAGAGAGTTGATACTGGTTTTGTTTCTGTAGAGTCTGGAATCCTTTTTTGTGTTTGACTTGCTCGCTTGTTTTAATATTCACTTACCATAACCTTAGCTTAGCTGCATTCACCATATGTACATATCTCACAAATTAAACTTAGATGGTTCAGATTTAAGTAAGTACTAAGGTAAGTCATTTTTCTTTTTTTTTATTTTTTAAATCAGACTTGTTTTTAACTCAAACCAACACAGACTCACAGAAAACAAATTCTGGAAATAGCATAGGGGGACAGATTGGGAAAGAGAAGAACAACATATTTCATGATATCGTTTCTTTTTTACTTGTTTTTCACCATATGAGTAAAGCAGCAGTGAGATAAAATACTTGCTTCTTCCCTGAGTGTGCTTTATGTCAAAGGTATAAATAGGAACTAAAAAAACTCTGTGTCATCTTGGAAAAAGCATCTGCTGATGTTGACTTCCCTTTAGCAGGCCAGTCCTTTTCACTTTGCCACCTCGTTGAAGAGCAAAATGGATATCTTTCAAACAACTTTCAAGTCAGTGCAAGGAGCTGAAGGGAAGACAAGCTCCTCTGGACTCTCACAAGTATTTGATGCTTCTCAGGAAGACGGCTGCTGTAAGTTAACTGTATTTCTGCTAAAAGGTTCATTTTAAATATTAGGTCTTCCTTTAAGACAATACATATGAAACAACACTAAAAATGTTTTCCTCTGTAAGAGCTGACGGTGGTTTGGGGGTTTTTGTTTGGCTTGAGATTTTTTTGGTTTTGATTGTAACTCTTACCTGTCTTGAATATGATATGAAGTCTTCTGTTCAACAGCTTTTAAGTACATTTAGAAATCATGTTTCATTACTGTGAATTTCCATATTTCCTAATTAAAACAGTATGGATAGCAAAAGCAAGTCAGGGCAGTACTGTGGCAACTGTGAGAAGGCTGTACTGCTGGTCTTGATAATGTGTATATAGAAAGAACAACTGTTTCTTTTTTTGAAGAGTTGCTGATGTTATTGTCAAAGTAGAAGTGAAAATTTCATTTTTTTTTTCTGACTCAAAAAGTACCTGCCTTTAATCTTATCATTCTGTGATAAGATGATCATAAAATCTTATTTTTTTGTGAAGAAACCCAAAAATAGCATTCACTCAAAAATCTGAAATTGTGGTTTGTTTTTCATCACAGTAGCTCAGAACAAAGCACCTCTCACTAAAGAACACAGTCTGGGTCAGAAGAGTGAAGCTTTCGTGTCTGACTGCAATGGAGCTGATGTTAAAGAGAATTTAAAACAGAATTTGACCAATGGCAGTAAGCCTGCTAGGAGGATATGCACCATCTTGACTTTACAGCAAGATGTCACTGAACCAGCTGCTGTTTCAAAGGTACTTATCCAAGTGTGGGCAAAGAAAGTAAATTGCACAGCCTCCCTTGGAAGAATTTTGTCTTATTATCACAAGTTAAGGGAAGCAAAATCTGGTGTAGACACTGATGTTATGGACAGTGGGAATGCTGTAAGCTGTCCTAGTCAACAAGGTTATTCTGATAGTTACAAAGAAAAGCTTATTTTATTCTATTCATAAAATTTAAACATGTATAATGTATTTAAATATGTATAATATTGCATAATATTCAAATATTCCTTTTGAATCCACAGCTGTCACTGTGTGGCACACTGAATTCACAGATTTGGCAAATACAGATGTCAGAAATGTCAAGTGCTTCACAAAACTGAGCAGATTATTTTGACCTCCATCTTATCTTATGTGTGTGTATATGTATCATCTTTGTATTCTTGTAACTTCTCTAGGAACGGACTTACAAGCAAGACAATCCTATTGAGTATTCGGAGGCTGTTCTAATTAGAGATATCTTAGAAACAAGCCCTGGTAAGAGGATTCATCAGTATTACAATCTTGTTATATTCTTATTAGAGAAAGGAAAAAAAATTAGAATGTCTGTAAAGAAACATTTGACAAGCAGTCACTCCATACTTGTCATCTTGGCTTCAATGTATAGTATGGTAGGAACCTGATATAACTTTAAGATAAAAGCTAACAGAGCGTATGATATTAGGTACAACAACTACTTCATATTGCAGTCCATTCTGCTGTTGCAGCAGAGGCTCAAGTCCCAGTTTACAAACAGAATGAAGAACTTTTTCAATACAGCATGATATTAAACAGGTTACTATTTAAGCACAGTTCATAGGAAGGAATCGGATTTTATGAGAGGAGCTGAAATGTTTGGAAGGTGGAGTAGGGCCCCATGCTAGAAAAAGCAAGCTCGAACTGGGACACAGGATGGGAATCACTGTCTAATTTCCCTTAATGTGGCCATTCTTAAGGAAAAGTATATTTGAACATTTTGTGTTTGTGAAACAGAGGGGAGTACAGAGACTCCTGGGAAGAGAAATCCTCCCCAGAAATCTTATCCTTCAGGTAACATTCAATTTTTACATTTTGTTTCATGAATTGCTCAAAATATGGAATGTAAATATGGCAACAGTAGCAAAAATTCAGAGAAGAACGGATTTTACTTGAGACACTGAATGAAGTAGATGACAGATTCTGTTGAGGGGTATACACATATTTTTTCATATAGCTAATACTAAAGGCTTTTCAATTTTACTTCAGACTTCAATTTTCATATATACTTGCTTTAAAGATTTCAGTTCTGACCACATCAGTAAAGAAGTTATGAGTAATGTCATATCAGATCAAAGCAGGAAAAAAGTTAATTTTGCAGAAGAACTAATTGTGGAAACATATGATGAGAACAAGCCACCTGTCACACCACTGCAAACCAGAAATGCTTCATTAAGCGAATCCACACAGAGTGGCTCGCAGCTGCGATCTGTACTGAAGAAAACACCAGTGAAGGAACTGATAGACTCCGTGAAGGTTGGTTAATTAACTTACATCGCAGGAGAAATTGATTCACGTTTTAAGATGCTTTTTAACTATTTGTATGCATTGGAGATGGTTATCAATGGTTATCTGTTTGCTCTGTGTCATGGTTTGTTTGAAGCTTTCTTCTTATGGGAAGATGCATTCTTATGCTTTTAAGTTTTACTCAGAAAACAAGTAGGTTTGTTAAAAAGTTGCACTGATTATAAATTTTACTTTCAGAAGAAGTTATTTTCACTTTTGATCTGAAAAAGGATAGTCTTTAAATGGTACTTAATAGATGCTATTGTCACATTTGATAGGAATACTCAAACAATACTGTTCACAGAGGAGGAAGTGAATCTTTCACAGACTCTGATCACATCTGTGAAGCATTGCAAACAGGTTTGATTTCTTTTTTTGTGGTCTTTCTTCTGTTGTTGTTATTCTGTAAATTAGAAGAGATTTGCAAGATCTGAAGAGTATTATGGATTAACCACCACTGAAATAGCTCATAAGTGGTAATGTACTGAGTAAAGTGGAAAATAAAGTTACCAAGGGGAAAAAAAAAATACACTTCAGAAAATCTTTTAATACCAAGTGTACTGATATTTATACCAATCATAGAAAAAATACCTGTTATTCATGAAATTTTACAGTTACCAACTACAACTTGAGAGATGGCTGGTCTTTTCTAGACTTCTATTTTCTTTTTTCCTCATTTCTTGATATTATAGTATAGCTAAACTAGAAATTCTTGCAGAATTGGTGTCTAAGGGCGATATTTTGTTGTTTGGTTGGTGGATGATTTTTTAAGGGAATATTAAAACCTGTAAAAAGGCCTTGAAAAGTCTCTGCTCTGTGAAAGCTCTGCTTTAAGTCTGCTAAGCAGTCGGTGTATTTTATTGCAATAGAGAAAACTGAACAGTACAGCCCCAAAAGGGCAAAGAAGAAAAAAGTGACTTTTGGAGAAGACCTCAGCCCGGAAATATTTGATAAAACTTTGCCTGCAAATACTCCATTGCGCAAAGGAGCAACACCAGTATGCCGTTCAGGATCAGAATGTGACAGCCCTTTAACGAGGTCAGGGCTCATTGAAGAACCATTAGCCCAGCCAAACTTTGATTGCAGTGATGTAAGTTTTTGTTTTTTATAGCTACAAAAACAGCTTCTTACAGTCTCTGTGAGTGTTCAATGTATTAACATTTTTCCATTATCTTACAGGAATGTATTGAGCCACTTCAGGAGTTACAGGAGGACTCTGTTTCAGAAAAGCTCTTACCTGTTGAAAATACAGAAGGTAACCTTGACTCATATTTTTGTCATTAGACAGTACATCTTTTTGTATCTGAAAATTGAGAGATGACACAATTGTGTTGTTTGGTTGGTTGGTTTATACAGGACATATTGTGCCAGAAAGTAAACGCTCTTCCTTTCTTGTAAAGGTCTTTGCAGTAGCTGCCAGAGTTTGCCTATTGTTTAGATGAACTGGATGTTATTTGAGCTTGTGTTTTTCTGCACAAGTGGCTGATCTAATCAGGCTTACTGCTTTAAATAACTGGGCTTACTATCTGGATCATGATATTGTGGTTTTGATGGTTTTAAAATAGCAAGCAAAGCTAGAAGAAAATAGAATGGAGGATATGCTTTTGTGTCTTTGTCTCTCAGAGAAAACTTTGTAAGTGTTAATTATTTTGTTACTGTTCTGATATATTTTGTAAAGCAAGCTTTTTTTAATCTTGCCATGTTTGATAATCCTATATGCACAAAATCTTACTCTAGGCTGAAATCTAAACATGCTCTGCATAGTGTTAAAATGTTGTGAATAATTTCCCCAAAATATGATTGACCTTTGTTGATCTGAACCAATGTTCTTATTTTCTTCATGTGTAGGAGCAGAAACTGAGAAATCATACACAAAAACAACTCGTTCCTCTACTAAAAGGAAGGTAAGGTTCTTTAATGGTGGCATTTTGTTTTTTTTTTTTTACTTCTTCGAACCAGGATATTTTGTATACCTCTTGAAGTACATCAGAACTTTTGCATGCTCAGATGTGAGAATTATAGAGATCTAGGTATATGGGAACATCTCTACTTGGTGCAGCTAAGGAAGTCTCATTTTTGACAGAAAGTGGTTTTTCAGTTATTAAAACCAGCTTTGATTACAGTCTGATGCTTAAGTTCGCTATTTCTGTTAACTGTTGCAGGAAATTTCCCAAAGAGTCTAGCCATGACAAAAAGTTAGAAGAGATATATCCATAGGCTTTCATTCATGGGATCAACGGCTTCAGTCACGGAAATGTAATTACAGTGGAGTTCTTAGGGCTTTTGGACTGTGTTGCTTTTTTGAAAAAGCAAACATATGCACCTGCATGTAGACATTCACCCCAATAACTTAAAATTCCTAATCTTCAACAGCATAGCACCAATTCAGAGGGGACTGATTGTAGCGTCTTAAGAACAACCAGTACTGAGAATGCTAAAGACACTAAAAATCCCAGGAAGAATGAACTTCAGAGGCCAAAGAGTGTGACTGTATCTGCTGCCAAAAAGAGACAAGTAAGTGAAAGCACAATGCACTTGGTGAATACTGCCAAACATCTCACACAATTAGTCTTCTTTCCTGTGTGTTTTCTATGATTATTTTCAAGTTAGTATTAAAAATTTTCTAAAGACTGTTTTTGTTTCCTGTTGCTGCCAATACTTTCCTCGTCATGTCTGCCTCTTGTTTTCCATGACTTACTATCACACCTGTATTTTTAGGGCTGACTGGCAGGGCTTTCAATACTTGTAGGGCAAAGAGGGAACTTCAGAAGTGAAGGGCACAACCTTAGAGACTTCAGGGACAGTTTATGGTTCTCTTGTCAACTGCATACAAGTGATTATTCTTTGAACTTGCCAGTTATATGCCAGTTTGCTTTAAGTGTTATAAAGGTGTGAGACCTCTGAAGTATTTGAGCTTTTTGTGTGTTGGAAAGGAAAGCACATAATCCTTTTCAAACTGGAAAGATACAGTCTTGAGCTGAAAGATTCATTTACTTGATTTCTTGATTTGGTTAAGTTAAAAATCAGATCTCATTGGAGAAGTAACTCTTTATTGTAGTTTTTAGATTAATGAGAAGAGAGCAGAACAAACAGGGCATAATTTGTAGGGAAACTATTGTTTTTCATCAAAATCCAGTAACGTTGCAACTTACTTGTTGGAAAATACCAAAAAGTATCCTTGTATTTGCATTGTGCTCAATTTGGTCCTCTCAATCTCTTCAGAAAACAAAACGTGCAACCTTTGGGAAACGAAGAAAGAGAAAAGTAAAAAAATCTTTATATAGGGAGAGAGAAATGGCTTCTAAGAAACCTCTTCTGAGTCCTATCCTTGAGATTCCAGAAGTTTTCTCTTCTGCCTCATCTCCAAATTCACCAAAGGCAAATGCACATTTTCCAGGTAATGTGTTCTTTAGTTTTATTTTGCCTCAGTCATTCTTTTGCTTTTATTTCATAGTTATTTACAAAACTGTTGAGAGCTACCTTCAGTTCTGTGCACAGATGAAGAGCCCAGTATGCATTTTTCACTTTTAATGGCTTCTGGAGTAGAATGAAGTAGAAATAAAAACAGAGTCCAAAGCATCTAATAGATTATTAGTCTCCAGCTGCATAAATTTAACTCTTACAGGGCTCCAGTGGAAAGCTCACCACAAAAAAAGATTCTGCTCTGTACTTTCACTGGATACTGACAAATAGGAACGTGATGTGCAGTAGCTTTCTGGGGATATTTTCTTAATGCTGGTTATGTGGAATGCTTGTTTAGTAGGTTTCTGTTCGGTGAGTAAAATACTAGAAACTTTTTATTGTGATGCTTCAGAAATTGATTTTGTACATTCACAAGTGGAGTCAAGTAACCGTGTGTCTTTGTATTTTTAGATCATTCCACACCCAGGGATGTTCATAAGGATGTTCAACAGAAGCAACTGACTGAAAGAATGAGAGAGAAAAATGTCCCTGTTGTTCATGTGTATCCAAGCTCTAAGGACCTGGATGTTGTGGAAGGCAGCAGTTCCAACGATACAGTATTTCAGGTGATTTGAAGTCTGTTTCTAATATTGATAAGGTAACTGATCTACTTAAGGATAGTGCTAGAAAGTAAGTCTTGTGCTTGGTTTTATTATATTCTAGAAACTAAGATTTTAGGGGAAGTGGAAAAAAAAAAAAAACTATTAGTGGTTAAACACTGAAAGAGGATGCCCAGAGAGGCTGTGGAATCTGCATCCTTGGAAGGAGTTACTCAGAACTGAGCTGAACAAGGCCTCAAGCAGCATAAATTGCACCCCTCTTTGGAGGAGGTTCTTTCCAGCGTGCAGGGTTCTGTGAAATTGGATTTTTTTGGTTGTTTGGCTTTTATTTTTGAGAATGACTAAACTTAATGTGGAAATCTAGAGCACTTGTTTAATTGTCAGCTGTTTGAAACAAATTTTGTATGGGTTATTTTTGACTGTAACTTTTTTTTTTTGCAGTTTTCAGATGTTGTGCCAGGCACAAACAATGTTCTTGATACATATGACTATTTGCAGCAAGCTGAAGAGACTGCATGTTTGAAAGAGAAAACAGAAAGTGATTTCTCAATAGAAAATGAGAAATTACAGAGAGATTTCCCAAGGAAGGAAGAGTGGCTAACAGGGCTAGAACTTCTGAACCAGAAGGACACTGATGTACATGAGATTCTTCAAAGAACTGAGTGTCCACCTAAAAGAAGGTCTTCAAGAGGTAGACCACCAAGAAGAAGTAGTGCTGTGTATATTCCTCCTATTGAAAAGCCTCCTATTGAAAAGCCTCATTTTGAAACAACTGGAGATGATCTTCAAGTTTCTTCTTTTAATGTTGAAGAAATTTTATCTGCTCCTCAGCTAAAAAATAACTCCTTAAGAGAGCCTTTTAGAAGAAAGTCTAGTATGAGCAATGAAACAAGTAGGGTGAGACGCAGCATGAGACTACATAAAGATGCCAAAATTGAAGGACTTGCATGGATTGAAGTAGCCAATGAGACTCTGCAGAACCCTTCTCTGCTAAGTTCTGCTTGTAAAACCCGGAGAACAATACGTGCGTCTGTCCTTACAGAATCTGAGAATATTCACCATAGTGTAGAAAATCTCATCCAGTTTGCAGCATCAGGGAAGGAGAACAGTGAATCTGTTCACGTTGCTGGTGGTGCTTGCAAAAGGAGGAGGAAAAGCATTTGTGTATCCACACCTCAAGAAACAAGAGCTTGGTCTCAAACCAGGAGAAGGAGCATAACAAATTCTGTATATAAGAAAGACAGCAGTAACCAAATACACTCTGAAGAAATGAAGATACCTCTTCAAATTAACATTACCACATAGCGAGGTTTCAGCTACCTCTCATTTTCTTAAGTGAAGGTCAGTATTAGATTCTTATATTCTCTCTTGTGAGTTCTATTTAGAACTAAGTTATTAATTCTCTATTCCACTCAAATCCTTACTCGTTATTTCCTTGTTAATGTTCTGAGTAACTTAGAACTGATTTTCCTAGTTTTGATGAATAAAATGGTTGTAGGTCAGAGCTGCATGGCAGACCTAGCTTGGCTCGGGGTGTTGGTCCATAGGCAGTCATGGCAGGTAGTCAAGGGATGGTTTTTTCTCCTATGATAAACTGCATTCTGACATAAGCTCTTTATTGTGATCTACATTTTTGCGTATGTGTTTTCATACCTGAGCTCTGTCTACAGGGCAGTAGCAATTTAATATCATGCATGTTATTAAAAACTCGGCAAATTACTTTCTCTGCAAGACCAAGCTCAGCCATTTCAAGGAGGCAAGAATGAATGTCTGCCAGCTGGAATAATTGCTGCAGGGGCTAATGAATTTCTTTTTTTGCCAGATACAGTAAAGACAAAAAAACCCCACACCTTATAAATGCATACATAAATCTTATGCATGTTTACTTGCATAGATTTTTTTTTTTAATGTTAGGATGAATATGTGAATATGTTTACAGTTGTGATACCTGCCCAATTAGGGTTTTCTGCCTGTGAAACTTGATAATGATTTTTAGAGTGGATGAGTTTTATGTATCGTGGCACCTTTGCCCTGCTTACAAATACACAATCATTATATGAAGTTGCTAAAATTAAGAGTGATCAGAAAACAAATAGGGCTTTTGGCCATTTGAAATAAAGAGTAACAAAGCTGATAATTGAAAGTTATGGTCTTGTGGTAGCAAGTTACTTTTCCTATGAATGGATGTTGATATTAATCCATATTTTGCCAAAAGGACTTTTTTCTTTTTTTTCTTTCTCAAAAGAACAGAACTCAAGCTTATGGATTTGTTAGGTTTGGAAATCTAATCAAATAAAACCTGAATTTCTATTCAGTAGTCAAGCCACAAATGTTCTAACGTATGCTCTTTTAGCTTGAATTGTTTGACATGGTGATATTTCCCTAGTGATAGGTCATTTCTTATAAGTTATTTTTGAAATCTGTATTCTACATTTCAAAAATGCCATAAAAGAATTCAGATTTCCAGGAAATAAGAAAGAAGCAACCTCTGACTTGAAGGGGAGGAGTGTAAGGCAGCAAAGCTGTTACCAAATGTTTAGGGACTTTGCTTGACTTTCTGAAGGGTACAGCTGAGGGCTAGGAACAACCAAAAGGTTGGTTTAAAAAAGCACAACCGAAGAAAATCCGCTGCCACCAAAAGATGTTTTAAAGTTGCATTGTATATAACAATTTAAAAAATTAAATTGGATGAGGCGAGTGAAATATTCATCGTACGATACGGCTGTGTTTCATTTCTGGGCTCTTCTAATCTTTCGTGTGTGTGCTCTGTATACAATGCGTAATACTCAGTAGCTGACCTGTTATCTTTCTGTTGCAATACTTCTGGTCTGAACAGTGTAAAAATAAAAAATGACTGTAGGTGGCCTATTTAAACAGTTGCTGTTGCTTTCATTTCTCCTTCCATTCTGTTTCAGCCCTTGTGAAATACCTGTGCCACCTTCCAGGAAATAGCTTTCTGCTGAAAATGATCTCTTCTGTGACCTTGTTTTTACCATTATTGAGGTGGAATAAAATATTTCATGTACTTGGCTGCTTTTATAAAGCTTAAAAGCAAACAGAACAATTTCATTTTTGCGCATGTTTTACTTTTCTCTACAGACATCATCATCATCTTTTCCCAAGACAAGAACTCCTAAGGCAGCTTGAAAGAAACTTCACTAATTAAATGCTGTTCATCTTGTACTGCTATAGAAACATTACTGAAGTTGTCAAAACAGTCTCCTTGATGTTTTATTTTGGGCTTTGCATTTGTGTCACAATGAAATTCTTAGGTTTGGAATCGAGATGGCAACAATTACTTGTGTTGTTTTGCTGTGATAGCAGTATGTTGGCTTACCAGGAGATGGCACTCTGACATGAATTTTGGAGTTGTAACTGAATTATTTTGAAAATGTGATGTACAAAGTCTTTGAACAGATGCTAGCTGAGATTTAAAATCTAAAGCTATGTGACGTCAAAACTAAGTAATAATAGCTGCTACCATCTAACGTTCAGAAAAATCAAGCTAACAGCTAAGCACTGAAATTAGTCAATGCTGGAAAAGCGAAACACTTATTCAGATATGACTTTACGTGTGGAAATCATATAGCACTTTAAAATACAGCACTGCTCTCTAGAGTTACAGCAGAGTTATTAGGGTCTACCTGTTAAATCACACAGCAAAGTAAACCTTTTGAGGCTGTGGATGTCAGAGATTGAATACCTGACAGGTCAAGTGTCAAGATATCCTGGAGGGAGAGGCAGTAAATTAGTGTGTATGATACTAGAGGGCTTAATCTGCCTAGAACCTGCTTTTTGTGATGCTGCTGTCCTATGCATCATTCACAGCAGCAGTGGAAGAGAATTCTCCCTTGAGTTTTCTTGGGTGGATGCGTTAAGTGCACTTCAGATGTGAAGTGTAAATAAAATCAGAAGTAGAAGAGTGAGAGTAAGGAGAAAGAAAAACAAAGCTTGGATTTCCCTCCTGGCGCAACATGATAGGTAAAGAATTGAATCCCATGTACTCAATAGCAATTTGCCTGGCTTACATGAAGGTGAGGTTGGAACCTGCAGAAAATAAGAGGTGGCAATAACTGGGTTTAATCTGAAGAGGACTTGAGAGGAAACAAGTCTTCGGTTATATAGAAGCTTGGAGGAAGAGGTTAATGGTTGGTTCTCTGTAACTCTACCAAATGGTACAATAAATGTTTTTAAATTAAGAAAAAAAAAACATTATGGCTAAGCAGTAAGAGCTCCAGCACCAGAGATAGCAGATTGCCTTGGGAAGCTGTGGAATCTCTATCACTGGAGGCTTTTAAGAACAGTTTAAACAAATATCTGTCAGAAATGACATATGATACTTCCTCAGGGTAAGGATGGGGCCTGGACAGGCTCTTGAGGTCCATTCTGGCTGTGTTTGCTGATTGCTAGAGATTAGGGCTACAAGGTGAATTGGGACTGGCTAATAGTGAAGGTCTGAGCTAGAATCTGTTATGGAATAGGGAGTAGGAGAACTGCTAAAACCGAGGGCTGTGTAGCATGTGAACTAACTGGGGAATTCAGGGGAGAGCCCTTCAAGTAAGGCTAACAAAATGGTCTTAGTATTTTAAACATTCAGCTCTCATGTGGTTTGCTCTTCTGAGGCAAAGCATCTCTACAGACCCCAGCAATGGTGGAACCTATGATTTGATGGCTGTGCTGTTACACTGAAGTGTGAACCAGAGTGAACAGTGCTGCTCACCTTTCAGTTTTGCTTTTCTAAAATTGAGTTACCATAAGCCTTTGATGAAGGACCAACAACTTCACAATCCTTATTCAATGAATAGAAGTACTTCCCAACTTGGTCTCTTGTCTTTGTTGCTGAGTAAGGATATAGCAATTAAAATTTAGGTATACTGTGTTTAGATTCAAGATATTTTTAAGTTTGCAGTTCTAGTTTTGAGCTATTGCAGCACTATCTGGAGTAATTTTAATGACGTTCTGCCTTGAGAGGTTAGTGTAGTCACTAATACCACACACAGTTTTAGTAGTGACAAACTCACTCAAAATCAGTAGTGTGAGACTGAACTGTTTTTGTTTGATCAGTGAAGCAACACTGAAGTATTATAGTGGTATTTAAAGAAATCTGTGGTGTTGGCATGGTCTCTTTCATCTCCCATTTGTTCTCCCTGCTCTTCTAAAGGGAGGCTTCTCCTCTCTCTTAAGAGAGGGTTATTATAAAAGGCTATTTTCTGTTTCAAAGTATTCACCAACCTTATGTTTTGTATTGCATAGACATGAAACGGCTTCAAGTATGGTAACAGCCAGCACTGAGTGTACACTGCCAAGGAACTGTATTTAGCAGATTGCCATGAAATGATCATGGTCTGATTAACAGAGAACAAGTGGTGAGTCCTAGAATGGGTATCTTGCCACTCCAATCTAATTATGATGTCACTAATAAGTAAGAGTAATTATATTGCTTTTGTTTACTCTATCCTATGAAGCACAGTCTTCATGTGTTTGTAGATAGCTGACTATGCAGAAGCTAGCAAAAAATACATCACAGTTGGGATGGTCTTCTCTTAAATTTGCATTATGTTAGTGAGCTGAGAAAGCAAAGTACAATAACACACGTCTTCATAAAGTCATTTGAATTGGAAGGGACCCTTAAAGGTCATTGAGTCCAACTTCCCTGCAGTGCACAGGGGTACCTGCAGCTCCATCAGTGCTCACAGACCATCCCCTGACCTTGGGTGTCTCCAGGGATGGGACATCCACCACCCCTCTGAGCAACCTATGCCAGTGTCTCACCACCCTTTATTTTAAAAACTTTTTCATAATATCCAATCTAAATCTCCCTTCTTTTAGTTTGAAACCATTTCCCCTTGACCATGTCACTGCAGACCCTGCTAAAGAGTCTGTCCTCTTCTTTCTTACAGCCCCTTTAGATACTGGAAGGCTGCTGTCAGCTCTCCCCGGAGCCTTCTCTGCTCCAGGCTGCACAGCCCAGCTCTCAGCCTGTCAGCATAGGGAAGGTGTTCCATCCCTTTCTTCAGAAATCTTAAAGCGAGTACAGTAAGTACAGCAGGGTCACTGTATTATTCATTCCCAGTCATTATTTCATGCCAGTATTTTGCCATACTTAAGATACACATCAGTTACAAAACTGGAGACTATATTTTCAAGTTTTCTCGTGTGTGATTTAACAGAATTAAAACAACCTTCTCAACCTGGTAGTTAACTATAAGCAGGGGAAAGTAAACGAGAACAACTTGTTCCATTTTTCTAATTTGCTGATAAGCTATATTTTAAAATAATTGTAAATAAACCTTCGTGTCTTTGGTTTATTTTTCTCTACTTGCTTCTGACCAATTTGATAAAGTGGATATTGAAACACCACCATGCTGCATGTAAATGTTGTAATTGTATTGCCATTTAATTGTGGTAACTGTGTGGTTCTTTAGAAGTCCTTTAAAATGTTTTGTGCTGTTGCTCTTCTTTCCAACTCTGAATCCTCTAGCACTCACAGTTCACTAAGACCTGGGAAGTCATTAGTGATGAGCTGATCTATGCACAAAGAAGCAAACAGAAAGGCATTGTTAGATCTACATAGAAGGAAATGGAGAGAGGAAGAAAAAAAAATAAAACCACTGAAGTATGCCAAGTATAGTTTAAGCACATAGGAACAGGAGTGGGCAGTGAAAGAAATGTCATTTTCAAGCTAACAGGTATGTAAGCAATGGAAATAACTGTTTAAAAACAAACTGCGGTGTGTAGTTTAATATTCCTTCATATCGCACATTTCTGAGATTAGGAGGTAAATAGTGCAAAACACAAAGTTTTAACTTGCAGTGAGGTGAGGTCTAACTCTGCTACATCCCTGTGGAAAAGGTGAAGTTGTGCTTTTAACTTATAGACAAGAAGGCTAATGTATTAGTTTTGTAATTAAGTCCTGTAAATTGTGCATAACAGAGCAATTAACTAC
>JANHGO010000027.1:50236192-50255384 GCA_024606505.1 Aquila spilogaster
CTCATTTCCTTCAATAGGATATGTTTTATTTCATCCTTTTTCCTGCATTTACTCATATTAATGTCACCGCATTCACTGGTAATAGCTCGGCTTGGAAATAACCCGTATATCCCTGAAAACACTGTGCCTGAAATTCAATGCCTGGGATACTTTATTAAGGAAGAATAGATGTTTAAGTGAAGGGAGGTAATCATTTCTTTTTGGACTCTAATTTGATCTAACCCATTTAAAGGTGCATCAAACATGCTCAACCACAGCCTGATGGCCCTCTGCATTGTTCTGTTAGGCAGCGTTTGAGAGTCCTGGGATGAAAGTTTTCTGGGTCTTTTCTGCTAAATGGCCATACAGTTTGAAACTGGATGCTGCCGGATAGATGAATTTACACCTTTTCTGAGATAAAGAGACTGTAGACACCTTTAGGCTTCTCTTAGGAGAATTTCTTCAGAATTAAAAGGACAGAAGTCAGGTGATGGGCTCTCGCTCGTGAGCAAGTTCTGGGAAAGGACTCTATCATGGTGGTTAGATCAGCTGACACTCTTGGGACTGTATTTTCAGCTACGCAGCTGATAGGGAGTTTTGCTTGCGCTTTTTGTGCCATGAAACGTTATCTTTTTGTAACTCCTTTCCTTCGTCCTTTTCTCCCATTTTGCTCGATTTATGAAAAGTGTGAGTTTAGCTTACAGTCTGTTTAAGTGATAGTAGTCTCTTCACTTGCTTTGCAAAGCACAGTTGCATGTTTTGTGAGATCTAAGGATAAAGTCTTTTGAAAAGAAGTGATAGCTAGCAGTTCTCTGAAACTGCATTGTTCCTTTTCCAATTGCTTCGTAGACATGAGTGTTAATAAGCCTCCTGTAGACAGGGGAAAAGTATCTTGACATGGAAGGACTTGAGACTTACATAGGTTATAGGGTTGATTACCAAACATGACAGTGACAGGAGGGATATCAGAAGCTCCAAAATGCCAGAGCAAGTTTTTAGTTAGGAGTCCACGTTGAAGAAGTATTTTGATTGAATATACTGGAGTGTTCAGTGCATGAAATCTTTTTATTTCCTGTCATTATCTTGGTATAATCACGAGTGCCTTTTTTATTATTTTTATGGATGTGCTCATCAGCTGTAGCTTTTCCTGTCCCTGTGGGAATTTCTCTGCCCTGAAAAGCTGAACTTCACAATATCTAGTAGAAACTAAATTTTTTTCCCAGCTGGTAAGTAGTGCAGCACCAGAGTCTCTAGTTAACAGTGCTCTACTTGGGGAAATTTTACAAGCCGTAATCTGTTTGAACAACTCACTTGGGTAAGTTAGTGCTTCATTGTAAACTCTCATAGGTGACTCATCTGGGAAATTGCAATGAACAGAAATGCTACAGAATAAAAGGTTTTGCTTGCAACTTGAGCTACCCCTTTACAAGGTACAGGATCTGTATGTATACATTTTACTGTAATGCCAGCCTAAGTTTAATGTTTGTTTGCAGCATGAAGTGATACGTGTTACTAATCTTTAGCTGGTGGAGTAGCCCCACATTTACAGTGGAAGCAGAGCCACTCATTTTTATTGCCGCAACATACATATTGTGGTGCCAGATAGATTTTCTTTCTGAGACAGTTTTGCATTAGGCTACATACAAACTGGATTGATTTAGAGAGAATCCTTGCAGTGTTAGGCTGACTTTGCCTGAGACTGTATGCTTTGTTCTTATGTTGTGTTTCTGATACACATGAAGGTACAAAGTGGGAATGAGTCCAGGAGAAAATAAGCCCTGTAAACAAGCTTGTAGCCCTGTTAGGATTTTATGACTGTCATTCAACGAGCCATGTGGTGACAAAGTCAATGCAGATAAAACAGCCATCTTGTTCTGAAAGCACTGTCTCCTACTACTTGAAATAAAGAGAGCCACTTTAGCTTAAGCTGTACAGGAGCTATGACCCGAAAGCTAATTTCTCCAGCTTAATATAATGGAAGACAACGGTGCAATTATGCTGAACCATGTTATGGGGTTGGTCTGATGAGAATGCCCTTATAAGATCTGAAGCACAATCTATTGGGGGTTATAAGATACTTAAAACCCCACAGATGGGGATCGGGAGAGGCATACAGTATTCATGTTATTTCACTCTCACAGTTTATAAATAGCAAAAATGCAATTTCCTGCTTTCATTCAGGGCAGCTGCAAGTCACACTGGCCTGCGGAAAATGGCCAGTTTGACTCACGTTTAAGCCCAAGTGCCACACACGTCTTGCCTCCTTCAGCCAAAGCTTTACTTCAGCAAAGTGCTTAATATCTCTATCTTTCTCAAATTCCCCCTTTCTTCCCATCACCATACAATTTGGTTTTTCATTTTAAGCATTTTCTTCTATGATCCAGCCTAGCAAGTAGGTAATTCTTTGTTACCAGCAGGTGGGGACAGGGAATACAAGATGTTAGCTCTACTATAAAGGGGGAAGAAACAAAACAAAGAGGAATTAATTTCATTTCCTCTCTTCAGCAGGTGGAACAAGTCTGCCTGCCTGAATAAAGTGTATGTTCCTATCCTCCCCTCTGTGTAGCCTCTTCTTACTCTTTAGGTATTTTTCTTTTAGCTGGCAGGACTTCAGTTAATCTCTCCAGAGAAGTAAGCAAATGCAATTTTTTTTTGTCTTTATAGTGTTTCAAATATCCTAGAGCTTCTAATTCTGGGAGAGGACAAGTTTTCCCTTCACAATTACTTACTGAACGTGCTGAAGGGAAGCAAAGAAATAAACAAGTACAGAAATCAAACTTTCATGATTGCCAAGGGTGTGCACTTCCTCTGTGATGTGCTGCATGAAAGCCACACCTCAAAACAGTAAATCTCTGCAGACAAAAGCTTCTTAAAGATTTAGCAGTTACTACGCATAGAGAAAAAGAACATTGGGACATGCTGGCCTCTGCCTTTCAGATAGATTTAACAAAGTCAAAGAGCAATGCACGCAGAGAAATGTATACACATGCATAGAAATCAATAATGTAATGATTAAATGACTGTAATGAAGCCAAAACAGATTAAAAAATTTCACTATGTTTTAACTCCCCCTTTCACAATAGAGGTGGCTGTAACTCCAGATATGCTAAAATTCAGAAAGCAAAAGACTATATTCTCATTTTCTCCTTTTTTCTGCTTGAATTTTGTGGCTATATGGCCTTCCAGATGCTTTTCCCAGCCAAACCCACCCTTTATCCCAAAGGAGAGTACTGGTGAAGCCAGAAGGAAATTCAAGACAGGGCAGGTGTGCTGTGACCTGATGAGTCACCTGTGGAGCAGGCTGGGCTCAGGTGCCTTTGATTACCCCTAATTGCAGTCTCCTCCTCAGCACTGGGTCTGGTGACACAGGGCTTTGCAGAGGGTAAGTTCTCTGAGAGGATTTTCCTCTTAAATTACTTTTTATATTTATCTTTTCCCCATTTCTGTGACCTAATGAATGTAGTTTTGACACCTGAAAGCAGGAGGAGAGAAGCTGTAGGCTTTCTGTTGTTGGGGGACAAATGGTTCACCCTGGAGCTGGTTCAGAGCAATTCCTGCTTTATGCTTGGTGAATGGGATATGGTGTTGCTTTGTGTGTGAAGAAAGCTGTAGTTTTAGATAACAGTGATAATGCTTGTCTTCTTCCCCACAGTGGTTCTGCTCAGTGGGTGCTGGAAGTGGTCTGAATGGTGTGGCTCTTAGGCTTTTCATGAAATCTGTTCCTTGAAGTGATTTTCCTGACTAAATCATGCCTGAAATAAAGAAAGGACTCCAGCTCTGATAGCAGGGTTACCCTTACCCTGCTTTGAGTTTCATTTGGTTTCACCAGGCTGCTTAGGCTTATTTCCTTCTTGGAAGGTTGTAGAGAAACTATGAAGTTTTGCTGGCCGCGGAGTGGAAAAACTCCAGTGCAAAATGCTCTTAGATACTATGCACGGCCATGATAAGCTATGCAGTGTCTCTCAGTAGTACCTTGATTCATCTCCAGTGATTTTGCTCCAGTTTAAGTCCCCTTGGGTTCACAGTCTCTTTTGCTAGAAGCTGTCTCCTTCCAGAGCAAGCCACCAGGTCCACTTTCACATTCTCCCCAAATTCCAGGCTGAGGTTTCATTTCAGTCTGCTTGCAATTAGGCCAGCAGGGTATTGGGGTGTTTGGTCAGCAAAGATGGAAGTCAAATGTGACATTGGGCTTTGAATGAGTTAGAAACGTGAATTTGAGCTTTAAAGGTCTTAGAGGGCATATTTTTGCTTCTGTGGTGCACGTTATCTGTAAAAGAGCAAAAGGAGAGGCCTGGTTTTGGTTTGGGTTTTAGCATAAGACCTGGGAAAATTAGGCAACAGTATTTTCACTGCACACTGCTGGATTTGAGGTAAGCTGAATTCAGGCAACTGTCTTGTCTTTCTATCCCCTCCTCCACCTTTTGTGCTG
The DNA here is from genome assembly GCA_024606505.1 of Aquila spilogaster. Classification (NCBI taxonomy): domain Eukaryota; kingdom Metazoa; phylum Chordata; class Aves; order Accipitriformes; family Accipitridae; genus Aquila; species Aquila spilogaster. Next base: position 50,240,601 of record JANHGO010000027.1, read on the forward strand.
CAAATCACCACCTGCAAAAGGGGTCTATTACTTCAGATTTAAGACACCTGGGTACTTGGTGTTTTGAGGGGGAGGGAAGCAAGCAGGTACACATCTTACGGAGAACAACTTTTCTAGAAAAAACTTGCTATAACTAAGCAATTATATGTATCTGGGAAGTGAAAATAATGAAATAGAAGGCTAAGCACTAAGCTGATCCAATGTTATGCAATTGTTAACATTAAATATAGCCTATAAACAGTTGGTAGCATGTACCTGTCCTTAATCCTCTGCATACGCAGGAGCCGGATACTAATAAACAGGAACTGCCTTTTGTGGAAAGAGGATGATTTAACTATGTCACTGTACAGTATTGATGAAACATCTAAAAGCCTACAGATATCAAAGTAGAGACAGCAGAGAAGGCTTTATTTCCCATGTTGATTTGTAATGAAATGGAAACTTAGAAGTCTCTAATGGATCAACTTTGAAGGCCTCAGTGTTGCTCCCAGATCTGTAGGGAAGGACTTCTGTGGGTATTTTGCCTCTTCTACATGGGCCTAGAGAACTCATGAGGACACATTTTCTTGTCCTGTTTGCAGCATCGCACCTTGAGTAAGGTGTGAAGTTGTGCTGCATTTTCTTACAGTTGTCCACTTCTTACCTTTGTTTCTCTCTACATCAAAATATTTTGAATAAAGTTGGTAGGTACTTCCCTTTGGTTCCTTTTTCTTGCATTGCACTGAGGCACAGATGCCCTCCTGCAGTGGTTTCAGTAGAATGGCTTCCCTCCAGTTGTATTGATGTAGCAAAATAGCCAAAAAACAAAAACACTATGTAGAAGCACTAGAGATGCAGTTCCATCCCTACTGGCTTTCTCTGGGAACTCTTAAAAAGTGTAATGTGATGCTGTTCAGTGATATGTGTTTTAGCTGAGCTTCTAAAAGCTGTAGAGCTGTGTTGGCCTGATGCTTTACTCAGGCTAATTAGCCTTTCTGCCAAGTAGGTATATCAGCCTGAGCAGCGTGGTTTGCTAGTGGGACTAAATTGCTTTCTGTAACAGCAAGGTTTGTAGAACTAGTTCAGGTATCTCTGGACAGTTGTTGGGTTGTGCCATGTGGACGTGACTACCATGACATAGGGCAAGGTAATTCACCTTTCTGTCCATCTATTTTCCCTTTCACCCTTTGCATGTTTCGTTCCTAGTCTCATAATGACTTAAACACGTGCTTAACTTTATGCACTGTGCATAACCCTATTGATGCGCATAAATCTTGCAAGAATAGGGCTTACACATGTGCTTCAGTAAATTTATTCAGTGTATAAACTCAAGCACATGGGTAAGTTTTCACAGGACCAGGGCCTTGGATACAGGGCAGGATGGTCTTTTACTGCGTGCCTGCACAGTGCAATTTATCATAGCAGGGAACAAAACACATACATAAATGAGTGCAAGGTGTCTGCCAGCACAAATCCAGTTGCCTTAAATTGCAAAGGTGGAAGTAATCTTTGAGGATGGGGAGGGGTGGAGGGGAATGGAAAGTTATTAAAAGCAGAAGAGATCTCAAGGAACCCAACTTCGTTTCATTCTTATGAAGAAGCTTTGAATACAATAGGGAAAAAGCATTGGGAGTAATTATCCAAAATGGGTGGCATAAATCCGAGCAGAAAGTAATACATCAGTTTTAAAGCTACTCATTTCAAACTGTGAGTTAGATTTATTTGACCTGCATTTGGGAGCAAATATTAATGAAAGGGCGAAGGCAGCTTATGGCTCTTTCAGTTCTTTCATTTCCCACTAGATGTCTCCGGTGTAAAAACTAATTATGAATGTTCTTGATTTAATTTGGAAAAAAAATTGGATGAGGCTTTTTTTTATTATTTCTTTTAAAGTCTTGGGCTGTTGTGCAGTGTGCAGCTTAACCCTTGATCTTTCTGCAGTAACTACCTCAGCTTCAAGTATGACAAGAGGACAGTTAGAAACGATGCAGTTAATGGAATACTTTTTTTTTTTTTAATAAAGAGTTGTCCAAGTATTACGAGAATCAAATTTCTATTCCCACCAATTCTTTGGCTGGTATCTGTAACATGTAACTTATGTCCCAGATCTGGTGACACATGTTCAGTAGTCTGTGAAACTTCCCTGTTTTTTTTTTTATTTATCACTATATTGGCATGCTGTATTTGAACTTGGACCTCCTTTTGGAGTTACTCTTTTCAAAAGCAGCTTTATAATAAAAAAAAATTCTGAGTGAATCTGCAGAAGTGGTTTCTTTTGTCTCACTTACTGTTTGTTAAAATTAATGGGGCTCTTAATAGGTACAAGGATCCACCCATATGGATCTCGCTGCAGAGTTGAGGCTTCATTCTAGAAAAAAGCAGAATTTCTGCTGGCATTTTTATGTTGCCTGCAGATGAGAAGCCGTTAGGAATGCACAAAGTGGGATAGCACTTTGGGTAACAGCGGTTTGGTATTGTAGAGTCATTGACCTGTTCACACTTCATTTAAAACAAGTTTGGTTGATTTTTCTTTCTTTTTTTTTTTTTCTTTTTTTTTTTAAAGCACGGATCTTGGTAGTATCTGCATGATATTTTTACCCTGCTGCTATCTGCTGAATATCTAGCTACAGAGGACTGGAGACTTTATGTTTGGACCAAGCAAAAAATCCAACTCCACACTTGACCTTTTTTTGAGGTAAGGAACAAAATCAAAATGTCAAGCTTGGACTAAGTGTGGTTAGTTCCATTCTTGTAGACCTGAAGTTAGTTATGTATTTGGTTTACCATTGTGCATGTCTTTTCCTAGTCCAAGTTGACAGATTGTCAGAGTCTGTGATCAGGTGTGAAATTTGTCCATTGAGTTTGGCCTGTACTGATGATTTACATTTTTTAGGGAAGATCTTCAAGGTGTGTTTTGGAAATTCATTGTTGAAACGTTTCCATTAGCACTGATGGTGCTATTATTACTGGAGTTTCATTGTCCTCATGTCAATTATTATCTTCAGCAGAAGAAAAATTAGGTCAGTACCAGACACTTCTGGAAAACCTCATATTTGTTTCTTTCCTGCACCATTTCAGTGTTTAGCTACAAGCCTGCTTGATAGTTACAGGTCTGAGCAAGACCACTACAGCTAACAGATTGTTAGTGTGAGAACCAGGGCTGGAGCTCAGATACTACTGAGGCCTTTGCCAGGCCCTAGCGGGTTGGTGACAGTTCCTCAAATGGAATGTAGGGATGTACAAATTCAACAGCTGTTTTATTGTCCTTTCCAGTCCCCTCTTATACTCAACTATGCTCTCCCAAGATAGACATGCCATTAAACACAGTGTAATCACTGGCACAGCAGGTGTATTGAGATACAGACATCTAGCAATGTTTTAAATAAAAGGCATGAGTAATAATAATAATAATATAAAAAAGCAAACAAAAAACTCCACTGCCAGTCACCATAAGAAAAGGTATCCACTGGGAAATTAATAATTGCCCTCTGTGGACTATGTAGCATATGCTGGCTGCATCCTGCTGCCATTTTCATTTTAAAATGTTGAAGTTAAATTATAGCATTATAAGGAAACACACTTCAAAACCTATGCTTAAAGGTACAAAGGCAACAACAATCTAAACTGAAATGTCTTCATAGTAGTTACATAAATATAAGACTTATGATGGATGGCAGAAAAAAAGTGAACAAATGATTCTTCTCCCCAAAGAACCACAAATATTTTTTTTCCAATTAATGACAGTGAACCACAAACATTTCAAAAGAGCTGATGACATTTTTCTGATCACTTTATTTTACTCTGCTGTTCATGTTACTGGGTGCTGGAAGGCGATCTGTAGTGAATGAATGTTCTGTGGACAGTTCTGTGTTAAACATCTCAAAGATAATTTCCTAAAATGGTTGGGAAAAGGACTCACTGTCCTATCTAATTCCATATTCCTAAATTTCATCTCTCTGAATTTAAACTGTGTAATATTTGTGAGCAGTTGACTTCACTGAATATGCTGGAAAAGACATTTAAAACTTCTTACACGTTTTTCCATTTGCGTTTGCTTGGTTTTTAAAATCAGGCTGCTTAAGTGGGAATGGAGTTCCTAAAAAGTCTAGTCTTTCCCCTTTAACGGCTTCACTACTGTTTGCCTGTGCTAATATGTAGTGAGGAAAGGTGATTCCTTCCAATCCACCTCTCCACTCCAGAAATCAAAGGCTTCCTAATTCAGTGAAGCACCTAGGCATGTAGTTACATTCCCATGGTGTTAAGACCAATCTGATAGATCCTGCCTCTTGGCAACACTTCTTAGCTTGAACTTGGAACTGTATGAGCAGTGCTTGGCATATGGTCTGTTTGAAGCATAGGCAAAGCAAGCTCATACCTGCTTGTGAAAGGCATAATCTCAGCTGTGTGAAGTGTGTGGAGTACAGATTACACCATGCAATTACGGCTGAATCAGAAGCACTGTATCTGTGATTTATAGCCAGCATGGATACTCCACTTACAGGACAGACCTGTTACATGATGAAACTTTGGGTGGCTCTTTCAGCATGCATGGTGCTAGCTGGGACATTCCTGTACAGTGCTTTGTTAAACAGTATAGATGTACACTAAGCAGCTTTGTTTTCAACTACTGTGGGGGGTGGTACTGATTAAATAGCACACAGTCAGCCTAAAAAACCAGCAGCAGGGACCTGTCCTTCTTTTGCTTTCTTTCTCAAGCTTATATATTTCTTTCTTTCACTTCTTTTTCTTATACTAATTTACTGTACTGTATTTCAAGTTGAACCCTGTTCTTATGTCTGGCCTTTCTGAGTCGTGGCGAGGTAGTCACAGGTCTCAACGCTTGCACAGCATGCTGCTGGGAAACCAGAGGACTGTGTATGCATCTGTGCTCTCTATAGCACCTCACAGAATCCCCAAGCTTGACAGGAATCTGTGGGCACTATTATAATTAGATAATAGAATAATTTCATATGCAATTGAAAGTGCTGCAGGGAAAGAAGAGGGGTGTTTGGGAAAGTAGATTGTAATTACTTGAGCTGGAATTTGGCCAGGATACAGAGGTTAGTCTTGCAAAAAGTACCAAGGGACCTTCAATGAACACAACTAGTTAGGATCTCAGTTAGACTTCTGATTTAAAAGATGCAGCCCTCACAGCCTGGTGCCCCCACAGTGTACTCATTCAGGACTGAACAGAGCTACCAGAAAAAGCCACAAGCAATTTTCCATGATAAAAGTAAAAAGGAAATAGAGGTGACTGGGAATGATTTTTGTTCTGCCCCAAATTGTCCTTGGCATTTTCTCCAATGCTTTCCATGTGAAACAAAAAAATTTGATTCAATGTAAAATGGTGTGGGGAGGGAAGCACATCTCTGCTGAAGGGAGCTGAAATTTTAAGTCTAGTGGCTAAAGTGATTGTATGGTCAAGTGAGAGACCTCAAAAAACTGGGAATTTGGTACCATTTTCAGTGGAAGACGAGCACAAACACTGTGTGACCTAATACAAAATCCCAGCATAAAAGTTGAGCCTTAATCAGATGGAGCAATCCAGTAATGGTTCAGTTTTTAGTCATGGAGAAGATGCTGGTGTCATTAAGGGAGACTCTGTGACTTTTACTCTCTGAAAAGGACCCTTCTTATTTTCATCTTTCCTGCTAGTCAGGAAGATATATACTCTCCAAATAATAGCAGTTTCCTTGTGCTCGAGTTATAGTGGCTTTGTGATACAATAAACAGCACCCTGTCATAAGTCTTGTATAAAAAATGGCCTGACATTTCTTTAAAAGTAAAGAGAAACACTACTGCAGTGATGACCTCTGTGCAAGGTCACAGATGTTTTGCATGGTGGGGGAAACTATGGTTACATACTTAGACGCTAGGATATATTGCTTACTTTTCACAAAGCGTTTTCCTGAGAAATTACAGTACATTAAAAAACGTCGGGTGAGCTCCACTCAGCCTTTTAGTGCTCATTTTTTAAATGATACAAAACAGAATAAATACAGCAGGGTGGGTTGCTAACTTTTTGTTCCCCCTTCCTTTCACTCACTTTGCACTTTTAAAAAGTCTTAAATGCCTAACCATCCAAATTGGATGGAATTTTGAAGAATGAAATGGAGCAGGTCTTGAGAAGGTTTGTAATTCACCATAAGTTTGGAGAACTGCCTAAATGTTTGGATATTTATCAGGACATCTGCAGAAATTGAATTGGAGATCTTGCCACAGTAGTTTACTTATTAGATTTCTTGTACTTCCCAGCATGTGGGAAGTCAATGGGTGGAACTTACAGCCACCATCCACTGCTGAAGTGCTGTTTGGTGTGCGCAAATACTGTGTAAAAGGTTTGAGGTTTATGTCCTGCAGTGGTGTAAATGGAGCTACCTGATTAAAGAGGGCTCTTTCATTTGATGCTGATGGATCCAGTTGTGCATTTGACCCCTGTATGTGCATAGATTGAATGCATCATCAACGAGGAAATCGCTAGGGTCACCAAAAAACATTTCCCTTAGGACATTTTACTTTACTGGTCCATTCCCTTGAGATGCCGTGCAGCTGGGTTCCTGCTCCTGTGTCAGCTTAGACTGAAGGTAACAGAACTCCCTGAGCTCTGGGGGAATAGTGAAAGCCTTGCTGATTTACCAGCTGAAAATGTTCCTGGACACTTAAATCATATGGAAATAAGCATGCCAGGAATCCAGTCCATTCTGGCAAAGTGAGGATTCGGACTGATGAATTTAAGTTGAAATAGCTGTGATAATTCGCTTCTCAAACTGTCTAATCTTAGGTATTAGGGTAATCCAAAATCGGTGCTAGTTTATCTTAATACGTTGAGCTGAAAACTACATTGGTTCAACAGCTGCTCTGTGAATACTTGGAGATCTCTACAGTAAAACCTAGAACTGGATCTGAGGTCAGGAGCCCTTTTCAGAAGGTAGAGCCTAGGTTGCCACACAAATAGTACCAGCTGAAAGACAAATGAGTATGAACAAAGATTTTGGTTATTTATCCAGGTTACCACAGCAAGTTCATCTGATGTATTAGCCCAAGTTTCTCTGTGGAACACATTCAGCTGCAGTACAGCAAGGCCATTTTTCCATTTCCAGTTCTACAGTTGGCTTCTTCAGGGTAGTTCATTGTCTCGTAATGAGTCTGCATTTGAAGAAGAAAAGTGTTGTTTTGTACAAACAATAAGAAGCATTTCTTCCCCAAACAGCTTAGCACCTCAAGAAATGTTACAAAGGACGCGGGAAACACAAAGAATGTTGTATTTCTTTTTTTCCTAAGATCATACAGCAAAGCCAAGAAAAGAACACAGTTCCATAGGCTTCCGCTCTGGTGTTTCATCTGTTGGACGAGGCTTTTTCAGATGCTTTCAGCTAGTTGAGAGGCCAGGTAGCAAAGGAAGGTGAATAAAAACCAGATTCTGCTGAATAGCATGTTCTTTGGTGAGTACTCCCTTTGAACCTGATGGCATATTTGCAGAGTAAGGCCCTAAGTTAAGCAAGGATGTTCTTATGTAAGCCATTTTGAGGCTTGATTCTGGTTCAGCAATGAGCAAGGAGTAATCACTGTTCTCTGAGTCTGTCTCACTGTATACTCAGAATTGTTTCTGATTTGCTTTGCAGTCAAATAACGTAGAAGTTTTAGTTACCATGTGGGACTAGTAAAGCACATAACCGAAAACTAATTTGTCACAATTTAATGGTGTTATGCCCTTCTTAGTAGGGTAGAAAATTATCATCTCCATTGCCTGGAGACATAATATAACGGGGAAACATTTTCCCCACTCCTTAAATACTGTCCATTGGACATTAATTTATTTAATTGACATTCTGTTTAAAGGACAAACAGTGTTAAACTTCAGTATGCTTATTCTCAGAGATCTGTGGGTGTTCGATATTTGGCTAATCAGTAGTGATCTGGTCATTTCAGATGAAGATTTTTTCTTTAAATGATACTGTATTGTGTGCTCCCAGCATGTCAATTGAGGGTAGTGATGCCCTTAGGAAGGGCTTCCCCTGTTTTTATGCCAGAAGTGCTTTAGAAGTACCAAATAAACCGTATGAGCAAGCCCTGGTTAGTACTGCCAGGTGAGATTTAGGAGTTCTGTGCATTTGTATTCTGAGCCATGGGTATGTGGGACAGATACTCCCAGCCAGTGAAGATCACACTTACTTTAGTATATTACTGCATCTATATGGTAATGTTCCAGACTTGGGTATGGAACTATGTTAGTACCCGTTTTTGATAGTTAAAATTTCTGCTTAGAGCTATGCCATGTATGGATACTATTTTGATTTGACATTAACTGGGATAATCTCCTTGTTCTCCCTCAGATGCACTTGAAAACATACCTGTTGCAGCTGGATTTCTATGTGATTGACCCAAGTGGTCAAAAATGGCCTATGGCTTTGGGGGGGTCCCTTCTTTGACTGCCTAAATATGAATGAGTCTCTGCTGGATTGCTGGATTTTTATCAGTGCCTGGCTTGTGGCATCTTCCTTCTATCTTCCTCATTCCTTGTTTTTCTAATGTGGATACTATCACTGATACTATCCTCTTCTTGACCTCGTGTTGGCACCAAAGTTTAGAGGATCTTTACAAAAGATAGCATGTTAATAATAGTTAACTTTTAGTAGGACTCTGCACTTACAAAGTTCAAAGGGTTTAATAAATCAAGGTCAGGTATCAGTTGCAATTTCTTCTGTGGAGAAACTGAGGCAGGGAGACTTTTTCCAGATTATATGGCAAGTGATGTGAATGTATTAGCTGTTTTTATTGGCAGAATGCTGAGCTGGTCTGATCTTGTGATCTAAGCTAATATGCATAAATCTCAAAAGGGTGGGATTAGGAATAACAACTCCTACAAGCAGAGTTCCTGCTTCCCTCTCTTGCTCATCGCTCTTGTGAACTGGTGACTTGAAAAGGGCTGCCAGGCATAAAAAGCTCCTGTTTTATGGAATTAGTCAACGTAGTCCCGTGGCTTTGCATTGCATAAATTACGCTAAACACTTTCATCCCTGGGTAAACTGTAAGAGGAGAAGAAGAGCCAGGAGGTAACTTGAATCATGACTGTTAATGACAAAAGAAAACTTTTAGCTGACTTCCCAATGTATGTTAATTTAGTGCCATTTAAAATTATTCAGTTAGGGTTTTCACCCCTTGACCACTGCTTGATCCATGAAATTGCAAAGCAAACCCTTTGTTTGCCATTTGGTGGAAGAGTTTCGTCTGCTTTCCCATTCTCTTTCATCCCTCCCCCTTCTTCCTCTCAGCCTGTCTTTCAAACTAATTAAAGGAACTCTAGATGTGATCCAAGCTGTTCTTTGACTGGATTTTTCAGTCAGCAGGAAAAAATTCTCTTTATCTTAAAAGCAAACAACAAGTTGCTGATAACATAGTGGAATAGGAGTTCAAAGACAATCCAAAAGGAAAGATACTGAATTTTCTTGAGAAGGGGACTCTGGACCCTTACTTACTGCTCTGATTTTGGCATATATTTTTTTTCCACTAGATGGCAACAGACAGCTACCGACAGAGCCCTCTCTTCTCACAGCCCGCAGTCTCTAGGCTAGGTTTCTCTCCTTTACCTTGGTTACTTTATTTAAAGGTATAGTATACAGTGACCTTTGCTGCCTTGAACTCTATGGAGAAATGTCTGAGACATGTACAATGTGCTTCCTTTGTTTAACTAGACACTGTCAAGGTGTTGTACGCTCTGTCATTCAAACCCCCCTGGGAAGCTCACCAGTAGAACAAATTTTCTTATAGGTATTTTATCCCCTTTGCACATGTAGAATTGTTTGGAAAGGACTGTCAGTTCATGTGTTGAGGGAAAGGATGCATTTCCAATTCATCAGCAATTTAAGTTATGACCTTGGGGGATGTCTCTTTGCTTACCTGTCTCTTTGCCCAGCCTCAATTTACCACCTGTAAAATGGGGATGCTCATGACTCATTTTTGTGAAAAATCTGTAGAAAACCTGGACCGTATTGTTGCTACATGAGTAAGATGACTGAGCATATGCTGGGGTTTTTGTTCATGTGTTTGCTTGGTTTTTTAGAGGGTCATATGAGAAGGGAGTCTAAAAGCATAGCTTGCTGAAAGATGCTGTGGGGTGGCAAAGTACCATAGTGTACATTTGAGAATCAAAAGCATGAACAATGTGAGAAATACCCTTCCTGCAACTACCCTGGAAGGAATATCTCTACTGAGGCATGCACATCTTCCAAGCTTTTCTGTCATGAGGGTATTCCCAATTTTGTCTTCAGGTGGACTTTAGCACTGTCCGCTAGAGAGCAAAAGCTGTCTGTGCGATACATCTTCTGTGTAGGCCTGAGGCCATTATCTCTTATCCCCTGATCTACAGAATTGCAGGCTAGAAATGGAAAATTCTGCCTATTTCTGCAATTATTTGCAACTGAGATCATGTTGTGATTTTTCTTTACTTAGATTGAGCTGTATGCTATCACTTTAAAAACAATAGACTCTTGGGGGGGGCGGGGGGGTGTATAGCCTTCAATAATTAGACTAGAAAGTGCCAAGGGACATGACAAATGAATCTTCACTGAAAGATGGGCTGAATATTTAAACTGAATGCACACAGCTGGTGATCTTGTTCTTCACCACGAGGCCAAAACCTGCTCACCTTATTCAGAAAAGTCCTACTGACTGGCAGACGAGCATGCTGTAGAGCGTTTGGCCCGCACAGTGGTTTTAACCATATATCCACTTACACATGAATCATCTTGGTATCAGAATGTCAGTTACTTGATTAAATCCATCCAGTTAGGGGACTGTAGCAGTCAGAGATGTTGTGAGGGACTCTCAAGTCTTTTAGTAGCAATAGTTATACTCTAGCCAGAGACCATAGACCAAGATTTTCAACAGTAACCCTTGATTATAGGTACTGAATCTGAGACCCTTAAAAAAGCTTAATATCCAAAACAAGGAAAGAAGGCAGCCTTAAAATCAGGCAGATCTGTTTATGTCAGGCAACTGATGTATGAGGCACTGAGAATCTTTAGCTGTGTTTTCAATCTCAAACATAGCGTGCTTATGTAGGCGATGCTTTGGTAGGGCCCAGTCCAGACCTATGTAGATGGCACGTCTGCTTCAGTGTTAATCTCTGCAGAACTCTTGCTGGAGATCTGGGAATGGATGAACATGGTTTTCTTGACTTTTCTGCCTTAGATACAATGCTTTCAGAAAAGCATTGTAAAATGCTTTTCTGTTCACAGGCTGAGCAAGGGAAGCTACCTCCTCTACGCCTAAAGAAGAATACTGTGCCTTCAGGGCTCTTAAACAGATGGTTTCCACCATTACAATTACACTGTCCATGAAGTGTTTGTACATATGCTGAAATGAGTGGAGGTTCATGGTAACTATACACTCTGAAACTGTATAGTTACATTAACTTTATGAGTGAGCATGATCTTCACATAAATATACATGTCCTTTTGTTGGGGTTCTAGTGACACGTGTATTAGATATGAGATCAAAGGTATAATAGTATCTTGTTTTCTAATATAGTTTACCTTCCAGTTATATGAACTAGTGATAATTGTTGAATAAGAAACCTAGCTACCATGTAGTTGCGCAGTTTTTCATTGTGATGCTATTCACTATTAACCACTATACCGCAATGTGTTCTGTGAAATCAATAAAATAAGATTTCTATCTTGTTTGAAGCCAGTTAGATTTCTTTACTATGTAAGCATTGATAATGTGCTCCTGGGCAAATAGTATCATTGCAAATAACTTGCCAGGATGAATTATTTTACTATACTAGTCTTCAAATTCTGCAGTGTGTTTACTTGTCAAAGTTTGAGGGTTGGGTGGTGGTTTTTTTTTTATTTTTGTTGGTTTTTTTTTTTTTTTTTTAAGTACAATTTTTAATTCTCAGGTTCTTCTTGCTGCATTCAGTGTGTGTTTGTAATTGTGCCCTCCATAAGTACCACAGGCATTATGCTCTAAGAGAGGAACAACTCCTTTTGTGGTTGATAAATGCAGTGATAGTACCAGTGCAGTACAGATGATGCAATATTGACTTCATAACTGAAGTGTTCTATTTCACTATTATGATGAAATGGCCCCCAGTGCAAAGAACTGCCCTGAGAGCTATGCACTTATTAAATTCCATTTAAGAGAGTAGATTATACACAGAAGTTTGTTGGGTATTTTTTTTTCTGTAAAGTATATTTTGCATCTAATATCTAAAAAGCCAACCATCAGGAACAAGAATTTTTGCAAGAAAAATGTGAATATCATAAGAATACACAAAAATTGTGATAAGCTTTAGTTACATTTTGTTTCTTTTACTCCAAATGCATACAATTCCATTGAAAAAAGAAAAAAGGACATTTCCTCAGTAAGGCCTGATTTTTCTGTCCTATTAATATGAGAAGAAATTCTTGGTATTTTTGCAGGTTTTGGCTTTTGAGTCTAACGTGCTTTGATTTTACTTTTTGGTTGCATTCTGGTCTGTTGCCTTCTGCTGTAACTGCTATTGCACTGAGTCTGAGAGTAAGTCCGCATAAATGAGCACAGCCATGCACTCTGCTTTGGTGTAGTTCCAGGTGTTGTTGCTATTTTAAACAGTTGTTGGAGATACCTCAGAACTGAAGACAGGGCTTGGTGGAGGGGACACATGTTCAAATCACTTTTAAATAATTAAAAATTACAAAGCAAGTGAGCAAAGGTATCAAAAGCAAACCCTTTCAATGCGGTGAACTCTCTGTAGCACTTGGTGTGAACACGAGAACCTTAACTTGGCCCCCTGCACTGCCACACATATGGTCTCGCACATAATAATGTGACATGCTGCACACTGAGAAAATATTTTGTTGAAAATATGAATAAAGCAGCATCTTTGCTTTTCCTGGATAATTAGTGGTGGAATATGTAGAGGATTTGCTTTTCTTGGAGAGGTTTTGCATAAAAACTACCTTGGTTTAATATGGTGAATACAGATATATTAATTCACTTGCTTAAAGCTTTTGTTTGCTTTATCTTGTCCATGCAATTACCACATTCTTTGGGCCATGGATTGTTGTCTTCACATTCAAATAGCTTGGTTACTTGACTAGTAGTTGTCCTTTATATTTATATTCACCACTAGGCTTTGTATTACCATTAGGCATCAGCAAGCTTGCCTAGTGGTAATGCCTATTTCTAGAAAAAGAAAAAGAATCTAATAAAAACTAAGAAACATACAGTTGAATTCTTTGGTCCTTTCTTATGTTTGACATCATGTTTTTTTCCTTTGTGCCTCATATTCTCGTCTTGAAAAACTGGGATTATTTTCTTTTCCCTCCCCTTTTAAAGGTCTCTGGGATTTGCAGGTGAAGTGTCGTAAGTTTATCTCTGACGATCTCAGATCCGAATGTTCCTCTTGAGAAGGAGGAAGAAATTGACATCTGGCCTGGATACGTATTGCACTGTAAAGATGTTTGTACTCTGAATTAAAAACTGTCAGGCTCTTGGAAAAGTGCATTAGAATCTGGATTTTGCAGCTAGAGCCTGTGGGGGTTTTTTTGGAATCATGGGAAGGGTCTGGATTGAATGTTTGGTCTTGGTTTTTAACTGGTAGAGGTTAAGGATGGTGTTTTAAGGTTCAGTAGTTCAGGAAATGCTTTAGTTGCTCAGTACTGTAGCAGTGCAGTGTTTTGACAGCATTTTCATTTGAGTATCTTCTGATGCTAAAATGTGGCTGTGACCTGAGGCCTGAAACGGTGTTTTGGGGTAGCAAGCAGGAGAGTAACTTACAGGGGATAAGATGTCTTCACCTATGCAAAGCACCTTAAGACATCAAAAGTAAACTCTGTCAATTGCGTTCAGATTTATCACCCACATGCTGTATTGTCTACATGCACAGAAGGGAATTTGTTAGCATTATCGTTTACCTAGGTAGCGCTGAGAAGTGTGATATTGTGGAACATATGGGCTGCAATATCATGGCAGAGTAGCCTGTGTGAAAGATGCAGTAGCTCAGAAAATATTCTTGGTGTTGTCAGTTTAAATACATGCTGTGTAAAACTGAATTGAAGCAAAACATTTGGATTAGTATGGCTTGAAGAAAATGCTTTACAGCACCTCTCTTGAATAGATTCCTCCCTCCTTCTTATCTCCTGTTACATTTCAGTGACTACAATTAAGAACAAAAAACCCAAGACTAACCCAGAAAAGTTTGTTACTCTAAAAAACATTGGTCTAGTGCAAGAAAGTAACAACGATGATGAAGCTCTTGCCAAAGTGAAGTTGACAAGAGCATTCCTTCTGTGTTGTGAATGAACTCCAAATAACAGAGAGTCTGGTTCTGAAAGACCATGAGCCCTTTCTTTACTGTCAGTAACACTCAAACGAGTGCAAGTGTACCTTACATCTAAGTGTAAATGCACTATGCATATACTGCAATACTCATGTAGAGGTTCTTGTAAAAAACCTGTTGATTTGGAGGATATTCCATTTATTTCAGTATGAGTTAGATTGTTGCTTTCTGAGTGACTAGCAAGAAATTTTATGATTTTAAGAGATGTTGCGTTTTCAAGTGTTTAAGGGTCTGATCCGGTGTCATTGAAATCAGTGGGAAGCATGTAGTTCCAGTACTATTCTGTCACTTGTTCTCCATGCATTAGCAAAGCTGCGATGCAGCTGAACCAAACTCCAGCTATTGTCACTTCTTTGGAGAATTTGTCTTCACATGCCTTTTGGATTATTGTAACCGACAAGTCTAAGACACTGTCTAATGTTAATTCTGCTCATTGCTGCCAATTATAATCAGAGCTAGTCAAAATAAACAAATTAAAC
>JANHGO010000027.1:50257175-50276958 GCA_024606505.1 Aquila spilogaster
TAATTTCCTGTTGTTTGGCATCTTCAGGTTACTTTCCCACAATTATGGATCCTGATGAAGTCCGGGGCCTTCAAATCTACTTTTTAACTGGAAACAAAGATACTGTGTGTGTGTACGTGTGTGTGCACACGCATGCCTAGCCCTGCTCTCTCAAGCCCTTAGCCTTTCCCCCTACTTACCAGATGTTTTAATTTAATTCGCTTTGCAAAATACATATTTTAATGAGTCCGAATGAAAAGAAAAGAAAAAAACTATTTGCACCTGCATCATATAGAATTTCTTGGCAGTCCCACCACGGCTTTTGCCAGGATTCATGCTTATTCTATTGCTTAAACCTACTACTTGGAAGGCTTTCCTCTTGTGCCTTCCACTATCTTCTAAATCAAGGCTGCTCAAGAAACACTTGCTAATGGAACTCAGAGCCTTGAGCTGGCCACGGGAGAGGGAGAGAGTGATTTGACAGCTCGGGATGCTGACAGCAAGGTGCTGTTAAAAGTGAGGGGTGTCTTCAGATGCCAGCCATTGTTTCTGGATCTGGGGGAGCAATGGCTGTCCCTGAAGAGCTGCAAGTTTTATCCTCTAGAAGGGGAGAGGAGAGACAGAAGGGGAGGCAGACTGCAGCGATTTTAAACCTTCATGCAATCCAGTCTGTCAGGAAGCTATAAATACTTGTTTGGGTTTTTTAAGCAACTTGAATTTTATATATATATTTTTTCTTTGAGCTGGAACAGAGCTGGATGGGCACCAAGGGACGCTTGCACCGGGTCCGCTGTCTCGTTTCTTCTCAGCATGCATTGCAAGGAGAGGGAGAGCAGAGCATACAGGGATGCGTTGCTGCAGAGAAGGAGGGGGCAAACTCTGCCCAGCATTTCCTGCTTTGGCTTAGTTTTTCCTAGACGATCAATTCAAAGAGTAACTCAGAGTTTCGCAGTACTTTGCGCACCTTTGGTGATTTTAGTTGATTTTATTTTTGTAGTTTAAGTGCGCGTTCCACAGAGAATTGACTTCTGGGATTTAGAATGAATAATTGTCCTTCCTTGGCTAGAGAGTTTTCTACCTTTTTCTTGTCCTTAAAAAGTGGATTTTTTTTTTCTCTTTATTTATGGAGCATGTGAAGCAGAACCAAGGTTGATCAAAAACACCTCACTTTCTAACTCTTCTTTTGCAAAATATCACAATTTTCACTAAATGAACAATTCTGCCAAATATCTGCTTTCTCTGGAAGAAAAAAATCCACAAATGCAATGACAACAAACAAATCTCAGGTAGATTCTTATAGTCCTGCTCTTTGGGAGGAGGAGAAGGATATACATTTCAGCAGATCGAGGACCTTTTCTTTTTGCCTCAGGTAAAGGCAATGGCCATTCCTCACCACACTGTGTTGGGCTGCTCACAAATAGGAAAGACAAGGTTGGGGTGCTAAGGTTGTGTTTGCTATCCCCAAAGGTTCTCTTCTTTCTGGCCGCCAGTTTGACCCACTCCTCATGTAAACAACTTGCAAAGTATGCTCTGTCTCCCTGTGCTGGCTGCCCCACCAGCTTTCTTTTAAACTCTCTGGCAGAGATCTATATTTGTTCCAGAAGGTCTCTGGTTCACATTCTGCTGACAGCCTTTGCGGGGACCATCGCAGTTCCCTCAGTGATAATGGCTGTTACCAATGAGTGTCCCATGTGTATTTCACTGAGCAGGTTAGGAAAAGGAGGGAAATAATGTTGTGAAACTCCCCCTTCACCCTCTGGTTTTCATCAAAAAATTCTTTTCGGTGGAAATCTTCTCCCAGCTGGAGTGTCGCCTTCTGTTCAAATCCCTAAAATTAGACTGAGAGTCTTCTCTCACTTAAACAAATCCATGCTGTCTGCTTTACGGTAATTATCCTTCTGTAGCAGTGGCAAAGACACACAGGTTTGCAAAATTCTTTGAAGATGGAAATCTCCGCACAGATCGTCTTGGTGCTCGCATGCAGCGGTAAACAGGTAGAACACATGGGAAATGGGTCTGAAACGCTTCTCCCCATAAGCAAAGATGTGGCTGCAGCAATGTATGAGCCACGCTGGGATTCCACCTCCCAGTGACTATTTCAGGTTTTTGGCTCTGGGGAACTGCCAGCTCTCTTCCCACTCATCCTGATTCAAAGCTTACTGAAAGCAATTAGAAGCTTGTTGCTAATTACCAATGAGATCTGAAGTGGCTCGTGCTGCCCAGGTCCTTCTGTCTGCAGGTCCCACCTTGAGCACCTCCCACCCCCATGTCCCAGCCCTCTGTTCAGGAGCTGCGGTGGCTCCATGGCTCTGGGGGCTTCTGTCCCTGGGAAGGCTGATCCCAATTAGTGGTCTCCCCATGTGCTTCTGTGAGATCAGGCAATAAATACTGCATGAATATGACATCTCTCTAATAGGACCTCGCCGTCTCCTAATCGATTTACAGTGAGTGAGTGACACGGAATCATCCAGGCTCCATAAATCAAGGCTTGTGTTCTAATTTCATACCGTTAATGGCATGTCAGGGGGCTCACTCCTGTCGGGCTGAGCACTGCTGGCATCATGATTTGCAGTCTCTTGATAGTCCTATGGAGCGCCAGTAAGCTCTGCAACACGTCAGGTGTGGGAGGTCTGCCCTGTTGCTGGGACAGCTGCACTGCTCACACCAGCACTGTTGAGGGCTCTGTATGTTTGTTTTTGGGGGGAAGTTCTGTCTTTCTCTTCACTCTGTTTTCTCCTCTTTTTCCTCTTCTCCCCCTCTTCCTTTCTGTCTTGTACCCTTGTCAGGCAGACCTCAGATTGGATTGTTGCCATTCTGATGAAGCAGTGGGTAGAGGAGGTTGCTTTCTGTTCTGCATCTCCCATTGAGCAGTTGCTTTTTGCACTCGCCATTTCTTCTGCCTCAGTTTCCCCATTTCCTCTCTGTCTGGAGGATGTTTTTCAAGGCAAGGACATACTCTCTCAGCACTTGTTCTGCTCTTGCAATGAGAGCACATTTTGTCTGAGACTTCAGGGCAACACAGCTTATTTATTGTGTTACAATGACCATAGGATTCTGTCAATCTAATGGAGAGAGCTGTAATGTGGATCTGTCAGGATCTACTTGTACTTCTCTAGCAGACTTCTTATATGGCTCCAGGCAAGTCATTATGGAGCTTTCTGTCTCAGTTTCCCTATCTATGACAAAAAGACTTAGGCTCTGTCCTACAAACAGCTTTAAAATCTACAGAAGAGAAAGATTTTTGCCAGAGCTGAACACTGGTTTATTAAAATTAAATGAAAGCATACATGTTTAGGCCCTGTTCCTACTCAGCCTCATTGCTTTCATTCTTTGACTCTCAGCTCTAACAGTGGTGCATAATGGGTCATAAATTTGCCCCCAGATTAACAACCCTAACAGAGTCCTTGTGAAAAGAAACCACTATAGCAGGTGCTTGGCAGGAGTTGAACCGTAGACTTCGGCACCAATAGAGACTTCAGTGAATGGCGCTGAAGGCGTCGTTTTGTTAACTGAGTGCGGAAGTGAGCTCTTAAAGAGCGCTTCAACCAACCCCAGCAGCTGAGGAGGTGACATGTTCTTTACAAGTATTTTACTTTCACCAACTGGGATTTTTATTCTCATTATAATTCGGTGAAAACGTTGCTTTCAGAATGTCCCAGGCTGCCCAAGGAATTTGATCACCCGGTTCCTAATAAAATGAATGCAACTGGAAGCCTAAACCCTCGTGGATGCAGTAAAAATTAGTATTGGTGTTTTGTTCTTTTTAGATAACAGCCTTGCTTAACTGGGAAATAGAGCTAAAACGCTAAGTGGGGTCCTTTGTCCAAATAGACTTGCTGTTTTTGGAGAAGCTTTCTGGTTTTAGATTGTGCTTGCCATGTAGCTCTGAAAGGCGTATGGGACCTTCCCAACAAATAGGCTGGTTAACAAAAGGTGCTATTGCTTTGCATCAAAGCATCTTAGTATAACCTTCATTTTAAAAAAGAAAAAAAAATAAAATTAGTATAAAATGCAGTGTTCTGGTGGGTAGCAATTTCTCTTTCTTGGGAAAGGAATAAGTGTACACTTCCTATTATCTAAGTAGGACAACACACTACGTTCCTACACTCTTCAGTTTATAAGGCAAGTAGTTCTAGCTATGAAAAATGTAAGGGATGATTCCACTCTTTCTTTTCCAAATCCTGTAATCTTTGGATCAAGCAAAGAACTCTGGCATACACAGAGAAGCACCGCCCTGCAAAAGCAGGGTTGCTATAGGCAAGGAAGAGCAGTGAGGCGGTGTGGGCTGCCAGACATGGAGGGCCTGGTTTACTGACATCTTTATGCATTCATCTGGCTGGTCAAGGCTGTAGAAATGCTGTCTGGTTTTTCTTGTATGGCTACATCAGGCTGTCCCCCGCCATTAGATATGGGTGCATAATTTTCACTGATGTCTTGGGGAAAGGGATATAAGAATAAATCTGTGTGTTGGGAATGAGATATATTCAAGGTGTAGCTGTCAGACATCCTAACTAAATTCTGCAACTTCTGAATATTTTGAGACAGCCTTCATAAAGAGGTTAATGTCAAGTATATTACTGCTATATCATAGGAGGAATCGTTCTAGGATTATATCACTAGAAGAAAGGTCAGACTCCTTCCCTCTCTGTGTGCGTTAACGTTCTTCTCCTACCCTTCAACCTCAGGCCTATGGCCTCTGAACACAAGCTCAAAAATTAATGTTTGTTGTTTTTTGTTTCCAGCCAGTGTCTGCATTTCTTCAAGTCAGTTATCATGTGTTGCATGACAAATGAGCTTCTAGAACACTGTATGTTCTAATATTATTTTTCTTTTTCACTGCATTTTGTCTGAAAAAAACCTTTTGTTCTCTTAGTCTTGGACAGAAACCTCATGTGCAGAAAACCCTTCAGTGAATTTCCTTAACTGTGCGATAGCTTTTAGGTGGTGCCCCTTCTGATAGGTGTATTCAGCTCCTGGCCGAGAGGGTGAATGTTCCTTTAAACCTGAATGGAAACAAATGGTTAGGTTTGTTTTGGTCTTGTTTTATACGCACAGAGCAGTAGTGTTGCTTTGGGTTAATGCAGTGCTGGTTCTACCAATACAAGTGTTGGACTCCCACCAGTAAAACAGGCATTGTATGAGTCCCTCTGTAGAACTGAAGACCCTCAAAAACCTTTTCATAAGTACGGATACTGGCCCTGTCATGCTGGTGAAACTTGATGCTAGTTAACGATGCTCTAACTTCTCCGTTTTGCTCTGCGCTTCCATTTAGCTGATGCGCTCTGCTCTGCTAAATGGGCTGAGCAGTGCTGCTGTGTGCTGTCTGGCAGCTGCTGCTCATCACCCAAGTGGCAGCTGGACTTCACTTGAGCACAGAGGTTCCCTTATGCGCTGGTTCTGAAACACTTTGTGACTCCTTTAGGGATAAAAGAGATTGATGTTATTTTAATGGAAGATCTCAGAGCTCAGATTTTTTTTATTTTTTTTTTCTTCAAAGTGAAAAAATTCACTTTAGGTGAATCTGTTCCAGGCAGTCCGATCTGACATTTCTTAAAAGGAATCGGTTATCAGGCAGGCAGGTGTTTTTTCAGTGTATTTCAGTGTGAGTCCCTGAAAATCATCACTCATGACTGGAAATCTTGTTCCTGTGTTTTAAATTTTCCTTTTTCTCCCCCCGCCTTCTCAATTTTTGAAGCTAAGCAGCCAAATGTTGGGAATTACTATTCTCTTGGAGACACGGAAGATTTTCAAATGGTTTTCATGTTTTTTGGAACAGCTGAAATTTGGCTGATCTCTTTTAGTAGGAATTCCGGGATTATTGGTTTTTTTTTTTTCCTCTTTACAGTTATGAAAAACAGGTTTGCTGCTCTGGGGGAGGGGAGCAGGACGAGGAAGGTGAGGCTGGGAAGAAAAGATGAATTTATTCTGACTTTATCTTTATTTCAGCCTCCCAAGTCAAATTCTACACTCTTTCACTGAGGCCAGCTGGTTTTAATCATTTCAAGAGAACACTATTTATTAAGTGTCTGTTTCAGGCAGTGTCAAATCCTTCAGCTCCTTCTCTATTCTCCATTGTAAGCAAGAACATCAGTAGCCCAGGTGGGCTTTGAATAGCTTCAGAAAGTAGGTAGGTGAGAATCTATTTATTACTTACTGTAGATCTCAGTAGACAGAGACTCCAATTAAGGCAGGAAACTGACATACTTAGCCAACTCTTTCCAAGCAGAGGATGCAAAATGAGTGAATAAAAAATTAAATAAAATAACCCAAACTTCTCTGCATTTTCTTATACAGTCTGGGACCATAATTCCTCTATACTTTTCTTTTCATTCTTTCTTTTCTGCATGTAGGAATGCAGAAAACAGTGAGGAAGCTTGTTTTGTTAAGCTTCACCAAAGCACAGGTGATACTAAGTAGTGTAGAAGTCCATGATCCAGTGGATAACCTTCAAATTCATTTGCTGTAGGACTTTATCCCCCTTTGTCCTTGTGCCTGAAGTAAATGAATTTATACTACTGAAACTGCTACAATTGACACCATTGTAACTTAAGATCAAAATCAGACTTACACTATCTCAATTTTAGAGCCTCAGATAACATTTTGTATTCTTATTCGCTCAATAACTGTATTGAAATCCACAAAAGAAGCCTAAAATATTGAAAGACAGATCATTTATTGTAGTAACAAATGTGCAGATTGTAAATACACTGAATAGCATGAGGAAAGTAAAAAAAAAAAAAATATAAAAATTGCTGGTTGGTTTTACATGCCTCTCCTGACATCTGATGTAGAGATGACAGAATCTACTGCAGCTCTGATAACTCCTGCTTTCATTCTGAAGAACTCTTAATTCACTAATAGGAGTATCAGCCCAAGGTAGTTACTATAATCTCATTTAAAACAACTTGATTGGTAGAAGTAAGTTTTTGTTAAAATATGTTATTGTTTTGTGTAACAGCAGATATAATTGGAATTTCAACATTTAGCATATCTGCTTTCATGCTAAGACTGCTTAAATATAGGAGAAATTTTTTTTCATGCTCATTTCTATTGAATCCTTGATTTTTCTATAGCATTTCAACCGCTATTAAATTGCTTTGAAAACAAAGCAGAAAAAAACAGGGGAAAAAAAACAGAGAAAAAAACCCCACCCATCATCAAAATTTCAAACTCTGGATGCTTTCCAGCAAACTGTTCTTGAATGAAAACAGTATTCTGTCTTCAGTTTAACATTGGCTCTAGCATAGAAAAATCAATGCATTCAGTTACACTGCAAAAATTTTTAACTGTAAGGGAGGGGGAACAAAGAAAAGAATTATCATAACCATTAGCATTTATATAGCAGCTGAGTAGGAATTTGTGTTTGTTAAAGCACAAAATGCAGCCGCTGGTACTTGAGGAGGAAGCGAACTCTAAATGTACTTTTTGATTCTCTTTTTCTGGAAAACTTGCAGGACTCTAAATTACTTGCATTAAGCCCTTACCTTGGCCAATATTGCAATATAAGATGGTGTATATGTCTTCCTCCTACCTCCCCCCAGCTCCTCCAAAAAGCTATTTCTTCAACTAGAAATAAATTTAAAGATACTGCATTAAAAGATTTCTTGAAGTGCTTTCTCAGACCTAAATTTTGGTGGTTTCTTTCTGCATGTGTTTTTCAAACATAAAATCTCTATTTTGAAGATAAGTCCGTGACTCAGGATTTGAGTACTTTCCCAAGCTTTGAAATGCTTAAAATTCAGCTACAAATTTTCTGCCATTAGCAGTCTGCTTCAATCTGTGAAATAAATACATAAAAATAGGGAAAGCTGTAGAAAAAGCAGCATAAAATAAAAGAATAATGTTCAAACAAATTCACAGAAAGACTATTTCAAGGCCTGGGGAAAACAAATCCTGATTTTTGGGGAGGCATTTAAGTAACTTTTGATACTTCAAATTGGTGTTGATAATACTGGGGATAGCTATCTTTAAAAAAACATTGGAGACAATTTTTTAATTGGTGTAGAGGTTAACTGCATTGAAGTCATTTGAGCTACAGCCACTAGCTTTATACTCCAGTCACTTTGCTTTCCAGAATCAGGTGTAATCTGATTTTCAGGAATTTAAAGTACTGGTCACTCCCAGCAACTTCTGTTAAGAGTTGAAAATGAGCCCAACAATTCTTACTGGAAAGCCTCCCTGTGACAGATCCCCAGCTGGTATCTGTTTGAGCATCGTCTACAAGCTGAGAATCTCCTGGAGCCCCTGTATGAGGCCCTAGCATTTTTATGCAACCTACTTTTTTTTTGTTGTTGTTAAGGGAGAGCTGGTGTGGTCCAGACACACAACAATATATAAATTATTGAAACACATCAGCATGTTAAAAGGACTTCATTGTTCACACACCTCTCTTCCACTTGACATTTCTGCAACCTTGTGTCATTCTGTAGCATATCCTCTTCATATTAATAGCAATTTATCATTAATCCATTTGAATACTCCTTTTTTTTTTTCCCAACAGAAAGAGACAGAAAACATCTGCATATTGAGTAATATTAGCTACAGTTTGTGTCTCAAGTGAGACTAACTGACAACCCTCATTTATTATGACTGTGTAGGCTTAATTGGGTTGACGTAGGATTTGGACTTTGTGAAAGGAGAAGCAGTTTGAAGATCTTTTCAGAAAAAAACAAACCACCTTTAGAGAGGGAAAGAGTAGGGAGAGGAGCGGGGGAGGAGGGAATGAAAGTATAAATATGTAAAATAATGATGCTGAGATATTCTGTTAAGGCCTAAACGTTTAGGAGGTGTTTTAATAACGATGCTTAAATGAGAGATTAGTTATTAAGCCATATGGTTTGTATTACAGCTCTCATCTTTTGTTTCCTGCTTATGCTGTCAAGCATTAATGTGATTGTTTTGATTCTTAATGTCTTAATGCATCATTCCTCCCAATGCATTAGGCTAATAACTTTGGTCCTCTTAAGGGCAGTGTCGCCATTCATTACTCTTCCTGTTTTGGCTGACCACAGAAGTTGAAATGAGGGACTCAAAAAATATCTACATGTTCCAACGTTCATGAAGCCAGCACATTGAGATCACTGAGGAAATCTGAAGTGCATTAAAGGCTGCTGACTTCCACTATGCTGATGACATGCATGTAATGCCTAAGTTAGCCTCTCTCAAGGCAGTTTACAAGCTCTTCTGTTATAAGTGAATGTGATTTGAGTTTGTTGTCTTAACTCTGGACTAGGTTTCAGGTAGTTCTTTGTAAAACTTCAGGAAAATAACATGTTAAATTAATTGTAATTTCTTCCTGTTCAGGCAAGTGACTGCATCTGTGTGTATGCAGTGCATGGTTTTATATTAAAAGATGTCTTTTATGCATTGATACAGGTCACCTTTTGGGTGAAGCATAGTAGTAACAACCCAGCAGTACAAGATGATTCTGGTCTGCTTTTCCAGTGCTGCCATTGTTGAGAAACTCTGAAGTCAATGTGCTCGATTAAGCTTGATTTTAAAGAGCATTTACAAAGCCTTGCTTTCAAGCCTTTTCCCCAGATGACAGCTGGGATTTCCAATAGAGTGGTCATCTCTGAGACTGGTAATAGTCCATATTGGCTACCCTTTGCAGCATGAGAATTTTAGTGTATCCAAGCAGAGTAATTTGGGGCTTTGGTGGAGCTGATTTTTTGAGGAAGAGTTTATTTTTTTATATTCTAAGTAATGAAACAGGTAGCTTTATTTTGCAGGGTCTGCTGTGAAGCCTTAACCTTGAAATGATAAAGTTTTGATAAATGATAAAAGTTTTGATTAAATGATTAAGTTTGAATGCCCGTATGTATGTACATATAGACAGAACATACAAAATGGACACACACAAAATATTTTGGCTGTTTGTATATATTTCATTATCTGCCTTTACCTCTTGACAGCTCAAATGCTTTTTCCTCCTTGTCTGATGCCCAGAGCATGATTTGCTTGAGCATGAATCATAAACTGTGCTTAGCAGTTGGGATTTAAAAAAAATCCAATGCATTTTCTTCAGGGGCATTTTGACTGGCATATTTTTCTAATGGGGTTATTCACATTCTTTCTGAAACCTATCCTGCAATTTCAAATGGTGATAGCTTCATGTAATATGAACATTGGTTCAGCCTATGTTCTGTTGCAGAAATGATGCAGTGCATCATATGTGAAATCTGTAAATCACTTAGGAATCCAGTGGGATGAAAAGTGGTGCATCAATGTGAGATTATTGTCATTCTATGGTCACCCCAATTTATACAGTAGAAATAGCAAATGCAGCAAGGTGGAAGGAGGATGAAAGGTGTGACGGGCTGTTCACAACATTAAAATGACCAGTGTCCGCTAGGGACTCTGTTATATATTCAACATGTCACTGAAACACTTGTGTGATGGGATTGCGTTTGAGAAAGTGTCAATATGAAAGACAAGTAAATGATTTAAGTACAGGATATACCCAGTAGTATTGCCACACAGACTGAAATTTAAATACACAACAGTTCACATGATAGGAAGAGCCAGGATAGAAGCTTTAGGGAGACGTAGCAAGTATGTGGGAGAAATGTTTTGTCAGGGAAATTATCCAGATGATTGGTTGTTGGGTTTGGGTGTTTTGGGGGTGTTGAGCGTTTTTTGCTTTTCTTTTTTTTTCCCACAAAATGTTTCCAGTGTATCCATAAATAAATTGAGTGTGTTAGATGCAGGAAGGGAACAGACTTACAGAGACTTTAAGGAACTGAAGCTGAAGTATTCAACCTGTTGAACAGAAGATGAACCTCGGGCAGATAACACATGTTGTTGGGCCCAACAATTGTACGTGCTCAATTCAAAAGAAAGTGGGTTCCTGTATTTTGTTGCATCAGTGTTGGCATTTCCCATTTCTTGCCAGAACAATAACCTCTTATACAGGGGCAGTGGAGGTGAAAATGCTCGTAAGATGGAGAAACATAGAATCCAGTACAATCAGCACTGCCTCTCTCCCCTTGAGCCTGACTTACAACCCAGCATTCCTTTCACAGTGAATGATGTTTCTGTTGATCAGATCCTATGTGTAGTTATTCAAAATCTGTGATGTATGAGGGGTAAAAAAAACCCCAAACTGTTTCATCATAAGTGAAAAAGTTTCCTCTTTCTAGTTGTTTTTTTTTTTCCCTAATGGAGATAATTCTGCAAATTCTAATGCAGTACAAAAGTGGCCCCCCTGTTATCTCCAAAGGAGAGAAAGGTAGATAGGAAGGTGTCTATCATAGAGGATTCACTTGAATCTCTTCAGGCTGCTCAGTATTGCAGGAGGAGGAGGGGGAGATCAGATTTGAGAGAGGAGAGGGTTAAGACAGCCCCAGAAGCACAAGCTGAAGTGATAGTTTTCCAGTTGGGGATAAGGGCTTGATCTTCTCACCAGCCATCTTCACACAGTTCATCAGTTCTGCAGAGCGTGTCATTTCCCTAAAGCTCTGCACTCCTTTTCACCCACAAAATTGAATCTTGCACAGGTGTGGGCAGCATGTATAGGATTAAAGGCTTGTTTCCCCTAAAATCTAGACCTGTCTGTTTAAATGAGCGCCTTCATCCTGTGAGTCCTTGCTGTGTGTGAGAGTTTGAGATGGTTTGCTCAAGACAATAGCATTAAGTCATCTCCCACACTGAGTCTACATGGCTGAGACCTTGGAGAGAAATGCTGCAGACTCTAGTGGCTGATGTATTAAACAATGAGGAATATATGCCAGCTCTTTCCATTTGCTTATTAATAGGTTCTGTGTCTCACGCTCCAAGGGGATTGTCCTTTCTTTTGAATTGCTAGCGGGGAAGCATTCAAGCATTCAGTCACTGTAAATGGAGAAAAATGGAGAAGGAAAGAAGAATGTTTCAGGAAAGATTGGAGCATGTCTTCAAAAATGTAAGACTAGGGACCTGACTTTGCAGAAATACTGATACTCTTGTTTCCAGTAACTCGGTTCAAGTACTTGGGGTCTTTGAAAATCAAGCAGTGACCATCTGTAAATTCTGTAATTTCCTGATACCCCAGTACTATAGCAACTGCTTGAGCTAGAAAATTATTCCAAATCCGTGCATTCATAGGACACTACATTGTGAAATCCCTGCAATATAATAGTGCTTGCTTAGGTGAGCAAGTTCAGTAGGATATGTTGTGTGAAGACAGGACTGTAGAGCTCCTAAATATTTTATTCTCTTCCTGAATTTTCAGTGATTTGTTAATATTCTTTGTGGCTGATACTTGTGAATACATACATGAGTTTTAAGCTCCTTATTAACTTTAAATCCTTGATTTTCAGTAAATCCTTTAGTTTTGAAAACCTTATCTTTGTGGTGGTTGTTTCCCCAGAAATTCCTGGTGATTTAACGAACAATTATATGTTCATGTTGAGATCACTCCAATTTCAGTGTTTAAAAGGCTTATTTCTGTCTATCTTAAAGCTTTTCTAATACAGTTATAGGAAAATTCAGCTTGGAAAGGATGTCTGAAGGTCCTCTGCTCCAATCCCCCACTCAAAGCAGGGCCACTTTAAAGTTAGATTATGTTGTTCACAGCCTATAAACAGATTTATACCAAATGAAAATAAAGGAGGCATAAGCCTAAATAGAACACGGGATAAAAATTTGAAAGTGCTTATGTGTTCCTTTTTCAATAGAGATTTCAGAGATTAAAGTCCATTGGCTCTCAATGTCTTTTTTTCACCCTGATTTTTAAAGCTGTCTAGACACCTAAATAACATTGTTAACCTGACCATTTTGGAACCCCAAAATTCATTTTCTTTGGGAAATGGAACACAGGCTCACAGTCTACACACAGACTTTAGCTCTACGTTAATGAGGTCATTTCCTTAAGTTAAATTGTTGAAATTCTTCACACGAGCATGGCCACAAGTCTCTGGATGATTGTTCTAAATTTTTAGATGAATAGATAAACTTTCAGGTGATGTTAGTGATAGGTGCAAAACAGTGGTTTTAAATCTGGAATGAAAATTGGTAATAGGTAATTTGGCAAGTGCAGGGCTAGCTTCATAGTTTTCCAATGTGTTCTTGCACAATATTCTCTTGACAAAATGTGTTAAGAAACCCTATGCAGATCTAGCAGTAATTTCATTTACTCTGATCTTGTGTAAATGACAGCAGGGTCATGCATGGAATTAAGCTCAGAGTATTTGAAGTGAAGCTTTTATGAATGGGTGGTGTGATTTGCGCTGGGCACTCAAACATTGGTGTAGCTTTACTGTACTCTCCTGTGCCTTTGAACCACTTCGTACCGGGCGATTGTTCACATCTACTTTTATTTGCTGTGTTGGGCATCCATGGGGTATGTGAATACAAACTGGACAAACCATGCATATTATTCCTGATATTCCACGGGTAAAATAGTGACATCTAACAAAACAGGAAATCCGATGAGTTAATTAAGGAAGAATTGTCTATGATTTCATCTTACCTTTTATTTCCACCCCCACCTTGTGAAAGTCTATGCAGTGGAGCTGCCTCTTGCCCCTTGTGCCAGAATGATTAATGGTAGGACCACAATGAGGTCAATTAGCTGGGGTCGGCTTGAAGCTGAAAGGTGGAGTGTGTTTCTTTATTGAACGCTGCATTCACACTCCAAACCGTGACCTGGGCTACAGTGATTTATTACAGGGGCAGTGTTTTGATCACTTACCTTCAGTACCTTACCTTGGCTTCAGAAACCTGGTTTTCACTGTCAATTAAAATCCAGAAAAAAGAGATCCATTCAAAATCCAAAATGTGAACCCCAAAAAAAGGATGGGTAGCCTGATCACGGTTTTCAAAACTGTCTTTGTAAGTAATGAAGAAATTGGATTACATTCTGTCTCTGAGAGGAAAAAATTAATCCATATCTGAACTTTTACAGCCTTTTTCCTAACTGCGTTGAAACAGAGGAACCAAATCTGTCCTAACAAATTTTGAAGAGGTACTAGGGAAAAAACTCTGCACCTGATATCTATATGGATGTGTGGTAGAAGAGGCAGGAAACAACCTCCTATTATTTTTGAAGGGTTAAAAAATTCTTATGTGTATATATAAGGTATTTATCAATGAATAATGTTTAGCAGTTATGAGGTATCTTTCAACAGAGCATCTTGAACTGTGCTATATATATTAATGAAGCCTCTTGATGATGTGGTGAAACAAATCATTGCTTGCCCTTGTAGTGGTCACACTAAGATACAGAAAGACTACATGGTAGGTTGGGGGTTTTTTTTGTTCCTTAAAGTTGCTGACCCCCCAGGTTGCCTTGACCAGAGGCTGTTTGTGACTTAACCCAAGGACTTGCAGGACCAGTCCAAAAGTATGAATTGTTTGGAATTTGTTCATCTGTTCATTTGTTTATAATAATGAATCATATCTGCTACTTGGTACTTTTGATCTTGCTGGCTGCAAAGGACCTCACAAAGGAGGTCAGGAATATCGGTTATTTTGAGAAGGGGTGAATTGAGGCACCAGGCAAAGTGTTTGAGGTTTTGTTTGGGTTTTTGGGGGAGTGGCTTGTTTTGGGTTTTTTTTTTTTTGCATTGGTGTTTTTGGGTGGGTGGTTTGGTTTTTGGTGGGGTTTTTTTGTTTTTTTTTTTTTTTTTGTAGCCTCAGTTTCCACTTCTGTTGGCTTATGAATCTCCAAACTCTTGTTCCCTTAAAGCTCAAATGTATTATCTTTCAAAATGTCCTTACTGCAAACACTGTAGGAATCACTGAGTAGAAATTGTCAGAGAGGACTAGCAAGAGGAAAAACATAGTTAGTGGTATCTGGGAGTGGGGGGAGGAATGAGGGGAGAGGACATTTTGTTTGCCTGAAAATTCTGCCTTTTGCACTGTTTATTCTCCACCCTCCTTTCCCCTCACTTTGAAGAACATTTCAGTCACATTAATTTCACCCCATCTATTATAAATAATTGTGAACAAAAATCTACTGGCAGATGTTTAGAAAGAGCTTATTTGACATCATGACTATGGCTTAAATGATTTCTAAAATCAAGATTCTGTTATGTTAGCCCCTGTATGCAAAAGAAGAGAGTCCCGTACCAAATGGCATTCAGTCAGAGGATGGAATTTTCTAGTGTGCAGAAAGGAAATACCCAGTTATTTTTGCCTTTGAAAGCCCAAGGTTGTATTGACAGAGCTGTGAGAGGTAAAACCACACAGTGAGGGAAATGGGACTAGCCTAAAATTTCCAAGTGACTGACAGTAGATATGGGGGGTTCAGTCAGGGTCTCCTTTGCTGGACCACAGAACCTCTTGGAATTGTGGGCAGGTGGAAAGCACAGAATTTAATGCTGGTCTAGACAGAAACCTGCTTTGTAAAGATCATGAAAAGTCTTGGGCAATGGTGTAGAAAAATGCTTTGATAATATCATCCAAAATGTTTTTGGTTTGTTGCTGTGTTCCTCTCATCCCCTCCTATCCCCTGCCTGAGCCTATATTTCTAGAGATAGAAAATACCTATTAGATAATCAGGTCCATGCCTCCCACTGATGCAGCATTACTCCCAGAAGATTATTTTTCCAGTGCATCATCCAGAGTTTTTAAATGACTCTTGCGATAGACAACTAGCTCTCAGGGGGTGGGTGTTCCATATAAAACTGCTTTCCATTTGCATGGCACAGCAGCTTTCTCACAATATACCACAGGTTTTTTAAACTCCTAGTAGAAAAGGATGTGGGCATCTATTGCAGTGCATTAGTTTTATTTTATTGTCAGTACCTGTGTTACCCTTATGGGAGCAGAATGTCTTCAGTGAAAACAAAGCAGGAGTTATCAATAGGCAGTGCCTTACGGTACCCAGGCATACATTTGATCTACATCTGTTCTAATATTCACTGTCCTTTTGGGCAGTTGTCACACCTTGTCTGCTTTATGTTACAAAGCGGCTTCATATGAGACAAGCTGCATAGCTTTGCAGTGCAGGGTGATGTGGTGGCGGTGATTGGTTACCTAAATCTCTTTGCTGTTTGAAAAATTGTGGCAAGCATCTGATTTGCCATAGTGGAGAGGCTGTTGATCCAGGAGGCCCATTGCCTCCAGCAATGTTCAATACCAAATCTTCCAGAGGAAGATGAACTACCCACAGTGCACCTGGAGAGCTACGTAATACTGTGTGTTGTGACACGAGGCTGGACTTGGTGTTTGGAGCTTTTAATGTATCGACATAAAACCGGTAATGTTATTGACAAAGCAGCATAAATGCACATAGTGCTGTACAGGATATAAAAGATAGCATAGCAGTGTTTCTGTCTTCAAATAGCTTGGGCCTTGTTTCAGTGGGACTGCAGATAGATGCAATACTGGTTTTAAGATCACGTTCTAAGTATCAACTGTCCAGTGGTAATCAGGTTATGCCCTGAAATTTAAGGTTTAACTTTATTTTAGCTTGAAGAGATGTAAGTGTTGCTTGTTTATGAATCAGTTTAATTTATGCAGCTGATCTGTTTTCTTGCAGAATTTAATCTCTGTCTGTGGTCATCTGTAAATAGTTTTTGCTCTGTTGATCTTCACAACACCTCTGTAATATAGTGATATGAATCATGGCAGGCTGTGGCCTTGAACTAAGGCTTCCTGTAAGCTTCCTGGTAAGCATCTTAGCCATTTGTCCCACAGTCTCATTCCCTAACTTATGAAGCATCAGCTTTTTCTTGGGTCTGAGGTACCTATTGTTAAATGTGTGCAGAACCTCTCCTGTATCACAGAACAAAATAAACAAGACAATGCTAATAGATTAAAGATGCCATTTAAGTGAGTTTCCTTTAGGATTTGACAAGAACAGTAGAATACCATTCAGATTCATCCGAGCTGTAACTCAGGAGTAAAATTCTACTAGCTGTGGGCAAGTAATTTTTTTTTAAAGACAAGTACAGTAGCATTTTTTCCCTTGTATCTTCATGATATTTAATTGTAAATTATTTCCTCTTCTAGACTTCTCTTAGGCTGTTATTTCTATTGCAGAATTTAAAATATGAGCATTTAAAAAAAGAAAACAAATTTAAAACTTCACCTCTCCTTGTAGATTTTGGAGTAATTTCTATGACACCCTGTTTTATTCCTATAAACTGCTATTGACTCAGTGCCTATTAATTTTTATAAGACTTTCTCCATGAGGCTTTGTAAAGGAGCAATGTATATTTAGTCCCTGGCCTGGTAAATTTTAATGACAATTTTGCATGCTTGACTTAATTCCTATTTTTCATGTCCCAGTCGTGCCTATCCCTCACCTTGTTCTTTTAGGGCTTGATTCTTGTCTTTGAGTCTGATCCAATAACACACATAAGCATCTAACTAGTCCCACAGATGTTAACAGAGAGGATTTTTCCAAGGCAAGTTAGTCCCCAAATCTCACTGACTTCCAGTGGGAGCTGATTCCAAGCTGCCCTCTTTGCCTTCCTTGTCAGTAGCATTCTGACACAATGACCAAATGAGCTATAAAGCTGAGGATGAGAATGAGATCTCTTAGTGCTAGTTGAAACCTTCTGAAGTCCTGTATTAAGTCCTACAGGATGGATGTGAAATAGTGTAAAAGGAAAGAATTTTCCACTACTTTCTGTACAGACAAAAATATAATGAAAAGATGATTTTTTTTTTTCACCTCACTGCAAACAGTCCTACCTCGTGGAGGTTACCAATGTTTAAATGCAAGTTGCTGTTCTGGAATGGGGCCACCATGCTCGGTGTCTTTCAAGATCTCACTGTCAACAGCAGTCTGATTGCCAAAGGGGTTTCAACTGTTTTGAAGAGATGCACCAGCTCAGTCTGTCTCCTATCTATCTATCCATTGATCATACATAACAGAACATTTGCAGTGTGAGTATGTTTGAACTTAGGAGAAAACCTCCCATATAGAGATACTAAAATGGTATCACTTCCAGTGCTGAAGTAGAATAAGCGAAGCACAGCCATATATTTGAACAGCAGAATTATTTTTTCTTTTGTCTGTGAGATGTTGTCTTTGTCTTAAAAAATACTATAGCACATGTGAAGAATAATTTTTCATGAGTTGCAATGTCTTTGAAAGAAAATCTCTTAATAAGCTGGTTTATTAGGCAGAAACTTCACTTCTTGGGAGAATAAGTTGTGAAGGAAGTTAGTTATGTCATAACTGGCATTCAGATCTTCCCATGTACAAACGAGTAGATATATGACCTGCAATGTCTAGTTCTTGATGTGCACTTTAATAACAGTTAAACATGCCTCATCAATGCCTTATGGCAACTTGATTCAGCTCTTCCCCTAGAGTATGGCTGGTAAGTTTTATATTGATAGTATGCTTGGTACGCTTAATTTAGAACTTGAAGAAGTAGGATCTAGTCACAAATTGATCCAAAAGACAATGAATGGGCCACTTCTGTTAAACTTACTCTTTTTGCCTCAGAGGTGACATGGAACAGCTACGAAAGCTACATATATCTTCTAACAACCAAATGGCTCTACGAGTTTCCAGGCAGGATTGTCCTCCCATCGGGAGCTGGAAAACCTGAGATAGCTTAATTAATCCAGTCAATAGACTACTTGGCTGAGAGCTGGGAGTCTTGAATTCCAGGTTTGGTTCTATCACCAGTTTCTTCATGACTCTGGGAAAGTTATTTCCTCCCTCGGTATTTCATTCATCTTTCTTGCCATTTGTTTATTTCACGTGGCCTGACATGATGTTACCTAATCTGAGCCTCTGAATACTACTGCAGTGGAAGAGTTAATTCCTAGTAGAATGTTAGAAATGGAGTTGAAGTAAAGCCCAACTTGTTTTCACCCCTCTAGTGTTATATACTACTTGAGTAGTAAAACACAGACCTGGGGTTCCAGATAGTCTCCTGTAATTGTTCTGCAAAGAATACTACCAGTTTCCACTTCCAAAGAGTGTTCAGTAGCTTGCAAGCCAAAATTTCAAATTATTAACCCATTGTTTTCCATTGTAGCAAAGAGTAGCTTGATAGAATGCTACTGAAACACCTGTATGCTCTTAGGACCTGACCCTACATGTTTTTCTCATGTGAATATTTACTTGGAAATGGTACTGTAAATAGCAACAGTTCATGTGGTTATATGTCATTACATCTTGTGATATTGGGAATTAAAACAGCATTCTGCTGTTGGAAATAAACAAAAAGAAGCCTGAATAGTAAATAATACCATAATGAATTTTTCATTTTGTGACATTCCTAAAGAATTTCATTGAGGATTGTATTCAAACCATTGAATTCCATAGGATAGCCTACAAGCCCCATACTTGAAATAACCCATGGAAATGTTCTAATTCAAATCCTGTAGGTTTTAGAGGTGTATTTATATAGGTCCCTTTTGGGTTTCTCCCCAGTAATTACTATAAAACTTCCCCTAAAGGGGACATGAATATATGTAAACCTTAGTAGGAGCAGAAAAATAAAAATAGAGTTACGAAGCAAATTTTCAGCAAATACAAACTGTTCTAACTCTCTTGAAGATAAATAAACCAGCTGAAGATCTGGTTCTCAGTTCATGAAAAAAGGGTTCTCCCTCTTGTACAGATAACTGTTGCTTTTGCATTGCTGCAAATGAATTTTGATTTTATTCCTTGTTTTCTGAAGAGGCTTGGTATGCCAATGAACGTGTCTTCTGCCTTTGTCTGTGTGGGCATAGAAGCATACTTATGATAGCTTCTAGCAATCTCTGCACATATATAGTGGTCTTGTTTTAATATTTAATCGCTAATTGGTGTGATGATCAAGGGACAGACGAGGGAGCACTCTGACATCTGATCTCTTGAACTGATTACACGCACTTTGCACTACATGTTGTTTATCATGGTCAGGCT